>CAHIKZ030005020.1:0-720000 GCA_903632075.3 Acanthosepion pharaonis
TCCAGGCATTGAATGTAACCAGACAGTTTTTCTTCCATTGATGTGTTTCAGCTAGGTCAGATTTTGGTCATCTAGAGTTTTGAAGGTGCAGCTATATATCATTGTATCATCAGCATAGATATACACAAAAGAACAGTGTATACTCTTGTAGATCATTTATGTAAAGCTAAAGAGCTTGTGCAGTAATCCCTGTTTGTTGTCTAGTGCTTCACTGATACTGTGAGTAACAGTAGTTAGGACAGCAGCCATGTATCGATCTGGCCAAAACCCATACTGTTTGTTGTCATTTAGTTGTGAAAATAAAAAAAAAAATTGTCCTATGTTAATTGAACAAAATTTTAATTAGCCATAGAAGTAGGATGTTCTATTTACCTAAATATTTCATCCATGAATGATAAAATTTCAGCCTGTAATTTTTCATATGGTGTAAGTTTTTTCTTTTTCTTGTCCATCTCTTGAAGTGTCTGTAGAAAAGAAAAGGCAGCTTATCTATAATACATATCAATTTACATGCAGGCCTTATTTCATTTCTCAGTGGTTTAAGGGAGATAATTCAAACAGGAATAAAATTAAAAGTCTACTTCAAAGCGGAAGATATACAAATTGTATTTATTTAACGATAAAAAAGGCATCAAATTGTTCGTGTTCAATCTCATGTAAAACGTTCCATGGAAGGAAGAGAAACCGGCTCTGTTCATTTGGAAGGTTATATTGCACCAATCTTTCAAATCTCTATTTAATTTTGTGCCAGTTTAAATAAACCTTATTTTAATGATAAAAATGAAATTGGAAAGAATGAGTTACACTCAATTATTTTGGACTGATCCCTCTCATTTTTGCATACCTTTTCTCTTTCTATTGACAAACTTCATTCTATTTTGGATTGTTTCAACAATTCACTAATAAAGTAAAAGTGAGAATTATCAATGATCAATCAAATTTTGTACTTTGGTAGATGTTTATTATTGCTTTTGTAGTTTAAATAAGTCTGTATTGCTGCAACGTCACTTGTACAAATCAAAATATCGCTGGTTCAGTTCACCGTCCTCGATTTCTTCACACGTCACTACGTATAGCTGACGTTTCTATCCCCCTTTTTCACTGCTGCAGTCCTCTTTTATCAGGCCAACACCGCGGTTCACCAGCCAATCAGCATTCTTTGCTATTATTCTCGGTTACACAGGCAAATTGCCTCCTCCAGTTCAACAAATCAGCACACGACTTGCTATTGGTGGAAGCATGCCAAACTGTACAAAAACTGCACATACTGCTAGAATGGCTGGACAGGAGAGTAATGCCATTTTCATGAAGCAAACTTGCTGATGTCACGTGCCGCACGTTAAGGTAAGACCCTTATTTTCCTATAAACCAGATCTGGCTCGCTTGCTTCTACGGGGCTGTTCACCACACTCTCCTGATCTCATGATCACAAAACATAGTCGTGAGCAGGTCACTTCGTCGAGGGAGTGGAGCAACATAAGCTTCATCTTCATATGAACTGTTATCAGGGGAGCTAGCAGGAAGTACCACATTAGTATTTTGGACGCTAACAGTTGGGGAGTTGTCTTCCCCATTTTTGTCGTCTGTAACAGATTCAGTATCAAGAGAGTGATCAGTTTCTCCTAATGGGGTTGATCTCAAATTTACTAACCGCTCACTCTCTTCAGAATCGCTGCCCTGTGTATCCATCGGGACTGATCCCATAAAGGGATGCAAGTCCTTCACATGACGTGGAACTCCATCAATGTCCACTGACTCTGGGCTGTTAACCTGAGTCACGTGACACATTCTAAATTTAGTCGTGCATCTCCCGTGGGGAGTTTTCACCCAAACGATGTATCCCACTTCATATGCTCCTTGAATATTCTGTGAGTCAATGGGGGACATAGCCTCGATGCCCCACACACGTGTATGGTACCTATGAAGTGCATCAGCTGGTGCAGTGGTAGGCGAATGATTATCTTTAGGCGTAACGTTATACCAGTAAACCGCCTCCAGTATAGAGCACTGCTTTCTAGCTGCAATGATTTTGATGCTTCGGTGACTTCTTTCTACTATACCTTTCCCGGTAGGTGCATAGGCACACCGGAACTGCAACCGTACACCCCAATTACTCAAAAATTTTTTGAAATGTTTGCACGTGAATGCTGTGTCATAGTCTGTCAATATCTTGGGTGGCGGACCCCGTTCATAAACAATCGGCTCTAACCTCCGAACTACGCTAGTAGAATCTTGTTGATGTAGTGAGTGCCATATTGCGAACCGAGAAGGCCTACAATCAATAATTGTCAGAAAGTGCTTACCACCATGGTGAGTGATGTCCATTGCTAGCCTATTCCAGTTGCCCCTCACGTTCAGCTTTCCTTTTCGCCAATGCATTGGAGCTAGGTCAATGGTTTGCCTCACATTCCTTGACAACTACATTTACAACTTCTGATGATACTGAAGGGTCTATCAACCTAACAAAGTACAGGGTCCTTTTCATGCCCAGGTGTCCGGTTTTCCGGTGGACATTAGCCACTTGGTGTGCGTCCACCTTTGTCTTTGCAGTTGTGCATACTGACTGCACTGGCTCTGTTCCCTCCTTGTGTAGGTTTAACCACCTCTTTGGTACCCTGGTCAGCCAGTCTGCCAGATTCATGTTGGATTTGACCAGTATTATGTCCACCGTCAAGCCATATTCAGCTACAAGCTCGCAAAGTGTGTTCAACTGTCTCCGCACTAGCATTTCCCCAGACGCCTTCGTATTTATTCAAGCCTTGCTAATTAAGGTGTTTGAAATCCACTGATGAACACATGCTGAATCAGTGAAATATGTATTATTGACATCTGCCATTGAAGAGCTAAATTGACACCCTTTATCGCTGCATCTAGCTCGGCCAAATTGATGTGCTTAGCATCTCCAGCTGGGCACAGCCATGACGCATCCTCAATGACGTTTCCATCTACCTCTAATACGATACCCGTGAACTCATGAACCACTCACACACCTGTTTCCCCCCTACTGGATCGGCCTCGCGTATTCTGGTTATTCTGGCTGACATGCAATTAATGGAGGCATTTTCAACTTGTCATCCCATCCTGTGGTTAGAGCGCTTGCCTGTCGTTTCACAAACGCAGTGGCCACTCATAGCCAACCGCCAAATGGAAAGTGGCCAAGTTTTCCACATAATTCTGGAGTTATCCTCAATGGGATGTCGGGATCTCTCCACCGCCTCCATCAGAGAGAATAACATTGTCACTCAGACCTGTAAGCCCAGCACCTTAGCTCCGTCTTCTAATCGTTGGTCCCTTGCACACTAGTCCATACTTGGACAGGAGCTCTCTCGTGCAACAGGAATTAGACTCGTTGACATAAATGTCGCCAACATATGCCGATGTGGCATTCGCAATTGTTTTGTCTTGTGATAATACTGCGTCAATTATGGCTTTTATAATGAGAGGTGCCACATTTAAACCGAAACTCAGTTGGGTGATGCAGTATCTTTGCCCCTTCACTAAGACAGTTTGATAGGGCCACAGCGCCTTCTCCAAATGTATCTGCAGATACGCCCTCCGCAAGTCCAATAAAGATACATTGGCTCCCAATCGTTGCCATTCTCGCAACTTATGTGCACAAACCTCTGAGTTAGCAGTATATGGTTCTACAAAACCATTCAACTCGCGGTAATCCAGTACTGGACGGACGTTCTGCTTGCTCTCTTGTATCACTGCCATTAATGAGATTAGACACTTTGGTGGACCTCTTCAGGGTATGGTCGCAGCCATCCATTATCCAGCCATGACTGAAGTTCCCTTTCATATTCGTCCCGTGCATAGTCAGGTACTGAATATTCTGCCACTCTATTCTTCAGGGTTATAGGCAGTTGTCCATTGGTCCACTTCCATGAGGCAGTCCATACTTTGTTATGACAGTCGAACTCTACACTAAAGTCGGGTTCAGTGATGGAAATAGTAGCACATTGGAGGAATTGATGTGCACACCTCCTAATTCTTTAATTGCTTCAATCCCAAGAAATAGATCGAACCCAACTAGTGGTCCGTCCACAATTAGGGCATCAATGTACCCGGGTTGAGCACGACTAACATTCAAAGCAATATTGCCCTGTCCAAGGCATTTTAGTGCCTGCTGTCAGTTAGGACTTGCGTCTCAATTGTGACATTTGCATTTGCTCACCAACATCCTGAGCACCCAGAATCAACCAGGGCCACACACTTTGGTCCACCTCAATGATAGGTAGCGCCATCTTTTTTAGTTGCTTAGAGAAAAGACAGGTGCTGAGGAAATGTGCCCAACCTTGTTGCACCGAAAACACTGTATGTCGCAGTGGGATCTTCGGGTCTGGGTAGCTGTCTTCTCCAAGTAGCCTTGCCTGCAATCCTTTGCCAGGTCGTTGGGACCAAAACACTTAAAGCACACAATGCCGCCTGTCTGTCGAGCTGCTATATTCGTCTCTTGGGCTGCTGCGGCAACTGACTTTGCTATCAGTCAGGATCTGGTCCAACATCATGGTGTCCATTCTGGATGATGTGCAGAGAAGTTGCTCGACTTGTTGCGGCAGTCCAGAAATGAAGGCACACGTCATCCATCGTTCAGACAGTTGGCTGCCAACCAACAAATGAATTTCAACTCTGCTAAAAATTTGTCAGTTCCCTGGTCAAATCGTAGACACAAACTGATCATACGTAGTGAATGAATCTGCTTTGCAGTTATAAGGCCTCTTTAATCTCTGGATCTGACCTCTGCTCCTTTGTCAGCTGCTGATATACAGAGAGATCCCCATCTTGCAAGCGCAGTGGCAGTACCTGCTCGACTTTCTTCATCTTGCAGAGTTCACAAACCAACTCCACATTTTCAATCCATTCTACAATTGGTAGATCGGTAGCAGCTCCACTGAATTCAGGTATCAGCCTAATATAGAAACTTCTGTCTGCCATGATTTAGAGAAAAGCGGAAATAGCTTATAGTTTAAATGAGTATTATTACTATGATGTCACTTGTACAAATCAAAATACGTTGGTTCAATTCACCGTCTCGCTTTCATAATACACTTCACAATGTAAGCCAATGTTTCTATCCCCCTTTTTCACTGTTCCAGCACTCTTATCAGGCCAACACCATGGTACACAAGCCAATCAGTTTTCTTCACTATTATTCTCGGTTACACAGGCAAATTGCCTCCTCCAGTTTGACCTCTCAGCACACGACTTGCTATTGGTGGAAGCATGCCAAACTGTACAAAATACCCTCATCACTGCACATACTGCTAGAATGGCTGGATGGGAGAGTAATGCCATTTTCATGGAGCAAACTTGCTGATGTCACGTGCCGCACGTTAAGGTAAGACCCTTATTTTCCTATACACCAGATGCAAGCCATTCTGGCTCACTTGCTTCTTCAGGGCTGTTCACCATATATATATTCTTTTTGTGTGTGTGTGTGTGTGTGAGAGAGACAGTTACAACTGGCAAAGAAGATGAAAAGGATTCAATATTGAGAAACAAAAGCAAACTATAGAAGTGTGTAGAGAAAAAGCATTGAAAGCAACAAAAATGTATGTGGGAACAACTGAGAAAAAAATAAATGTTCTAAGTAAAACAGATAAAACTGTTTTGTTTATAAAGAAGCTAATTTTCATAAACAAACATGAAAATGTTTAAAGTTGTCACACTTGGTGCCTTGACACTGGCTCGATCCACTTTCTTCCTCTTTTTCTCCAAAGATAGGTTATTAGATTCTTCCCCCACTTTTTCTTTTTTTCATTATTTTGCCAGTCTAGGAAATCAATGCATCTCCCAAAATGCAATTTTCAAAAAGGACATATTTCATTGTCTTGAAAAGAGAGACAAACATTTCAGGTACAGACATTTCATACACCAACCACATTTCTATATTTCTTGTTATAAAATTGTTCTGTTGAACATACAAAGAATGGTTTGTGTTTTTATTTACTGGTTGGATCCCAGCTCGCATGATTTACTTTTGTTTCTCTTTCTCTTTTCTGCTTTTTACGACTACTAGAATTTTAGAGTGCAGCAGACAGTAACATCATGTGTGACTATCAGGCATGGTGACCATGTGCCTTTGACTAAATATAATTCTGGGAATTACCTTTCAAAGTTTCACCTAAAAAAAGATAATTCCTACAACACCACCACTCAACCAATTGGACGCAATAGGAAAATGAGAAACCCTACATCAAAGATGGGTGACCTGGAAAAAGAATTTGGAAATTTTTATCACAGCCTTGGATGTCACATATGCTAAACAGAAGAGAGAAGTAATCCTGTTAACAGGTGGAAAGAGATTACATGAAATCTGAAAGAATTTGATGGAAGAACAAAAAGCAGTCATCCAACTTGATAAAACCTTTGTTCTGAAGGAAAAAAATATTCTCAGAACTTGTACAAAATTCTGGAAGTCAAAGCCAAGCACATAAGAGTTGGTGAACAATTTTATCACTTCTTTGGAGGGAATGGTGAAATTCTGCAATTTCATACCCGAGTTAGACAACTTTATTAGACAAATCACCTAGAGCTAAAAGCCAAACTGTATCAAGAGGACAATCTTGTTGGGATGTCTCATTCAAATTATTGCAATGTAACAGCATAAAAATGTTCTAATTTTGGGACAAATACTAACCAACAAGCTAAGAAACAAAAACCTAAACCAAACCCAATTGCATCATCTGCATGTGGAGGAGACTGCATTGTAAGAGCATTGTATATGGTCACTTGCTAAACTTCTTTTATAAAACCAAACAGGCATTGCAAGTAGCAGTGATTATAGCAGAGGTCAAAAACACAGTTGTAGTGGAGGAAGTGTGCACAAAAACCTCAACAAAGGAGTTCAGCAAAGTGTAGTGAAAAGAAAGGATAACAACAATAGTGGCATGAAGACATCTATTTAGGCATCAGGAACAGAGGATATATTGAACCTTAGGGTCAACAACTCTTAGTGATAAATTCCAATACTTGGCACAACACCTTATGAGATGTGGACTTTACCACTTGTGCATTGTGGTGTAATGGATATCAGCTCAGAATGAGAACTGAGTTCGAATTTCAGTTACGTTCATTATATTCACTTATACACAAATATCATTGGGAATGCATATCTCTTCTCCCCCCCACTTATGGGTTGAATAGCAGGAAGAGAGAAGTGGCAACCTACTGCAAGAAAAATCTTCTGCCTCATCAGTCATGCATCAAAAGACACATGATTGATCAAGTGAGTATCACGTGTGGCACTTGACTGACTGATCAGCCACCATCATTTTTAGATGGCATAACTAGCAAAAAGCTAGATGGATGGATGGATGTTGGTTTTAATGGCATGTCAACTCCTATTTGGGTCAATTTATGCTGAAGCCTTATTAATTTATGAATTTAAGATGGTTATTTTGTATAAAAAGGTTGAAAGGCTGTGCGGTTTCATAATCTTCTGTATTTTTGGGATTGCTTTTTTGTGACTGTTTTGATTGTATTTTAATATTTACATTCATACATGCATATATGTCTATAAACACATATACACATACATTATTTGAAAGGGTTATATTTTATTGAGGATCTTTATTTTCTTGAGAAAACTGTATTTTTTTATGTGTCTGTATTTTTGAAAATTTCCAAAACCTTTTCCATTGAGAATATTTTTGTCTTATTCTAGTTATGATTTTGCATTCCAATAGAATATGTTTTATTGTGATTAGGCTTCCACATCTACATTTTGGTGGATTTGTCTTTTTAATATATAAGAATGGGTTAAATATGTATGTCCTATATGTGTTCTGGGTTATGAGAGACTTGTTTTTTATAGATTTCCAAGATTATTTCCCATTTTCCTATTTTAGGTTTAATTTGAAATAGTTTATTTCGGTTTGTTTTTCCATGAATTTTGCCATTTGTTTTTTATGTATTTATTTATTTTAGATTTTAAGTCTGTATATGGAATTTGAAGATTTTCATCAATTGTCATTTTTAAAGATGATTTAGCAGCAGTATCTGCCTATCTCTCCTCGGATAAACATGGCTAGGAATCCAGCAGAAGATGATATTTTGCTTTTTTTCCATTGAAAGTTTATATAGAAGACTTTGTATTAATGGATTTTCCAGTCTTTTCCCTTTTAGGGATGTTAATACAGATAATGAATCTGAGAAAATAATAGTTTTCTCCTTTGTTTTTGATATGAAATTTAGTGCTAGTTTTTTAAATAGGGCTTCTGCACTGAAAATTGATGCTTCATTTGGCAAGCGTTTTTGATAATTGTTTTTTTTTGTTAAGCGCTGCCTGTTTTTCTTAAAAGCTCAGTAAATATTTTAAGTAGTTTTGATATTTTTCTTTTATTTTTGAGAATTTTTTCAATGTATGTTGTGGGATGTGTTTTTGATTTTGATAATTTGTTTAAACTTAATATTATGTTTGATTTTGATTATCCATGGTGGTATATTTGATTGGTTGGTTTTAAGTATTTGATTAGACTGTATATTATTTTCTTGGATGATTCCTTCCATTCGAGTCCCAATGTTTTGATTTTATTTGTGTTAAGATTAAATTCTCTTTGTGATTTGGTGTAAGTACATAATCATGTGTGGGGTTAGAAGGACAGGAAGAGAGTTTTAGATAGTATTGAGTTGCTAGTTTCTCCATTCTTAGTTGTAATAGGGGTTCATTTGCCTCTACATGTAGACTCTCTATAGGTGGATGGATAGGCTCCTGGAGCTATCCAAAGGCCTTCATGGTGTATTGTGTTTATTGTTTTAGATAAGACTTTCTAGTTGATTGGTAGACCATGCTGCCATAGTCCAGTTTGGAGCGGATCAACATTCTATAAAGTTTAAGAAGGGTTTCTTTTAGCTCCCCATTCTGTATTACTGTAGTAGTTGGAGAGCTTTTAAAACATTTTGTTTTTAGGTAATTGATCATGGTCTAAAGGTCAGTTTTGTCAAAGATCATTCCTAGAAATTTTATTGCTGAACTACTGGTATTTTTCATTTCCTAGTTTTAGAGTTGGGTTATTGTGTAATTTTTTCAGTTGGCAGAAGTGCAAATTTTTGTTTTTATTTTAAAAACCGTTTTCAGTGTCCATTTGTTTATTTTTGTAAGCATTGTTGAAGTTGTCTTTCTGCTTTGTTGAGGTTTCTCGATCTGTATTATATTGTAAAATCATCAACATAAATTTTACAGTGTATTCTGATTTGATGTTTTTATTATGTCATTTATTTTTATTTTGAAAAGTGTAGGGAAACACTTTTTGTGGTATTCCCTCTTCTTGCTTTTGATAATCAGAACGTTGTAGCATCTATTTTACTTGGAAGAGTCCGTTAAAAAATCCTTTTACAAAGTTTGGTAGTCAACCTCTTAATCCTAGTTTTGCAGATCTTTCATTATACCATGTTTCCAGGTTTGATCAAATGCTTTTTCTATATCAAAGAATATGGCTATTAGATGTTGTTTGTTTAAATTGGCCTCTCTTATGGCTGTTTCTAGTCTTATTATGTGATCTATTGTTTTTTTCCTTTATTATATCCACATTGATATTTTGATATGTGTTTTCCTTCTTCTAGAAACCAACTCAATTTGGGTTGACCATTCGGCCCATTGTCTTTACAGACAGCTTGTTAATGCTATTTTCGGTAACTTTGTGGATTTTTCCCTCTTTTCCTTCTTTGAGTATGGGAATAATTACAGATTCTTCCATATTTTGGGAAATTTCACAGTAGTCCAAATATTGTTAAAAATATTCAAAAGGTATTTCAGCGATTCTTGTGGTAGTTGTTTAATAAATTCATAGTGGATTTGATCTGGGCCTACTGCTGTATTATGGGATTTTTTTATGGCTTCTATTAGTTCTGCTTCGGTGAATAGATTGTTGTAGGCTTCTGTATTTTTAGACGAAAAATTTAGTTGGTTATTTATATCTTTTTGTTTACACTTTTGTAGGTTTTGATTTTTGCTCATTTTAGAGTTTTCTGCAAATGTCTGCTATCTCTTTTTTACTAGTTGCTTTAGTGTTGTCCTTTTTAAGATGTATTATTGGGTATATTTGATTTTTTCCAGCTATTTTTCTCATCATTTCCCACATTGTCTTGGTTTTGGAATGTGTATTTAGGCTGTTTACATATTTTTTCCAACATTCACTTTTGGTTTCTTTAACAGTTTTCCGTGCTACTGCTTTGAGTTTTTTCATTTCGATCAAATTTTGGGTTGTGGGTTCCTTTTGAATTTTTGCAATGCTGCTGTTTTTTTCTGACTGCTTTTTTGGCATTTTTTTGTCAAACCAGGGTTTAGTTTTTTTATAATTATTTTGCTTTTTTGGTATATTTTCTGAGGCAATGGTTATTAATGTTTTGGTAAAGTATTCTATCGAGTTGTCTTCTGTGTCTTTTGACTGTATCAGTAATTGTTTACATTTGTTTTTGAAACCCTCCCAGTTGGATCTCTTCAGTTTCCATCTGACGGGGCCTATCTTTCCTTCCTTGGCAGGCTTTTGCTTTTCTAGAATGATCGGGTAATGATCACTGCCACATGTGTTGCTATGTGTTTTCCATGTATAATCCATACAAATTTCTGGATCGCATATACTTAAGTCTATTGACGATTCTGTTCCATTGGAGGGATTAAGGTAGGTTGAGGATTTATGATTTAATAGACATAAGTTATGGGTGTTAATTATTTCTTCTAATATTTTACCTTTAGTATCTAGCTTTTTTGCTATTCCATATAGGATTATGACTGTTAAAGTCTCCTAGTAAGATTCTAGGTTTGAAGTTGCTCCATCAAGTTGTTTATTTCTGTTGTATTTATTGGTTCCTGTGGGGTATATAAATGGAAAGAATTGTGATGGTTTTATCTAGTGTCACTTGTGTTTCTATTGCTTGTAATTTAGTTTTAATGTGTACTTTACTTTCGGTATGTCATTTCTAATCAATATTGACCTCCTCCATTAGCTCTATGTCCTGTATTGTGGTTATAGTGATATTGTTTATAATTTTAATTTTTGTTGGCATTTTCTTGTAAAAACGTTTCCTGTAAGCAGATGACGGCTGGATACAGTAGTGACATAAGTATGAGTAGGTCATTGTAATTAGATTTTATTCCATGACAGTTCCATTGCAGGATCTTATGTGCCATGGTTATATTTTCATTTTTGGGGGTAAAGTTACCTACTAGGTTTATATCATTTGTCCTCTCCAGTTTTTTTTTTTCCATCTCTTGAGTTTTTAGAAGCTTTGTCTTCAACTGCTTGTGGTATCCTTCGGTCAGATTTTTGGGTTTTGTTTTGAATTTTGTTTATTTTCTTTCTCTTCTATTTCCATATATTCCATAGGCTCAAATTTATTTTCATTTGATATATTGATTCTTGATTTTGAGTTAGATCTTGATCGAGTGCTTTTTTGCTCTGTTGTCTTTTTTTGTTTTTTGTTTATTTTTCATTTTCTTGGTTTAAAGAAGAGGGTTCGCTGGAGTTTTGTTCTGTGTTTTCTTTCCAAAGTTTTTTTTTTGCCTTCTGGGTTTATTCCATTTGATCTGGGTTGTTGAGTTTTTATTTTGATCCAATTTAAGTTCAATTAAAAGGTTTTTAATTCTTCAAGGAAAGCTTTTAATTCCTTGCATAAATTTGTTATTTCAATTGAACCTTTTATTTTATCTTCGCCGTTTTATTTTATTTGCTTTTTGTGCCATGGAAGCATAGGTGTTTTTTCTTTTATGTTATTTTTTAACTTCCTTTCGTGTTTCTATGAAAGATATATTTTTTTGTATTTTATTCTAATTATTTCTTTTCCTGTTTATATATACTGCATTGTTTTGAGAGGGCAGAGTGGTTTCCCCAAACAGTTTGAGGAGTCTTTGAGCACGCATGTTCCTTTGTTTCCGTTTTCCAAGTATTACAGCTGTGAAGGTTTAGCAAGTGTGTCAGATCCTTTTTTCTCCCAAATTGATTGACCCCTCAGCCACGCCTTCCATCACATTTAGGGTTAAGTGTTAGTTTTGTTTGGGAAGAGGAGGTCAGTTATAGGTTTGGGATGGATTATATATGATGGGGCTTGACATGACCAGCCGATTGATCAGATGGGCCCCTCCGACCGCCAATCTAGCCCAGGTAAGGGCAAAAGTGGTGTGTTACAGGATTGTGACCACATTACACCTGGGTTACAACCTGCTCAACCACCAGGATCCAAATCCCCAGACACATGGTCGCCACTCACGGCCAACAGGTGGCCCCATTGAGGGACTTTTTACCCTCTGCAGGGGGGCAGTCAGCATATTCTGATGCCCCACTGACCGGGCTGCAAAAAGCTAGAACTTTTGCAAGTGGATACTGATGCCAACATACTGCATGGTTCTGAATTTGATGTATGATCAAAACAAACAAAATTTTCAAAGATATTCAGTGAAGTATCCTCTACTGATAAAGCTAGATGCTTTGCCTGTAAATTCTCTTCAAACTCTACTTTTGGCTCATTTGGAGTATCCCTGCCTAACTTACCACTGATTCTCTGTTGAGTTCAATGGTTTTTGCTATCATCTCTAACCTGGATCCCCACAAAACATGTGGACCTGATGGTAATCCTTGTAATAGTCATTAAGAAGTGGGCTCCCAAACTGGCTCCTGTTCTCTGTAAACTGTATAATAAATGCCTCCTACTTTCCTGCCTGCTGGAAGTCATCATCTGTTGTTCTACTTTTTAAGAATGCTAGTGAAACATTCAACCTATCCAACTATTGGCCTATTAGCCTTCTGCCTCTTTTTGGGAAACTCCCAGAGGCACTAATCAATGCTGAATTGATTCATCTCACATTGCAGGGCCTTTTTTTTTTTTTAGACAAGAAATACGGCCTTCATTTTTACAGGTTAACTGCTGACGTACTGATAATAATTGAAGAAAAAGTATATCATGCTCTAGATAAAAACAGTGAAGCCTGGACAGTAGCAATGGACAACTTGAAAGTCTTTGACAGGGACTGGCATTGTAGTTTAAATAAGTCTGCATTGCTGCAACGTCACTTGTACAAATCAAAATATCGCTGGTTCAATTCACTGTCCTTGCTTTCTGAACATGTCACTACGTATAGCCGTCGTTTCTGCCTTCTTTCACTCTCCAGCCCTCTTTTATCAGGCCAACACAGCGGTTCACCAACCAATTAGTGTTCTTCGCTTTTATTCACAGGCAAATTGCCTCCTCCAGTTTGGCCAAGCAGCACACGACTTGCTATTGGTGGAAGCATGCCAAATTGTACAAAATACCCTCATCACTGCACATACTGCTAGAATGGCTGGATGGGAGAGTAATGCCATTTTCATGGAGCAAACTTGCTGATGTCACGTGCTGCATGTTTAGGTAAGACCCTTATTTTCCTATACACCAGGTGCAAGCCACTCTGGCTCACTTGCTTCTATGGAGCTGTTAACCACAGGCATTCAGGTCTTCTCCACAAGCTGAAAAGTTAAGGTATCTCTTGGCATATAAAATGTGCCCAGAGATACTGTAACTTTTCAGCGGAAGCAGTTGTTCTTATCAAATTGTGAAATGAAAGCCATTCTGAACAGCCACTCATTTACATCCATCGTTATAATGCATATGTCCCCCAGGGCTCCATTCTTGCTCCTATGCTTCTGATGACATCAGCTCTCAAATTGGCATCTATGCTGATGACACTACCATTTACTCCTGCCTCAATAGTAAGATTGATCAGTCCAACAAGGTCAAAATAGTATCTGGTGTCCAAAACAACCTCAAGACCATCATTATTTAGGGCAAAATATGGCTTGTCAATTTTAACAACTTCAAAACTAAACTTCTCTATTAATCATTTTAGAAACTCATCTCCTCCAGGAACCTTCTTGCACCTTTTAGACTAATGTTCTCAGCTGACCTGAAGTAGAAAGATTATATTGAATCCATTGCTAGCTCAGCTGCTAAGAAAGTCAGTTCATTGTGCTGGGTAAAACAGTTTTTCTCTCTGAAATCTAACTTGCATAGCTATAAATCTAGCATTTATCCAGGTTTAGAATATTGCTGCCATATATGGTCCAGTGCCGCTGCTGTTTGGATCTTATCAAGGAGCTCCAGGCAAAGAAAAATCAGCAATATTATTGATTGTTATCTGGCTGTTCAGTTTCAGACTTTCTCACCGTTGTAAGGTTGCATCTCGTACATTTTTTTATAAATACTTTCATGGTAATTGTTTCGATGAGCTCTTTGCTATGGTATCTAGATTGTATGAGTTTAAGCACAATACTAGACTGGCAGTGATGTCATCAATTTACAGTTGAGCTAGCTAGATGTAGCCATAACTTCTATGCTGACAGTTTATTTTTTTCACATCTCTCCTCTGTGGAACTCCTTACCAGCTCCATGCTTTCCTGACCATTTTAATCTGCTAAAATTTGAATGCAATGTCAATTTCTATCTACTGTCCTGATTGCACTTTTCTCTTTCTACTCATTACTAATGATTCTGTTCTTAATTCCTCCACACCCTTGTGTGTTAGTGGCTGTACTGCCTTGCTAGGGGTGATATCGATATAAAAAAAAAAAAAAAAAAAGTACCAGTTAAAATTCAAAATAAATTCAGAGATCACTCCTGTCATTTAGTCAGTATGATAACAATGCATTATAGACAAACTCCAAGAGGTAGATGACTGGGACTGCATTAAAGGAGTCACAAAGACTGTTGATGAATTCATCAACAGTCTAATAACAGTGGAGAAAAGACCTAATGATAATAGAAAACATGGTGGTCAAAATGTGTTGATATAAGAAAGGCCAATGAAACCATCATTTGTGACAATCACACTATACTTACAATTCAGGAAACAAGAAAAGAAATGGATGACGGGAAATATTTCTCAAAATCTGACTTTAATATCACCTACCATCAGATAGAATTCACAACTTTTGCTGCATCAGATAGACTATATAAAAAAAAAAAAAAAAAAAAACTGGGAAGATGGAAGAGGATTATGACACCAAACTAACTAAAGTGACCCAATGCCTCACTGAACAAAGACTGTCAATGAAAAAAGTGCCAGATGTTGTCTATAAAATACATGAGCCATATTCTGACACAAGATCTAATAATTACAGATAAAAAAGTGATGGTTGTAGTTATTACCCTCCATCAAGTGATGTCTCATAAAAGCGTAGTTTCCTAGGACAAGGCCAATTCTGTGCAAAGTTTGTGCCTCATTTTGCTATGGGGACTGCATCAATTTGGAACCTTGTAAGACAAGACAGATTGGAGATGGAAGTAAAGACTCGTGTTGATGTACCAACTCTGGCCATGCAATAAAATTCAACTGTATCTTCTTGGATGTGACTTTCAAATACTGTTAACACATCTTTCATTTTTAACCCAGATATGTAGAGGAAACTGTAGAGTGGTTCTACAACCACACCTATTCATGGGATTGATGATAATGTGCCTACTCTGTTCTTCTATTTAACCCATAACTGGAAGAGATGGATTTTTTTAGGCTTTATTACGACACTTATTTTTCATTGGAAAATCTTTTCATTTTCTGGATATATCAGAAATGTAGATAGTTGGAAATAAGTTATTTAGATTTTACTACTATTTTATCTTTTAAAAATAAGTAATTGTACTAAATATATAATTAAGGTTCAACAATCTAATATTAAACAGTGTAGTATACTCATACTATTTATATTTAATAGTCTGGGTAGAAAACTGATGTAATGGAATAACCAGTCACCCCCATGAATGATTACACTATAGGTAGTAAGTACCTATAAAGTCAACTGTCTATGAGAGACTGGAGGAAGAGTGAGAGCAAGACGACGTAAGCATGTCCGACCTTCCAATTAGTGGCACTCTCTACTAGATTGACCTGTAGTGTATAACTGTACCGTATTTCATATTGTACTGGTTGTGTACAATAAACCTTTCTTGGATTATCCACCTGGTGTTGAGTATTTATTCCCTTAGCACGAAATATAACAGTGGCGATAAGGATTGTAGTAATGAATTCACACCAAAATTCAGTGATAGAAGAAAAACATTTGTCGGCTACATGTTTGGGTTACAGGAGTTTCAAAAGAAGATTTTCTGAAAAAGGATTTATCTCTCAAAATATTTTTAAAGTAAGAATATTTTTGTATTCTTTAACAAGAGTAATTTGAGTTTATTGGAACACAAAAAAGCAAAGTTTGAGTATTTTGTTTGTTTGTTTGTTTTTTATTGTCTGTCATTCGGTTTCTGAAAGACTTGCCGAGTTTCAGTATGGAACAATTAACAGAGCTTACAAAACTGTTGTGCACTAGTGTTTAGCAACAACAACAGCAAATACAACAGTTGCAAAACCAACAACTTCAACTTTGTGAAAAATTAATGACAAAAACCGGAGAACAAAGGTATTGCAAATTTGTTAATGGAATTTCATTATGACCCAGACAATGGGATTTCCTTCCCGGCATATTACACAAGATACGAATCTATATTTACAAATAGATGCAAAGACTGGTCAGATGAGGAAAAAGTCACCCTTTTATTACAAAAATGGGGACAGATGAAAATACAAAATATTCTAACCTAATATTACCAAAGAAACTGGAAGAAGTCTCGTTTGAAGAAACAGTTAAAATCCTATCAACGATATTCAGTGAAAGAGATAGCTTGTTCCATACGTTATAAATACCTTAACATTGTGAAGTCAAAATTTTTTATCATATGCTGGGACAGTTAAATCATTATGTGAACTTTTCAAAATTGATGAGATTTCGAAAGAGTTATTCAAATGTCTAATATTTGTTCAGGGACTAACAGCTCCCAAGGAGAAGGATATCAGGTTGCGAATTCTTACAATTATTGAAAAACTCATAAAGGGTCCCAATGCTATAAAAGAAAGAAAAAGACCAATGATAAAGTGAATATGATTCTCTCCCAAAAGAAATTTGAGAATGGCTAGAAACGAAAGTATGTCGATGCACGTATAAATGGACATATGGTAACATTTCTTTTGGATTCAGGTATTATTGACGAACAGACATGGAGAAGCATAGGTTGACCAAACTTGACTGACACAAACAAAACTGCCAGAGGAATTTCAGGAAAAACACTCAAATTTAAGGGTGAACTTAAGTGTAACATTTTGTTTTGTGGTAAGACTTTCAGGTCAAAAGTCTAAGTACATAAATGGAACAACTCCTGCCTTTTCGGCATAGATTGGATTGTACTATTTAACTTATTGGAATTGCCTGTAAACTCTTTTTGTAATCAGGTGAACACCTGGGAAAAGAAATTAAAACAGACAGAAAAATTTGTGCATGAGTGAAGGACGAATTTCCCGAGTTTTCTCTGAAAGGATTGGGTATGTGTTTGAAAACGGAGGTAAAATTTGAGATAAAAGAAAATGTTAAACCAATTTTCAGACTTAAAAGGAACATTCCATTTTCTTCATTAGACTATTAACAAAGAACTAGAGAGATTTGAAAAATTAAATGTTATTTCGAGAGTGGATCACTCAGATTGGGCATCGCATACTGTGTATGTTAAAAAGAAAAATAATAGAATTAGAGTATATGCAGATTTTTCAACAGGCTTGAATGACTGTCCAAAAGACCTGTTTCCCTCACCCGAGGACATTTTCTCAAAATTAAATGGGGGTAAAATATACTCTAAAATTGATTTGTCAGATGCATCAAAGTCAATGAAGAGTGTTCCAAGTATTTGACAATTAACACACATAAAGGACTATTTAAATTAAACCGACTTCCATTTGGTTTAAAAGTTGCACTGTAACTTTTTCAACAAATCATGAATACAATGCTTGCAGTGTTAGAATTTGTCATTGCTTATCTGGATGAAATCTTGGTGAAAAGTAAAAATTTGGATGAGCATAAAAGACACATAAGGGCTATCTTCAAGAGGACAGAAGAATTTGGTTTCAAAGTGAACGCTGAAAAATTTGAATTTTTTATGTAAAAAAAATCAAGTATCTTGGGTAGATTATTGATAAAGATGGCAGAAAACCAGATCCACAGAGAATTGAAGCCATAAGAAATATGCCTGCCCCAGATAATGTGGCAAAATTGCAATAATTTTTAAGTTTTAGGTGCAATACTATGCAAGATACATTCCAAAGATGTATGAATTAGTAGCACCGTTAAATGAATTTAAATGGTGTTGGTCCAAAGACTGTGAAAAAGCTTTAAAAAAAATTAGAAATTGTCTACTGGCTGATTTACTGGTGCACTATGATTCAGAAAAAGAAATCATTGTTGATTCGGACGGTAGTGAATATGGAGTCGGGGCTGTGCTACTTCATAAATATGAAGATGGATTAACAAAACCAAGTGCCCACACTTCAAGGACTGTTGCCAGCAGAAAAGAATTACAGTCAGATCGAAAAGGAAAGTTTAGCAATCATTTTCGCAGTTAAGAAATTCCATAGTTCCCTTCACAGTAGAGTGTTTACACTACAAACTAACCACAAGCTGTTACTGACCATTTTTGAATCGAAAAAGGGCATTCAACTCATTTTGCAAACCAATTACAATGGTGGGGCGTAACATTTTAAGTTGGAGTACATCTCATCAAAAATGATCACCTTATTAAAACTATGAAAACACAAGCCAGGATAAATGACAGAAATAAAAAAAGGGAATGAAAATTTCTCCATATTCGATCTGCGAAAATACACTAATGTACACAGGCAGGGTGGTGATGCCACAGGTATTACATAAAAAGATCTTAAAAGAAGTTCATATGGGTCACCCTGGCATATCTTGTATGAAATCTCTTATGAGAAGTTATGTTTTCTGGCTATGAATGGATGCAGATGTTGAAAATATTATGTGAAAAACTGCAGAGGGTGTCAGCTGCAAGAGCACCGCCAGTTAAAATGCAATCATGGCCAGAAACAGATATCCCCTGGACATGTCTACACATTGATTATGCAGGACCACTTAATGGGTATTATTACTTGATCATTGTGGATAGTTTCTTGAAGTGGCCAGAAGTTTTTAAATACAAACATCCAACGTCTAGAAATACTATCAGTGCCTTAGACGAAGTTTGTAGCCATTTTTGGAGTTCCTCGGACATTGGTTAGTGATAATGGAACTGCATTTACAAATAAAGAATTCAAGGAATTCTGTGCTTTACTGGACATTGAACAGGTCACAACTCAGACATACCACCCAAGGTCAAATGGCCAGGTGGAAAAATTTGTGGACATGTTCAAACATGTGTTAAAGAAAAATCAAGGTGTAGACACAGAGGAGAAAGCTATACAGAAATTCTTAGCAGTATACAGGGTAACACCGAATGCAAACAATACTGCAAAATCATCGCCTGCTGAATTGATGTTTACGAGGAAGATAAGATCTATATTAGATTGTTGCCTTGTGCAAAGAAGAAAATGCCTAGCAAAGAGAATTTCTAGACAAAGAAGTATATGCCTGGTGACAAAGTTTTCTTTAGGAACTACCGAGGTGGAAAATGCTTTATGGAGGATGAAGTTATTTCAAATAGGATTGGAAGAGTAATTTATATAGTGAAAGGAAAAAGATTTGTATGCAAAAGGCACATAAATCAGTTACGACCAAGATACTCAGAAATCGTTCAACAGGATGAGGAAGAAGTTCCGATGGATATCCTGTACGATACGTTTGGGATACCACCACCCACTAACATACCAGAACACAAGGATACATCTCCTACACCAGCTTTACCAGTAGGATTGAGTTCGCCTCAAAAGAGTATAAGAAAAAGAAAACCGACAGTACGTTTAAGTCCAGACCAAAAAAAGAAAAAGAAAATAGAAGCTAAATTTTCTAGAGGAAAATTTCAGCTTCGGGGAAGTGATGTAATGAAATAATCAGTCACCTTCATGAATGATTACACTATAGGTAGTAAGTACCTATAAAGTCTACTGTCTATGAGAGACTTGAAGAAGAGTGAAAGCAAGATGACGCAAACATGTCCGACCTTCCAGTTAGTGGCACTCTACTAGATTGACCTATATGTATAACTGTACCATATTTCATATTGTACTGGTTGTGTATAATAAACCTTTTTGTTATTATCCACCTGGTGTTAAGTATTTATTCCCTTAGCACGGAATATAACAAAAACTAACTTCTAATTCAACAGAAGTTTAATCTTTCTAGGTCTTCTTATATCAAATTGGGCATGTGTGGGCCAATCATTTTGCAGCTAGTATCAATGAAACCATAACCATCTTTTTATAAGTGACAAAACTTACTCTTTTTATTGTTAACTACATTTTTAGTAACTTTTGCTAATAATTCCATTTAACTAGTACATAAAAGCCAGACAGAGAAGTCTAATAAAAAGAAAACCAATGTTATCAAAGATACATGAAAGATTCTTTCATAATATTTTTGTGTGCAATGAACTGATATAATAATTAGTTAAAAGTATAAGAATTTACTTTCTGTAGATTATGAAGACTCATTCGTTTGGGTAAAGATGTTTGCTCAGCTACTTTCATTTCATTTTCAGATGATGATGATTCTTCAAACAACAAATCTGTAAAAGAAAATAAGTTTTGTTTTTATCAAGCAAAATAGAACGGGTACGCCTAAGACCTAGGAATTCTCTGTGGGTCAGTGTGAGCATGTGCATGAGAGTGAGAGACAAATAATGTGTCAAGAAGATTACAAAGTGAACATGATTTTGTGTGTGCATGTACATTATATATGTTAAAATAGACGTTTTTGAATTTTATATACTAAGTTCCTTGGCATTTGTACTTAAATTCTTATGTCTTTCATACTAACCATCTAATTGTTCAAGCCTTTCCAAGAAGTTGCATAATTTATTGGGAATATAGCAGAGGGTTTCTGGAAGTATCATTTTAAAAAAATTTTCTTGGCACTGGTTGAGAATTCTGTGTAGTTCATCCTGGGACAGAAACCTGGTATGGAAAAATCAATAGCAGAAATCAAAAAAAAAAAAAAAAAAAAAAATATTGGGCATTTAAAAATATTTTAACTGTCATCATTACTAAAAATAATATAAAATGGTGAGGAGTGAATATTCTAAAATAAGTTGTGATATTTTACAAATTATGAAAGCAGGCTTAGCCTGCATGCTATCGCTTCACAAAGTCTGATATATTCGCTACTTGAAATCTTTGAAACAAAAATTTTTTGATGGGACTTATCACAGTTTGAACATTAACAACTCCGACTTCACATAAAGAGCTGGTCTCACTATCGAAGGTCACTACACACACTGAATCTTTTGTCCAGGACTAGCACATATCCTTGATTACTATTGACTGGTAGCTACATGTGTTGATAAGTGCAGTACATCAACATGTACTTTGATTACAGGTAGTGCTGGATTCACATTCATTGCAAGGAAGAGACTGGCACTAATGTCTTTTTCCTTGGCATGTTTCCCAGGTAGTTATGCAATATATGGTCTACAGTCTGGTAACAGAAACAGTACATGGTTCTGTGCAGGCCTTGTTCTTACACTTTGTTCTCTTTCTGATGGCTTGGGCAGTGTCTTGCTGTGTGGTTTGCATTGAACCTGTGTCCATCACCTAAACTTACATGATTGCTTATGCTCTAGCCAGCATCTAGTCAAAGGTAATGATACACAAAGGAGTTGTTATACTGCTCAAAAGAAATGAGAGCTTCTGGAGACTTACCATGCTGCAGTTGTGATGCCATAAATTTTTTTGTATTCCACATACAGATTTAATTCTATCTAATTGAAGGAGCATCAGGACAACTTTGGCCTCCTCAGCAAGGAACCGGAGAGACTACAGGATGGTGCACGGTGCTTGGTTTGACAGGTCTGGGGGAAGATAACGTCCTGTATTGGAAACGGGAAACGAACTCCCAGACATGCCCTCCGTGTCACCTTGTATTGAAGCATATTTTCCTTGTCGGCAAGTTAGTTGGACACCTTCCTGTAGGTGGCTGGCTGCGTGTTGCGGTGGCGTTTATCAAGCGGAGAGCATCTGGCGTCACCACTGGATGGGATGATGGTTCAAAACGCCCCTCTCAACACCATGATGAAGGAGGTCCTCGCTGAAATAGAAAAGGAAGACCCAGCGCGGGGCAGATGGTGTGTTGACAGCCAAGACCTCTGTGTGTGGGTTGACGCAATTTTCTCTTGCAACCTGAAATGATCGATAGTTCACGATGGAGCCGTGGTAGAAGATGCTTGCTGGTTACGCCCAGAAAGGGACTCCCAGCACATAAACCTAGCGGAGCTCGATGCTGTCATCAAGGGGATCAACTTGGCGATCCTCTGGAAGTCGACCACCCCGCGTCTGTTCACTGATTCCGCTTATGTTTATAAGTGGATCTCTGATACCTTGACCGGGAGGGCCAGGGGCGGACTTAAAGCCACCAGCGAGATGCTTATCCGACGCACATAAGAAACACGATCGTGAATTTAGTGCAAAATACGCCACTGACAATGGAGGTGTCCCTGGTCAAATCTAGCCTCAACAAAGCAGATTGTTTAAATTTTAGGGTGCCGCAAAGGTGGCTTGACGCCGCTAAGAAAGCCATTGAGCCCGATGCAACCAGCCTGCGCTGGCGTCCGTGAGTCCCGTTTGATTTAATCAAATCAAAGAAGTCCACCAATTAAAAAGTGGGCACCTGGAGTCAAGCGGACACCGTATTTCGCCAAGTTGGTTGACCCAGGAGTAAAAAAAGACAGACGTCAGGAGAGTGGTCAGAAGCTGCGTGGCGTGCCAGTTCATAGACCCAGCACCCGTCGCTGGAAGAAAGGGCAGCTGAAAGAGGAACCACTTGAGCCGGCTGGCGATAGATGTTACTCACCACAACGGCGTAGCATTTCCTGACACTCATTGATTGTGGTCCATCCAGGTTTTGAGATATGGCGACTGCTGTCGTCGGCAAGATGCAGCCACTATCATCCGTCAGTTAAACAGCATCTTTCTTGAACGTGGCCCCCAACGAGATATTAACCGACAATGGCACCGCATTCACCAGCGTAGCAGTTCGAGAAGTTTGCGGATGGCTGGGGGAGTGCAATACGGTTCCGGGTGCGCCCACGCACGAAAGTGGAAATGGAATCATCGAGCGGAACCACAGGACCGTTGAACCATCGCAGCCAGAACGGGCTGCACGGTGTTCGAGGCGGTAGAATTTACAACGTGAATTTAGGATGATGTCTCACCAAGACGGCGCCCAGCAGACACATTGCATAGGTACCACGTTAGAGTGAAGGGCAAAGAAACCAACCCATGACGGAACTGAAAAACCGGAGAGAGGCTGAAGAAAGGCGATGTCGTCTGATTAAAAACCGCACACAGCAAGTGCACCACTGGTGGAAGGGGACGCGTCACTGAGGGATCAGCCCACAGGCGGTTGGTCGACGGTGTATATGTCACGTAGAGGACCTGCGTCCGTGGGCGCAATTGCAACCACCACTGGACGATGAGAGCGAAGGAATCTGAGACCAGTGAGGCATCGTTCTGGTTCACGCCAGCCCCATCAGGCAGTGACTTCGGATATCAGTAGATTTCCAAGGGACGCGGTGTCTTTCGACCCTCAGACCTCAGACAGGAGCACAAGAACGATGAGGCTCGAGCGTCCCTCTTCAAGAAGTACCAAGCGAAGCGATCACCACCTCCCTGTCAACTCTGTGATCATGAGATCAGGGGAGTGTGGGAAAATAGAAACGGCCTACCTCGCAAATAATTCTCGTGATCTTCCTGGCCTGTGGGTTGAGAAAGGAAAAAAAAGATTCAAAATGGCGTCCGTGACTTTTTTAATATTCACGGTCTCGTGCAGTCACGCAAAATCTCGTTACACACATGCTAATGAGGTGTGTCTGGGCTCCATAAAAGCAGGTTGCTTGGAGACATTGGCAGACCAACATTTCACCCGTGCTTGGTGTACATCGTTTTGCGTTGCAGACATTTTCAGACGGAAAGAGTTGCGTCCCTTACACTGTTTAAGTCGACTCATTTGCTACAAGATCAAACTTGCATCCATTTTTGTTGATGCTGAAATAGCTTGCAAGTATAAAAATTTATGCAGCATCGGTGAAGATAAAAATAACAGTTGCTAAAACACCAACGTGTAGGAGCCTTTGGTGTAGTTCTCCCCTGCACTCAACTCTTAGTGGTTTTATAGGCAGCCAAGATGCCTACCTTTAGTCAGATAGATAATTTGCATATTCTGCTGATTTCTTCATTAACAAGCTTGAATTTTTACTTTTGGCAGAAAATGTACGCAAGATACAAGCGCTTCATTTGACAAGTGACTTTCACTGATACAAAAAATTACAGCAAAATAGTTTTCATTAGCAAAATATTCCTTCATAAAATTCTTTAATTTTCGCCATAAATGTTTTATCAAGATTATTAATTTGTACATTGATAATCCAGTATTTACAATAGGAAAAATTATTAATATTTTGTTTTTTAATCAATTCACCCCAACCAAGGCAATAACAGACTAATGAGTATGAAAGAATAAGAGAAAAAAAAAACAATATTAAAGATAGAACAATACAAGAAGAAGAATTAAGACAAAAGATAATGATTGACATTGATCTTCAAAAATTTAAATGCAATGTTGATTGGAAAGCAAGAGGTTGAAAGAGAATTCCACAAATGTGAGAGAAGAAACTGTTAGCATAGAACTTAAGGCTATATCTAACCATTTCAACTGTAAAATGATGAAACCTATGTCAATCTAGTACTGCACTTAAATTTATAAATATGAGGTACCAATGAGGAAAGCTCATCAGAACAATTACCATGAAAATATTTATAGAAAAGGCATGGTGAGGTTACATTATGGCAGTGGGAAAGTAACCGAAGTCACAATGCCAGATCAGGACTGATGAAATCCAAAGAAGAATCTGTAATGTTATCAAGAATCTCTAGGTACATCGTAGAAGCACCAAACAAGATGTGAGAACAATATTCAATGCATAGATGAATGGAAAACTTATACATGTGTAAGATCGAGTTTGGTGTGAAAAATTATCTAGCATGACAGAGTGAACCAACTGTCCTAACAGCAGACCTAGTGACTGATTCAATAGTCTCTCCACTTCATGTCAGCAGAAAATCTTAGCCCAAGAAGGTGCAAGTTTTCATACTCCTGGATATTAGCATAATCCATGCTGATAGAAAGCAAAAAAGGTTTCCTAAGATGATTAAATGAGAGCAGTTACATTTTGGAGATGTTAACATTAGCAAGAAATTTCTTGTTTCAGAAAAAAGGTCATTCTTAAGATCAGCTGCTAACTTGATCTTTCTTCTTGGTGTGATAAGACTTACCATTAAGACAGGAGTAAATAGTTGGCATCAGCATAGGTACCAAGTTGAGAACTGATGACATTGGAGAAACTCCTTGATGAAAATTAGGAGCAAATGTAGGTCCAAGGTGAGAGCATTGTGAGACTCCCACATTAATGCAAAAAGATCTAAAAGAGTGGTCATTCAAGAAAATTTCCATTTTGGAATAAGAAAGATTGAATCAGATCAAAAATTTGTCTAGAAATGCCACAACTTCTGAAAAAGTCCAGCATGCCAAACCTTGTTAAATAGTTTTGAGATATCCAAAGCAACAGCCCAAGCTTCACCATTTTTATCTAAAGTTTGATAGACTCAACAATAACCATTACGAGATCAGCAGATAATCTACAGAAGAGAAAGCCATATTGCTTGTCTGTGAAGTGAGATTCTTAACTAATTCAGAGTTGATTAAAGCCTCTAGTACTGTGCCAAAAAGAGGTAGAAGGTTAATAGACCAGTAATAAGAAGGATTAGATGGTTCGCCAGAGTTCTTAAAGACTGGAATGGCAGAAGAGGATTTCCAACAAGCAGGAAACCAAAGAGCAAGAAATTTATTGTATAATTTAAAGAGAACAAGAGCCAGTTCAGGAGCACATTTCTTAAGGACTATTGCAGGGATGACATCAAGTCCACATGTTTTGTAAGCATCCAGTTTTCAAATGATAGTTGCAATCATGGACAGAGTTATATGCATATCACTCAGTAGAGACTCGGGTCTAAGTGGAAAGTCAGGCAGAGATATTCCAGATGAGTAAAGAGTAGAACTGGAGGAGAATTTGAGAGCAAAACATTCTGCTTTACAGCAGGAGAGAGGAGGAGTAGAAAACATACTCTTATTTAACACACTATTACAGAAACACCAGTAGTCATGAGAACCAAACTTGTTAAACTCTATATAATGCCTTATTATCATTAAAAATATTTGGGGGTGGGTAAGGTTGATATACTTACTTGAGCAAGTTCATTGCTTCTGAATAAGCTTCTGACTCATAAATATTATTTTTCAGGCACAATACATACAACTCACGCAGCTGATAAAAAGAACAGATATATTCATTATGTTTAAATAAAATAACATAGGAATAGCTTTCTTTATCATATAAGGACTTAGCTTTTAAAAAAAGTAAATATTAAAAAAATAATGAAAACTTTTTTTGCTAGAAAGAAGAAAAAAAAAACTTACAGGCTGTATTTATATAATATTAAAGATATATCTGGGAATTTCTGGAATGAGGAGACTATTGTCCTTATCTTTGTTGTTGATAATACAATATTTTGGCTGTTGTGCATGCCAGCCTTCATCAAGTGTATGTCAATCTACAAAGAATTATATTGATTTGTGAATTTGGTGACACAGTAAATGCGAGTTCAATCTCTGCGTCAGGCAGTGTATACTTGGACTCAGTGAAAACAGAGTGAGCAATAAATGGGTAGTACTAAAACTAAGAATTAGATGAAATATCCCAAGACATGGGCAGTGGAACAAGAACAGACTGCTCTCACAGATTAAATTCCCTGTAGGTTACCTGGACTGACAATCACCTGATGAAGGCCAGAGGACAAAGTGTTTGAAACATTGTGATAGCAACAAAGATGAGGACAATGGTCTGAATGTAAATTAAAAAAAATATGTTCTTCATTCAGAAGGCTTAAGCTTTAAATTATTCTTGTTGTGTAAAGAAATAACTTTTTTTAATTTTTTACTATTTTTCTGTTTCATTAATGTTGAAAATATGTTATCAAATGATATCAGAAAAGATAGTTGCTGCATGACAAAAATAAATGATATGCAATATAAAAACACTTGATATGCATCAGAAAAATGATAAAATTATTTTCTGGTAAATGTATTTCATATAGGTTGAGATTTAAATAATTCCCATCATTCAATTATTTCTGGTTTTATCAATCCTTCACAAGAAACAAATATACAGAGTATTCCTTTCAGAATATACAAGTGCATAAACTATAAGTCTTTTGGATCTAATACTTGTGGTATCATTTACTTCTAACCCTAATTATTAAATTCATTCAAATAACTATGCCAATTTTTAAAAAGTAATGTTTCTAGAAAATCAGTATTTGCTAAATTTTGACTCAAGCAAATATAAAAGCAGATATTTGAAAATAAAAAGATAAAATGCCAGAAATAATCAGTTATAGGAATAATGAGATACAAAATCCTGTTTTTTATTTCTATATGAAATTGAAAAAAAAAAAAAAAAAAAACATGAAATTATTTTCCTTTAAACAAAAAAAATTTAAATTTTTGGTAAATTTACAGAATGTCAGCCTTAATGAGTTTATAAAATTTTGTAAATTGAAATTTTCTTGTACGACAGATACAAAATAGTGTTTGTTTAATGTAAATTACAAACATGTATAAAAAGAGTCAATATAATCTAAAAGTCACTTAGAAAAGATAATAAATTAAATACTTTAAAGTGTACCTGTTTTCCTAGAGGATATTTTGGAAGTTTTCTTACTAAGGTGTGAAGACAGGTTAAAATGGGGAAAAAATTCTTGTGGTAGCTGTGCATTTCTTGTAGAAGAATTTCAACCTCTTCCTGTAAAACAGAAATAGAAAATCTTTATTTTAATAAAAGATGAAAAATGAAAATTGGTTTACATGATTCCAAGAAAATATGACAGGTCCCCCCCCCCCAAAGTAACTAAATGATGAAGAGTTTAATAAAATTATAAAATATGTAAAAAGCTAATGGAGCAAAAATGAGATGTACGAACAGACTGTTGCTTATTTATTTTCTTATTTATCTTAATATGTAATATATTGATATATAACATTGGAGTGAGTCAACATTTATGTATTATGTTTCTAAGAAGATCTTTATGAATGAGGAATTAAATGAGAAAGTTTGTTAAAAAGAATTGTTTAGTTTGCAAAAACAGACAAAATCAATGTAAAATCTGCACTCACTTTTAGAAGTTTGTCATTGAGGAGTAAACTTTTTTGTTTTCGAGCAGTACATATTTCAACATGCCTCATAAATAAAAAGAAAAAAAGTTCATCATACTAAGAGATGAGGATTATTAATTTTTTATACAGAAGACAAAAAAGAGAATTTATAAAAATTTTTCGCTGTCCTTTTTCACTGATGAACCAATATCATCAGAAAAAGATGATGCTGGTTTAATGGTGAAATAGGCCAAATTAAAACTTTCCCAATGTAATTTATCACTGTCAGATTTTACACCCACCTTTATACACACAGAAAAATGTTAGAACAAGTTTTTCTATTTATAAACATTGCTTTATTTGCAGATGATAAAAATAATCATTTTAGAAACAACAATTTTCATAATAAAAATTGAAATTATGTAAAACATTTTTTTAACATTAAATTTGTGAAAAATGATTAAGAAAACAGTAACCTAAAGCTGACTTAGTTTGTCTTTTGTGGCTCATTTTTATCTTGCCCATTGTTAACCATTGCTTTCAGAAACTCTCAAATAGTTTCCTAGACTTGCATTTCTATTGGCAATAAATAGACAAATGCATAATACAGATTTGTTGTTACCTCTGGGTACAGCTGCCATAGAATGTTTCTGTTGTAGGAATGAAGATGACTTTTCAAGCTAGTATAGGGTTTGGCATTATTGGAAATATTTTATTCTTAAATTCTAAATGTTAATAATTACAAATCAAAAGTTTGATTTGTTAATATTAAGAGATGTGGTTGTATATTCCTTTAAATGAATAAATAAATACACTCATTCACCAGGTCATTTCCTCATTTAATTGACAATGTAAGGATTTTACAAGAATGTGTCTATGTCTTGTTTCAAATCCATAAACAACATGAGAAGCTTTCACACTCTGAGAAAAATCAGGCAGCTCTAATTTTGTGTTATTTATAAGGGTTGCTTGAATTTTATATTCTGAAAAATTTTCAGTGGTTGCAAGTTTACAAGTTAAATTTTGGGATAGGTTGATAAATTCTGACCAATATTATCAATAAGGCCACTGATTTTCATAAATTCTACTTGTGGCAAATCATGATAGTCCCTTTTATACAATTTACTTAGTGGGCCTGTAAAAGCAATTGGGCTTCTTGTTGTACCATCAACATATTTAAAAACAGTTCTGATGTAATAAACAGCCATTTGTATGCAATTTTCAATGGAGCTTCTTCTCTAGAGCAGTTACAAGGCTAGCCAGTATTTGTATTTGTGGTGTCCAGCCTATCAAATTCTTCCAAAGCACTAAAAGCTTTGTCTATTAGAACTACTCTATGAATCAGTTATTTTCCAGTCTCAGTTCCTGTCTCTTAAGTAAATGTTAAATGGTGTTCTGGGCCCCTTTCTTTTTTTTTAGTTTAATGTTACCATTTCCACCATATAACACTATACAAAATTTCTTTATTAATCTTGCCATCAACTCTTCCTAAACAGACAAGCTTTTTAATACCTTCAATATCCCTTTCATGAGTTATTACTTTTATTTTAGCCTTTTCTCTATCAATTTTTGACTTATTTGTTTTTAAAATCAAATCCTGGGTTAAAAGTTCCATTATTCACATTTTTCACAGCTTTTGTAGCTATGTTAGAAGAAATGACCCTCTGAATTAGGAAAGGGGATAATTTTGTCAATGCAATCTCATTTTAGGATTCCAAGATGATAAATCTTGGAAAATTCATTCCTTTCTGTTCTGGGTCTGAGAGTTGATATGCAATCTCTTGGTTGATTTGTTTACCATTGGTTTTTCAGAAATATTTCACTACTTTTGCTCTACTGCTGCTGTGGAGTTCAATTTAATGAGAAATACAAAGGAGGAAACCCATTTGCCTTTGTAAGACAGAGATACAGGGTAGTATAGTCATATTTGAAGAAAGCTACAAGCACCAGCAATCCATTTTACCTTTGTCACCCAAGAAACAATTGGAAACATACAGTCATGTCACGATTGTTTTACTCCAAAATGCTTAACCCTACAAATACCACTTTCTAATTTAGTTTTTGGGGAAAAAAAAAAAAAAAAAAAAAAAAACAAAAAAAAAACTGTGATATATGTATGCGAGATGTGTAATGTGGTGTCTATGCCCTTTGAATCAGGGATTGGTGTGACTAGTTAAATGATTGGAACAGCCCATTCTGGACACTTTTTTAGTAAGGACAGAAATGAAGTGTTGTAATTTTCATTGCCACTTATTTGTCTGTGTCATGGACTGCTCAGCCATCACTTTTAGATGCCTTTTACAGTGGGGGAGAGTGAACATATCTAGATGAGTGTTCTGTGTATTGGGGTTAATATTCTGTTTTTTTTTTTTTAATAAAACTTCTTCCCTTTAAGATAGATACCTACCACCCTCTTTAACCCCTGTATTGTGCCTAACGTGTGCCTGAAACAGTGATAAGTATAGACTCCGTTTAGGTGTTTTCAGCAAAATAAGGTTTAAGTTGACACTTTATCTTCCAATCTCAGTTCCTCATATTTAACTGCTACATCCCACTTCCTCTAACCTTACAGACATGAACATTAGTTCATTCTACACTGCGGTTTAAAAGACAAACAACCACTTTGTCTGCTGAAATAGTTTATTCTCCATATGAGGTAAAAGGATTTGTTTGATTATTATATTATATATATCACATTGGCTTAATCTCCAAGATAATGAACTACTCAAGACCTATACATCTTGGGTTGCCACCCATGACTAACAGGTGGATCCTTTTGCATTGGTGTCATTACTCCTCTGAAGATGTAGTTGGCATATACTTTGCATTACTAACAGGACAATCTTAACACTAAATGCTAGCCAAAGATTATAATTTAACCTATGAGAACCTAAAGATTTGGAAGATGAACAAGAGATTTAAATTTTCTATTCAAGCCCTTAAAAACTACAAAACAAAATTAAAAACTTAAGTAAACTCTTTGACAAATAAAAGGAAAAGGAGATCTCAACACAATGAATCATTTGAAAGCATTTTTTTTATCAACTTGTATGACAATATAGGCTGTTTTACTATATTCTTATATTGTAATAAAAGACAATAAAGGTAATGCTGTGAAAGTATCTATGATTATGTAATCATAAGAATTATATTTAGAAAAATTTATCATGCTTTAAAATGGAATCATATTAAAATAAAAAAAACTGTTTCTAAATATTTTTGATCATAGAAAATAAGTTTAAAATATTGTGAACAAAACAGCAATAAGGAAATATAGGAATTTTACTGAAGTTTTCATTTAAATTTAATAATACATGAAACTGGTTGTCTTGCTTGCCTCTTAAAAAATGACGGCAGTGTGTATTCTTACTTGTGTCCTTATTTCCACACAGACAATAAATCATGGAAAATATCATATGTCTATGGTTAATATACAATGGTGCAAAGAAAAAGAGAATAGTAATGAACAAATACAACTTACTTCATAAAGGATGGGATCTGTCGAATTTCTTCAGGGTTGGCAGACATGAGAATTTCAGCAACATCTTTGGAACTGTCTTCAGTGACACACAAATAGCTAAAGGGATAACTGAAGAAATGGTCCAAGATGCTGAACTGTAAAGAAATGTTCTCATTTTTAATTTTTTGTCACATACAACTTTTATCTCAAATATCACACATTTCTAAATTGTCATTTTTAATTAATAATATAGTGTAAAAGAGCCTGAAAACAAGTTGGGTGGCTGTCAAATAAATAAGATACTGACTAAAAACACTTCCTGTAAAATTTTCTTGTAGCTATTTAAGTATAGCAAGTTGGATTAACAATACATTTATGGTAAAATAATAAATATGCATTATAAGCCTATTTAACTTTCTATAAAATTTACATGCCACAGTTGAGTTTGCATTTGTTGAGGGCTCAAGTGTTTTCTTTAATTATTTTCCTTTATTCTCTATTACAAAAACCTATTTAAAGACAAAAGGATTAATATCAGAACATTCTGAAAATTGAATTTAAATAGCATTCAGCAAATTTAATTTTTTTTTAGCCCCATGTAAAACTTTTGATTTAATTGGAGGCAAATAAAGAGTCAAGAATGTCTTACTTGAAGTCCTTTGATAAAATTGAGAATCGAGAAATTGTGAAACAGGAAAGAATCAAGTAAATATTCAAACACTTTTGGTCCTAATTTAAAAGGAACATCTGCTGTCATAACAACCTATATAAAAACAAATATGTACATCAACAATTGTACAAACCATAATGCATTAAGCATTCTCACAGAAACAAATGTATCAAACTTAGAAAAGATTTTTAATGTAATTAAACTGATATTTTGAAAAAAAAAATGCTATATAGAATATGGGAACATCATGAGACAAATTATAAGTGAATTTTAGGTCAACAAGCCTCTGTCTTTAAATAAAAAACAAAAAATAAAGAAAAAATAAATTAAATATGAAATTAGTGAGTGGTTATATTAAAGAAAATTGTCTTAACTCTTTATTACAGTCTTTTTGAATTGGGTGTTGAGAAAGAGGAAGAGAAAATTCCTAATTCAACCCAGCAGTATAATGAAAACTATAAATAGATAAGGACATAGATGTAAGAGACATGCTCACAAAATTAAGCAGTGTATTCTTTTTTTGTTAGTAAATTGAACATGATGCATTGAAGTCAAAATACAAAATTGGTAGACAACTTTTAAAATGTTTTCTAGTTAGTTTGGATGCTATTTTAATTTCTTTGTCTTTATCAATTAGGAAACATACTGCATTTGTAATCATTAGTTTTTTAAATTTCCTTTTTAATTTTAGCTAAAAACATGCTAACAGAATTATATGGGCTACTGTATATTTCAAATAAGTGGACAAGATTTGAATGTGTATCCCAATTGTTCATTCTCTCATGGTCACTGTTAGCATGAGATCTTAACACCTTATCATATAAATCTGTTGCGCTGATATGGTCCAGCTGATAAAAATAAAGTACTCAGCACGTTCTAAAAACCAGATAAAATGTACATCTGGAATACAAGATGTATTAGCTGTAACGATGAAGACAACTTGATTAATATATGGAATAATGAAAACATTACATTTTTGAAGTTCACAAAATAAGCCTAGCATGCATGCTAGACAAATTACACTGGTCAACACCAAATTTATTGTCTAAATATTTTTAGCTGATTTAGGACAATTTTGATGTGCTGAATGCTCAATCAGGTCAACTTTTGAGCTATGGCTATATGCTGTTTTTATGTTTTTGTTGTCATGTCCATTAAAATATCTAAATGTGCAACATATTTCATACAATAAAACTATGTTAATTATAAACATATTAATTTTAATCAATCAGAAGTATTTTCAACCAAATATAGCTTCATAAATATTAAAACATGCCTCCAAAATATTTATCCCTTGAACATGCAAGAAAGTGTTTACATCTCAAAACACACCAATTATACTGTACAATACAAAAGAATAGAATATAAATCAGAAAGGTTGTTTTATTAGTCATTATAATTTAGGTCTACTGCCAAAATATCGCATGGGTGTAGTAGTAAGCATAGCGTGCCGCTTTTTAGGGCCAATTAGGAATAACCAAAGTTATATGATTCAAGAGTCAATTTCTCAGGAATGACAGTATAAAAATCATGATGTTTGACCTCAACAACAGAGTCTCTCTGATTCCACTAAGGGCCATGTCACTCTAACTGTTGATATTCAAGACCTCATTCACTTCCACACACACACTATCAAGAAACAACTCAGCAGCTTGATGACCAAGATCAAGCTTGGGTGCCACACATGGTAATGTAAGACATGTACTGAGTATCTGCATTGGTGGACCAAGGGCAAAAAGTGTTGTGTGAAATCTGGAATCCCCATGGTTTTGGTGGGAGCCAACAAATTATAGCACTGACTGTTACTTCTGTGCTATTGATGTGACTGGGATCAAGTGAAAGAAGCAGAGCCATCTCAATGTTGTCTGTTTGCATCTAGATTGAAGGAAAGGAAAGAAAAAAAAAAACAACTTCTCATCACATTCTACCACAACAGGCATTAAGAGTATCTCCGTTGTTTTTTGTTTTTTTTTTCTTGGCAACAACACGGCCAGGAACTCTGCAGAACTTGTCATCAATATGCTGACTGCTTTTAGAACCTCGGATGCAAAATAAGCATCAAAATACATTATTTATTCTCACAGATGGATCAGTTTCCTGAGAATTTTGGATCAATGAGGACAACAGGGGGAGAGATTCCATCAAGACGAAAGAGATCGAGGCCAGGTATCAGGGACATAGGGATGCAGTCATAATGGCTGATAACTGCTGGACTTTGAAGAGAGACACCTCTGCTGCTGATCTGTGGGGAAAATTGTGAAAATGGCTTACCTTGGAAACGCATGTGCATCTGTGCAGTGTGCAAACTCCGGTCCTCCCAACGGTAAAAGGAACCAAAATGGCGGCGCCAATATTTTATGCCGGGCGGTCTCAGTTAACACGAAATCTCATTGTCTCATCATTCGCATGCAAACCGTGGTCGGTCCTTAGCTGTATAAAGCAGGCTCGTTTTGCTGTTTGAGAGCAGAGAGCTTTCGGCTCATGAGAAGGTTGGACGTGCGACACCGGTTTCTTTGTTCCTACCTGCTATCATCAGTTGAGTTGTTGCGTTACCTCCCACAAGCTATTTCGGCAATGGACAAGTTCGATCTAAAATTGATCCCAGAATTCGACGGCTCCCCCACGGGCCGGACTATCGTCGAATGGTTTGAAAAGGCTGAACGTGTTTGCAGGGTGTCCAAAATAAAGGAACCTGCACTGGTCATCCCACTGAGACTCACGGGAGGAGCCTATGCCGTATATCAACAACTCGGGGACGATGCTGACCTAGAAGAGATCAATAGACCCCTTCATTGCTTGGAAACAGTTCGTTGGACGGCGGCTCGAGCCGGGTGAGACCGTGGATGTCTACCTGGCTGATTTGCGAAGGTTGGCTGTACCGTTTGGTGGAGATGTTAAGTAGAGTGCGGGAACTGGATCCCATTGGAGGAGACTGGTGCATGAGTGGTGAAGAGATCACAGTCTGGGTGGATGCGAGTTTGGTGGCGACAGGAGTGGCATTGGAAATGAACGGAAATGTCATTGAAGATGCGTGCTGGCTGCATCCGACTAATGATGCCAGGCATATTAATTTGTCTGAACTTGATGCAGCGCTCAAAGGAGTGAATCTAGCTCTCCAGTAGGAGGCGACAACATTGCACTTGGTTACTGATTTGGCGTGTGTGCACCGGTGGATATCAGGGTGAACACAAGGTGACGGCTGGGCATTTTGCGATTGCTGGTGGAAGAATATGGATTGACCATAGACGTGACACTCGTATAGTCCTGTCAGAACCATGCGGATTGCCTCACCAGAGTACCGCGCAGGTGGCTAGAACTGCTCAAGAGAGGAGAACCGGCACTAGAGAGCTGTGCAGTGGTAGGGAGACGACTGGACGAGGACCAGGTTGCCAATACCCATCGCCAATGCGACATCCGGCGTGAAATGAACTCTGTACCGGGCCAGGTTAGTCGACCCGCAGGTGTCCAGAGAAAGCGTTAAATCTATTGTGAAGGCCTGCACAACCTGTCAGTCGATCGATCCGGCACCCATTCACTGGGAAAGAGGAGAACTGAGCGGGAAGAGCAACTCGAGCAGACTGGCAATGGACATAACTCACTACAATGGTGAGAATTTTTTAACGCTTATTGATTGTGGTCCCTCCAGGTTTGCGGTATGGCGGCCGCTGCGCAGACAAGGCGCAAGCACCGTCATTCGACTGTTGGAGAATGTTTTCCTGGAGTGAGGCCCACCCGTGGAAATACTGACGGACAACGATACTGCATTCACCAGTAAAGATTTTAAAGAATTTGCGGACAATTGGGACGTGCATCTGCGGTTTCGATGTGCTTACTCGCCAAGTGGAAACGGCATCGTGGAGCGGAACCACAGAACCATCAAGACCATCGCAGCCAGGAAGGGCTGTACAGTATCGGAGGCGGTTTACTGGTATAATGTCGTCCGAAAGATAACATTTCACCATCCACGGCGCCGGCTGATGCAATGCACAAATATCATGTCCGTGTGAAAGGCATCGAAGCCAACCCGCTGCCTGAACTAGAAGTGACTGGAGGGAGATTGAAAAAAAAAGGAGACGTTGTTTGGGTCAAAAACACATGCTGCAATTGTACGACAAAATACGGCACTGGACGTGTTACGGAAGTGATCAGCCCGCAATCTGTGAGAGTTGATGGGGTGCCTCGTCACATTAAAGACTTGTGACCGGTGATGCAATCACTACCGTTACTGAGCAATGAAAGCGATTCTGCGTCTGAGAGTAGTGAGCGTTCAATCTGCCTTGAGTTAGACCTGCAGGGCAGTGATTCTGATAACAGCAGCCTCCTGGCGGACACAGTGTTTACCGACACTCAAACCACAGACAAGAACACGCATGAGGATGAAGCTTGTGTTGTCCCCCTTCGGAGGGGGACTCGACAGCGACGATCACCACCTCCTGGCTCTGTTTGTGATCATGAGATCAGGGGGGAGTGTGGGGAAAATTGTGAAAATGGCTTACCTCAGAAACGCGTGTGCATCTGTGCAGTGTGCAAACTCCGGTCCTCCCAACGGTAAAAGGAACCAAAATGGCGCCGCCCATATTTTATGCTGGGTGGTCTCGGTTAGTTAACGCAAAATCTCATTGTCTCGTCATTCGCATGCAAATCGTGGTCGGTCCTCGGCTGTATAAAGCAGGCTCGTTTTGCTGTTTGAGAGCAGAGAGCTTTTGGCTCGTGAGAAGGTTGGACGTGCGACACCGGTTTCTTTGTTCCTACCTGCTATCATCAGTTGAGTTGTTGTGTTACCTCCCACATGATCATTCTAAGGGTTTGAATAAATGGAATTTCAAGTCCTGAATTTTGAACTATAACATGCAATTTACATGTACTTACATCTATCAATGTATACTATTCAAATTATTGAATCAATATTTGTAACAATTAATAAATTGTGTTAGAAAACAAGTTTTTTCTCTTAAAACTTATTTTGTATGAGAAATATTAACAAAATTCAATCGATAATGTCACAAAAATGTAATAGATTTAGTTATAAGATTGGATTTTTAAAAACTCAACATAGCACAAAAACCTGACCTGATTGAGAGTAACGGATATCATTTTCAGATTCAGCAGTGTCCTAAATCATTTGGAAAAATATAGACAATTTAAAAAAATATTTTTTTGTTGCCCAGTGTTATGTATAAGAAATGAAAAGTAAGAAAAAAAATTTGAACTTTCTCATCATATAGATTTAAGTCTTATTCTTTTGTAAATAATTAAAAAATACTCAACAGAAGCACTTACCTCATTTAAAAGTCTGGTCAAATATTCAGACGGCACTGGTGCCTGAAATTTTTCCATACAAAGCAATGAAGAGACTGTTTTGGGTAGAGAGCCATGAACAGCTGCTAGAGTTGTTGCCACACCAAAAATGAAAATGACTGGTAACTGGGACAAATAACAACTAAACAAAGAGACAAAAACAATTTGTCAAATTGTTTTATTTTCAGAGATATTATCTGCTGAATATCTTTTTAATTTTGTTTGTGAAAGTTATACTACTGAATATTTATTATACACTGATGTACCAAAGTCATAGGAGAGGTGCCTAATACTGTGTGGGACCCCTCTAGTCTGGTGAAGTGCAGTTATAACAGGACACTAACTTTGTTTAAAAATTTAACTGCATGACATTGCAGGATGGTGATTTGAAGGGACTGCTAATTGGATAATAATTAAAAATTTTCAGGAGAGTAGGTTGAATGGTTGAGAAAAAAAAAATAAGTGGGTTAAGAATTATGTTTTAAACAGTAAAATGAATTTAAAAATGGTTCCAAGGAGAATCAAATCCCAAATTAACTAGCCAAGATTCAGTAAAATTGAGTAAAAACCAAGGCTCCCCACCCTGACCACTTCTTGCTAATAAGACATGATTAAAGAGTTTTCTCTATTTTTGGTCCTGAGAAATTGAATTTGTGTGTTTTGTTGCATTCATACTGTGTAAGGGAAATATGGAAATGACAATGATCCTTATGGATGTAAAAGCAATGCAGTATATTGCAAATTTAAAAATAATTTATGAAATCTGAAAGTTTACAAATGAAAAATACTGACCTACACATGCTTATAAAATCCTGAAGTGGACGAACAGCAAAAGATTCAATGTCTTCAAAGATAATGATGACCTTTGGATAAGTAGAACTGGAAGAGGACTTTCGATCACTCAAGCATTTTTTCTTCTTAGGAGAAGGAGAGTCCTCAGTTTTCTAAATGAAGCAACAATGCAAATAGATTAACAACTTGTGTGTGTAAACTACAGAGAATTTACTATTAGTACAGCAGTAAATTCAGACAAAAGATGCATGGTTCAATAAAAGGTTTTCATTTCAGTTGTCTTAAAAGCAAATTCAGAATAAGATTGACAGAAAGAATAAAATTTTTATTTGTTTTGTGGAAATTTCTAAAAATTATTTTAGCAGTGGAGACTGATTGAATCTAATCAAATTTTAGAGCATTTTAAATAGGAAAATAATTGAACAGATATATATGGATGATAGATATGATTTGAGGGGGTCAGTGAAATGTTCTTGGCCTAAGAAGGGCTAAAAAGAATTTTTGATGTTTGGGCAGATTCCAGGAAGTGGGCCAAGGCTGAAAACATTTCAGCACCCATTCATAAAATAGTGAGTAAAAAAAAAAAAAAAAATTTGGTTAATGCAGATCAATTACTAAACTAATGCTTATATTTACTAAACTTTGCTTAATCTGGCACAAGATAACAGTAAAGGGCAAGGCTGGCACTGTGTACTACTGAAACATCATAACTGGTTAGAGGGAGCCTGCTGCAGGGCATCAAAAGCGGACAACTTCAGCAGCGGTCTGGGTTTTTTAGTCATTTTTACCAAAATTTATTTTTATTTTTCTACCTACATAAAATTATCAATCATAATAACATGTATGTTTGTGTGTGTATATATAAAATTAATAAACAATAAAATCCAAAATCACCTCATATGGGGAATAGCCTATTTCAGCAGATGAAGATATTGGTCATCTGCCTTATCAGCCCTGGTGTGGACCAAGTTTGTGTCAGAAGTAGAAATTTAATTGTGAAAGTTAAAGCCAAAAAACTAATACAGAATTTATCCATTTCAATGCTTCAGTCAGATGAAAGGCACGAGACAGTGGTCAGGGGAGGGTGGAAAAAGGGAAAGAGTTTTATAAAATTAAACCTGAATATTAATCTTATGACATTAATTTGGGGTTATATGAAGAATGAAACATTAATTTAAAATTAAAAGAGGAATAAAAAGGGGTCTAAAAATAAACTTAAAATATATAGATAAAAGGATATAAGAGATTAATGGAAAGAGAGTTGGGCAGATCTTAGAGGAGGGGAAAGTTTATAAATTATAATTAATAGAGTGTAAAGAGGTTATAGAGGAGCGGAATATGGAAATTAGAATTAGTCATACTTTCAATTTGAAAATTCGCTTTTAATTAGGCGTCCAAGGGGGTCGTCAGTGATGTTTTGATTTGGTTCATCAGGGAGTTTTGGGTCTTTCAACATCATACTCCCCATCACCAAATCGACCCAAGCAGGGGAGATCAATCCCTGATTCCCCCTACCAATTAAACGTAAACAGCTACTTTGGCCTTTTTAAAGAATAAGAGGAAGAACAATCTTTTAAATATCCCGCGGTGGGGACTGGCTTCTTTTCTTATTTCGGTGGGTTGCAGTTTTGATGGATAACCGAGGAGGTAATCTTAATGTTCCTAAATCTTACCCTTTTCCTTAAGTATTGTAAGGTTTAATTATTTGCCGTTTTTATATTATTTGTACTTTTTTTCTTGGCGGGGATACTTAAACTCAACCCTATTATCATATTTTATCGTTTAGCCTGTTTCTTAACATTATTGCATGTTAACTTTAATTGGATGCATTCAACATTTGAATAGTTAGAGAGGAGTGAATATTATGGAAATATAGTAGCTAATTAAATTAATCTATTTTATGGAAATTTGAATTTGTTTTGGTGTCGACATTTTAAAGTGAATCAGAGGAATGAATTAGGCTATTCCCCATATGAGGTGATTTGGGATTTTATTGTTTATTAATGATATTTCTCTGAGCTCTTTTTGTGGGTCAGTTTTAATATTTTATATTACTGGGATCCACTATTCTATTATTCTGTATATACATGTGATTAATACAAATATAAAATTTACCACTTAGCTGATTAATGTTGTTAAAAACGCTTAATACAAGTAAGGTTTTAAATTCTACATAAAGTGTGTGTGTGTGTATATATATATATATATATATATATATATATATATATATATATATATACACACACACACACACACTTTTAAATACTTAGTGTCATGCCTCCAATTTCATTAAACCCTCAAACCAGATATTTTTCAAAGATAAAAATAGCTCAAAGTAGAACAGTGTAGAGAGAAGAAAAAAAAAAAAGAACTCTTTGGGGGCTGTTCCATGACAATAAATAAAGAGGACAAAAGATTTCTTCACTTGTTCAACACAATGCAAAATTATCAACAACATACTTCAAGGTGCATAACTAAGTCACAAGAGATTAATTCTTGCAACCTTTTTTACCAGTGCTCATATTGCAATTTTTGCAGTTATCATTACATGTTATTACCAGAGCTCATATTGCAATTATTGTTGTTATCACTTTTCTCTGGCACTCCTTATTACTGTTCCTGTATTGTATTCATTTCTATGCTTGGTTGGCTCAGGAGATTTTTGTGGCCTAGCATATGTGCTGATTCCTTAAGTTTATGAATTTTTGATGTAGTCAAAGTACAAAAATTAAACAGATTGAAAGATCAGAGGGTGACGCACAAGGTCCATCACCCACCAGTGAAAGCAGTAATCAACATTAGCCAATATCAGCCGAGTGCCTCTGAGCAGTCAGTATTGAACAAGGGTCTCAACTTCGCCACAACCATCAGGCGAGTGCCATACTTGGACATCATTGCCAGGTGGCCTTGAACTTCCCTCAAACTCAGGCGGATGAACTAAGATGGAAGGTGAGGCAAACCTGGAAACGAAACTGGAGAGGCTGGTGATCAGATCCCTATAGAGGAACGTAAACATCATACTACCAGCTGACAAAGGCAATGCAACTGTGGTGATGGACAAATCAGATTATACAAGAAAGCTGGAAAACCTTATTAGCAATGGTAGCTACAGCAAAGTAAAAAAGGATCCTACAATGAAAACGAAATGCAAACTGTCACAGATATTAATCAAGAACAAGGATCACTTCACACCTAAGACGTATAGACAGTTATCGCAGTGTTACACTAAGCTACCTTACATGTACGGTCTCCCTAAGATTCACAAGGACGGTATTCCGCTCAGGCTGATTGTTAGTTGCCAAGGCTCTGTGTGCCTCCCTCTGAGTTGCTTCTTTGTAGATGTAATTGACCCATTGATTGGAAAGTCTCCTTCATATGTCTGAAACTGTCCACTTCGTGGAAATAATCAAAAATGATCCCATCCTATCCAACCTCTGGTTGGATAGGATGGGCTCCTTCATATGTCTGAAACTGTCCACTTCGTGGAAATAATCAAAAATGATCCCATCCTATCCAACCAGAGGTTGGATAGGATGGGATGGGATCATTTTTGATTATTAAAAATCTGAGTCGACCAAGCATAGAAATGAATACAATATGGGAACAGTAATAAGGAGTGCCAGAAAAAAGTGATAATAACAACAAAAATTGCAATATGAGCTCTGGTAATAACATGTAATGATAACTGCAAAAATTGCAATATGAGCACTGGTAAAAAAGGTTGCTGAAGACATTAGGTTTATAATACCCAGAAATTCATACACAGCTGTCCTCAAGGACACATGGCACAGTGGATAAAGGTGTTAGATTCAGAGTGTGAGTTCAATACCTAGCTAAGGCAGTGGAGAAATTGGAGGGGTTATTAACAGGCGATAAATGATAACCGACATCCATTAGACGTGGAAATAGAACAGTGAGTGAAATTGAGATTTTGGCATTTTTTTTTCTGCTCTTGATATTCAAATTTGAACTTGTGATTTGTTCTCTTCATTGTGGAAGCAATCTGCGACAAATATTTCCTTTGCAATCCAAGAACTCTTACAAAAATGTACATTTATTTTGGAGGAGGGTGACAAAGAAGAAAAGCATGTGTGTTTTCTTTTTTATTTTGCTCCTTTGATAATGTTTATTTTTATTTTATCTATGTTAGAAAATATTCACAATATTATTTGTGAAATATTGTAGTGATGATTATTGTATATAATTAGGTTTCAATAAAATTAGTATTTTATATGAATTCTAATTTTATGAAAATACCCATGGGGCCCCCATAACAGACTTGCAGTAGGGCATATGAGCCTCTATTAATAGCACGGGTAAAGAGACACTCATATGGTCTTTGCACATTGTCTAGTAGACAATTTGTACAACAGAAAAGATGATATCAACCCACCCACCATCTACTCCTAAATAAATTAAAGAAACTGTAGAAAGATGATGAAAAGTAATGGATAATAATGCAGATTTAATTCAAGTCTGCATATTTTTCTGTGAGCCTATACATCATAAGCCACAAGTTATACATATAGTGAAATTTTTCAAGAACAACTGTTAAACTAAGACTGTGTACAGGACAGCACATATGTCCTTTAAATGACCCACATGAATAAAAGAATATCATAAAAATAAATTTAAAGTTTTTAAGAGTTGCAAAAAGATAAATGAATATGTTTTAGGAATTAGAGAATGGAGATACTAATTCAGCCTTCAGTTTTCAAGCTACGTACCAACAATCTTGATGTGATTTTTTTTTCACAATATGTCTTCATTTCTGAAAATTATGTAAGGAATATGTGTTCAAGTTTCTTCAGACAGATATATTTTGTTACCTCAGCCAGTTTTATCCATTTGCACATTATGTAAAAGCCTTAGTTCTTTAACGTAACCAGATTTATCCAACAGCAGTTTTTATGTACCTTGCAACTAATTTCCCAGATACAAACTTGACAGACACTTTTAGTCATTTTCTGCTTTAGTCCTAAAAACTAGATGACATAACTTGTGAAATAGACAGCATCACACATACAAAGCATGATACTGAATACAAATTCAAACATAGTAATTTGGTGACTGTAAACAAATATCATTCTCAGTAAGTGAAAATGCATTTAAAAATAAAATGTATTAATCATAATAGAAATTAAATGACTTTAAATAAAAAACTCCAAAGAGAATATACAAATTCTTGGAATGGAATAGAGAAGTAGGCAATATTAACAATGTCAAAGGTTTGAATTGAAGAATTTTTTTTGATAAATTTCCAAAAGGTTTTGGCAAAGGCAAATAAAAAATAAAATGTCAAGACAATGTTTTTCTCTTGACATCACTATTAATGCATACAACTATGGTAATTTTTATTATTTTAAAAAGTTACTTTAAAATCTTCTATATGCCATATCCCTTCAAAATGTGGACAATCAGGGCTCCCCACAATTTCCTGTCCTTTGTAACTCTTAGAAAATTTACTATTTCTCTTAATTCCTGTTCTGCCAACCATTTAAACAAGTTCATTGTAGGTTATGCATGGCTTTCCTCTGTTTCTCTTGCTTTCAGCATATCCTGTCAGTGTCAAATTTTTTGATCCCTCTTTCCTCATTATGTGCCCTAGAAATTACAACTCTCTTATGTTAAGTAAGATTGTCTTTTCTGTTTCCATTTTCTCTAAAAGTTTGTCATGGTCCAGCTCGGAGTATTCTCAGCATCCTTCTGTAGAACCACCTTGCTGTTGCCTCAAGTTTTGCTTCATCTGTGATGAGATTATCCAGTATTCACTGTCATATACAACAAATATTACATAACAATTTAGTACTTTGTTTGTAATGAGATTTTCCAGTTTCTTAATACTTTGCTTAGCTTTTGGAAGGGAGGTTTTGCTATCCAAATGTGCCTTCAGAGTGTCACACTTTCTGCCATCTGTTAAAACACTTCCCAAATATTTAAATTTTTGTACTTTGCTTGATTTTGACATCTCCAATTTGTATGTTGGGTTCTCATTTTTTCTAACTACTACACAATCTTACAATTGATATTTCTCACTTTCCTTTACTATCTTCTGTAGGAGTTCCTGTATTTTCCTTTCGATGTCTGTTATCAACACTGTCATCTGCATATCTTCTGTTGTTAAGATTGTGGCAACCAATAATGAAACCTGGAAGGACTTCTAACTTTCTCTGAATCACCTCACTGTTTAGATTGAATAAGTCCAGAGAGAAGACATCGTTTTCTCACATCCCTTTCTATTTTTATATATTTATAGAATTTATTTTATATCTATATGCAGGCAGTTTGCTCCAAATATAAGTTCTGGATTATTCTAATATCCTTCACAAATATATCAAGCTTACTTAACAGATCAAATGCTTTTGCATAATCTAGAAAACATACATATACATCATTTTGCATTCATATTGCTCTTTCTGATATCATTCTGAGCACAAGAATTATAGAACAAGAAAGTTTAAATAAACACAATGGTGACTAACTGCAATTATAAATTTTGAAAAATGCATTTGCCAGGCATTATATATTTTTTACCGTAAGAATTGATAAAATAGTATCTAGCATACAGTAATAATGGTGGCAAGAGGAAAAAAAAAACCAAAAAAAAAAACCACTTCCTTTTGACACAATTCTTTCCTCTTTGTGTGTTAAACTTTACCAAAGTGCTTTTTGCACATGAATACTTACATGAGTCATATAACAATTTGTAATGGCAGTTTTTTTTGTTTTTTTTTTCTAAAAATCAAGAGATACATTTATGGACTAGAATGATGATACTTGTCATCAGCGATGATAGAAAAGAAGGATATGTTATCATCCTAACCCTTGTGATTATAAAAATGAACTTTCCACCATGTGGAGGGACCAGTAGACAAGTAGTCAGTAGCAGTAGAGAAACATGTCTGCCAGTGCTCCAGGAAGACTGAAAAAAGACAAATTCAAATGCATCCTCACAAACAAAATTCTTGGAACCAAATCAAGTAAACACCAGCTTTTAAACAAAAAGACACTGAGAAAATTTTTTTTTTTTTTTTTTTTTTTTTTTTTTACACACACACACACACAATATCAATATTCTGTAATTCACATCACAAATAAAAAATACAAATTCTTGTTATTTATGTCAACATATGTCAAGTTTTTATTGTTATTGTACGTTTCATGCATTTTAATTTGTTATTAATATCAATCCCATTGCAGTCAACAAATAAAAACAACAAGGAAAATACATTAACACTCAACTTGCCGACTTCATCATACATTCATTTTTGCCAGAACATCATTAATTGATGCTTGTACACAAGTTTTGATTCTGATGAGAAATATTTGTGTAGAACAACTTGTTCTATAAATTTACATATTATACTGATGCAATAAAGTATCAATTTGTAGTGTTTTAATAATGACTTACCCAGTTTTGAATTTAAATTGATGTATTTTGTTTCAATTTTGTACTAGAAATCAAAAACTGAAAAATTGAAAGTGTTATTTGCATTGAACCTAAGTAAATAAGCATTATGAATTTAGTTAGCAGGAAACTAATAAGTGCACGCAATAGATACAAACAAATGTATTAATTAATATACATGCATTATGGATACAATAAGAAAAGTGATTATTTACCTTATACTTGTTGCTGTACCAATTTGCTAGGGTATTAAGTGTACAAGGTGACTGCTTTGTGTAGAGTTCAGAATCTTGGTCTTCCTCCTCATCATCTTTAAAATACTAAGAAACAGAAGAAATAACATTTTGCCATTACAATTTTGCAGCATTCTGATTTTAAGTCTATGCATTGTAATGGGAATAAATTGTTTTTTTTTCACTCCAAAGATCTATATCTTTGTAGTCAAAAAAAATTATTCTATGACTTTTCTCTCAGTAGTGAAAACTAAAGTGGACTTGTATCAGCAAGACAAATGCCCTGCAGAGCAAAACAATGTTTCATTCTAATTTGAACTACAAATCAGAAAATTCAAACAAGAATGAATGAATTACAATAGACAGTGAACATTTGATTTACAATGTAATTTCACATAAATTCAACAGAATTATCTCCTCTACTGTGAATAAAAAAAGAAATATTTAATATGATCCAAATATATCCATTATATTCTTGGGGATCAAATGGTTTCATGCTAAATTTCAGCTCAATCTATTTGTAATCTATTAATATTAAAAGTAAAGAAACATCTGATTATTAAAAGTCATAAAAAAATAAAATATAGTAAATATTTACTGAGTTTGTTTAGGTGCAAGAACAATAGATAGAGCAACAAGGAATGAATTTGTAACCAATAACATATACAGAAAATTTCCATCACAATGCATCGAAATGAGGACTAAGCAAATATTTGTAAAGAAAGCATCTGAAGTATAAACATTAAGTTACATATAGCTTACATTTGATGTAGTTTTCTATGTAATCTTATATAAGATGGTTTCTTTGTAATAAATATATGTAAAATGCAATGAATATATTGGTACTTGTTCTTTGAGAAAGAACTGGTCTAAGTCAGAAAAAAAAAAAAACAAACTAAACATTTGGTTAACATTTACTAATATCGAGAGCCAAAGTAACTGTGAAATCTTTATTTTTTTGTTTGTTGTTTTTTTTTTTTGCACATATGAAACATTTTGGGAACAGCATTTTTAGATTTCGTTTTTTTAAGTTCTAAACTTTTATATATAGTTTCTTTTTTTCTGGATTACTTGCCTAAGCAGGAATAAAAACTATTCAGTCAAAGATTATTCTAATAGATAAACTTTTCTTTTTTTTTTTAAACAAACAAAAACAAAATTTTTGATGGTTTAATTCATATTAAAAAGGTAAATAATCACTTTTCTTAATGTGAAAAAACTGTAAAAATATATTAAAAATTTGTCACTTTTCTTTGATAATGAACATTTATTCTCTTCATGTAAGTCTGAATCAGAAATGAAAAGCAAATTATACACTCCATTCTAAATTGCACAAAGACTGACTTGTTGCTGCAAAAGAAAGCTAATAGAAATATTTTAAGTCTTTTTTATTGGGAAATAATCAAACCTGAATGATTTCACCAAGCTATAATAAATTTACTTAAAACAACCATTTAAATAACTTAGAAGCAAATTTTATCCCTTCAGTCTGAATAACAAGTAACTTTATGAAACTTAATCATTGTTTTAAATGCCTTCTTACCCAAGACAAGGATTGTTTCAAAATCTGGTTGAGCACTTGATGAATGGTACTCCGAATTGTTGTGCAAGTCTTTGATGAGAGAGAAGCCACAAGAGGACTGATGTTATTTTGAAGCATTTGAGTCAAGGAGGAAAACATCACAGCATGGTCAGGGGTATTGACACCTAAAAAGAACAAACAGAGTAAAAAGGCCAATAGGTCGACATGATAGAGATTATCTTATATCTTAACCAAGTTGGCTGTGACCTCACAAAGATTTTGTAAGTACCCAAAGGATTGATGAGAATTCTTTTATTACTGGTTATTGATTTAAAAACAAATCTTTTGCAGTAAATAACAACATAAAAAGAGCAGAGATTATTTTAGTATTTACTAAAAGGGGAGTAAATAAGTTTCCCAAAATTTGTCCTTGAAAACTTGAATTTTTTTTAGTGTCTTCACTTAAATTCCAATAAGAATGCTGAAAGTGAGTTGAAATATGTTTTTAAGATAGATTCACACATCCTCAGATTAAACAGGAATTTAGGCTAACTCAAAGAATACAATTTCCACAGAAAGCTTTCTATAAACCCTTGACAACATTAATTGTAGCAAACAACTAACACAAAACTACCCTTCAGCTCTTTGGTAATATAACACATGGAGAAAAAAAAAAGAAAAAGAAAATATCACTTCATTTTTCATTTGTCTCATTGAGATAGGCAGATCAAAAAATTCCAATTTTAAAGTCATTCTCATACATGCTTCCAATTGGTTACAAGGCCTACAAATATACAATAGATATTAATTTTATCAATATTATTATTCTTTCATCTCTCCAATTTATTTCACTGGCATATTTATCTCCCTTGGCTGAGGATTTCATTTCAGCATGAAACAAACTATCACCACTCAGTATTGACTTCAATGTCCACTTTTATATTTGTTGTAGAGTAGTTTTCACAGTGGAGGTTTGTATTTCAATAAGTCGTCCTAAATTAGGTTCGACGTACAAAACATTAGGAACTTGGAAATAAGAGTTAATGATGTAGCAATCTAGTTGTGATGGTTGGTACTTCAATGTCCGATATCGTCTGACTCGCTCAACACCACTGAGCCCAACTGGCCACTGCTACTTATCTGTGGGCGAGTCCATTACAATAGAATAGGTATTATGGTATAACAATATTTATATATGCTCTTTCCCTGATATTTAACTCATAAATATATCATACCTTATATCTTTATCACACACACACACACATAGTGAATACCATTTTAAAGATAAAACATTGCAATCATTAGTTTTTGAAGTAAGTAATTAGTATTGAAATCCTTTATAACTGCTTAATAATATATTGGGATAAAATTTTTCTAAAATGTTTACTTTTTAAAAAATAGTTTTATCCCGATATTTTGAAATAACTGCTATTAATTTATAAATTAAAGACTAAAAAATATAATTAAAAGGAAGCAATTTTTAACTAATGTTAAAACTTATTCCCCTTCAATGAATATAGATATGATTTAAAGATCAAATGCAGATCAAATATGGATCAGAATCTGACAGGATGATAATATAAAGAACAAGTAGGAAATGTTTATCAATTTAACATGTTTCACTTTTATTAAAGCTTCATCAGAAATTGTGAGAAAAAAATCTTTGGTATTTTCAATTTTGTTTAGGTAGATTTTCATTGTTCAGTCATGTTCCATGTGAATTAAAACCATAGATAATATATGTATGTAAGTTTGTAAAAATTCTAATATGTATAAGTGGTCATTGGATGGTAATGTGTATTCGTAATTGTGTATGCGTGTCATCAAATCTAATACACTAATGGGTACATCACAAAATGCCTCATCATAATGAGAAACTACTTTAAAAAATCCAAAGAAAAGCATCCCTGTCTATATCTCTGAGATGAGGTACTCTGATTACTGACATTATTCAGACTGTTATCCTCATGTTCATTGCCATATTCACAACGTTTTGGCTGTTGTATGCTCTGGCCTTCTTTTGGAATTTTGAACCAAACCCTTATTTTGTCCACTGGGGTAGATTGTTCTAGTTCCACATGCTATGCTTCTACTGGATGTCTCAGTTATTTCCCATTAACTCAACTCTCCAAGTTTTGATTCACCACTGCCTGGTATTGAACTCACAACTCTTTGGGTCTAGTCACTGGATCTAACCAACACCTTTATCCATCAGGCAGATGCAATACTTGGACATCATTGCTTGAATCGAGGAAATAGCCTTGAACTTCCTTCAAACTCAGGCGGATGAACTAAGATGGAAAGTGAGACAGACACTAGTGAAAGCCAAGCCACCCAAATCAAACATCACGAAACTGGAGAGGCTAGCAATCAGAACCCTAGAGAGGAAGAAAGCATTATCATACTGCCAGCTGACAAAGGCAATGCAACTGTAGTGATGGATAAATCGGAATATACAGAAAAACTAGAAGACCTCATTGCAAATGTTAGCTACAGTAAAGAAAGATTCTGCAATGAAAACAGAATGCAAACTGTCACAGATCCTAATCAAGAACAAGGATCATTTCACACCTAAGATATACAGGCAGTTGTCACAGCATTACACCAAGCTACTTCACATATAGAAAGATTCACATAGACGGTATTCTGCTCAGGCCAATTCTCAGCTGCCAAGGCTGTGTGTGCCACCCTCCGAGTCGCTTCCTAGTAGATATAATTGACCCATTAATCAGAAAGTCACCATCATGTTTCTGGAATTCGGCCCACTTCATGGAAATGGTCAAAGATGCTACCATCCAATCAGATGGTGAGCCTAGATGTGGTGAGTTTGTTCACCAAGGTACCCAAAAGAGGAGGTGCTTCCAGTAGTCAGGGACAGGCTGGCTAACAATAGATAACCTGATGGAGTTGCTGACTTTCTGTATGCAAACAACATACTTCTGAACAGGATCCCACATATATCAACAGGATGAAGGCTTAGCAATGGGCTCGCCATCACCACCAGCAATGGCAAATGTATATATGGAATACTTTGAGGAAACAGCATTAGAATCAACACCACTTCATCTTAGGTTTCATTGTTATGTTGAAATTCCATAACATGTTTGCTTCATTGTCTTGATAATGAATCTGATGTGATTGAAAAGACTCCAGGTTCTAGATTCCTCAAGAAATTTTCCAAATGAGATTGTGAAGTGATGGTTGGAGAGAATTATGTACAATCCTTAAAAAAAAAAAAAAAAAAAAAAAATTAAAGATGGAACTTTCACTATTGTCTATGTATCTTATGCAATTAACACCAGTAATTGTTTTTCTTTAAACAAAAAAAAAAAAAATTATCTATAATTCTCAAAGTGTATGTATGTATGTATTTGTGTGATCGGATATTTATGCATTTCCACAGTTTAAACTCATTTCAATGAAATTTTTTTTTTTTTTTTTTGATAGATAATTCTTCAGTGCTGATTTTGAGTCCAAATTGTTGGTGATAATGACTCTCCACTACTTCCTCTCCATTATAACTGTCAGCAATGTTTTACTATTTACTATCTGTTCTTGGATATATATCTTTCATAAAAACTAAGAAAAATAAATAGTTTAAATTATTCAATTATTTATTATTATACAGTTAAATTTATATAATTAATTACCTATGTCTATAATTAATTATGTGTGTCTATAATTCTCAAAATGTGTGATCAGATGCTGTTTATGCATTTCCATCCAATTTAATTCTTCTGTGTGAGTTTTGAGTCCAAATTGGCTGGAAAAAAATTACTATCTTGAAGGTGAAAAGTTGGAAAAAAAAAAAAAAAAAAAAAAAAACAAAAAAAAACGATTTCTTACACTTTGGGCAAAAATCAATAGCAAAATTTTACCTTTTTTTTTTTTTAAACACACACAACCTTCTAATCCTAGATCATGCTGTGTGGTCGTGATTCATATCTCCACAATTGCCTATCAGTTGCTGCTGATCTTGATAATTAGTGCATGCAGCAATGCATATACATGTGTCCCTGCAACATGTGCATGACCTGCAGAACGTGACACCTCTTTGAGTTGCCCATTTGTTGCATGAAGTGCCTTTACACGTCCAATCAAATCTCACCGTGTCATACTGATTGTCTACACAGTCCTAAGCTCATGCAGAGGCTGATAGAAAATAGAATGTATGATAAAGCACATACAGTAACATATCTTGCAGTATATCTTAAAACCTTTCAACCCGTTTTCTTTCAACAAGGTAATGAAAGACAAGCACTTGGAAATTCTGCTAACAGAAAAAGTAATGGTATTTTTAATGAAACAGAGGAGGATGCCAAACAATTATTTTACTCAGACATCCCTGCTCACTATGTCTTTGACAAGAGAACATTATGGAAACAAAGAATATGTAGAGGAAAGAAAATAGTTATGAGAATGTATGCAGTACATCCAAGAGAGTCAGAGAGAAGTTACCTTTGCTTATTACTGCTGCATGTCAAGGGAGGAACAAGTTTTCAAGATCTCCATACACATAACGGTATTGTTCATGATTCTTTCAAAACCGCTGTTGAAAGCAAAAAATTGAGCAGTAGTGATGAGGAATGTGTGCTGTATGACAGATGCAGAAGTGAGGATGCCTTCTCAATTACAAGAATTGTATGCCATAAGATGTGCTCTCAACAGACCTTCTGTTCTGTTTTCACTTTTCAACCGCATCTTATTGAGGATTATCTAAGAAATGGAATTTTGCAGGAAGATGATTGCAACAGTGTATTGAATGATATCCAGCAAACCTTAATATTGACTTAGATTTGCCTAAATGCATTCCTGTTGAATGGGAGAATGAGGCCCTCAGACAATTATGATAATGTTCAGGCAACCGTTCCTAACTTAAATGTGTTGCAATACCATGTGTTTGATAGCATTATTAAAACAAAACTTAGTTACAATACATATTACTTACTAGTAATGGGTTAAATTACTCTAAGAAAAACTTATGAACTTTGGACAGTTTCTCCACAAATTTGATTTGAATGTGTGAAAAGTTATATGCAAACTAAAAATGTAACCAAAAATTAAATAGATAACCCTTATTGTCTGATTTTAACAAAACTTGTTTGAATATATTTACTTTAATGTTAGACACAAACTAAGGAACTCACCAAGATGAATTGAATTGTTGGGTTTAATGGAATATCAACCCTTATTAATGCCATTTTTCTGTATAAAAAAAAATTGCTGTTAGGTGTTCTTTTTTTAGGAATGCCTCATGTATGGAGGTTTCCAATCTTGTTAGGAGATTGATTGTCATGTGAAACCTGACTGATACTCTTAAGTTATTAGTTTTCAGGTACCATACAAGTTGGTTATTTATCATCCTTTTGAATGTTTTACAGATGCAGCTTGTAAATTGCAATGGGTTGATAATTTGCTGGGTCTGTGATGTCTTTTGTGGGTTCCAGTATTAGAACCACAGTGGCTTCCTTCTAAGTTTTGGGGAAGTTTCCACTGATCCATATATTACTGAAAATTTGTAGTAGGAAGTTTGAGGATGCTTCTGGTAAATGTTTTATGAATTCACAGTAAATATTGTCTGCTCCAACAGCTGTTTTTGTGAAGAGCTGGTTATAGATTTCTTTGTTTTTGGATTGGGATTAAGCTTGATGGTCTGGAATTCTTTTGTCTTATTTTGTAGATGGAATTTTGTGCAAACCTTCCTGCAAGGATATCAGCTATGTCTTTCTTATTTGTAATTTTTGCATTATTTTGGATAAGGTGTTTGGTATAGTTCTTGCAATTTTTCCCTGATATTTTCCAGATCATGTCCCAGAACTTTTTTTGTTTTAGTATCCATATTTATTTTAGATATATATTTTTTTCATGTATTTCATTTGGATACTTTAATGGTTATGGATGCTAGGGCTCTGCTGTTTTTGTATATATCCAGATTTTCTTTAGTTGGATTGGTCTTGAATTTTAAGTTTGCTTGATGTTTTCTTATTGCTTTTCTGCATTCATCATTGAGCTATGTTAATTTTGTGAGAGATGGAGCTTTTTGGTATGTTTTCTTTTGCAATACTATTAAGTGTGTTAGTGAAATATGTTATTTGGTCATCAGTGTTAGTGTTGGCTTCGGGAAATAGTCCATGTTTACATGAGTGTTGAAATTCTTTCCAGTTGACTTTCTGGAGGTTCCAAGATGGTGTTTTATTTTCTAGTGTAGGGTTCTGATTTTCTAATATGATGGGGAAGTGATCACTTCCACATGTTTCATGATTGATTCTCCAAGAGTAGTCTATGTTAGAATATGTGCCTTTTGCCGGATGTAGGTATGTGTGTAATTTATTGTTAAACAGACATAACTGTTTCTGGTTTACTAGTGATGAGCATAATGAGAGATTCAAACTTTTTATGTCTCCCTTGGAGGAGTTTAAGAATTGGTGAGGATATGTTTTTACTTTTGTTGAATTCAATTGTGTTTAGCAGAATATCTACATCTTTTGCAGTTTTTATTTCTATCAGAAGTGTTATTTTTTATTTTTTTTTGTGATGGATTTTGGGTCTATCTTGGCCAATATAATTTTTTGGATTATAAAGGGGACAATTTTGTTATAGTTTGGTCCTCTGTTGATTCTATGATGATGAAAGTGGAGGATTTTTTGTTTCTGGTTTTCCATCTTCACTCAGTTTTTGAGCTTTCATATTCTCGAGTCTTTTGTAAATATTTGCCACGAAATTGTTAATATTTTGTTTCACCATCCATGCTCCCCACCTGACGTGGGTTCCTTCTTAAGGGACACTATCCGGGGGGGGGCACATCCCATTTGCCTGATTCATCAGGGCTGCACTGACAGTATAGTTGGGCTGGAAGTGGATGCAAGTATTTGCATTCCGTCACCATTATACCCAAGTACAGTGTTGGGTAGAGACTCACAGCCATGTCACATCCATTCACTTTCAACTAGCTCTTGCCACTATGTGACTAGTCGACTGGATTGGATTGGGCTATTCCATCCATCCATCTAGCTCTGGTTGGAGTGAAGTGTTGTGGCCACTTGCAGGTCAGGGGTCACTCAGCCACCAGGACTCCATTCCAGGGCATCACGAGTTGCCACCCACGGGTTGAATTGACAGTCTTTGGTTGTTTGGGATCTATTTGTAGAGTCTCTAATTAAATGATTTGGGAAACTACGCTTGTTTTTTTAATTTTTAAGAGTTTTGTGACTTGTGCAGTTTAATATCACACCCAAGTCAGTTATTTCAATTTTGTAGGTGAATAGTTTCTTATCTGAGTGTCTATGAATAATCTTGTTTTGTAGTCATATGCTTTGTTAGCATTAAATTTTATAGTCTATTTATTTACAGGATATATTTTGGGGGGTGTATAGTTGTTTGCATAGTATGTAAATAGTTTGTAGACAGTTCTGCTTCATAGATATTTGCATAGTAGGCAAACTTGTTTCATAGATGTATGTTTTGTAGATACAAATTCTATTTAACCCATAGTTGGGACCCTGACAGGTACCACCACTCTGACCCAGAATGGACATGGGAGCAATGAAAACTAAGGACACTCTCCAAAGTTCCCAATTGGGATCCTCACTGCCAGATGCAATTTCAAGTCATACCTAGGACCCTAAGACAAATTACACTCCAATCAATATGATAATGGCACATGAGACATGAAATGAGAAATCCCTGTAGTAATTGTTAAAAGCAGCAAGAAGAGAAAGATGAGAAGAGCAACTCTGGTGGAGACAGAGGAGATGGAATCAGATGGAGCGAGGCGTCTGAGGAGGGAAGAAAGAAGGGCGAGGCGTCTGAGGAGGGAAGAAAGAAGGGCGAGGCGTCTGAGGAGGGAAGAAAGAAGGGCGAGGCGTCTGAGGAGGGAAGAAAGAAGGGCGAGGCGTCTGAGGAGGGAAGAAAGAAGGGCGAGGCGTCTGAGGAGGGAAGATTCACCTGTCAAAGAGCAGGCTGATTTTGAAATGGTAAACAAATTGAGAAATTTGGTTCTGCACTCAAAGAAATTGAGATAAGAAATGAACTGTGAAGTTCATGAGTACTGTTAAACGAACAGATAAGACAAATTTTGCTAATAATAGGTCAGCGGAAGCAGCTGGAAAATCTCTGCTTGCATAAACCCTACACACAAGCCACTAGTTTGCCACTGGGTGGCATGCCATTAGCATCTACCGCTGGTGGCCTGCTGTCAGACCACCAACGTGTTTGTCTTGGCAATGTTACCACTGACTGACTGCTAGAGGCCCACCAGAGGACTGCTAGTGTTGCCATTGGCAACCTGCCAGCGGGGCATTAGTGACTTGCATATATTGAAACAAGACCAGAAAATTAAGATAATTACAATTAATGACTAAAATTAAGACCACCTTTTCACCCGCTCAGTTTAAAAATCAGATTTGACAAAGAGACAAACAAAGCTGCGGGCTTAGATTAGATACTAAAAGAGAGGGAGAAATTAACTCAGCCCATTTGAAAGTAATGGTGTGAGGCATAAATAAGAGAAGGAATGTAGGAATGTATATAGAGTCTAAATTATTTTGTTTTATAGTTTTAGTTCCATATTATGCAGTTTTTTTTAAAATGTTCAATGTTTTGAATATTTGTGAAAATATAAGCAATCTCAAAAAATATTTTATCAAAATTGTAATAAGTGAATATTAATACTAAAAAATGAAAATGTTTTTGTTTACTGACCTGTGATGAGAACAGCAGTAGGTATCTCTTGAGCACGGGCAGATTTTCTTTTTGAGTTTACAGAATTCAAATTAAAATCAGTATAGCAAGATGCAATGTAGTCAAACAGATTTTCAAACAAGTTTTTTACCATGTCTGATTGAAGCTTCTGCAAAAAAAAGTATTATGCCACAATAATCACAGCAAATAATCAAACTGATGTTCAGAAGCTTTTCAGTAACCCACTATATATTTGTAAATTTTTTTTTCAATCATTGTAAGGATGAAACTTGTACTTGCAGAATCATTTCTTAAATTATTTTCAGCTGAATAAAAACTGCAACCTTTGATACCTTGAAAAACATGAATTTTATTTTAAAAATTATTTGAATAATATTACATTTAATAAATACTTTCATTGTCTCTTCCAATATCTAAGTAGCAGACAGGATACTATAATATTTAATATAATGGAGAAAAATTCAATTGTTTTTGTTGGTAGAGGTCATTAGAAACTTTTTTTCTTCATTCAAAAACATGGGTTTTGATTGTGTATGGTGATGGCAGTCATATTAGCAAAAAAATTCTTTAAAAAAAAGAATTGTCAGAAATGAAAATATTTTTCATCATGAAGATGGAAAAAGAAAAAAAAAAAAAAAAAAAAAGAGAGCAATATTTTTGGCATCTGATGTTTATTTTTATGGTAAGAATTAAATCAAAATAAAAATAAAAAAAAAATATTTGTGCAGTTATGGAGAAAATATGATGAATGAAAAAACATGAAAAAAATGGTTATTAGTTTTCATGTAGTTTTCTTACTGAATGATGTGCCATTGTCAGATAGACTAATTTGAATCACAATTTCTTGAGAATAATCAACATTATTCCACAGCAACATGCAAAGATCTGTGCAGTTCAATGGCAGTATCTCTGAGCCCTTCAACATCTGCAGTGGGGTCAAACAGTGCTGTGTCCTCGGTCCCACTCTTTTGGGATTTTCTTTGCTCTGCTTCTGAAGCATGCATTTGGCACATGGCTGGCTGTTCATACCCGCCTCGGAGCCAGGACCAAAGCACATTAGGTCCTTGTCAGAGACATGCTCTTTGCTGACGATGTGTGTATTTCAGTCACTGATGAACTATTTCTCTCAGGCCTGCAGAGACTTTGGGCTGACCATCAGCATGAAAAAGACAAATGCCCTGGGACAAGGTACTGAAACACCACCAGCCATCACCACTGATGGCTATGAGCTCAATGCAGTCTATCAGTTGGACCACATACGCCAGACAGGAAAGGCGTCTGAACACCTTTCACATGAGAAGGATCTGCCGCATCCTGGGAATAGCATAGCAAGACAAGGTGCCCAACACTGAGGTCCTGTCTTGAGCAGGTTTGCCCAGCATATTCACACAACGCAGACTGTTGGTTAGGCCACGTCCACCACATGTCAGATGGTCACATCCCCAAAGACCTCCTGTATGGAGAGGAAGGAGACCCACCAGGCGGCCACAGCTGTAATACCGTGATGTCTTTAGGGGCAGCATGAAAGCTGTGGACATCAACACAAAGTCCTGTGAGAGCCCAGCAAACATACAATCCAAATGGAGAGAAACCCTGACCAAACACCTTAAGTCAGGGGAGGAGAAGCTGATACAAGTTGCCATGGAAAGGCGGGCCTGCAGAAAGCAAAGTGACAACTCCAACCGACCAGAGACAGGACGCACATGTGATCTCTGCAACAGAGATTGTCATTCTGCATCAACCTCTACAGTCACAGATCTCGATGCTTCAGCCAAGCAGACAATTAGGATGCTACCCATGGTCAACTCTGACCAACGGAGGACACTTATACAAGGTGAGAGAAAGTGTCAAAAGTATCAAAATATCCAAATTGTTGTTTGTGACTACTACATTAGTCTATAAAAAACAAAAACATTCATTCATATTTGCATGTATGAGACAGATTGTGACTGCTGATGAAAAGTGGATACATTACAAAAATATAAAATTCAAATAAAGCAAAGCACTATCCTTACTTTGGTAATTAGTTAAAAATTGTTACAGTATAGTTGGAAAGTCATTTTTCCATATTACAAATTTGGGTAACCATTCATTACAGCTTTTACAAAATTCTCTTGATGGAAAGAAAAGCAGCTGCAACAGTTCTTTACTGAGAAGAATAAAAAAAATTCTTCTAGAAGTATGGAATTATAAAATGGTCTGAAAGATGGCAGAAGAATGTGGAACAAAGTGCTCAACCCCTCCCCCACCAAAATCTTTAAGATGTTGAATAATCCTACATTCTTCCATAGCAATTAAATTATTAAAAGGAAAATTTTTGTCAAAAGGAATTTAAATTTTACAATTTAATGTAAGCAAAAATATATTGTTTAAATTAGTTGAACATGATGAAATAAAATTTTCATCCCCATTTTCTTTTTTATTATTTATCATTATTTTTAACTCTTAAATTAAAGCCTGTTGTTGGGCCAATAGTGTTTGATTATTGCATGCATAACAAATCACTTCGACATAATTATTGCATTAATTAATTTTAAAAAACTTAATTTGTATTTTTAAATAACCATAGACTTTCCAGGAGTCTTTTTTAGGTTGAGTAAAACTAAAAATGATAATTATTTTAAAAGAACAGATGCTAAATCAAAATCTTGGTGAAACAACTCACTTTAGATAAAGAGAATCAGGATTAGATGAGATGTTAGGTTTTTGGATAAGAACAGGTTAAACTAACTTTGGAGAATGATGAATGACTTCAAAATTACAGTTGATGGGAAGGTTTTACTCTTTTTTAGCATACATAAGTTTTTTTTCTTTTTTTAGCTGTCTCACAAGAAAAATTGTTTCTGATCATAATTCATACGACCACCAAATATGGTATGATTGTTCTTTATTTTTAAGTGAAATATCATTTCATAGGTTATAAAAACTTTCCTGGCAACAAGTAGAAATTACTTACCTGTTATGTTAAGCATTGTTCATTGAGAGTGTGGGTCTTTCTGTGTGTTAGGCCTAAGAGGGAAAAGATGAGCATTCAGTTTGTTCTCCTTTTCTTTCATCATGGCTGAGGAGGAAGAAGATGTAGGTTGTTTCTGATTGGTCGCTTGCTATTTCAAGATCAGCAGTGGCAGTTGTTTATATGTTCATTGTTGTGTGTGTGGTGGGCATTTGCTTCATGATTACCAGCTGGAATAGCTTCTGGTAGGGTCACTTGGGCAAACAGGTATGATGTTGAAAAACTCAAAACTTGTCATGATCTCAAGTCAATAACATCACTGATTAGGCAATCTTGCACACCTGTTGGAGTGTATTTATAACAAATTTAATTCTGAATTACACAGTGATGTCTGGAAATAGACCAGAGACTGGCGACTGAGGAAAAGTCTTGGTGACAGCTGGAGAGACAGCATAGAAAGAAAGACGGTACCCAGGAGCATGTTGGACTGTCATCTCAACATGCATATTTCATGAGAAATAATCCCAAATTTGCCACGACTACACACAACAATACACCTCCAGGGAATCCCGAGAAGAGGGAGAGAATGAGATTCCTGCTAGGATGGACATTTCAATACCAAACCCTATGATCAATCTAAGGCAGGAGTGGGCAAACTACATGCAGCCCGCCAAAAGAATTCATGTGGAGAAAGTTACCAAGCAACGCCAAATAATATTGCAAGCATTTTGTTTTCTTCCCACAGGTGTGTGTATGCATGGGAGAGTGCTGATCAAAAGGCTACAAACACCAAAGGTCTCCAATGTGACCCAACTCAAGTGAGTCCCAACTAAAGTTTGTAATAATGGCTAATCTGGCAATTTTGTTACCATGCCAATAATTTTATTATCTTTCATTTGAATCATTTCAGAGTCCTGGCAGATGCCAATGAGTTAAGACATGGGGCATTTTATTTCAGCCCAGCTTTTATTATCTTACAAACTTTACCCAAAAAGAGTTATTTGAAACCATCTAAAAAGCAAAAAATTGAAGACAAATGCTGAGTGTTTAACAAAGAGTGGACTGAATGGTATTTCTTTACTGATGTTGAAATTAAATCTGTATGTTTGATTTGTCATGAAACAGTTGCTGTGTTCAAGGAATACAATTTAAAATGGCATTTTCAAACAAAGTATGCCAACTTTGGACACTGTTTATCAAAGCAAGAACTGCAAAAGAAGGCAACTGATCTAGTAAAAAGTTTGCGGCAACAGCAAACTGTGTTTGGGAAAATTTCATATTTACAAAGGAGCACGACAAAGGCAAGTTTTGTATTGGCAAATAAAACTGCGAAACAAAATAAGTCATTTGCTGAAGCAGAATTTATTAAAGATTGCATGGTTGACGCTATCAGTGCTGTGTCAGAAGTTAAATCAAAAGTAGAAGCTATATCTCTAGATGCAATGAATATTCAAGAATAGCTGTTAACAGCCAGTGGTAGTTTTCAGTGGTTTTCTATTGCTTTAGATGAGAGTACTGACATTCAGAATACTGCTCACGTACTTATTTACAACAGAGGAAATGATGAAAACTTGGAAAGTACAGAGGAATTATCTATAGTGTCTCTCAAAGACGCTGTTACTGGAAAAGATTTATACAACAGTGTCATTAACAGTCTGACAAGGTGTAAATTAAGCCTGGATAAACCGACAAGTATTACAACTGATTGTGCTCATTGTGGGCTTGTGAACTTGATGAATGATAAAAACAAAAAGATTTTCCATCACACAGTGCATTGTCTTTTCACTGCATCAAGAAAGCCTCTGTAAGTCTTCTTTAAAACTCAAACATGTAAATTGATCCAGTTCTGCATGTCATGAATTCAATAAGAGCACAAGGATTGAAACACAAGCAATTCCAAAGTTTTTTGGAAGACATCGAGACAGATTTTACTGATGTGTTATACCACACAAATGTCCACTGGTTAAGCATGAGAAAAGTGCTTAAGAGGGTGTGGGATGCTAAAGCAGAGATTGTCATGTTTTTAATATGAAAGAAATCTGTGACTTTTCAAAGGAAAAGTAGAGTGAAGAATGGTTTGGGATTTTGCATTTGCTGTAGACATTATGCAGAAGCTGAATGAGTTAAGCACAAAACTACAGATGCATTTGCTCATGAATTGTATGTAGAAGTGAAAGCCTTTCAAATGAAACAAACTTTTTGCCAAGCAGCTTAAAGAGCAAAACTTTGTTTATTTTCCTCTGTTGTAAACACAAACTGTTACACAAGCATTATTAGACAAGTACAGTTCCCAGTTGATGGCTTTAAGAGGAATTTATCAGAAGATTTGCTGATTTCAAGGCAATTGAAGGCCAGTCCAATTTGCTCAGCTCATCTTTTGCCCAGGACATTGAAACAGCTACTGAAGAACTGCAGATGGAACTGATTGTTTAAAATCTGAAAAATTTTGCAAGAAAGATGTTTGTGTTGTTTGCATCAACTTATATTTGTGAGCAGACTTTCTCCATATTGAAAATTAACAAGTTAAAGAACAGATCACTTCTCACAGACTTGAATCTTCAGTCAGTGTTGAGGATCAGCAAAAGCAAATTGATGCCTAATTTTCACAAACTGGTAAATGACTGCAGTCAGATGCATCATTCTCATTGAGATCCTTCTGTTGATGAGTTACTTTGTTTTTCAAATAAATCTGTTTCATGTGAAGTTACTACAAAATAGCAATAAAAATGATTTTTCTTCATTAAATTGAATTACTTTGTTTAAAAAATCTTTTTCATGTGAGGTTTCTACTTGAAAATCTAAATTCATTTTTTTCTTTAAATTTAATTACTTTATGTGTTTTATTTGAAGTTTCTACTTTAAAATATTAATTAATAAGGATGGGTTTTATTTCTTTACACAGAGTTACTTTGTTTTTCAAATAAATGTTTTCTACCTTATAATATTAATCAATAAAAATAATTTTTTTCTTAAAACAAGGTTATTTTGTCTTTCAAAAGGTGTTTCATGTAAAGCTTCAACTTAAAAAATACTTAATATTTTTTTCTTTAAAGTACTTTGTCTTTCAAATAAATGCATTTCATGTTAATCTTCTACAGTACTTTAAAATATTAATTAATAAAAATTAATTGCATTTTCTTTAATTTCTTTAAAAGCCCTTTTTTTGTCTATTTTGAATATTAATTATTTTGGGTTAATATAATATGCGGCCTGATAAAATTGTGAATTTTCGAATGTGGCCCTTACACTGAAAAGTTTGTCCACCCTGATCTAAGGACTTTGATAATGATTTGCAGCCGAGGAAAGAAATACAAGAATTTGCTTAGCCTTAGAATACACTAGGCCAAGATGAAATGTATGGATAAGGGAAGTCTAATGCAATGCATAGGTTTATCCCCGCGTGAGGCATGGCTGGGACTCACAAGACAATGTCCAGTCCCTCCAAGCAAGTGACCAAACAATTACATGCAAAGTGATTGATAAGCAGACTAAGTGGCTTCCAGTGAATTGTTATAGTGAGTGTCAACAGTTTGACGAGGACGTAAGCAAAATCATTCTTACTACATCAAAAAGCAACACTGACAGATGGTTGCACTTCTTGTTGACTATGATAGTCAGTTATGCCACAGAATGATTTCGTGAAGCCAGAGAACAGAAATCCTACAGCAAGAACCATAGGACAAAGAGGATACAAGGTCTAAGATGGGAGCTAAGGGCATTCACGAAAAAGTATAAGAAGGCTAGTGAAGAAGAACACCTTCGACTAATACAGCTTTGAAACATTTTAAGAACAAGGCTAAAATCCATTTGTAAAACTGAGTGGTATAGGAAGTGAAGGAAGGAAAGAGTGAGAAAGAGATCATTTTTCATTGGAGATCCCTTTGGCTTTACTAGGAAACTGTTTGGAGACAAGCGGAGTGCTTAGCTAGAATGACCAGCAGATGATATTAACATCTATCTCCAGAACACATGGAGTGACCCTGTAAGATCTTGATTGGATCTTGGCCATAGAGAAGCTGTTCAATTCAACCCAGCTGATGACAGATTTTGAATTGAATGAACCAAGCTGGAAGGAGATTAGGAAGGCAGTGGAGGCAGCTAGATCAGCCTCAACTCCAGGCCTGAGTGGAGTTCATTACAGCATTTATAAATGCTGTCCAAGTCTTCTCCAGCTCTTTTGAAAAATCCTAAAGGTGATATGGTGTAGAGGTAGAGTTGCAGACCAAGGTGGATATGGTGTGGGTTTGTGCTCCCCAGAATTCTCTGGCCTTTGTTTATCTATGACTTCCCAAGGACGTCAGTGGAGACCATGGAAAGGAGAATTAATGGCTACTTCCACAGATGGCTAGGGCTGCTAGGAAGTCTAAGTAGTGCTGCATTATATGGCAACTGAAATGCACTTCAAATCCCCTTTAAAGGTTTGGTGGAGGAATTTGTAGTCACTCAGACAAGAGAATTCCTACAGTATAAGGACTCTAAGGTCCCAAAAGTGGCAGCAGCAGGCATCAAGGTCTGCACTGGAATGAAATTGAGTGCAGGGAGAGAACTAGGTATTGCAGAGGAGTGTTTAAGGCAGAAGGCTCTCATGCTGGCCTGGGATTCTTTCTGGGCATGCGAATTGAAAAAGCTAGGGGTAAGCAGGGATTTCAAATTATTCAGGAGGAAGTACAAGCCAATGTTGAGGAAAAAAAAGAATATGTAAAATGGTGGTACTAAGCCAGCAGAGTGCATGGATATGATGGGAAAATTTTTTAGGCAGAAAATAAGCTAGTTGGAGACCTAGCACTCCAATGCCAGTCTGATTAAATTTCTTGTACAATCTGTCTATAATGTACTACAGAGTCCTGCAAACTTGTATACTTGGGGGATGCATGAGACACCATCATGCCCACCTTGTGCTTGGAAAGGTACACTGTAACACTTTCCAAGTGCCTGACTGAGGGCCCTTGATGACGGAGGTATCTAGGGAGACATGATGAAGTACTTGGCTGAAGTAGTGACTGCAGCAATCAGTGTTAGTAGTTACAAGCCTGAAACAAAAGCAATGCATTTCGTCAAGGCTGGCGAAAATCCCACCTCAGTGCATAAATCGTCATTTTGCATGCTCTCTTCTGCCTGAGATTGGAAACTGAGAGTAGACCTTGGGAGTCAGTCGAAATTCCCAGAACAGATAGCAACATCTTCCCTGTGCCCAGATTTAATAATCTGGTCAATTGTCTCCAGGCAAACTGTAATGCTTGAAATTTACAGTACCGGAGAATTTGGAAGAGATCTTTGAAAGAAAGCTGGAAAAATACCTTAAAATGGTTATAGATTAAAACATCTGATCCATGGAGCTCTATGACAGATCAGTGGGTGTTGAGGTACTGTTTGTTGGAAGAGATAAAGATTGAAATATACAAAGAGATGACCAAAGTCGCCATTTAAGTGGGGGAGTAGTTTCCCCTTCTCGATGAAGTCTTGGCATTTCTTTTGTTTATATGTTCGTTGCGTGTGTGGCGGGCATTTGCTTCAGGATTGCCTGTTGGAATAGGCATTGTTTCAGTATATTTGCTTGGGCAAACAGGTATGATGGTGAAAGACTCAAATCTTGTCATGACCCTAAGTCAATAACATCACTGATGAGGTGATCCTGCGCACACATTGGAGTGTATTCATAACAAATATATATGTGTAAACAGACTTCAAAAGCCTGCTGTGAGAAAGAACATTCTTGGTAATAGTAGGGTACATTAGTCTACAAGCATCAGGGTATCCTTGTCATAAAATACTTGTGTAAAAGATAATGATTGATGAACCAATGAAAGCATCTTAATATGTCAAATGGCTAATGAAGTCACAAATAATTAGTATTATATTGATATATAATTAAATTAAACATTATACAATTATGAAAACTGCTAAAACTTACTTGAAATTTTAGGTCAGCTTGATGCCATACTTCTTTGTGGCCATTTAAGCAGAGGCGAGCATTTTCATTATCATTGAGAAAATCTCCTGGAAAATATATTAACTGACATCAATGACAATTCCAGTGTAAGACTGATTCTGAAGTGATGATTAAATTAAAAATGGGTAAAGTTATCCATTATACATGTTTTTAAATTTTTTAAATTAAAAAAATATTGTAAAGTAATTACAATTTTAAATTATATCTTATTTATGTATTGGAAAATATAGGTTAATTCTTAACTTTTATGTTTCTCACAATTGTTTTGTACACTTTTTGGATATATATTTGTTTTTGTGAAGTTCTACCAAAGTTTTAAAATTGAAAGGGTTAAATTGAGAACTTGATAGATTCCAAGCATATCTTAAATAGAAGTAAACTTAGTTTTGCCATACTTGTGGAAAAAAATGTACACTTCTCTATTGTAGATTAGTGAGAAATTGTAATACAATATAATGTGTGCTCTATATGTAGTGAAGTTGAAAAACTAAAAAAACATTTGGATTGCTAAGAGCAAAAAAGGATAATATATATAATTGATTAGATGTTTATGGGCCTCCATATATGCTAATTCTAGATAACAGTGAATTTTTGTCACTGAGGTTTTATAGCTGACAAAATTTTTAGTTGCAATTAATCTTCTAAATAACAAAAAAGACTTTAAAAATGAGTAGTTAATATTTGATGATTATGTCATTTTTTTTATTTTTAATTACAACATACTTAAATTGGAAGTGAGAGAATAAAACATTTCAAATAAATTATTCTTGAAAAATCAGTTTTAGTGCTATTACACTTTTGCACCCCTAGCAATTAGTATGGACTGCATTGTTTGCAACAGCCATTGTAGGGAAGAGGTAAAGCTTGTTGAAAGACAATAAGCATTCGAAGAGGCCAAGGACCAGCTGTGGAAACACTAAGAAAGGAATTAGAAATGTCCAGCCCAGACACTGTGGTTGACTGGAATCAGTTTTGCCATAATGTGTGCATTGAGTATTTCATCAACCATCATCAGAGTGATAAAAAAAAAAAAAAAAAAAAAATAAACAGGAAAAAGTTTAAAAATGTGTGTTTGATGTTCTGAACATGATGATCGGGGAAAAGTAATCAGAGAAATAAAATAGTCGCAGGAAAAAAAATCATTGATGTCGCGTTTCAAAAGTGTAATAGCAAAGTTTTGATGATTATGACATTAAGTTTTTATTTCTAGATAAAAAAATATTCAAATAAAACAAAATTTTACTTATATCGTTTTTAAATTTTCATTAAAAACCATTGTAAATTGATTGCTGTCTTCCATGCTAAAAGACAACACTTCATATCTCTCTGGGATTATTTATTCAAAAACAAGTTTTCTGCAGACAAGTAAATGGTGAGTTTATATAAAATGGACAAAAACTGTATTGAAATCTAATAATTTACAGAGATTTTTTAGATGTGAAGTTATTAAATACTAAGATTTTTTCATACTGTTATATTTTTAACAACTTTTCAAACACAAATAAATCTGGGATGCTGAGAAATTATTGACCCAACTTCCCAAATTTGACCAAACATCATTATTTAATATATTTGTTAGACAAAATAAAGCCACTCCCTGAAAATTTTTATATAAGAATTTTCTCTAATTCTTCAAGGAACAAGTTTTTAATTAGTAGTGGGATCATAATTATTTCTTGGCTTTGATTTTAACTCATAATTGTTATATTGTTAACCCCAGTGCTTAGAGAAAGCTAACAAAAAATCAACACAAATGGGTTTAGAAACTGAATTTTATTTTTTGCAATTTGAGTTTACAGAAATTTTGTTTATTTGCCTGCCTTCATTTTGTAGTGATGCAAATGCTTTATCCAAAATTAAAAAAAAAATGTTATTTACTTGAAAGACAAACATTTACTCACCTGCTTTTACATGCTTAATATTTCCTTTAAAAGCAAAGCAACCCTGTTAATTAAGAAAAACAAAACATTTTTAGTTGAGACAGTGTTGATGATTGAAAATGTTATCAAAGGATAAGGACATCCGTAAAAACATAAGTCAGAAAAAATGATTTTCGTGCACACCGAATCACAACAAAAGAAATAATTTCTTCCCATAAATAGCGAAGTCATTATGTTACAACTACTTTTGAAAACTAAGTCAGAGAAATAAAATGTGAATTTATGACATTTATGATTTAAAAGTGTTAACAAAAACAAAGTGTACTTCACAATCACATCATAAGTAATTACGGTAAATTTTTGTTGTTTCCCGAGCACTAATATCCCTTAAATTTTCAAAAATCGTCATAATTCCGTGCAAAAAAAGTACATGCTGAACTCGAATTAACAATTAAATTATGAAGAAACCTTACCGTTTTGGAGTTATCGACAAGAAAAAAATCGGACTTCTTGTAGGTCATTCGTCCCCCATTATTGTTTACTAATTTACTGCGTAGTACTCACGCAGGCGTAATAAGAAAAATTGGCTTATTTACTTCTTTTACACGTTCCTTGCAGAAAATCACTATGCACTATCGGACCGTAAAGAAATGTAATTTCTTATTTTTTTGGGGGGGGTAAGTGTAGTTTTATTTATTATAACAATAACAAATTAATACAATACAACAGAACCTTTTTCCCTTTTGAATAGCAAAAAAAAAAAAATATATTATTTATTTATTTATTTTTTTGCTATTCAAAAGGGAAAAAGGTTCTGTTGTATTGTATTAATTTGTTATTTATTGTTAATTCGAGTTCAGCATGTACTTTTTCACGGAATTATGACGATTTTGGAAAAATTTTAAGGGATATGCGCTCGGGAAACAAAACCAAAATTTACCCTAATTACTCAACTAACTAATAATTCAATAAGAAAATTGTTTTTTTCTGTCTAATATACTTTTTTAGTTGTAAAAAAGTAAAATTCTTGTTCATCATTCCAATATTTGGTAAAGTTCAAGCTTAGCGTCGTAAAATTATTTTTGAACATTTTTTTTCCGGATTTCAAGATTTTTAAAAAAAAAAAAAAAAAAAAGGCATAAAAATATTACAGCACATAAAATTCACGTGGTTTGCAATAAGTATCAGTATGTAAGTATGAAAATGTATCAGTAAGTACGAACAAAGAAAAAGGATGAAACAAGCGAACAGGTTTTTCATGAAAAATTATTTAAAATTAATTTTTTTAAAGCGTTTTTTTTTTTTTTATTTTTTTATTTCTTCGAAACGTACACATCACTGTCCAAATGAGAGTCAAAGAAAGTCCAAGTACTGTAAAAAAAAGTTTTCAGTTACAGTTAATGACCACTAAAAACTATAGCTTAAACAAAAAAACGAAGCTCAATCGTATCTGTCAATGTATGATTACGATTTATTTGTTCGGAAAGTTTATTTTTTGTTTACACCGGAAATCAAATTAATAATTTATTGATTCCTTTTAAAAAACTCATCGTTAAATATTACATAAAGAAGTAAATGAAACATATGTAAATCAGTTTTAAATAATTATTTCTGTCATAAAATATCAGAATAAAACTTACCTTGGATACGGAAACTGTCTTCATTTTCACGAAAATAGGTAATTTAAGAAACTAATAAAGAAACGTCTTTCCCGCGAAGTTTCTAATTTGGGGAAAACTGCTCTTCAATTACAGGAGAGTTAGATTAGTCACTCTAAACGACTTAAAGAAAAAAAAAAAAAGGAAGTACGCGTTTTAAGTTCAATTTTTGACTCTTCAATTTATGTACATTAGGATATATGTTTGCAAATACAGATGATTTATTTAACAAGTATACACATGTTTTCTTTATTTTAATTTATTATTGTTTGGAATTCGGACATTTGAATATTTAATATAAAAAAAAAAAACCCTGGACAATCCAAATTTTCTACAATCTTTTCCCTCCTCCTCTTCCTTTTCCTCCCCCCTTCTTCTTCTACTACTACCACTTCTTTAAGCATTATTTCTTTATGGAGAGTGGATTCACATTTAATGAATTACACAGCAAAATTGAATCTCCATGTTAAAATTCTAGAATTTTTTTTTTTTGTAATTTGGAGAGTTTATGAAGGTAGTTATTTCTTAGAAAGGTACGTTTTTGTATAAACATCAATTTTTGTACGTAAGTCAGTGCTCAAAGACGTTCACTTACAAGACAAGGAAAAACAAAACACTAATTCTTGTAATATAGTAATACTGCCTGAACGTCAGTGGTCAAAGGGAAACAACTCTACCTTAATACTGGGAAGAGTTAGGTTACGGTTGGTGACATCGAAGTAAGTGAGATAGGAAAAGGTGTGTAAATAAAACCCGACGAAAGATCATTTTGACTAAAAAAAACATATTCTTATGTTGTTATTTGTCCACAAGTATTTTAAGTACTAACACGACATGGCCTCAGAAGTAAACCAGTGAAGAAACTGTAACAGTGCAACACTGTGGTGTGATATTTCTACTCTCTAGATGAGACGCGTTTTTATTTAAGTTAAACTAAAAATACTAAAAACAGAAAAAAGGGACGAGACAAATACATCTATGGCTCCTTCGCGTGACATATCATGCATGTGGAAAGAAAGGGAACTACAAGAAAATATATCAGCAGACAGAGACCCATGGGTAGTTGACCTTAAAGTGGATGTTAAAAAAGTAAATTTGGAAATAGACACAGGCGCTGACGTGACTGTGACGATTTACAATAGTGATTCCTCTAAACTTATAAAAGCAAAGAGAACAATATTTGGCCCAATATGTACTCCACTGGATGTTCTAGGTGTTATGAACATTATCCCCCAGAAAAGAAAAAAGACACGGGAACTGGTATATGTAATGAAGAAATTGCATATATTTTTAAATCATTTCACCCCTAAGCAAAGCAATAAAGCCACTAAAGCGCAAGTAGTTGATGAGTGTTAAAGTATATGAGAAAAAATTGTGGGAAATTTGTCCCGGCTTTCCTACATGAAAGGGTTAAGGATGGCAGAATCGATAACAGCAACAACGGTTTGAAAGTTTAGCGCAGACAATTCTTTTCTTTAGGCGAAAGAACAAAGACTCAAACTCCTGCTCGGGGTGTAACAATAGAAGAAGAAGATATTTATTTACATACACAAAAAAAGGTAAAGGTAAATACAAAATATGAGAGAAAGAAAGGGAAATGAAAATTCCTTTAACTTAAAGGAAGAAAAAAGTATTTATATAAAGGCTTGCCCAAAATATTTCTCTGAGCGCCTAAAAGTAAATTGTTCTTAAGGAGTTAACACTTACATAAGATTTTGTTGAGGGGGAAACAATAAGAAGATCCGTAGTTGAGTGAGTTTGTAGCAGTGGCCAACAATAGGAATTTCAAGATCCTAGTAAGCAGATCTCGAGTAGTTTTAGTAGAGGGCCGACGTTCTGTCTTTAGAACCCAGCATGTAGATTTATTCCTTGAAACAGATTCTGAAGATGACTGGTGTTACTGATGCCGTCATGATATTATCACAGACGATACTCACTGACAAAGAGGCTCATATTCTTCGTATTTATCGAGATTAGAAGGCTCAGAAATATCGGGAACTTTTCCCTCTAAAATTGCTTATGCACTTTCCCGGTCGTCTCATTCGTCAGAAAATATATTCTTATCTCTGATATGAATGAAAGGTTTGGGAGCTGGTTTTGGAAGCAAGGGTCCGACATGTTATGAGCGTTATCCCTGATTTTTATGGCACCATGGTCAATGCAGGGATAGTCATTTATAGGTTTTTATATTTTCCAGCTCTCTCATTCGTCAGAAAATATATTCTTATCTCTTATCTATTATAAAGACCAAGGCTTTGGGAGCTGTTTTTGGAAGCAGGGGTTAAGTTGAAGTAAAAATCAGAAAAGAGGCTAGAACGTGAACGTGTAAGTATTGTAGTAGTGGTTCTCAAATTAAATTCTAATAAAATATACTATTAAGAAGAGAAGAGAATAAAAAAGCAAAAATTAAGAAGACAGAAGGTAATGATTGACATTGCATTTAAATTTTTGAATATCAAAGTTGGGAAGCAAGTAGCCTGAAACCAGAAGTGTGTTAAAAGAAACTGTAGAATCAGATTCCTACATTTTTTTAAAATCTTAAATTTTGTGCAAGTTAAACACATAGAGGCTCCCAGCCAAATATAACAACTGATGTATTTTGATTGGTTGTAAAATATTAATTAGGTGTCGTCAACTACGTCCGAAGGTACCGACCCAAATTTTGACCTCTAGTTGACGCCATAAAATGTAAACATGTTTACGAGCCTCCCCACGTGACCAAGAGAACTAATAAAAACGAAACTTCGACGCGACTTGGTCAGTGGGCACTTAAAATATTGAAACCAATTCACTTGACTTCATTGGAAATCAACACAGCAAAGGAGACGAACTTTATCTTCAATACAACAACAAACTTTGTCAACCATCTTAACGCTTAACGCTCACTCCCACAAAATATTCCATTCCACAAGTATCTCTGGTTAATGAGCGATAACAATCAGTGAGTCAAGAACAATACTTTTTTTCTATTTAATACACAAAAAAACATCTGTTTAATTTTCCTATAAAAACAAATATAGCTAACTAAACCTTGTCATTTTCACACATACAGTACAGTAGCTCAAATTCTTTTAGAAACACACACACCAAAGAACTCTATTGTGTTTATCAACTTTTGCACTATATATTATGTATTTGTTGTGTTTATAAAAAAATATTTATTGTTGAACAAATTCACATTTTCTTCTACTTGATTATTTCTCTTGTTGTCTTTGTTACATTTGATATTGTAAAAATTGTAGAGGGTCAGTTTTTATTTCTATTTATAACCAATACAAATTGGCTGACCCACTATAAAACTGTTAACATAGAACTTACAGTTATATCTATTTCAACTTAAAATGATGAAACCATGCCGTCAATCTAGTACTACTATAAAATTCATAAAGTCTAGGTACCAGAGGAAAGTTCACCAGAATAATTATTAGGCAGACCAGCAATAGTGGAAATTAGACATGATGTCACGCGTCAACAATATTGACTTGGACGCACTTAAAGACAACTATCAAACCGAGCAGCGGTCTTGGTCGATGTTGAGCGTAACAAATAAGAAGAGTGTTCAAGCCCTTGCGGTCGATGACCCGAATGTACAGGAATTGCGTAGTAAATAAAGACACAGTTGGATCATAATCTGTATTTTATCATTCTTGACACACGCATAACTTAACATGGTGGCAGTTGGCTGTTGGACCTGGGAACGTTATTTCTGCTCAAAACTTCTAAGTAAAAAGTATTTCATCTGTTATTGTCGAATGTTTTCTCCTGTGAAATAACGATTTCATCTCTCCATGCGTGAACGTGTATCACGGACTTGTTTGGTCTTATCTGGAAGCAAATTTGACGTGGGGTCTCTCATAATGTCTAACACTGAATCAGGCACCCATGCCATGCGGTTGGTACTACAGGTTTATACATAACAATATAAAATAAAAAAGAGGTGGAAGATGTTGAGTATAATGGAAGTTAACCCCCTTACACAAATAGGAAGAGAGTTCAAGCCCTTGGGGATGATGATCCGGATGTACTGGAATGGCGTAGTAAAAAAAAAGACAGTTGAATATCATCTGTCTTCATCTTATCATTCTTGACACACGCATAACTTAACAGTCAAGTTCAACAAACTTACACCATTATGGTCAGACCTGGTGCAAAGCCATTTTCACTGAAGACGCCACGACGGGTCCGTATTCCACTACTATCCTAAGTAAAGAAAGAATTGCAGCGCGTGGAGCAGATAGGCGTTATCAGCCGTGTGGAAGAACTCACAAAATGGTGTACAGGCGTAGTGGTAGTAGCATAGAAATTTGGTGATCCCCGTATTTGTGTCGACCTTACACAAGTCAGTGTGCCGAGAAAAAATATATTCTACTATCTGTAGAGCAAACATTAGGATTACTGGTTGGTTCTAAGATATTTAGCAAGCTAGATGTTGATATGGGGTTCTGGCAAATTTAATTAAGTGAGGAGTCGACTAAATTGATCATTTTTATCGCAACATTTGGTAGATATTTCTTTAAAAGATTCCCATTTGGGATAGCCTCAGCACCAGAAGGCTTGGAACGTGTAGTTTGTCATATATACGATGTTCTAGTATGGGAACACTCGCAAGAAGAGCACAACTCCTGGCTTCATGCAGTTTTTAGAAAGCTGGGATCATACTCAACATGGAAAAATGTGAGATTTCAAAAAGTCCAGTTTCTGGGTCACATTCAGATAAAGGAATCAAAGCTGATTCAAGTAAAATTGCAGCTGTGAGAAAAATGCAGTGAATGCAAAATGTCAGTGAACTATACACAGTTTTATAGGGATGATGAATCAGCTGGGCAGATTCTTCAATTAGCGGAAAAGGACGAACCCCTGAGAGATTTACTTTCCAAACAACAAATTCTGGGGATATGACCAGGCTAAAGCTTTCCACACTCTAAAGGAAGATTTACTGAGTACACAAGTTTGAGCTCGTTATAACTATAGTATCAGCAGATGTATTCACTTATGGTCTTGGGGCAGTCGTTTTGCAAAATATGGAAGCAAGAGTGGAGACCTGTTGCCTATACTTCCAGCTCACATTCCCAAGTCGAACAGAAGTATGTCGAAAAGGCACTTCTTTCTGTAACATGAACCTGCTAAAGGTTCTGAGATTTAATCACTGGACAACATTTTCTACTTGAGACAGTTCACAAACCATTTCTGAACCTCCTTGGGACTCAAACTTTAGATACCCTACCCACAAGGATAGAACGTTTCAGGATTAGATTAATGTGGTATTCATACATTATATCTCATGTTGCAGGAAAAAACTTAATCACGGCAGATACACTGTCTAGAGGGACGTACACAAGATGTAGACTGGGAGCTCATGGATGACACCAACATTTCTATGAACCATGTAATAGAAAATCTTTCAGCGATTGTTCCTATACTTAGATAACTTATTTACGTGAACACACCTGAGTACAGAAAACAGGTGCTCTACATTATGCAGATGGTTCAAGACGGATGGTATACTGGGCAGAACATGGATATTTAATTGTACATTATTGGCTCCTGCTTAAGGATACTTGATTAAGGAATGTTTAGTTTTTCCTTCCGCTTGTGCTGTTAGGCGTCGCGGGGAGACAGTCGTCTGTCAACGACAAGGCGAGTGGCCGGGAAGAGAGATATCTCGTGGGCTCAGAGAGTGTTTGCCACTGAGTCGCTCCAGTGTCTTCTTGGTCCGCCTCTCACTCTCCACCCTGAGTTCCTGAGTGTGTATACTTGTAGGGCTGGTTGGTTGATAGGCATACGAATGAGGTGTCCGAACCACTCTGTCATTCGATGTGTTGTATGGTCGGTATTCCTCCTACCGTATCTGTTATTGCCTCATTCCTGATCTTGTCTCGCCCGGTCTTGTTTCCTGCTTTCCTCAGGCATCTCCCAAGTGATCAGTTTCCTCTTAAGGGTTTTTTGTTAGGGACCATGTCTGGCACTGGTATTTCAACGTTGGTAGGAAAATGGCGTTGATGAGATTTGCCTTGATGCTCATGGAAATGCTAGAATATTTTAGACGAGAAGCAAGTTGGTAACTGACTGCGTTGGATTTCTGACATTAGGTCTCGATTTCTCTGTCTAGTTTGCTGTTTTCAGCAAATATGCTGATTAAGGAATGGCATACTCGAAAAAAAAAAACTCGATTAAGGAATGACATACTCGAAAAACTACATGAGGATCACCAAAATATAGTCAATTGATCAAAGGAGAACAACTCCGTTCTATTACAGAGAGGAGTTAAGGTTACTGTTGGTAAAATTGAGTAAAAATTCCGTTAAACCCAGAGAGGTGGCGCGGATAGAAAATAACGTGTGTAAATAAAACCGACGACGGATCCTTTTGACTAAAAAAACGTATTCTGATGTTGTTATTTGTCCACAAGTATTTTCAGTACTAACACGACATGGTGTCAGAAGTAAACTAGTGTGTAAAGTGTAAACTAGTGTAACAGTACAACACTGTAGGACATGGAGTATGATGCGATATTTCTACCCTAGACGAAACAAATTTTTTTTTAATATAAAATATTCGAACGTCCGAATTCCAAACAATAATAAAATAAAAATAAAGAGAACACAGGTATTCCTATTAACAAATCATTTGTATTTGCAAACATATGTACATAAATTAAGAAGAGCCAAAAATTGTGATGGTGTTATTAAACTCCAGTGGTTAAAGGGGAACAACTCTGCCTTATTGCAGGGAAGCGTTAAAGTTACGGTTGGTCAAATGAAACTCTAGTAAGACAGAAAGATGTAACGTCTGTAAGTAAATAAAACCTGACGAAAGATCCTTTTGTTTGACTAAAAACGTATTCTTATGTTGCTATTTGTCCACAAGTATTTTACGTACTAACACGACATGGTGTCAGAAGTTACCCAGTGAGTATGTGGCAGCCTTTTACCACATTTATTTAATCTTTGTTTAGGAACCAAAACTGATGTAAAAAAAGGGACAAGGCAAAGGTATCAATATATATATAAATTCTATTCAACAAAGCATACAATAAAGAATGTATACGAAAAAGCATTCAATAAGTAAGATGAAAGTTGTCTCTCTTTGACTATCAAAGTTCTCTGAAAAGAAAATGAAAGAGTTATTAGTCTGTTATAAATGTTTTCAAACAGTTCTGCCGTGCAAGAGGAAATATGTGTGATAGAATATGCAGCTTGAGAGTTGAGTGAGAAGATGGGCTCATATCTTTAACTGACGTGGATTTCTGTGGCAGCTGAAGTCTCACTAATGCGTCTCCTCTTTTCCTATGCTTATATAGGTAGTCATTGAATCATGCATGCTGCGGGGGAAAATCATTCTCCACATGCAGAGAATCTGATTGGTCGATACTGACCAATCAGTGCATGAGTTTTGGAGAGACTTCTGGGAGCCGATTCTCCCAAAAGTGCACAAAATTTATTATATGAAAATATAGCGATCTTAAAATTGTCGCTTCAGATAGCAGCGTTGCTTCCTGTCCAATGAATCAATGCTGTTGAAGATTTGAATTTGTAAGGGTGTATGTTTGTGTGGTGATGATCGCCATAAGTAAGTATTAACACGACAAATATGTGATTCTCTTGGCATTGAAAATTGCCTGTACTTGGGAGAACCAAGTTTGTACATTTTTAGTTTTGTATGCAGGCAGAAAGTCACCTTGGCTTCTGTGGGATCAGTGTTTAATTCTGTGGTCATTGTTGTTTCGGCGTTGTCGTGGTTTTAGAAATGTTCTAACGTCGAGTTGTTGACAATTTGTGTGAAGGCGGTGTCTGACAATGTTACAGTACAAAACTCATCAAGAGGTTGGTTTTCTTTCTCTCGTCCAGTTTTTTTTCCAATATTAAAAATCTGGATGCTGGAATTCCAAACAATAATAAATAAAAATAAAGGAAACATGAGTATACCTGTTAAATAAATAATTTGTATTCACACACATATCTACATGAATTCAATAGAGTCAAAGAATAAAGCTCTCTTGCGTTTGAACGGCTTGGAGACAGTGGCATCTCTGCTGCCGAGAGTTGAAATCTGTGGGCTTTTATAGCAACATTTTCCCGAAAAATAGGATTTTAGTTTCTCTGAGTGGTTAAATATTTCACGTGATGTTAATTTCTAACCAATAGACATTTTGATTTAAACGATATTTTTGGGTGCGTTTTAATATGGTATGGGTAACAGGAGCTATTAGAGAGCTGTGTTCTTTACTTGTATTTAACTTGTATGGCATCATAAACATATAGGTATGTTCAATACCTCGTTAAAAAGAGCATACTCTGATGAAAGAAGGCCCCAAACTTGATTAAATAATTTTTATCGTCTATTTATGTTATTATTAAGAGGAAAGACCAAAGTATTTTTTGAATATTTAAAAAAAAAAATCCTTTTTAGCACATCCGAAATTTTAGTTAAAAATCTTGTTTTTTTTGAGTCAGCAAAATTTACGTAAAATCGATCATATCAGCCATTTTTGGCAACTTTGTAAACAAAAGTGAAATTCTCCGTTTAAAAATCTTGTAAAATTCAATTATACTTTTTTCAAAAGTTATTTTAGGAAAATTTAAAGTATACTGAATGTAATTTGAAACAAACATTACTTAATTTTTTATCAGAAAGAAATTTAGTTGGAAATAAGAGAAGCATTGGTTTTGGAGCTGTAAATTGACGTTTATGTCAGTGTATCGACAACTAACGCTACATACACCCTTACAAATTCAATCGGACGAAAGGCAGAAGTGAAAGTATTTCCGAATTTTAAGTGAGCCAGCTTATTTAACTATAAAGTAAATCTTAAAAATTAAATGTTTGCAAAAGTCTAATATTTTGATTTTTTATGTTACTTTCCAAAGCTTGCACTGTTTCCGTCCCTAAAACTGAATCTAAAAAAGAAAAAAAAATAATTGCAATATATCTCCGACTGAAAAAGAAAAAAATTGATTATATTTAAAAAATGAAAAGAAAATATTTAGTGAAAAAAAAAAGAAAATTAATAATTTTGAAAATGTGACAAAATCAGAGAATTTGATACGAAATCAACGCAATTTATGAGTCCGGATCCTCGCTGCCAGGAGAAACAACACTTAAAACACGGGACATTATTTCTGAATTATGCCTCCGTAGTTTTGCCGGAAACGGTTTTAATACATTTTTTGGCGTATTAAAAAATTATTGTAAAAATAGAAACGATTTGCTGATTGTAATAAGTTTTCAAATTTAAGGTCTGTAAAAACAGCTCTTTAATAAGAGTATCTTCAGAGATACACATATTTCAACTTAATTTTAAAATATTTAACAACTTTATCACATTTTGTATTAAAACTGAAAATAAAGAAAATAATTCTTGTAAAATTTCATTTTTCATTGAAAAAATATTTTAGCTTCAGACAAAAATGCCCTTATATTATTCATAAAAGCCATTAAAAGCTTTTTAAATTAATGTCTTAGTTTTATTGGATTTTGTATTTTACAATCCAGAGCTAAAGTTAGGGTAGAAACTCTCCTCGATTTACAATTATCGATAATTTATATTTTTCAAAGCATTTAATTAAAAAATTAGAGAGATGCATATATTCGAGTTTTCAAGTTTTCAAAAAATTAAGTAAGATGTTGGGGGTGTAACAGATGTAAAAAAATATTTTTACCATGACTTTCTAAAAACAAACATTTCTAAAATAATTTAATTCATTTTTGAATATGTTCTGAAAGTTTCATTAAAATGCAAGAATTATTATTATTTGATTTTTGCAAGAATTTCCAAATTAATGTGTTTTTCAACTGAAAAAAGCGCTAAAAAATAATGCTAAATATTAAAGCGACCGCTGACGTACAACAAACAAAATTTTTAACCAAAATTTCAAACGTGCTAGAAAGGAGTAAAAAAAAAAAAATAATTAAAAAAATACTTTCGTCTTTCCTCTTATTAATAACATAAACTTTTTCACGATAAAAATTATTTCGTAAAATCTCCAACTGTTTTGTCATATTGACCTTTTCGTAATAGAAACAAAACAAAATTGCATCTGTTGTGTCATATCGGGCATTTTTTTCAGTACAAAATTTAAAATTTCCAAATCATTTGTCAAATCACGCTCTTTTAAGTAAAATATTAATCCATGCCAGTTTTTGGTCGTATTGTGTTTTTTAAAAGAAAGATGGAAATTTTCACCTCTATCGATCTTTTTCGCAAAAATGAACAAAAAAACAATATTGCTTTTTTTGTCGGGCTATTTAAAAAAAAGAAAGTCTGGAAAGTACAAACATTCTTTTGTCAAATCAAGCTTTCATAAATTAATACTTATGCCTACATCTTTTTCGATATTTTGTGCTTTTTTAAATGAAAGGATAAAATATTCAACTCTTCTGACATATTTTCCTTTTAATAAAAAGGAACAAACAATTTTGCAACACTTTTGTCATATCGTGTTTTATTTATCTAATCACGGATTTTTCAATAGAATACTGGAATCTGTAATTTTTTGTTATATTGTGCTTTTTTAAATGCAAGATTAAAATCGTCAACTTTCTTGACATATTGACTTTTTGTAAAAAGGGACAGAAGAAAATTGCATTGCTTTATCATATCGAGGTTTTTTAAAAATATATATTTGGAAAATTGCAACTGTTTTCTAATATCGTTTTTTTTTTAAATAAGAAACTTCAAATACTGACATTTTTGTCATAATGAACAAAAAACTGCAACTCTTTTGTCATATTAGACATGTTTTTAATTAGAAAATTTCAAATTGCAAACGTTTTCTTAAATCACTCTTTTTTAAACAAATAAAATAATCTAATCTGCAACTTTTTCTTGGCATATTGTCCTTTTTAAAGAAAGGTTTAAATCTTCAACACCTTTGTCATATCGACCTTTTCGTAAAAGGAGCAAAATACAATTGCATTGTTGTGTCATATTGGGCTTTAAAAAAACAAATGTGCCAATGTTATGTGAAATCAAACATTTTTAATTAAAATAGTAAAATCGACATCTTTTTCTTCATATTGTGCTTTCCTTTTAAAGAAAAAGTAAAGTCTTCAACTCTTTTGTCATAGTGACATACTAGCCTAATTTAAAATTTGCAACATTCTTGTTATATCGTTCTTTTGGAACTATTTTTTTGTTCAATCCTGTTTTTTCAAACAAAGAAAAAATATCTTCCACTTTTTTGTCGAACTTTTAAAAGATTAAAAGCTAGAATTTGTCAAATCGTGAAAGACTAAAATCTGCAACTTTCTCGTCATATGCTTTTTTTTTAACAAAAAGACCAAAGTTCACCTATTTTTTTTCAAACCATTATTTAATTGAGATAAAGATTAAAATGTGTCATCTTTTTCACATTGTGCTTTTTCTTAAACGAAAGACAGATTTTTTACCGTGTGAGTTTTCTTCGAAGAAAATGTAAAACCTGCAGAACTTTTAAATATAAAATATATGATCTTGTAGTTTTTTTTAAAGGTAATATAAAAGTTGCAATTTTTTTTCAAATGGCGCTTTTTTAAAAGAAGGTTTATAATGTTCAACCCTTTTTTAATAACATACAATTAAATTTTTCATATCGTGCTTTTCTTTAAAAAAAGACTAAAATCTGTTTTAATACCTGCAAACATTGGTCTAATCGCTTTTCTAATCCTTTCACCTCAAGCAAGTCCTTGACGCCATGAAGACGCAGGGGTTACTCACAGCGAAAGAAGCCAATAAACGTTACTGAGAAAGAATAATAGAAAGAACAATAAAAAGGACAATAGAAAAATCAGGATTCTTGCATTTAATTTTTGAAGATTGTAGTTGAGAGGAAATCAAGCAGCTGAAAGAAAGTTCCACTGGCGAGAAGTGCAAGAGAAGAAATTATCAGAATTGACGTTTAAATTCATGAAGTCGCGCTATCAAAAAGGAAAGTTCAACAGAACAATTGTCATCAAAATATTTATAGAAAAAGCACAAGGAAACTAAGTTAAAACGATGAGAAAGTGATTGAAGCCGAAGTACCAGATCAGGGCATTACAGATTCGTCTTTTGATTTTGTCAAAATCTCTAGATACTTAGCGTAAGCACCAGATCAAATGCGTTAACAATATTCAAGACACGGGCGAATGGTAGACTTATAAAATTGCAAGATCCAGGTGAGAAGAATTGTCAAACACGACACAGTGAACAAACTTTCTTGCAGCAAACTTAGCAATTAACTCGATATAATAATTCCAATTCATATCTGTGGAAAACATTAGACCGAGAAAGCTCAATGATTTGTTCTCATCAACTATATACTGATGGAAAGAATAAAGGTTTTCTAAGATGATTAAAATAGAGCAGTATAGTTTTGGAGGCGTTAAAATTAAGAATCCATTTCGAAGTTCATTTTCGAAATCAGCTGTCAATTTTACTTTATCGAACCTATTGGACATTACATCAAGAATAAATATTGGTATCGTTTGCATAAATACCGATGACATGGGGAAGGTCTTTGATAAAAATTATGAACTTGGTTGTGGGATACTCACATTTATATGGAAAGAGCTAGAAGAGTAGCCGTTCATGACAGCCTCGAATTTGCATCTTTTATTAAATTGTGATTTGTTTTAAAGAATTTGCAAATCTTCTTTAAAATTTCCCAAATATGTAACTATGTTCTAAATAAAGAATTCTTTGATTCTTCATGATTTTTAAAAAAATAAAAATCGAAAAAAAACCCACTAAAATCTGCAAATTTTGTCAAATCGTGCTATTTTTTTTATAAAATTATTACTAAACTTTATATCGTATCGCATATTTTTTAAAAGAAAGTATAAAATCTTCTGCTTTTTATCAAGTCGTACATTTTAAAAGTAGTCATTTCTTCAAATCCTACTTTTTGTAAAAGTATGAATAAAAGCTGCAACTCTTTTTTGTCACATCGTATTATTTTGAGAAAGAAAGATTAAAAGCTGAAATATTTTGTCAAGTCGTGCAGTTTAAAAAGATTTAAAAGATGCAACTTTTATGTTTTTTTTGTTAAAAAAATGCTGAAAGCTTGTCATATTCTGAACGGCAACTCATCTACATCCTTTCGTACTAACTCAAGGCTCCATCCTAACCAGGGCTCCATCCTTGGTCCAACTCCATTTTTAATTTTCATTAATGACCTCCTTGATAACATCAACTCTCAAATTGGTATTTCCGCTGACGACACAACAATTTACCCCTGCCTCGATAATAAGGCTTATCAGCCAATGTCCAAAATTACCTCAAGTCCGTAAGTAAAAGTAAAAGATAGTTTGTTAATTTAAACGCCTCAAAAACTAAACTTCCCTGCATCTGAGAGATCCCTTGCTGCCTTCCATCAGCATAGATGATGCTATCCTACAGGAAACTGACTTGTACCTTCTCAGGTTCACGTTCTCAGCTGATATGAAGTGGAAAGACTATATTGAATCCATTGCTACGTCAGATGCTAAGAAAGTCGGTTCACTATATCGGGCGAGACACTTTTTCTCTCCAGAAAAATACATATCCATAAGTCTGCCATTTGTCCATGCTTAGAATATTGCTGCCTCATATGGTCCATGAGCGCCTTGATAAGATCCAAAGAAGAATCTGCAATATTATTAGTTCTGATATGGCGGCTCAGCTCCAGCCACTTTACCACCGCCATCAGGTTGCCTCACTATGTCTTTTCCATAAATACTTTCATGGTAATTGTTCGAAAGAACTCTTCGCTATGGTACCTAGACTTTATGAATTTAAGCACAATACTAGACTGGTGGTGAAATCTCATCAATTTACAGTTGAGCTGGCTAGATGTAGCCATAAGTTCTATGCTAACAGTTTCTTTACTCGCACATCTCGCTTGTGGAACTCCCTTTCAAATCCTTCCTTTCCAGCCAATCTCCAAAAATTTAAATGCAATGTCAATTTCTACCTACTGTCCACCTGATTACTCTCTTCTCTTTCTACTCATCATTAATGTTTTTGTTCCTAAAACTTTGTTCCTTGTGTTTTAGTGGCATTACTGCCTTGCTTAGGTTGATTCCAATTAAAAAAAAGAATCTTGCTTTTTTCAAAAATTACAATCAGCAAAAGGAGGTTTAACATTTGCTATTTTTCATTAAATTGTGCTTTTAAAAGTATTAAAAGCTTCAACAATTTAGTGAAATTTTGCATTTTAAAAAAGAAAACCTAATATCTGCAAGTGATTTGACTAATAGCCTGTTTTTTCTTCTCAAGAAAATCTAACATCTGCAACGTTTTTTTTGTTACATTATGCCTCTATTTAAAGGAAAGAGAAATCCATTACCTTTTTGTGATATCAGATATTTTGCAAAGAATGAGCATAATCTGATACTTTTTGTTAAATTGTGCTTTTTAAGAAGAAATATTAAAAACAGCTACTTTTTGGTGAAAACTTTGATTAAAAACTCCAGATTTCTTTTGTCACAATGCGCATTTTTTTTAAAAAAGTTAAAAATTTGCTACTTACTGGCAAACATCGTTCTTTTGCAAAATTAAATATTAAAATCTGCAACATTTTGAAAATTTTTTTAAAAATATTTGTATCAGATATGTTTTAAAAGAAAGAAAATTTAAAAATTTTTGTCATATCATGTTTTTAAAAATAAATATTAAATTCTATAATTTAAAAAAAATCGTTACATTTTTAAAAGAAAGATAACAAATTCGTTCATTTATCAGTTTAAAAGATAATACAATCCGTAACATTTTCATATCGTGATATCTTTAAAAAAAGATTAAAATAAGCAGATTTTGTGAAATCATATACTCATTTACAAGACTAGCTACACTGAACAACATTTTGTGAAATCTTATATTTTAGCACTATTTTTGACAAATCATGCATCTTTTAAATATCAGTAATATTTTTTTGTGAAACCTTTATTTTTTTTAACTAGAAAAGTTAAATCAACAACTTTTTGTGAAATAACCTTTTTAAAAAAAGAAGAATTAAATCAGCAACTATTTTGTCAAATGGTACATATTTAAACAAAGCGTAAATTTATTATGAAATTGTACTATTTTGTTTTTTAAAAATCCAAATCTAGCAAATTTTGTGAAAAATCGTACATTTTTAAAAAGAGATATTAAAACACGTAATCTTTTTGTCAAATCGCACTTTCATTAAAATAATCAGTAAATCCTTTTGTCAAATTTAGTTCATTTTTCAAAAAGAACTTAAAAAATAGGTTTTGTCAAATCTTCCCTTTCTTTAAAAAGCAACATTTTTATCTACTTTTAACTAATTGTCATTGATTTAAACGAAGAATTTGAAATAAAAAAATATCTGTCTGTTTTGAAATATGTAATGTGTGACAAAAAGTTTCCTGATTTTAATCTTTCATTAAAAAAAATGTACGATTTAACAAAAATGTACTGATTTTAGTTTTTGTATTGCAAAAATGTTCTTAAAATGAAAAAAAAAAACTCTTTTATTTTTGTCAAATAGTATATGTTAAAAAATTAACTTAGCAACATTTTTGTTAAATTGTAAATTTTTAAAATGAAACATTAATATCAATAATTTGATAATTCGTTTTTTTAAAGGTTAAAGTCAGCTATTTGTTTGTCAAAAGGTCGTTTTTTAAAATATTTGATTAAAAGCAGAAGATTATGTCACATCCTCCTTCTTTAAAGCAAATATTAAAATGAGCAACGTTTTTTGTTAAATCTTGCCTTTTTGCAAAAGAAAGTTTAAAATTTGTAACTTCAAATTGTCATTTTTTAAATGTGAAACATTAAAATCATCAACTTATTTTCTAAACGTAAAGTGACAACTATTGTAAAATCATATATTTTTAAAAAGTAAGAATAAAATCAGCAATTTTAGACAGTTTTCACTTTATAGAAAGATTAAAATCGATAACCTTTTCTCAAATTATACATGTTTATGAAATAGTGCTCTTTTTTTTAAAAAAGATTAAAATCATTTTTTTACGATTTTAAGAACATTTTTTCATATAAAAACTAAAGTCACCAAACATTTGTTAAAGCAACCCGTTTTTAAACGAAAGATTAAAATCCACTTAGGTTTTGTCAAATCTTATATATTTTCAAACAGAAAGAATCTTATTCGTCCGATTTCTTTGGTAAGAAATAAATTAGCTTATTTTAGGAAAATTGTCCTTTTTGGAATGAAAGTGTAAATCAACAATTTTTCTTATCAAACTGTAAATCGTTTTTTATAAAAAGTCTAAATAAGCAATATGCATAACTTTTTAAAGAAATGGTAAATCTGTATTTTTTTATTGTCAAGTCCGCCACTTTATTTATAGAAAGTGAAAGCATTTTTTTTTGTCAAACTTTCCATTTAAAAAAAAATAAATGTGTTAATCAAATAAATGTGTTTCAAATCTTCGAAAGATTAAATCAGCATTCTTTTTGAAAAAGAAAATTATTGTGAGACCGGAAACTACCTACACAATAGACTCTTCCAGGCCTATATTAAGTAGGGAATGACACAGAGAGACAGTGAGAGTCTCGTACGACTACCAGTGTTGGACACTAACTTTTAGTAAGCTCTGCTTACATTATCTCTGTAACCTGTTGTTAATATATCTTTCTTACATCTAATCCGTGTTCCGTGTTTTACTTCTGTGGTCCCAACTTTGGCCCCACATCAGTGGCGACGAGGATTCGAGAAACGCACTCACGGCGAAACCTAAATACCTTACCAATCCCACATCTGGGTCGACGAAGAATTCTAGAAACGCATTCACGTCGAAAAACCGCAATACCTTGCCAGTCCCACAACAGTGGCGACAGAAAGATTCGAGAATTTCGTTCTCACCATATCAATAGCGACAGTACTCGAAAAATACAGAAACTCCACGCGTTTCCACAGTAGTGTTGAACGAGAAATTAAGCTGGTATTACTACATTAGCGATTTAAACGCAACACCCAACGTCTCCATATAAATATATATATATATATATATATATATATATATATATATATATATATATTCCAATACCAAACAGCATTGACGAACTAGCGATTCGACATCTACGGAATATTAAAGTCTGTCCAAAATACGAGAACGATTTCTACACACCCACACACACAGAAAAAAAAAGTTGTTCGTAAAACAAACTGACAATACAAGAGCGAAGAACTTACCATTGTACTCAAGTTTTCGAAAAAAACTATCGAAAATTTTTTTTTTATGTAACTGAATTGAACTCGGACATAAAATTATTCTCCCCTCAAATTCACTGAGGTGAGTTTTCTCTTTTTGTACCTTTCTAAAAAAAAAAAAAATACATAAGTGTGGTGAAAATTTATACAATTACGTTAAAATTAACGGAACCACGGAATCTCAAAAAAAAAAGAAAAGCTAAACACATAATTAGTTTAGTTTAACTATCGTCTGTCCATATTTTTTTTTCTGTAAAAGAAAAAAAAAGGAACAAAAATCTATCAAGATTTTTTTGTGTACCTCCTCTTAGTACACGTGTTTCAAAGCAACAAAAAAAAGCGCTGTCATTTTCAAATATGGAAGATTTGCAAAAACTAGTTGCCCAAATGTTAAAACTAAATTTGGACCAGCAACAAAAATCAGAAGAAAAACAACAACTATTTTTGGATTCACATAAACAGCAAATGGAATTCCAAAAAATTACGCTTCCGAATGCTGAACTACAACAGAAACAACTTAAAGAAGTACTCGTAAATGCATTAAAAGACTCAAACTCTGAAAAAGATACAATATTCTCCCAGAGTATAATCTACAATTCAATGGAAACTTTTGAATACGTACCAGAGGAAGACAAAACTTTTGAGGAATTTTACAGGCACTACGAAGATATTTTCAACGTAGACTGTGAACAATGGCCAGTAAAAACAAGGTATGTCTACTATTGAGAAAACTGGGAACTACAGAACATAGTAGGTTCGGAGACTTCATACTACGCAAGAAAACCACTGACTTGGATTTTTCAGAGACTATTAAGCTCCTATCGGAACTATTCGAGCCTAACACAACCTTGTTCCACAAACGTTGGAAATGCCTGAACACAAAGACAACCATCAAGATTTCCTAACGTTTGCAGCATCGGTAAACAAGCTATGTAATGATTTTAAACTAGCCGAACTGACTGCCGATGATTTCAAGTGCTTAGTTTTCTCACAAGGTCTAGTATCAGCAGAAGACGCCGAAGTCAGACGACGGGTATTGACCAAGCTTGACAGCGAACAAGGATTGACTCTCCAAAAACTGGCAGAGGACTGTCAAAGAGTAATATCTGTAAAGCGTGACTCAAACACTATCGAGGAATCAGGTGTGACTCAGATTAATAAAATCAGAAGTAAGTCTACCGCCTATTCCCCTCAAAAAGACAAAAGGCAAATCTCATGTCCTAAATTACGCAGTAACCAAAACCCAAATGAGTTAAAGAAACCGCCCGGACCATGTTACCATTGTGGTAAATGGCATTGGATGAAATTCTGTCCAGTTAAGAACAAAAAATATTGCAAAAATTGCAATAAAAGTGGGCATACTTTAACTTCGTGCTGGTACGCCAACAGAACGAGAAAACCCAAAAATAAAATTAGGCAAGCTGAATCTGACGATATTGCCGATAGGAATTTAAGGAAATATGTAACTGTGGATATTTTCAATAATCCCATTAAATTCCAGCTTGACTCGGGTTCCGATCTTTCAACCATTAACTGGCGTACTTGGCGAAAATTGAACAAGCCGACCTTATTAAAAACGGATAAAGCAGAAAAATCTGTAACTGGCGAAAAGATTAACATTTTAGGCGAGGTAATACTTACAGTAACACTAAATGGAGTTACCAAAAAGCTCAAAGCCTACGTATTGAAAACTTCAGTTAACTTATTTGGAACTGATTGGATAGAAAAAATCAATCTTTGGGATTGCCCAATGAGTACATTTTGTTGCAAGATACAAAGTACAACGTCCAATTTGGTAAATCTAAAAAAGGAACTCAACAATTTCCCCAGTTTTTTCTGGCGACCTTGGGAAATGTACTAAAATGAAAGCTAAGTTCAAGGTGAAGGACGGTGCACAACCGGTATTCAAAAAGAAACGGAATGTCCTTTTCGCTGCTCTAGAACAAATCAACAAAGAGTTAGATAGACTCGAACAAGCAGGTATTCTGTCAAAAACAGATTTCAGCGAGTGGGCAACACCTACGGTCTACGTAAAAAAGAACAATCAGATACGGGTATGCGTAGATTTTTCCACAGGGTTAAACGATGCCTTGCAAGATCACCACTATCCTCTCCCAAGCCCTGAAGAAATTTTCAATAAACTCAATGGTGGAAATTTTTTTTCTAAAATCGACCTCTCGGACGCATACCTTCAGATAGAGGTGGAAGAAGAAAGTTCCAAATTGCTCTGCATAAACACCCATAGAGGGTTGTACAAATACAACAGGCTGGCTTTTTGAGTAAAGGTTGCGCCTGCAATTTTCCATGGACACCATGCTGGGCGACCTTGACTACGCAACAGCCTATTTGGATGATATACTGGTTACTAGTAAAACTACGGCAGAGCACCGGAACCATATAATAAACGTATTCGAAAAGATACAAGAATACGGATTTAAGGTTAAGGAGGAAAAGTGTGACTTTTTCTTACCAGAGATTAAATACTTAGGACATATTATAAATAAAGACGGTCGTCGGCCGGATCCAGAAAGAGCCAACGCGATCAGAAACATGCTGGCCCCAGATAACGTTCAAGCGTTACAAAGCTTCCTCGGCCTAGCTAACTTTTGCCAAGTCTCGACATCATAGTTGCAAGTGATGCAAGCTCGTACGGCATTGGTGCTTGCAGTTTACATAAACTGCCAGATTGTTCGCGAAAAGCTGTGACTCATGCATCAAGATCTCTAGTTCGATCTCGATATGCCCCAAGTCTCTCCTGAAGTGTGACGCTCAGGAAGGAAAAGGAAATTTACTCAAACGCTCGACGTAAATCCCAAGAGGAAAAAGTAATAAGTTTTATTTTTTTTCTCTCCTTTTCAAAAAGAAAACTCTTTGGAAGGGGGGTATTGTGAGACCGGAAACTACCTACACAATAGACTCTTCCATGCCTATATTAAGTAGGCGACATAGCACTTTAGAGAGTGTCAGACAGTGACTTTTTTGACTGTTATTGACTGTTACTCTGTCCCCCGTTTTTATTTTTATTTTTCAGAACTGTGTGGCGAGACTGTTTCTTTTTTGCTTCATTATTTGGACGAACTTTTTTTGAAAACACCGGACCTTTTTTCTGATAAGTTATTGTTTTAGTTTCATTTTTTTAATTTTTTCCATTTCTTTTGTTTGTTTTTAATTTGTTTTTGGGCTTCGGCTCACATTTTTTCCTTTTTTTAGTCCGGTTTGACAAAGTCTTACCGGACGACTGCTTTTTTATTTTTTGTTTATTTTCTCTAATTTAAAAAAAAAAAAAAGTCCAGTTTAGTCAAAAGAAAAAGAAGCTTTGTTTTTTATTTTTTTTTTTTATTTTTATTTTCTTAGCGACTCCAGTCGCCTTCTTTCTCCTTTTTATTTTGGTTTGACTAGTTTATTTTTCTTTTAATTCATTTTCTTTAGCGGCGTCAGCCGTTAAACTTTATTCTTTTATTTTCTTTTTGTACATTTGTAAATTTTTCTGAAAAAAAAAAGAGAGTTTTCTGGTTTTTCTTTTCATTTTCGGGTGCCTTCGGGCGCCATTTTTATTTTTGTTTAAAAAAAGAAAGTCTTACCTGTTTATTTTTTTCAGTTTTTGTCATTTATTTTATTTTTTGTTTGTCTGTAAATTTTTAATTTCCTGGTTTATCCAGGCTTTCTTTATTTTGTTTGATTTTTCCCCAACTCCTCTCTCTGTGATAATTTACAAAGACCCACTAGTGGTAGTATCCACGTTTTATCAACATGGCCGACGAAGGCAGTCGGTCAAAGGTAAAAAAGGACCTCTTTGGGAAGGATGATAATGCCAACCCAACTGAGAATGATGGGAAAAAGCGGGCTGGAAAAAGCCCTAAATCTGACCATAGCATCTCCAGAAAAGGAGAAAGTACCAAAGCTGATGTTGTCCCTAAAGAGGCACCAGTTAAAACGACCGAGGAGTTGCCCTCTTGTTGGAAGTCCCCCCCTAGCTGTATACTGAACATGGCGGATTTCCTGGACAAGGCGAAAGGATACGCCCATCTGGTTAATAAAGATGGGTTCGTCGATGATGTCCAGGAACTCGATATGTTCTCTAAGAGAATGGTGACCGTTTTTGTGGTCGACAAGAAAACCCGTAAGATTTGTCGCTCCACAAAAGACACAGTGATCAAATCACTTTTGTCCCTGGGGATAAAACCCCAAAGAGTTATAAAAGGTAAGGGTTTCTTCATGTGGGACATTCTGCTGCCCACACCAGAAGATTGCCTGGCTATGGCCAAGAAAGAATTGATCACGAAAGATCTAATTTTGAGAACCGAATACGAAGGCCGCAGGCGGACCAGGGTGGCCGTTTTCGAGGTTCCTCCTCAAATTTCGGGAGAGCTCCTGGCTGCATTTTTCATGCAGTACGGCCAGATTTTAGGGGCTCTCTCCGACAATCTGAACGGGGGATGGACTTTTGATATCATGCTTGATCAAGAGGCCTTCAAGTCCGTCCCCAACTGATTGGTGTTAGGCGACCGGAAAATGCCGGTCATAGTGACTGGTAGGCGACCGAATTGCTGGAGGTGTGGAGAGACTGGTCACCTTTCCTCCTCCTGCCCAGGGAAGAAGGCCCCTGGAGTTCCGGTCGTAGGTGACCAAAATTCCCCCTTGGCCGATAAGGATAAATCCGCGGCACCTGTAATGGGTCTAGCTGCGAAGCGGACCGATGGGCAAAGTCCCTCGGTTGGGTCCAAGCCCACATTGCCCCCGAAACCAACGCCTGCCACTAGTGTGGTTAAGGAGAAGGAGGAGGGGGAATGGCACCTCGTGGTTAGGGGCAAGGGGAAGACCCAAACAGCGGTTCCTCTGTCCCAACATGACACCAGGGACAAAATCACCTACAGCCCCATTCCCTCTACCAGCTCTGAGGGCGACGCCTCGATGTCGTATGAGAAAACTGCTACTGCTACCCAGAAAATGAATGAACCGAGCTGGGAAAAAATTCTTGATCTGAAAAAACTGAAGGAGAAATTACAGGTCAAGCGGGCTAGAGATAAAAAGTCGCTGGGGGCACCGGGCCCCCTATCCTCTGCCTCGTCTTCCCCTACTTCATCTAAAAAAGCCTTCTTAAAACCTCCTCCACCGAAATCTCTATCGAACTCTCCAACGAAATCTCATCTTTCAGTTAAACCTTCACCCGTAAGAAAGCATTCGGGCATGACTCCTTCCACTACTCCCAACATTACACTCGTTCCTACACCACAAAAAAAGAGAGTGAGAAGTCCGGAGTCGCAAACTGCTACTGAAAAGAAAAAGAAGAAAGTGAAACCACCATATCTCCCGGGGGAAGACGTCTGCCGCGTATCCCGGGATCAGGCGGAAAGGGTCTTTGGCCAAACGAAGAACCCAAAGAACTTAAAAGTATTGTGGAATTTCCGGCACATTAAGGGTGTCGACGTGGAGGTGCCGGAAAATTTCCACAAGGCCCGAAACCAACTAACAGTCGTGAGAACTGGCCCGGGTACGCGGGAGATCTGGGGCATGATAGAGGAGGCGAAATCGTCCTTGAAAGTGGTGCCCCCAGCCGTCGTCCTTCTCGAGGAGAATCTCGATGAATCAAAACAATGTAAAGGGAGGGTCCCTGTTTTTGTTCACCCATCCCTGTATAGAGCCCTTAAATTAACCTATCCTGCGGACATCGGCGGCTTGTCCCAGGATGACTCGCTCGATATTGAGATGAGGACTGGCTCAATGGGACAAGCTGTGGGTGTCCTCACCCCAGCCATGTTCTATGCTGAAGGGCAACCCTCATCGGTTTCACAATGGCACTTTGGTTAGCTAGTTTGAATGCCCGGGGCCTGAGGTCCGAGTCTCGCAGGGGGAGGCTCTCTCGTGACCTTCAGCGCCTCGGGGTGAATATATGTTGTTTACAAGAGACCCGGTTTTTTTCTCATGATCGTGAGGACATACTGTCTCGGGGGTTCGCCCTTTATTCAGCATGTTTTGATGGTTGTTCGAGGGGTGTCTCTTGGCTAGTGAGCAGGTCTTTGAAGGCTGCATGTACCCTTGTCTTCGCGGATCCGGTGGGCAGGCTTTGCGTGCTGGATGTTACCATAAAGGATAAGCTTCTTCGTCTCATTGGGGTTTATGCGCCCAATATCCATTCCGAGCGGCCTGCTTTGTTTCGGCAGATCGCGCCGTTCTTGACGACGTCTCGTCGGGTAGTTTTAGCGGGGGATTGAATGCCGTCCTTGACCCCGATATAGATCGTATAGGGCACAAAAAGGTACTAACAACCCGGATGTGAAACCATTTCGGGATTTTTTCGATGGGTTTGATCTCGTCGATAAATTCCGGAATGAACACCCTCGGGAGGTAGCATGGACTTGGACAACTAGTGGCAGCTCGGCTCCTGGCTCGCTTGCGAGCTACCTGGACCGAGTCTTAGTTAGGAGAGTCGATGTAGGGCTCTTAGGCTGTCCAAGTTTCCATTATATAGTTTATACGGACCATAGGCTTGTCCGGGTCCGTGTAAACTTAGATAAGCCTAAGCCTAAGGTTAGGTTGGCTGGTTACTGGAAATTGAACTGTTCGCTTTTCAGTGATCAGGGTTTCCGGGATCAGCTGCTACTAACGATCCAGAGGGAATTGACGGGAGCGGTTGTGGGAAATGCCTGGTGGGGCAATTTAAAATCTAAGATTCGAACGTTTGCTGCCGACTTTAGTCGTCGGCTCAATTTAGATAAATTAGCGGTATTCTGCCTATGCTGACGACGTTTCGGTTCTTGTGTCGAGCAGAGCCGAGGTTAACGAAGTCAGTAAGCAGATCAGTGGGTATGAGATGGTGACAACCGCGATAAGTCTGTGGGCTTGCGGTTGGGTGCGTGGAAGGGAGTTTCTCTTCCCGGACCTTTCCTCTGGACGGATGGGCCGATCAAGATACTCGGCGTCTGGTTCGGTCCTGATCTCCAGTTGGAAATGAATTGGTCGGAGGTACAAGGGCGGGCCGAGGCTGCGGCCAGTCTGTGGTCTCGGAGGGGACTTTCCCTGAAGGGAAGGGCGGAAGTTTGTGGTTCACACATCTATCCGATCCTCCTCTACCGTCTTTCTGTGCTTCCACTCCCGTATGCCCGACTAATGTCATTAGTCAAGGCCTTGTTCTCTTTCTTGTGGAGAGGCAAGGCCCATATGGCATCTCGCGAGATCTGTTGCCTTCATCCCTCTGAGGGCGGTCTGGGTATGCCTAGCATTGAGATTCGTCAATATATGCTACGCATTACCTTTCTAGACCGAATGTGTCGCGGTTTGGATGAGGTGGGCACCTTTTGGAAAGAAGATGTCCGAAAACATTTCCCATCCTTGAGAAGTGTGCACTTGTGCGAGGAGGAGGCCGGTCGTACTCCTCGTGGCGAGTGCTCCTTCTATCGTGAATGTCGTCGTGCTTTGAAACTTCTCTTGCGGACGTCGGATGGCCTCTCAGACGTCCAAGCGTTGTCTCGTAAGGCATTATATCGAGTGTTAGTTATGGGGTCCGTTCAAGATGATCTGATCGACGAGCTCGGTCTTACGAAGCAGGAGGCTCGTTCGATATGGCCTTGGGCGCCTGGGTTGAAATGTCTCAACAACGATGAGGCATCACTCACCTGGCTGATGATTCGCGGGGCCCTCTGGGTCGGCAAAAGACTTTGTTCAGCAGGCTTGGAGAAATATCCAAACTGTCGTCGCTGTACTGGGAATGTCGAGACCATTTATCACGCCTTTTTTCAGTGCAAGGCGGTAGTGCCGTTGTGCAAGTTTGTTGAAGTTCTCATGGTTCGCATGCTGCAGGGAAAGTTTTTTGTCCTGGAAGCCAGTTCTGTTTGTAGCAATGTGGTATCGCAATTGACGAAGGCTGAACACTATGTGTTCTGTTGCTTACTAGGGGTTATGCGAGTCGTGATTTGGACGACGCGACAGAAGGGATTCTATGAAGGCGAGAAGTTCACCTCTTCCCAACTGATCTTGTACTTTAGGCATCAGCTTAAAGTCAAGATTAGGACGGAAAGGCGGCGGCTCCCATCATCAGAATTCGGCAAAAGGTGGGTGAATCTTGCGCGAATGTGTAGAGTGAAAGGGGCTGACCTAGAGTGGCATTTAAATGTCGGTTAGGTACAGAATTTTGTCCTAACAGGGTTGAACATAGGCAACCCACCCCGATATTAGGCTAGACTAGGTTATTGTTTTTGAATTTTTAGTTTCTCTTTTTTTCCCGGTTAACTTAGCTAGGGCATGTAAGCTCATTGGTCCCTTTTATTTCTGTCCTTATTTTTTACTTTTGTTTAATTCCCCATCCCCTCCCTCGTTAGGTGGTTAGTGATGTCAGTTTTCTGGTGGATGCGGGGCGCCTTTCGTTTCGGGTGTGTATTTTCGTATTTGTTGTTGTGTATGAATGAGTGAGTGTTTGTGTGAATGCCTGATGGTTTGAATGTGTACTCATTTTCTTAGTCCCGCATCGATTTCGTCTGGTTAACTGATATTTCTGCCACATTCATAGTTTGTGGGGGGTTTTATTACTAACTCAGTTTTCTTTAGTTTTATTGTAAATAATTAATTCATTTTGTAAATACTCATTTGGGGTTTTTAAATGTTGTTATTTTATGACCCTCCCCCCATGAACAATATTTGTATATAAGGGGACTAGTTAGGACGTCATAGAGAAACTGAGGTATTATGGTGGACGTAGTAAGAAAGGTAGGAGTGAATGTGATGTTTTGGTGATTGGATTATTGTTGGCATGTTTGGGTCAGTGTCTGTGACTAGCTAAGTTTTAGATTAAAGACAGAAGAAGACCGTCATTCCCCATCCCCCTTTTTGGCCTTGTGCCACATTTGTTTGTATTTTTACGTAACAATAAATATTGTGACAGGGAGTGACACAGAGAGACAGTGAGAGTCTCGTACGACTACCAGTGTTGGACACTAACTTATAGTAAGCTCTCCTTACACTATCTCTGTAACCTGTTGTTAATATATCTTTCTTACATCTAATCCGTGTTCCGTGTTTTACTTCTGTGGTCCCAACTTTGGCCCCACATCAAAAATGTAAATGTGTTTTTCTTTAAGCTTATTTGAAAAGGAAGATATATTTTAAAATTTAAAATTTTCCCCCTTTTTCAAGACTATGTAAATCTGTATTTTTCGTCAAATCGACTATTTGTTTTATAAGAATTGGTAAATCAGTAAAATTTTCCCAAAAATTACTGTTGTTTTCGAAAAGAAAATATAAATAAGTATTTCTGTGAAATACTCTTATTTCTTTTGTAAAGAAAGGGGAAATACGCAATTTTCTTCTCAAATCATCCACTCTACTTGCTTCTCTGATAACTATAATCTTCAAAAATGTAAACGTAATGTCAATCGACATCTTCTGATGCCATGATCTTGATTCTCAATCTTTTCTCAAACACCTCTTTACTCTTACTTTCACTCTCTGCAACCCCTTGCGTGCTATTGACACTCCTGCCATGCTTAGAGTGAAATGCTTTAAAAAATAAATGATTTCAGAGAAATATTGCAGATTTATCATTTTTTTAAAGTCTGTCAGTTGTGATACTCGTTTAGACGATCATGTATCTTTCGATACATGACTGACAGATTTTTTCCCGCAGTATGTTGCCATTTCTTTCTGCGGTAGAGCAGTTGCCATCTAAGGTGACCCGGTCTGTCCTGCTATTTATATGTTATTTATATTTATTTAGCTGGGGGAGAAGAAGAGGTTTCCTACTTTTCCCAAGGGTATTAGCACGTAAGTGCATTTGATGGATTCTGAGACGCTATCCATTATTACACCATGCCTTGAATTTCTTTAAATAAAATGTGAAAACTTTTGGTCACATCGTGGATTTTTAAAAAAATACTATACTCAATAAAATTTTTGATAAATCGTTCGGGTTTTTAAAAATAAAAATTAATAACAGAACCTTTTTTGTCTAATCGTACTTTTTTTCAAAGAATGTCTAACATCAGCAGTTGTTTTGTCAAATATTACTTTTCAAAAAAAAAAAAATTAAAATCAGAAAACTGTTGGTCAAACCGTATATTTTCATAAAAATAGTGATTAAAAACAGCAACTATTTCTTAAATAAGAAAGGGAAGGCTAAAATATGCAACTTTTACTCGTATCGTGTATTTTTAATGGAAAGTTTCAATCAGCAACTTTTCTGTTAAAACGTATGATCAGCATTTTTTCCGAATCCTTCAATTTTTAAAAGAAGGATATGGCAAAAATTCTGCAGAAAAACAACAACATTTTTGCCAAACCGTACTTTTTAAAAGGAATCAACTTTTAATCATTTTGCAAATGTTTATTTATTAAACTTAATATCACCACTTTTAAAAAAAGGTATAATCAGCAACGCTTATCAAAATGTAAATTTAAAAAATAAAATCTAAAATGTGTAAGTTTTTAACAAAAACGTTAAAAGACTTTTTACTTTTTTTTTTAAAAAAAGAAAGAATGAAATGAAAATATTTTTGTTAAACTTTGTTTTTAAAGCTTAAAATCTACAACTTATGTATTAAATTGAGCATTTTTAAAATAGAGTAAAACATTTAATCATATAGTGGATTTTAAAAAATAAATATTAAAATGTGCAAATTACTTGTAGATACTTAAAGAAATATTAAAATCAGCAACTTTTTAGTCAAATCATAAATTTTTTCAAAATGATTGAAATCAAGAATTTTCTTTGCTATATCGTATTTTTTAATACCAACCAATACTTTTATCCACTGGGTCATGTGTGGATAAAAGCGTTGGTTTGATCCAGTGACTTGACCCGAAGAGTAGTGAGATCAATACCTGGTTACTGTAGCGGTGAACAAACAACGTGGAGAGTTGAATTAAAGGGAGATAACTGTGACATCTAGGAAGATGTATGGCACGTGCAACTAGAAAAATCAGTCCCGGTGGACTTCACTTCGAAGTTCCAATCACCCGAAGAAGGCCGAAATGTACAACGGCCGAAACGTCGTGAATATGGCAACAGTCCGAACAATGTAAATGATATCAATCTAATTATCTAAATTTGCTAAATATTAGTAGTGACACAAGACAATTCCCACCCTACATAAATACAAGGAGAATGTATGAGGGTCAGCTGAAAAGTTCATAGGGTGATCAAGATACACTCATGAAATGTAATCAAAAGAGGGGTATTTTTCAACATAGCCTCCCTTAGGGCCTACACACTTCTTCAATCATTGTTGCAGTGCTTGGATACCAGTGCTCGGTGAAGAAGTTTTCACCCTGTCGGTAAAAAGTCGTCGATAGGACGTTATCATCACTGCGATACTGGTTCTCAGCCAAGTGTTTTTTCATGGTTCGGAACAAATTATCATTATGATAGGGTCAAATCAAAAGAATAGGGAGGGTGATCAACCAGTTGAAAGCTACAGTTATGCACAGCAGCCATTGAAACCAAGGACTTATGTGCTGGAGCATTGTCCAAATGAAACAAGATCCCATTCGTTAGTTTTCTTGGGCATAACTGCATCAGCATGTTGGCATAGTACTTTCTTTTGAAGATAGTTAATAAACACAATTTCCTTTCAATTCCCCAAAAAAAAAAAAAAAAAAAACGGAGGTCATCACCTTTCCTGCAGATTAAACGACGCTGGCCTTCTTTGGAGCAGGTAAAGGCGAGTACTTCCACTGCATAAATTGTCTCTGACCCAAAGTGATGAACCCAACATTCATCTTGGTTTAGGGAACTTTAAAGAAAACCATCTGGATCCACCTCAAGCAATGTCATGATCCTGGCGCGCTTTTGATCAGGTGTCAGAAACGTGGCATCCATCATGAAGAAACCTTTGTCATGCGAAGTTAAATGTGAATGTCCTCAATTCTCTTATGCGATATGCTAATAGCAATGGCTATTTGATTTATAGTCATTTTTTTATTATCCATGTGGTGAAAACGATCAATATTTTCCTCAGTGGCAGTTGCAGGACGTTCAGACCTTGTGTCATGTTCAAAATTACCGCTTCCTCTTCTAAATTCAGCTGCCCACTTTTGCACTGTTGATAAAGCTTGAGGGTCATGTCAGCACCAAATTTTGTCCATTTTCAAGAGAAATCGCGACTAGTTACTTTTGAAGTTTTCTTTGAACAGTCAGATATCAGTTTATCTTGAAATGTACAATGCAGTTATTGGTAAAAAGTATCGAAATTAATGACTGCAAGACTTCACTGAACTAGCACCACTCTTTCATATTCAATCTATGGACATTCCAGCCCGCCCTCGTACATCTTGAGAGATAAAACTTCAGGTGCCAAACTGTTGATTGCCAAATGTAAAAGGCGCGCGCGCGCACACACACACACTTAAGAGAATAGGTGTGTTGTTACATCAGACCACATGTTTGTCTGAAATTGTTACAAATTAGTTGGGAAGTTTTCACTCTTGACATATTCAACAGATATTTCTCTACCATTTAGTCTTGTAAAAATTCCTATCTTTAAAAAATGCCTCAGTGAAAAAATGAAACAATATTAATTCCCTTAAATATTTTTGAAGTTAAATGAAGTAGATATTTGCTGAGAAATATAAACTTTCTTAGAGAATAGAATTAAAAAGTTTCTTGAAAAATGACAGCTATGTCGCTGAATTTAATATAGAGAATCGGAAAAAATGTCTTTCAGTTTTACTGTTTAGCTGAACGGACATTTTGTATAACCTAAAGTGGTAGGGTGTGCGGATGGCGCAAAGGTTATTGGCACAGAAAGTGGAATCAGCAAACCGTAGCCTCTGCTATATTCATTTGGGGAAGGCATGGATCTATTTCTTCCCTTCCCTCAATGCTATTTGTTAAATGGCAGGTTTTGCTGGGTTCTGAAACCTTGGATGACAGCTAGACTTGGAGAAAGCATTATTTTCCCCAATGTAGCCATCGCAGTTTAAAAATAATACAGAAAATGAATCTTTGGTGAGTCATGATCACTTATTACGTTGTCTTGAATGGACATAGCATTAAAAAATGAAGTTGAACCGCAAACAAAATGATAATTAGACAACTACTTTTAGGTCATGTAAAACGTAGTTAGTGGCACGCGGATAATTTAATTAAATTCTGGCCAAAGCTGCTGCGTTCACTTGGCAATAATGCTCCTATGAAAAACATGAATTCACTTCTTTTCCACCTCATCAAGTATATATAAAATAGTAAGTAACACTGTGCTATTCATACTTGATAAGGTAAGAGTCTAAGAAGCGAACAACTGAATTCAGGCGACAAGTGGAAACCACTCTACTAAATTTCTAAATTTCACATGTCTATAAAGTGTTGTATGAACAGTTGCGATAATTCCCGATTTAAAGATAACAAAGAACCATAATCACCCATGTTCTGAACGGGGAAGAATTAAAAAAGATAAAATAAAAACTTAATCAGACAAGTTTTACCACGCAAAAAAGAGCGAAATGGTGGGTTAAACTAAAATTTTGAAAAATATTTCATATTACTGTTAGCAAATTTAAAAGTAAACAGCTAAAAATATTTTCTGCTGATTTTTCTATTTCATTATTCTATGCTAAAAGTTGAAAGATGAAAAAGAAAATATCGCACAATGCTTTACTTTTCTTAAAAATGTTCTATGCAAAGTTCCATACAAAACTGAAATTTCCTGTCATTGTTAAAAACATCAACATTTGAATGACGATCACTAGATGAACTTTAAATAACGTCTTACTAATGCTGATAATTAGAAACAGAAAAGTTCTTGCCTACAAGTCGTAATCTAAAACAACTTAAGGGTACAAGTGAAATGAAGATATCGATATAGACATTGTGTCAATGTAGGAACGGACACGAACAATGTATGCTGTTACACATCAGCCAACAATTCTATATCTCTACCATTGACTATTCTTAACGCAGAGAAATGAAGTCCTTGTGTTTATCCATTTTCATATAGAAAGATAACCATTAAGTTGCATGGCAAGTTAAAAGGGCATATGTGCAATTCGAAATGCTCTCCCTAATATATTTTGATGTGATTGATAGACTCGTTTTGTAAATAGAAATGATTTTCGATACATAATGCTTTTATGTTTGATCTGATGGTTTTACAATTTTTATCCTCAGAATCTTCTCATACCCTGTCAATCTCCAACCCAATATTATTATTTTTATGCAAATACAGAGTTATTGGCTGCCTTCCATGCATTATCTAGTTGGTGATCGCCATACACATCAGTAAACACAGTTACACAGATATGGTCAGAAGTACATATACAAACATGCAGACATAGATGCACATATTCTCACATATATATAAAGATAAAACATACACACAGTCACTGATGCACAAACGGTTTAAGCCCACAATTACACATAGTAACACATGCACAAATAATCATTCAGAAAATAATGCTTTATAGTATTTCATATCTATGCATATATGAATGTTTATAATAAAAAAAACCTATTTTAAATTGACATTTTTGTCTTACTCAACAGAAATTATTTTCTTGGTTTATATATTAAATTTTTTAATGTATAACATTTAAAAAATGGCCCCTAATTTTGAAATTGCTAGAACCGCTGACCAGATAAGGTATGCTATATAGGACAAAACAAGTGCAAGTTTGTTGGTGATTGGAGAATAACGCCTTGTTTCTATCCCAACTACACGTTTGCGTCATGTCCGGAATACCTTACAAAATAAAAGAAAAAGAAAACGATATAAATATATAAAAGTTTGGTTTAGGTGGTAACAGATAAATGTGGGTTAAAAGATTATATGTGCCAAGAGAGGCAGTATTGTTATTATATGTTCATTTTCGGTCACATCCACGGCTCTTTTCAGGTATATGTCTTCGTACTCGCTAAACTTCTTGGATTTTGGAACTTAAACTTCCATTCAGTCCACTGGGATAGATTTTCATTCCACTTCTCATAACATTTAATATTCACCAACGTATTCATCATTGTGTCATATGTCTATTTCTTCCACTAAACCAGACTACTAAACCCTGTGATTAAACTTATACTTAATGTCAGAAGTTGAATAAGTTCACTCGCTCAAATAAATGAAGAAATAATTTATTCGTTGTTGGAATGAAATGTTAAAGTTAGAATAAAAGCGAACATTAATAAGATAAATGATCAAAAATGAAATTCATAAAAGACAAATAGGAAAAGAAGAAAAATAGAGATATAAAAAAGATCCCGAAGAAAAGTTTGATTGTGAAAAATAACATGAAGAAATTGATAAAAGAAGAATAATGAAAACGATATCAGAAAAAGTATGAGCATTAAAAATTTATTTAGAAGAACATGATAGAGGTAAAGTATAAGAAAACAAAGCAAGAGATTAATACATATGAGAAGAGAGGTTGTAGGAGAAAAATAAATAAATTAAAATTGCAAATATTGTGTCAGAAAGAGTAACAGTTTGACAGGAATGATTGTATTAAGTCAAATAATCGTCCTGAAATACCGTATCCCTGAAGCTTACGAAGGAGGCTAGCATGCCAAACCCTATCAAACACTTTAGAGATATCTAGTGTCACAGCACGAGCTTCTCCGTTATTGTGAAGTGCTTGGGGTATTACTTGTCAGAGAGCAGGGACAGGCCACAAAAATATTCAAATTATTATGAAAGCCTAAAAGGTACGAATCATACACTAGAGGCAATGAACTCCTCACAATTCCCGAGGCAATAGATACCGTGAAAACAAGAACCATCTCCCACCGAAGTAGGAACTCGGAGACTTATTGGGGTCATAAGGGAAACAATGGAAGAAGCGTTGAAGAGCTTCAAAATAGGACCCAAGATTCTCCTAGGAGGTCTAGTTCTCTATGGGACATTTTATTGGCGACAGAAGAAGAGGCAAAAATGTTGGCAGGAAATACCCTGACTACAAAGTCAGTTCGTCTTCAAACAGAGTATATGGGTACAAGAACAAAAATTACCGCCCATGGAGTCCCGGTGGTGATCAGTGGGTATAAGATGTGGGATTTTTTGTCCAATACGGCCTAATAGATGAGATGATGCAACAATCAGCAAGGTTGGAATTGCCACGTGAGATTTCGTTCTACAGGTAACATTAACAAGAAAAAGGTTTAGGGAAATCCCTAATGTATTAATGTGTAGGGACAAAATGATGTCCGTTGTGGCTAAGGACGTCGTCCTTACTGCTGAGCATGTGGTGCTTCGAGACACATGTCCAAAGCGTGTTCCGGTAAAAATCAGTAGCCAGGTAGCAGCAGCGACGGAAACAGCAGAAGTGTTCAGCAATGTTTCTGATGGTATTTGGAGGGAGGTGACAAAGAAGGGATGAAAGTTGTGAAGCCCTCCCTCCCAGCAGGAGGCCTCATTTAAATGAGGCCTCCTGCTGGCCTCCTTGCAACAGCAACCACGAGAGGCTGGAACCTGAAAGGCAGCATCATCCGCTGCCTAAGCCGCCAAAAGGGCTTCAACAAGAAAAAGATCAGCAGTCCAAGCAGAAACTGTAAGTGGATTAGCCTCCTGTATCGCTTCCCCAGTGAGACGTGTGTGTGTGTTCCAAAATAATAAATCGTTAATACTTTTCCGATAAGTTGGCGTTTCTCGGGATGAAAGAACAAAACTGCGTGATTTTTGTATGAAAATCGTTATTTTTATGCTGTTGTCTAAGATTTATTGCTAATAGAATAATTGTGGCACAAGGCCGAAATATGACAGTTGTAAAGAAAATACAACAGCATTTTGTTGCTGTTCTGTTTTCTTCATAAATGTCTTACCGAAATTTGTTTATACAATAAAATCTTGTTAAGAATGAACTACTACTGCAATGAGTCAATTATAAAATAAATAATGAATTTTTGTACAAAATCAGTTAAACATGATAACAAATATATTATCTTACATATGGATCAAATATGAAATTAATTTGTTTATCGAGTTATAAGTGGTTTAGTGTTAGATAAACTATTTTAATTCAGTAGCTATTTCATCTTTTCTGTAAAATATACCAAGTTGAAAAATAATCAATAAAAAAATTAAATGCGCATAAATTAATGACATTTTCAGGTACACCACTCGATTTCATAGGAATTCCAACTTATTTGATATAGACACTACGCTGCTTTTTGCATTTTAAATCATTAGAAGAAATTTCGTTACTCATTAGAATAATTTAGTTTACCTAATAATAGTAAAAGCCAAATAAAGATAAAAATGGCTTACTCATGTTTTTCGTTTGCGTCAAAATCTGATGTTGTTATCAGCGTGACCAAAACTAGCGTCATTTGGATGATAAATCTGACTATACTAGCTGAAGAATTATACAAAGTAATTTGGCGATGAAAAGTGAACAATTGTAGATGGAGTTGCAAAGGTCAGTCTATTATATTTTATTTATTAGTTATAGTACTAACAGAAATAATTTTTATAGTAATGAAACTGGTAATAAAAAGTTAAAACATCAAGATATTTTCGGAGGTGACTAACATTTCTTTCTCTATTTAAGGATATTTTTCAGATTTTTGAATAATTTTACAATTTTCTGTTGCTTATCGATAACAGGATAATAAAAGGTAAAAGTCTATGCTAGTGTTAAAAAGTTTTGAATGTAATTGCAAGTTGGGTCAAATAATCAAATGGTTCTTTAAAGAGCCACTAATAATCATAAAGTAAAATATTTCTTGATTTAAACTTTATCGAAATCAGTTACGGCAGAAATAGCACATAAATAGGTTAATTACAAAAACAAATAAACGTAAAAAATGACATTAGGCAGGCATTTTTGTACCGAGAAGTGATACCCGTTAAAATTCCCAATTACCCAAATTAATAATTTCGAAGAAACTTTAACATATCTGATTTCAAAGTCTTTGTTTAATGTATATTTTTTTCTATACTGGGTAGAAGGTTAATAATTGCAAGATAATTATATAAAGAGGAGAAGGAGGAGGGAGGGAGGAGAGAGAGAGAGAGGAGAAAGTCAAAGGGAGAAAATAGAATATATAAGTCATCAACTTTGTAATCTTTTGTAATAAATGGAGCTATTCATGCATACATCAAAACATTTCAGAAAATTTAAAGAATATTTCTTTGTATTTCTCTTCGGCTTTCTTTCTGATTATTCTTATCTTTAACACTGTACATTCTTTACACAAAATATTCCAATGAGATTTCCTTTCTTTCTTGGCAAAATTCTGGCAACCCAAATATTGTCAGACCAATTCCGTCTAAACATTATGTTAAATTTATTATTTTCATTTTTGATTAAACTTTTATATGTACTCATAAGCAAACAAAAACAGCTTTAAAACGTTCTGGAGTATATGTTAACCAACAGTGTAAGTTCGGTTGAGTGCAAATAAAAATAAAGTGCCAATCGCGATATTTAACATTCCTATTAGCAAATTTACATACTCATATAGATAAAAGCACGTGCATGCACCCCAACTTGTCCTCTGTCGAGAACCTTTTTTCGCTGATGCTAACTCCCAGCAGAGCAACTCACGGTGTTTTCGTGGTCTCAAAGTAAAATGTCGTGTTAGACAATTTTTCTCGACAGAATCTATCTTTCACATTTATAAGTCTGCCATTTTGACAAAATTCAATGGAGAATCTGCAATGTTATCGGTCTTAATCTTGCATGTCGGCTTCAGTTACTTTCTCGCTGCTGTACCGTAGTTTCTCTGTACTTTTTTAAATACATATTTTCCCGGTAATTGCTCAGATGAGCTTCGACTTCACGCATTTGAGCGCAGTACTAGATTGACATCTAGGTTTCATATTTTCAACATTAAAATTATTAATTGTGAGCATAAGCTCTATTCTAATAGTGTTTTCTACCGTACATCTGGCTTGTGAAACTCTTCTGGCTTCCTGTTATTCTTTCAACTATGATTATCAAAAATTTAAATGCAATGTTAATCGTCATCTTCCGTCTCCCTGAATCCTGTGTCTTTTTTTGTTCTCTTTTATTCTTACAGGATGTGTGCAGGGTGTAAGCGATAGTGGCTTGGAATGAGAATTCGGAGAGCTGAGTTCGATTTCAGTCGCGCCATTGCATTCATATGCGCTAATACCTGTGTGAAAGATATGGATTAAATAGTCGAACAGACTTGGCAACTAGTCTAAGAGAAGAACGACTCTGAATTCAAAAGCACACATTGAAAGCATCATAGAATTTACAATGGCTTGTTTAATGTGTTTTTCACTCTCAGCATCCCCTTGCAACCGAGTGGGTTTAATCGACTGAGGAAGTCCTTAGATAGAAAGATATAGAGATATATAATGTCGATTTCTAAAACGTATTAAGCGAATACGATTTATTGTTAAACCATGAATCCTGTTGAACATATCTGAGCCATTTTTGATTGCAGGTTGATAAAAGAAATATTATCTGCCAACTTTGAAAAATAAATAAACTTTTGGTATATATATATATATATATATATATATATATATATTATTTTGAGGGAGGGGCTGGTCTTCCTTAGCTGTCCTAGTCCTAGTTAAAAATTTAAGTCCATAAATACATATAAATAAAAATCTCATGATTCATGAAATGATGGGGGAGGGGAGATGAACCTCGAAAACAAACTCAAAAATAAAACAGGATACAACAAAACAATGTTAGTCCCCCCCCTCATAATATATAAGAGAGGCCACTGTATTCTGCTACTAGACAGAATCAAGCAGCACACTCACTAATGGAATGGTTAGGGTAAAATAAATACCACCATTCTAGCCACGTCTAGCAACGTGAAAAGCACCATCCGTGTTATCCCGGAGAACGGGAGCGACACACTTGTCGCCCGCGTACGCGAGATCAATGGACACGAGCTGCTCAGGAGCGATACGAGTCGACAACTCGCCGACATATTCCCAGAAGAGGCGCACCTGAGGACAATCGTAGAAGGCGTTCACAGCCGTGTCCTCTAAACCAAGGTCACAGTGATCTGCCTGGACCCATCTGAAGAGTACGTCATTGAGAGGTAGCACGTTTTGAATCAATCGCCAGCTAAGCAAAAACTCTACTGAGTTACTGAGGTAATCCGCCGCTGGCGCCCAGGACCACAAGGAGCGCAACTCTGATGTCGACAAGCCGTGCCGGTCACACAAAGTGTCCTTCGCGACCCCCTCCACTACTTCATGATACACGTCTCCAATGCCGAGAAAGGTCACTGGACCGAGGAATGGCCCTCAAGGATGATCGACATTCGTTGAAGAAACTCGATATCATTCCACGACGGTGACGGCGCTTGCGCCCAAGACCAGAAAGAGCGCAACTTAGTCAACGACAAGCAGAATTGCGCACAGATAGGATCCTTCGCGACCCCTCCACTAATTCACGAAACAAGACTTTTTGAGGCCGTGAAAGGTCACTGGACCGAGGAAAGACCCACAAGGCCGCTCGACACTAGCCGAGGAAAGTCGGCAATTTCCCGGGCCCACGACGGCGCTTAGCCCAGGAAATGGAAGGCGTGATGGTAAGGCTAGGGAAGGTGTCCCTAACACCCCCCTCCAAAATTGAATCCTCAGTCAATACGTGGCACAGGAAGTTCAACCTCTAGGCATGTCGGTGACTCACCAAGTGTGGCATTCCCAGGCCCGCATGACACTGACGCTCGACACAGCATTCTTTGCGGGCCTTCTACTTACGACCACGCCACAAGAGGGTGAACAACAAGCGCTCGATCGCCTTCCGATGGTCCTCGCAAAGCGGTAAAGGATAAGAGGCAAGACGTAAGTGCCACACGCCACAGCTCTACCCTTCAAGGACAACATTCTTCGAAGCCAAGTCTCGACCGACGTTCAGCGAACTTTGCCTGTACTTCTGACCAATTTTTCTCCAGCTGGAGATCGGGTTCAAACCACACTCCAAGAATGCGGACAGAACGGACCGTCCATCCAAAGGGACCTGGAAGATCGACCCCCTTCCAGCAACCTAGCCGGAAGACTTGTGGTTAATCTTGGACCCGTGACCTTTTCGTACCGTTAAAGCGCCTTCTCTACCACCTCAATGTCCCCGCGACACGACACGAAAATAGATACGTCATCGGCGTACACGGAAACCTTAGTTCGAGCTCCACTGGGGACAGCGATTCCACGTAGGGTTGGATGCTCGCCCCGTACCTTAACCGCCGAAGGAGAGGCTCCAACGCCAAAGCATAAAGTAGGGCCGACAGTAGGCAACCCTGACGAATCTATCGAGACAGCGCAAAAGCGCGTGACCGCTTTCCGTTCACCTGTACCACAGCACTGGGGGAGCGATACAGGAAGCTAATTCCCTTGTCGGGTTGGTACCTGGCGGTCTGCAGGACAGCAGCCAGGTCCTGATGATCGACCCTATCAAATGCCTTGAACTGATCCATATTGATCAGCGCGGCCTCATCGTCTTCTTTTACTCTCTCTAGGATCGTGTGGATCAGATGCAGGTTGCTCTGAATTGTTCGGCCCCTCATTGCACGTCTGATCGAGTCCCAACAGACTCTCGGCAACTGACTGCAAACGCACCATCAGGATCTTGGCCCAAATCTTTAACTCTGTGTTCAGCAGAGTTATGGGCCTGTAATCATCTAATTCCCGCCCTCCATCCTTGCCCTTTTTCAACAGCGTGACCACATCTCTTTGTGATCCTACTGTGGATGGACCCCTGCCGAAACCAGTTGTTTAGCACAGCCGTCAAAATCGGCACAAAGATGTGCGACAACATCAAATACAATTCATGGGATAAACCATCAAGTCCCGGAGACTTGACAATGCCGACCCTCTTCAATGCCAAGTAGACTTCCATGATCTCACCCTCGCAGATAGTTGCTTCAGCCGGCGCAAGCCGAGGAAATTTAGCCAAAAATCTGCGAAACTCATCGCCACTGAGACCAGGCTCCTTGGTAAAGCGGCTCTGGAAATGCCGCCGAAACGCCTCGCACATATCGTCAGTCGGGGTTTTGACCTCACAAATGTAAAGATCGGAACCTTGGCGGATCTCTTCCGTGCGCAATTCTGCGCCCATGTTCACAGCTTCGTTAGACATCGTGTTTAACTAACTACCTGACCCTTGTAGCGCTCGTTAGTCGATCGCTGAAGAGCCTGCCTAAAAAAACTTATCTCTCGGGGATCCCCCAGCCTCCGCCCGGGACAGATTATCTTTAAGTGTCTTCACTTTATTAGCCACGAGTGCGAGCCGCTGGTTATATCCGGTGGTGAATGACCTAATCCTATCCTTAAACCTCTCTTACCACCTAGTCCCCCAAACCGCCCCTACTAGTTCGCGCTGCACTAGTTTAATTAGCTGTTACTGGAAGTTCCGCCTGTCCAATAAGGACAAATTGAACCTCCAGTGTCCAGCCATTCTAGGCCTAGAACCTAACGCCATTCGGGCACAGGCAAGTCTATGGTCCGTTTCTCTTTCTTGCTAACTTTTTCATTATCCTCCTCTCTCCCTCTTTTTAAAGAGGCAGACTGTGGCGAGGACATCTCCTTCATTTCCACCTCTTGTTGCTGCTCCAGTTGAGGGTCCTTCTGCTTCGTTTCCTGTACCTTTTCCTGCTGCTGCTGCTCCTGCTCCAGCTGACTCCTGCTCTAATTGGGGCTCCTTCTGTTCGTCCTTTTGTTTCTGTTGGTGTTGGTCGCATTTCTGCCTCTGCAGGTACTCTTTGTATTTCTTCTTCTTTGGGACATCCTGCTGACGGGATGGGGATGTAACTTTCATTCCCCTCTTCACTACCGTCCATTCTCCAGGACTTTTTCGCGTTACTTTTGCACGTGCCAGTGCTTTCTTTGGTAGTCCTCTTCTCTGGTTGCAGTTCCGCCTCTTCCCAGGGCACGTTTTGGACAGATGACCAGCGGGCCCACACGCCCAACAAGAGCGGTCTTCAGCTCTCAACCATCAAGTAGATGGGACGACCTTCACATATTAATACATTGGGAATCGCCACAAAATGTTTCCGGGAAACCGTCACCATCACTTCCACGTCTTCAGTGGCTATCCTGGCCTTACTCTTGACATCCGAGACACTGGCAACCTCTGGAAAAGAAAAAAAATGGTCGAGCAAAATATACTAAGGCACGATGTTACCCGCTAGTGCCTTTGCCGCGTCCCCCGATGCCAGAAAGATACCCCACATAGCTCTACTTCTTCTGGCCAAAACTTTGGCCCCAATATTTAGGCTCTTAACTACTTCCTCCGTGCTGACAGTTGATGAGTCTTGATGTCTGTAGTCAACAGGGAAATAGTTTTGGTGTTCACCGAGTCGAGCAAAGATGGCACCGGTAACAGCTCATTTTCTTTAACAAAATTCTCAAATTTCTCCGTGAGACATTTGTAATATTCAGGTCCTTTTGAGGCTGGTTTATCACTTGCCCACACCAAAGGGCTTGCTGGCGTGAGTGTCGCCTCTTGGATTTGGGATTGCGTCATAGTGTTGGCGTTCCCACGACACCGTTAGAACAAACAACACAAAAACAAGAATACGACGAGCAGAAATTTACGTAATACACCAAAACAAAATACAAGCAAACGTGGACCAAATTTAACACTTACTTGGAACTGACGAATTACTTCCAAGAAAAGCAAAGTTGACAGTCGTTGACAGATTAAGGTAATCTCAACAGATTCCAGGTAGACTCTGTAGTTCGTTGACTTACAGATACTTATAGACAATTACTACCTATAGTGTAGTCACTCATGGAGGTGACAGTTATTCCCTTACATCACTGATAAAGACACAGAACAAATTCCAAGACAACCTAAACACTTAAAATATAACGAAGATATAGAGACTTTCGTTCCAAATCGGTCAGAGAGAGGGAGGAGTAATTATAAAAAGGAAAAAAAAGGGAAATGAACACAACGTTAGAAAATTTTAAATAGCCTAAATATTTTATATACAATGTTTATAGAAAATAATGTAATAAAATCATTTTTTTTTTACTTTTGAAATAAACTAATGTTTAAAATTAAATATTAAGAAATTAGTTTAGGTAGGAGTGACTTCTTATTTATATACTGATCTGTTTTATTTGTAATAAATTTTCTTGTTATTGAATTATTTCTGTTTGGTTTCTGCGTAAACGTTAAAAATAAATGGTTGCAGGCTCACACAACAAAACGCAATTATCTTGTATATTAAACTCTGCTTAAGATATGCCTATTGAGGTATATTACTTCCATTAAATTAAGAAATTTAAATGAATGTTATCGTTGAGTTTACTTTTTTTCTTTTTGCGTAGTTTAAATATTTGATCTTTGTCTTTCACTGCCGTTGGAATTAAAGCATCACCATTTTCATTCATGAACTGTTATTAACACTTTTATTAGTTTTGCAACTTGAGGTTGATGAGGTGGGTTTAGATATAAAAGGTTGTCACTTCACCTTCAGTCCCTATTGCCATATTAATACTTCTTTAGATTTGCCGGGAAGCGTAGGAACTATATCCTTGGTTATTTAGAGAATTTCTTCCTCGAAGCATCGAAGCTTAGAATCCTTAGCTGTGTGTAACCACGCAGTGATTATACATGTACATGTATAGTGATTCTGACAATTATTACTCAACTCATTCTCTTGAAAAACATCGGAGTGATTTAACGAAAAAGTAGTTTTTTCTAATCAGATACAGTTTCATTTTTCTATTTTCGAGCACTTTTTTCAATAGAAACCACTTAACAAGCTTTGGGATTTTTGTAGAGTCATAACTGTCATCGACTTTACTAACTCTAGAAATTTCGAATAGATAACAACTGATGGTCCAACATATTTATCTACTTGGTCAGAGAAATTGGTTGGTGATAAACATTACGGCCATTTTTATTTTAAAATTTATGCAGCTTAAATCTGTTTTTTTAATGGAAATTGTTACTCGAGATATACTAAAGGAAAACATTCATAAACATTTGTAACAATTCTTTAAGTACACGCGAACAGAAACAGTGTTATTCCCTTTTCATTGTCCGCGTAAAAAGTAACACAAAAGATGTTTACGTGGATAGAGAAGAATGCGTAGTTAAAGTTTTAAGTAGATTTACTCAAAAGCTAATTTGACCATGGCGGATTTACTTGAGTGATTTGATCAGTAATCAGTAAGTTGAGCGATTTTTGGGTTATTTAAGGTACAAGATAACAATTTAGCGAATGATTAAAAACATTCAGTAAGGACATAATGAATTTCCCTCAAACTATGAAGCGTGTACTTCCAACATCTCCGTATTAAACGTAAATAAATGTTAAAAAAGCAAAAAGATTTTCCAGATTTAGTGGTTAGAGCATCGGTGTTAAAGTTTAAAATTCTTCTTTCATTAATGAAGCAGATATATTTAAGTTTTGTTAAATAAGTACAATCCATAGGGCAAACCATCCAAACTGAGCGACTTGCCTCTGCCGACTTTCGCCCTCCGTGATCTCTCCCTCACGGCGAGCCGCTTCAGTCGGCGAAAGCCGAGGAAAATCAGCCAAATAGCTGCGAAACTCCTCGTCACGGAGACCAGGCTCCTTGGTAAACCGGCTCTCGAAATGGCGCCAAAACGCCTCGCACATGTCGTCAGTAGCCCGAACAGTTATGCTCCTCCTGGATTTTGACTTCACGAATGTATCGACCGGAATCTCGACGGATTTCTTCCTTGCGCAAATCTGCGTCCATGTTAACAGCTTCGGAAGGCATCTTGCTTAATCTATGTCTAATTACCTGGCCCATATAGCGCTTGCTAGTCAAACGCTCCAGGGCCTCCCTAGCTAAGGCTATCTCTAGGAGCCCCCACCCAGCCACCGCCCAGAAAAAAACTAGCCTTAAGGTCCATCTTCGCATCCAGGGTACGGCTAACCAACAAAGAAACTCCTTAGACAGCACACATACATCGACGCTGCAAACAATGTGGGTATTTTCGATCGCGGCGACATCCGAACGACAAGAGGTCACTGAGCAAGCGGGCAGCCTCACCCAGATCCCTCAAGCCCTTCGCATTCAGACTAGCTAACTTGATTGACATCCTTTAAGCCTGAAAGTAGAAAAGTAAGAATTAACCTACTTACATACCGGGCGGAAATCTGCGCAAGTAAGGACCCCGACGGATTGTCCGAGGCTCCCTGTTCCCAACTCTGTCGTCATCTGACCATCTAGGACAATACCACCAACGTTCGTAGGGTACGTTAGTTTAACAGCCCTATATACAGAGGGATGGAGCAAAACAGGGACCCTTCTAGCACAAAAATGCCTAAGTTTCTTCAAATTTGAATTGTCCAGCTCAAACAAGTGGCTCCATACTTTTAGGTACCCCCCCTCCCGTGTCTCTCACGCAGGTGATTACTCCCGGGTCGCGGGGAAAATTTCTGCGGTCCTCCACTGACTTGCCTTCTATCTTGTCCAATTTGATTAGAAGTCCTAAGAAGGCCTTTTGTCTTGATATGCCCTTTTTGACTTCTTCTTTGTCCACTTTACATATGGATTCTGGGCCTGGGAACAGTTTCTTTTTCTCCCTTGAGGGTTGGGGAGGGGAAGGAGTAGAGGTGTGAGGCGGTGTAGATATTGAACTGAGGGAAGAGGTGGAGGGAGAGGGTGACGGAGCACGGGAGGGGGAAGTAGGGAGGCTCATTGCTTTTGGCGAGACAATGGCTTCTTTTGGTGAAGCAGGGACACAGTGTGACCTAGTTTTGTCTATGTCACTCTCCGCCCTACTAAGGCCAGAGTGCCTTTGCTGTAGTTAGTCTTCCTTTTCTTCCTCTCTGCTCCTTTTTAATGACGCTGCCCGAGGTGGAAGCAATTTGTCCACCTCCATTGGCATGTCTAGCTGTTGTTGTTGTTGTTGCTGTTGTTTTTACTGTTGTTTTTGCTGTTGTTGTCGCTGTGGTGGTTTTTTTTTTTGGTGCGGCTGTTTTTGCTGCATCATCTTTTGTGGCTGCACCTCCTTTTGTGGCTGCTTCCCTGGTTGCTCCTGCGGTGGTGGTTATCCCTTTGGCTGAGGTACGTCTTTTTGTGAAGGAGACGGAACGTTTGACGATTTCCGACTCCTTGTCTCCTACCAGACCCCATCCGTGGTCATTGTGGGTGTTCCCTCCTCCGCTGGTACTGCGCCTACTGCCGCTGTTGCCGTTGCTGGACGAGGTGGAGCTTGTACACGTTTACAGGGGCACTCCTTCGCCATGTGTCCCGAAGTTCCACATGATCAGCAACACAGTCTTCTGCCCTTCACTACTACCAATATTCTGTTATCTCGACAAACCAATATATTTGGCATTTCTTGGAAATTTTTCCGGTTTACTGTTGTGTGTAGCTCCATATCTCCTGTCGCTATGTTGGCTTTAATCATGAGGACCTTCACTTCATTCACTTCGCCGTATTTTATGAAAAAAGCCCTCATTCTATAATCAGAGATATCCACGGGCACCCTATGGATGGTAACCTTTGTTCTACGGGTGCCCATATACTCTATCTGCATGCGTAAGTTCTTTGTGTTTAAAACGCTCCCAGCCAATTCCTTGGCTTGTTGCTCCGTCAGTAAGAGGATATCCCATAAGGCGTTCGTCCTCCTCGCTAATACCTTGGGAGTGATATGTAACGCCTTCAATTCTTCTTCCATGTTTTCTCTTCTGACCCCAATTAATTTCCGAGTTTTAACACCGGAAGTCAGCAGGCATACTATGCGCGAGCTTACGGCATCTAGATCCTCATGAGGAATTCATTACCTTTAAATGACTCCTCAAATTTTAGTCTTTGGTTAACATAGAAGGCGGTATCTTTTTTTAGCGGCCTACTTTCACTCCAGGCCATTTTGGCTGGTGACAACGGTTTTGGGGGCGGTGTATTGGCATTGTCATTGTTGTCAGCCATGATGGTCTAAACAACCATGACGACCGAACAAATAAGTGGTTTCTTTTTTGTTTTTTTTCCTTTTTTAAAATATTTTACAATAAACGAAAAGCAAAACAGTCAAGAACAAGCAAAAATAAACCGAAACAAGAACGTGGAAAACCAAAGCAATTAAAACAAATACGAAAAAGAATAAATAAAACGGGAGGAGGGTAAAAAATATAAAAAGGAAAATAAACAACAACAGAAAAGAAAAAATTCACAAATAAATATGCACAAAACTAAAAAAAGAAAAAACTGAAAAATTCAAAAAGGTTTTAAAAAATTAAAAATCAAAAACTTAAGAGTTCAGGCGTAATTGAACATTCAAGCTGGAGCAACGCACGTCAATCTACTCAAGCCAACTAATTGCCGAAGCAAGCCAGTCGTCACAAGTGACACTCTCCCCCAGTCTATCTGAAGTTCTGTCTATATAGTGGTATGGTTATGCTAATTGGTATTAGCCCAACTAATCCCACTACAACCGCCCTGAGGAAGAAAACAAAAAAATGTCCGCTGTTTATTTCGTATCAAGTTGAGTTTTCAGTTAACTCGTCGCCAGGTTTGTAACGTTGTCCGGTGATGGTTATTAAAATAATAACTAGAACGGCAACATTACAAATTATAAGGGTTTATTTTAAACGAAGACAATACATATATTTATTCCTTTAATTACAGGAATTGTGGCAAATAGCCGGGGCGGGGGAGAAATAGGGAGAAGCTGGTCTTCCTTAGCTGTCCTAGTCCTAATTAATCCGACTTGCGACCCATTGATTTATTATAATTTACTCAAGCACAACAAAAATTTATTCATCACCTTCAATCCTACATGCACCAAAATACATATACCGCATACTCGCAGGGAACCTACAAAACACCCCATGACATAAAAAAGAAAGTTTATATATATATATATATATGTGTGTGTGTGTGTGTGTGTGTTAAAATCCCATGATTCATGAAATGATGGGACAGGGGAGATGAACTCAGAAAGCAAACTCAAAATGTAAACCAAAGATAAAACTAAAACAAAACAATGTTAGTAGGAAGCGTCCATCCCTCAAAGCAATAAGAGAGGCCACTGTATTCTGCAAACAAAGACAATACAAGTTCGTCGGGATCTGGAAAGCAAACCCCTGAGTCCAACAGCATAGATGCTTATATTACTACTGGAACAGTACATTTAATAGAGGTGTGTCAGTTCTTTGTATACTGAAGGTTATAAGTTCGTTCCCTATAACAGTGCATAAAGATGTGCGAATTTAGTAAAGAGATCTGTTTAGGAGTTAATCAAATAAAACACACTACTAAAACTTCAGCAATGATTAGGAACAAACAGAACCATGGCAGAAACAGTATTGTTAACTGGAAATACCTGACGTTATTTTCAGTTAACAATATGAAAATAGCGTTCTGTACATTCCTCCAGTTGCTAAGAACATTCTATTTTTTGTTATTATTAGTTACTTCCTTTAATTAAATTCATTTCGTTTTTTGCTTTGAGAAAGTCCACATTGGACGAAACGCGTCAGCAATAACTACAGTTTTCCTATTGTCATTTATATTTATGAATGTTTATATTGTTTTATACATTCAATATGTTGTAATTGTTTGAAAAATATAATTGAGTTCAAATTAAGGTAACTTCTGACGGTGAGAATGGTCTGAATCCAACAACGTCGATGCTTTGTCCCGATATCTTGCAGTAATAAATAGGAAAGAGTGAATGAATGAATAGACTGGAGTTTTCCATAATTACCCCATCCGGCGATAGCAACGTTTTCGCCAGTAATATCCATTGTCAGCCACAATTATCAAAAGTCAGTTTATCCTAAATTTTCAACTACTAGACTATGATATCGTCAAAAATATCTTTCCTATAAGAATTACACCATTCATAGTTATAGAGAAGATGATGTTATAGACAAGCGTATGGTTGCAAGAAAGAAATACAACAGCAGAAATAGATTTACGTGATTTATTTCAATAGGAACGTGTGGTTTTGGGACAGCTACCTTGTGGTATAGTGCATAAGCCGGCTCCCGGTCTGGGTTGATCTCTCATAGTAGTTCACACTGGTTGGCGTGGCGCTCCTCCTGCTGACTGACCGTGACAGGTCTCTTTCCTGGCCTCCTGTTGACTGCTGTTGTACTTCCCCGTGTGACCCCTTTTATGGCGTTTTTATGGCTTAACAGGCTCGAAAAACGACGCGAGTATAATTAGGAGGGAAGTATTTTTATTGGTCGAAAAATAGAAACACTTTAAAATATTATTTTATTTTTCGACCGGAACTCGTGCGTCGGGCTTATGCGTAGACGACGATAATGGTCATTTTGTGATGGGGCCTTGTCCCGTTCACATCCAGCTCTCGCTCTTAAGTATGTTAGTTTATTTGCCTGCAAATCAGCCGAGATATGTCTTATTTTGTTTTATAATAATGATCTATCTCTATGTATTTTAAATGATTGTCACATTTTTTAGACAAAGTTGTGACTCATTCACTTCCATTGGGTATTTCGGTTTTGGTTCCTTCGAATATACGTTTGATTTTATTTTCATTATCTCCGACCTTTTATTAGTTTTTCATGCTCACTAAATTAATTTCGTAATATTAGTGACCGCCACACATATCTCAAATTCCAAAATGAAAAGTAAAATATATGTCCTGGTAATCTCATAAGTAATGTCAAAACTTTGATCACAAGGTATTTTCACTGAACTAAAATTGCTCAAATTACTGAAAGTGGATACTAGTATGCGATCGTAGAGCTTTAAAATAAATAAGTTTCGTCATCAGATTACGATTCAACATAAGTATTAACTTAACTCTCTTATGGATGAACATGTCTAATGAGCATATAAGACATGTTACACTGTATGAATTTAGAAAAGATAATAATGCAAAATATTCAGGATGTTTATGGGATAGATTCTTTAAAATTAAATTTGCCGAAGATAATTTGAAAATTTAAAAAATGTCACTATACTGAGATTACCGATGACATGCTTTTCTCTGAAGTTGATAGAAATAATGTCGTTGCAGTTTGAGGAAAATACGACTGAAATGAATGCATTAAACAGTTTATCAATAACAACTTAAGACTGATGTTTATTGTCAGTTATGAAAACATTTAAACAGTGTTTGAATGAAAAGAACCATAAACTGATTAGTCGCAAAGGGTGTGCAGCACTAACATGATGATGCATGGTCCCATGATCCTATCCGAAATTTATTTAATTTTCCTTAGCCACGGAAAATTAAATGACTAAGAAAGAAATAATTGTAGAAATGAATAATTAGACATAGGCGAAGATAAAAAAAAAAAAGAAAAATAAAATGACAGAAAAGGAAGGTAAAGAAAACTTAAATCACTGAGATGGAAAGAAAAGTAATATTAAAGGATGAAGAAAGAAAAAAATTAAATAACGAATAGAGAAAGAGAAACGAAAAAGGTAAATTCCAATGAAAGAGAGAAATGGAAAAATAAATAGGAGTGAATTTGAGAGAAAGAAAATAAAGTTGAGAGTTATTTGTCAAATCACAAAGAAATCACAACTTTGACACTTTTTGAAAATTCGCTTGTGAGTTAGAGATTTCAGTAAGGGATTTCAGTGTATGCATAATAATCATTCATATAATATAGCCTTTACAAAACGTTATTTATATCGCAGTAGTTTAATCATTAATCTAAATTTACGTTGGCCATATCTTGGCCTGAGCTGTACCATTGATCACTATAATGAAATTATAGTAAAAGAAAGAAAATATTAAATGATAGCGGAAGAATAAGAAATTAAATGATAAAGAAAAAGAAATGAAAATAAATGATAAAAATTCAGTGATAACAAAGGAAAGCAAAATAGAAAATATCAAATAATTCAGAAAGAAAGTAACACATTAAATTATAGAAACTAAAAGAAAATACTGAAGTAGAAAGAAAAGAACAATTAAATGACAGAGAAGAAAGATACTAAAAAAGAAAAGAAAAATGGAATGATACAGAAAGAAGGGAATTAGGAAAATTTTTATTTTCCAACTTCTTCTCTTTCTGTATCATTTCATTTACCAGCGAAGGAAAGGAAGAAAATTTAAATGAAAGGAAAAGAAGGAAAAGTAAAACTATATAATGAAGAAAGAAAATAAATATTAAATAAAAATAAAAACGATAGAATGAAAATGAAATTAGGGAAAAAAGATAACAAGAAAAGGAAAACTGACCGGAAAAGGATGAAAAGAAGAGGAAATTTTAGTCAATAAAAGAAAGGAAAAAATGACAGAAAAAGTAAATCAAATGAGAAAAAATGAAATGATAATAAATGATAAAGACAAAATAAATAATATAATGTTAGGAAATAAAAGGCAGAAATCAAACGAGAGAGAGAGAGAGAGAGAGAGAGAGAGAGAGAGAGAGAGAGAGAGAGAGAGAGAGAGAGAGAGAGAGAGAATGATCCAGAAAGGAAGAAAAACATTTAATGAAAGAAAAAGTAGAGAGGAAATGATACAGAAAGAAGATAATTAAATGAAAGAAAAGAAGAAAAGAATGGTGTATGATAGAGGATGAATGAAAACAATATTAAATGACAAAAAAAAAAGAAAACAAAAATGTTCAACGAGAGAAATAGAAGAAAATAATATTAAATGAGAAACATGAAATAAAAAAATGCCACAAAAATAAATAAATGAAAAATGAAAAGAGAGAAAATGAAATGATAATGTTCTTAATAGGGTCACTAAGTTACAAATTTTGGAAAACAACATATTTCATTCAATCTTTTTTTTATCGTAATAGTTTTTTAATTTATATCTTTTATAATTAAATTACTTAGCTATTCAAATATTTAACGTGAAAATAGTAATAAATCTGGCCTTTAACTCAGTAGAGAAGGCAATTATTGAAACTTTTTATTATTAAATCAAAAAGAAAACTTTATTTTTAAAAATATAGTTTTTAAGTTCTTCAATTCGTTGTTTAATAGAATAATTGAAGTAAAAAGCAGACTTAAAACCGTTTTTCCTTTATCAACTAATAATTAATTTTATTATTATTGCGATATTAATTTCGAACTGAATCTTTTATTTAATCTACGGCGAATTTCTCCCATTTATAAACAGTTATGTTAGCAATTATAAATCAGCCTTTAAAATAGGTCTCTCAGCAAATTTATAAGTTGTGATTTAGATCATAAGCAAATATTTAGTAATCCAGAATGTTATGAAATTGTGATTATTGCAAGAAGAAACCGTAAGCGACACATTATATTGAAGAGTAGACGAGCGCTTTACTTAATTTACGAGGTAGTTTTGGGACATGTTCTCTGTGTTAGGCTCGAAATTAGAGTAGAGAAAAAAGACATGAAAGCATTGATGAGGCATTCCAGCGTTATGACATTCTTCGGTATTTTCTCAAATGCAATAATAGAAAAGATGAATACCACTTTGGTATTGTTCAGGTCGGAAGAAACAGTTTCGTTCAAGGATATTTATGTATAAATTTATTTCGATCATATTATACTAAACCAGCGTGGAAATCTATTTCAGTAGTATGCTGTTGATATATTTGACAAGATGGTTTCTGAAAGTTGATATTACATATGATGTCACTAAAAGGAATTGAAAGTTGATACTTTAGTAGTTACTTGACAACGCGTGTCTTTTCCAATGAATCCCTGTTCCGGTTGTTTCTGGATGGTGGTAAGCTTGGGTGTGAGATCATGGACTTCAATCGTCAATAATTATGGCACCACCACCATGAAAACTGGTTGTTATTCCAGTAGGTTGTGTTCACATGATATATTTTGGGTGTACTGATTGTTCGAAACGCCTTATTGACAAGTGATCGCTATGTGGCTTTTGTATCTATTAGTGTATCTCATCAACGATAATGCTAAGGAGAAGGAATCTGTGGCAAATAGTGTGGCCATCACATTCGCGCAGCATGAGCCCAATCGAACATTTATGGGACGTGGTGGTGAAGTCTATTTGCGCACAAAATACTGTACCTACAAATATAAGGGCTGTGGATAACTGCTTGAAATACCGGCTCAAGATGAGTGATCGCTTGGGATTACCAGGTATTGTAATCAATTCAACACGCCTAGCAATCCGACGATGGATACAATCTCGTCACTTCTACTAACGGAAAACATCAATATATGGAGGTGCTTCTGGACTGACAGGCTACAAGGCCTATCTGAACTTTGGTGGGTGAGTATTGTGAGGAATGTGGAAAACTTTCGATAATTTGTGAGTTTCCGAACTTCACAATGCCAGAGAGGGCACTAGGCATCTATCCCTTTTGACGTCAGTATATATATATATATATATATATATATATATATATATATATATATATATATAAGAAAAATATAATTGTATGTACACACAGAAATCTACATATTATTTTGTGGATACAGATGTTTGTTTTATTATTTATTTATTTATTTTAAACAATATGAATTACGTCTACCGGATTGCGCGCATTATAGAAGCTTAATAAACAAAATATCCTTTCCCATAGAGTTTGAACCTCCGTCCCCATTTGTAGGGAACCCACCTATTGTTCCGGTGAGCTTTAGGGGACACAGAGAGCACATTTTCTTAATTCTCAAATGCGCAGCCTGGGATATATAATTCACACTGTTTAAAATTAATAAACCAACAGAGCCTTCAATTCAAACATATGTATTCACAAAAACAAGTTTTGGAGTAATAAGGATTGTTGGGGAAAAATTAAAATTCATTATTTCCTTAGAAATTACTTTATTTAGATTTTGGATATGAAAACTTAAAAAGTGATCAGATATGGACTTTCGAGATCTGAACGAGATGTACAATCTTTAAAAGAGTAACTGAATCTTGATGGGTGTGGCGCTCTCTTTGGCCGAGATGTATGACGCATGTGGTGGTGGTGGTTTTGTACTACAAAGTGGGGCGCAGGTTTAAGCCCAGCTGTAGAGCATATTTATAGAAAATGTTCTATATTGAAAAAAAATAAAGATATAATATTTAGTAGGAATATTAAGCGCACAAGAGAACAAAAGTTTGGTGTGAAATTGAACAGAAATAATTTATATACACTTATATTTAAATTGGAAGTGAAAAAGTATATAAAACTTTTGAGTGCTTAATAACAATTAAGCTAAAGAGAAATTGTTAATTTAAAATGGAGCTTACAATCAATAATATTAAAATGTTCTTGTTACAGGGATATAAAATATCTCGTAGTTGGGAAGTCCTGACCCACCAGCAGTTGAGGGCAAACGTAGAATTCATGAAGAATGTTAAGGTGAGGAAAACCGAATGAGGAATAGGTAGTAGCGATGTGATGAAAGCTTGGTTTGGTCTCGGAAGAAATTCTTTTGGCTCCGGTTATGTTTTCCGGAGTTTTCGGTTGACCACTTGGCGTTTCGGAATCTTGTTCTCAGCTGCAAATGTTCATTTTTAAGAATGTCCTACCTTTCATGTAACTGTCTATCACGGCAACGAGTGTATGAATTTTCCCCTATCAGCGAAGTTTTTTATAGTCACCAGGATCACGCAGTTACCATTTCAAATTATTCCTTCGTACTCACAAAATAATCCAAAAGAAGATTTTTCCTTCTCTATCATTTTTTCTATAACATTCGAATTTTATTGCCCTGAATCAAACATAGCGTCGCCAAAAATAGGTTCCAAATTAAAGTCATATCGAGAAAGGAGAGTCCGAAAACGTAATTGGTTAACATAATTAGTTTTCGTTATTAAGGGGCATAGAATCTAAGACAGCAGCCATAGGTTATCGCAAAAGCAATAACATCACAGTAAGAATACAATATTTTGTTTTGTTTTGTTTTCCGCCATACCAACCTCAATGAGTTATATAATGCCGACAACTTTTTTCCTGGTAATATTTTGTTTTGTCAAAAATCTATTTCTGGTAATATTTTTTTCTTCAAAAATGTATAGCTAGTAATATTATTTAAAAAAATGTATTGCTGGTAATAGTTTTTTTTTTCTTCAAAAATTTATTTCTGGTAATAAATTTTTACAAAGTATTTCTGGCATTAAAACCTATTTTTACACTTTGATAATAATTTTTACCTCAGTTTCGAGGTTAAGTAATTGCCCATAGCTAGGACCCTAAAAGGTGCTACTGTGACACTATTTAGATATGGTATTTGATTAACTAATTAACCATAGAAATTAAAACAAGAAAAAGGTAAGAACGGAAAAGAATATACCCTCAAATTTTTATTTTATTTTTTACTTAAGAATAAAATCGAGTTACTTTCTCAAAGACCCGTAAATTGGCGTAGACAGTGAACTCGCAGAAAGGCCATATGCGAGCTTTTGGCAGTTGATTAATGGTGTTTGTAAAAGTGCTTGTCGAGAAAAACACGAGATTCAGAAAATGCGTTGAGATATCAAGCAGCAGGCCGTATGGTGATTATAAAAATTTTGGCATGAGAAAGTATTCCGAAATGATTTGCCGATACGGGGTAGTGAGAATCAATATTAATTATCTTTCTAAGATACCTTTTTTAAGTGCCGGAAAGTTGAAAAGCCATATGATCACTGTGAAAAATTTCGGCATGAGAAAATATTCCGATACGGGGTGGAGAGAATTGTTATTATTTACTTTTTCAAAATGTCGTCTTCAGTACCGACAAGTTAAGTAGCCATATGGTGATTATAAAATTTTGGCATGAGAAAAATATCTCGGAAGATTACCGATTTGGGAGCTAAAGAAATTTATTTTCTCAAGAAGACTAGGGTTCCAGTAAACGCTAACTTCATGAAGGGATCAGACGGCAGACGCTGACAATTGATGGAGTTTGTAAAAAGTGCTGGTTAAGAAAACGCAGAGTGACCAAAAGATCTGAGAGATTTTAAGTGGCAATGTGTGATTCGTAAAAATTTTGGCCGATGGGAAAAAGAATTTCGTAAACAAAAAATTCTGGGTTATAATTTTAATGAGGCCTGCTTAGCCACGGCCGGGACGCCATTGGTCGAGTGGTAGCAATGGTGATAGGCGGAGGTAATTTGATGAGAAGGACGGAGAAGTTATTAACGCTCACTGAAGGGATTGGTACGAGGTATCAATGTGAGAAGTGGGGAGTTTATGAGGATAGCTCTCCTCTAACCTCTCGTCACGGACGAATCCCCCCAAAATGGAAAGTGATTAATTTTTCAAAATAGGAAGTAATCAATTTTCCTGGCCTGACAACAAAGAGGTTTCTTGCCAGAAATCGGGATTTACCGAAAACCCCAGACTGCATCTAACCCCGGTTCGGTTTTTGGTCGGTATCCATATAAACGAACGCCTTCGGGCCGTTCGACAGTCAGTCAATTCGAGTTCGTGAGTTGGATTTGCAGTCCGAGTAGCAGGAATCAGTGTTGCCTCACCGAAGCTGACCGAGTGATTCCATGATCTCCGACTTCGCCTTATCTACCAATAGCAAGTTATACTGACGAACCAGCACTTAAAAACTAAACCAGTTGACTTAGAGGACCAGAACTTGCCTAAGAAGCGTAAAAGTGTCACAATCCGTAGAAAACGGGTTGGGAGAAAAACACACTCCTGTATATAACTGTTGTGAAGTTATTTCGCAGTGGAGGCTTGTATTTGTACTAAATAGGTCCTAAATAGGTTCGACGTACAAAACGTTAGGAACTTGATATAATAGGTATTACGCAGATTAAATCTTGTTGTGGTCGCTGACTACTTTCGTATTCGACTAACTGTCGACTACTGTCGCCCGACATCGACTGACCCTCGTTTCTCTTACTACTCCTACTTATATTAGGTGGGAGAGTCTATTAACTATAGAATAGGTGTGTTTCACCATGACAATAACAGACGGATAAAAGTTAATTTGTTACTTTTAACATACTTGAACCTCTTGGGTTTTTATTTGCTTCTTTTTCTTTTCGCTCGTACGATATCACCTCCAGTCTAGACTCATCTTACACTACGGCCCGGCGCCTGATTGATCTCGTCTACATAAGATCAAAATCACAACGTGGGTATGTTAGACTTGAGATCGAAGCAGTTACTTCGATAACCAGACGTTGAAGGTGAGCTGGGAACGACGGTTGCAGCTGGTGTGAAGCCGTTAGCATTGACCGACCATCCCACTTGGTACCCTGACCAAAGGATTCCGCCGGGTAGCGACGACCACTGATTGACTGGGACACAGGTTGGTGGCAGCGACTAAGAGTCAACCCTAAAACGCCGTTAGGAGAATTATTAGAGTTTCGCGCCGCGACTGCGAGTTGACCACGGGCAGACAGGACAGTGTCACACTACCACCTCGGGTCAGGTTGAACATGGTAACACCAGAAATTAGTCATTTGTCTTATGTTTTCTCCAGGAGATCCCGAGAAGACGTCTGAAGCATTTCGTTTCAAATGTTTGGACTCTCTTGGTGGTTTTTATTATCAGAGTCCAGATTTCACATCTATAGAGCAGTATAGACAGCACCAGGTAGAGTTTCATCTTGGTGGGAAAGCTCTTCCAAATCTTACTGAGTTTTACCATTTTCCATAGTTAGTCTGGTCTTGATCTCTGTTTTAGAGCATCGATTAGGATTCATTTAAACATTCGCAGAAACCTAACAAACCCCATCCGTTACATAGTTGTAGAAAATACAAGGATAACAGCCTCATCCACATGTAAAAAAAGGCTAAAAATAATGACAAAAAAGAAAAAGCCAACACTCAATAACATCAGCTATAAACACGGCCACAATGTTCTGACCGAGTCTGGAAAATAAAACTTTCCTATAATTACATACATATATAAAAAAATCCATACATTCAGTTAAAAATAAAAAATAAAATTAATCCTCGATAATTGCTAAAATGATAATCGAAAGCGCTCGGATATGCAGATTAGTTGGAAAGATTTTACACACTTTATGTCCAGAAAAGAAATCACTTATACGAATACAAGAAAAATTAAATAAAAAGCTTAATCGCAGTACCTTGTCAGTCGTCTTTAATGAAACTTGTATAAAAGACGAGTTGCTGCCCCCCTTCATATATATTTCTGAGATGAGGTATTGTAATTATTTACGCTGTTTACATTATTCGGACGGTTCCCCTCAACTTGTTGTCATATTTGTTGTCATATTCGTGACGTTTTGGCTGATGTACGCTATCATACACTGATATCCTCAAGGATACACTGCCCAGTGGTTAAAAGTGTTATATGAATCCAGTGACTTGACCCAAAGATTTGTGAGCTCAATACAAAAACGAAACTTGGAGAGTTGAGTTAAAGGGCGATAACTGATACTGAGACATACGGAAGAGACATGGCACGTGGAACTAAATAAAGAGTCCAGTTCGAAATACCAATCACTTCAAGAAGGTCGGTGCGTACTACAGCCGAAACCTCGTGAATATGGCAATAAAGACGAAGAAAACAGTCAACAATGTAAATAGTATATATATATATATATATATATATATATATATATATATATATATATATATAATGTTCGAGAAATCTTATTAAAGAAAAATTTACGCCTTTTTTTTTATCGAGTATCCACTACAAACAACGTTTAAAGTGATAAAAATATGTCAGATTAATAAAAATCCATTCTAAAAAACGAATTCTCTTTTTTTTTACATTTGATTATGAAAATGTAAATATATATATATATATATATATATATATATATATATATATATATATATGTAAACTCCGAGAAATCTATGACAGGAGAAATATCGCTTGAAAGCACGAAGTATGGCCTCGCCTGACCGACTACTCTTCGTGGCTAAGTTGGTAAGAGGTTCCGAGCCAAACGGCAGCTCTCTATTTCAAGAGTGAGAGAAAAATCTGTTTGAAGGCATTTTTCAACTTTGCTTGACAACCGATTCACACAGTAGCTGAGAGGTCAAAACACGTAAGATCTCATGATAGTTTACTCTAGGGGAAAGCAGCTTCGAATTCTGCCAGAGAAAGCATATTTTTCTCATATATTTCTCGAATATTCAGGCCGGTAGAAAAATAACTAAATATAATGTTTGATCAATAAACGGAGTGTCTATTAAAAATAACGTTTTAGTATTAACACACACATATATATATATATATATATATATATATATATATATATATATATATGTGTGTGTGTGTGTGCATGTGTGTGTACGTATGAATACCTTTCTTATTATTACTTTATGTTTGGCTACACGTGTTTTGAGTTGTTGTCCCTGTTTTCATGAATAATAACGGGCGTATATCGAGAAATTGTGCTAAAGAAAAATCTGACTCCGATTAGAATCGGACCTGTATCACATTTTCGTATTTTTATCCACTAAAAACAACGTTCCTAATGATAAGAAATAATGTCGTATTAAAATCCATTTAAAAATGGTTGTTGTTAACGTTTCGGGTACGAAAATGAAGTTAGCAAATTAGAAGTCCCAGCGAGAGATCTGCATTTCCTTAAATTGGTTACTTGAAGTCTGTCTTGCCAAGATGATCTTTCGTGGCTAAAGATATAGAAAAACTTTTCGCAATGTAAACAAAGTGATACAGGTGCCGGAAGGCACGTTGATCTTCAAAAATTTAAATGCAATGTCAATCGTTTGTCTTCTTAATTTTTTGTTCTTTTATTGTTATTTCTGTATTGAATCACTTATATGCAAAATAGTACTTGATTTTGTATATTGCACGTTTAAATTCGAGTTAAGCAAGATGATTAAACTGAAACATTACCGAAAGAAATATTCAGCACTTTTTGTTCTAAAAATAGAAAAAAAATAAGATATTCATAACTTTAAATTGTGATAATTTCAGCAGAATGGAGAACAGAAGCACTTTTATATTGCAATAATATAGTAAATCTATTTTTATTTTTGTAATATATTTGTTAAATATAAATCAGAAAATCAGACAACGAAATTAGCGATAAATTCTGAAGCTATCTGCAATATATTCTATGGAAATAATGGAGTAAGGTTTCCGTTGCCTTCTCTATGGTTCTGAATTCAGTGGTATCTATCTCTTAGATTAATTGCCATGCAAGGATAGAGACATAGGTTTACATTGCTAGTTAATTCATTACTAGAATGATAACAAAAAGATTCATGCCTTTCCCAAGGGTAATGTGAAAGGGAACGCAGCAGATTAGTTTGAAATTTGAATTTGGTGATTCCACTTTCTGTGTCGATATCCGTTACATTATCCACAGGTCAATTTCTTTATATGTTAATACATATAAGTAGGTACGTGATCTAAATTATAGTTTTATCATAACATCATATCTTTATTTTTTTTCGGATTTTGTTCTACATGCCTATAACTTACATCAGATATACACTCCATTTTTCTTTAGTTCTATTTTGATCATTTATTTTATTGCCTTTTTCTTTTCTTTTTATTTATCACCGTTTTAATTTATTATATCTTTTCTTTTCTCTTCTCTTTTCATTATTTCTTATTTTTTTTTAACATACTTTGTCTTTTATCTATGACAACCACGTTTGAAGTAAATGTGTTTAAATCTTGAATTGCATCTTGAATCTTGAATTTCTTCTTGTATTGAAGCAGTGAAATTTCAAAGTGGAATTTTGTCACTGATAAAATAGATACAAATAAAGTTAAACTAATACAAAGAGCGAGAGAAGAAAAGATGAAAAAGAGGGAAGGAAATGAAAATAAGAATGAAATAAAGAAAGAAAGAAAGAAAAATTGTGATAAAAACTAGATATCGAAAAGTGAGAAAAAGCGTTTGAGATTGAAATGGAAGAAGAGAAACATTCTACAGAAAATGATAAATGGATTAAGCATAAGATCTGGAGATACACTCAGAAAAACACGTAGACAGACACACACACACAAACACACATTTATGTGTGGGTTTATATGTTGTAATACACACCCATATGTAAATCAGTTATGTTACTGTGTGAATAAGCAAAAAAGATATCAGATAAGTGTATACATAAAATGAGTCATTCATCAGATAAGCAGGGATGCTATGGTTGAGAGTGGATTTAGAGCTTAATGAATTAATAGACAGATGGTCGGTGCAAAAATTAGAGAGGATAAAATATGCAGACTTAGTGACAAGCACGCACGCATACGTATGTATGTAAGTATATGTATGCATGTGCACGCATTTGCCTGTGTGCAGAGACGTAGAAAAAGTCAATTTGTATCAGTTTCGAAGTCGAATTCCACTCTAGTCGCTATCTTTATTGGTAGTAGCCAAAAATATTATCAGTTCGTAGTGTGTATTAAATCCATCCAAACACACTGTTAATCTGAGTGGCTGGAAGATTTGCAAAGACGAATGTTCCACTCTTTATTTCTCTTAACTGATCGATGACTCGACGGTCTCGGTAGTTGAACGGCGGCAGTGTTGTATGACAGTTTCTTATTTCCCTTTTCTGTTGCTTCGTAGATAAAAAGTGTCAGGAGATAAATTCTGAAGATAAAAGAAAACAGGAAACGAAACTTAAATAAAAGATCAAAAACAAAAAAGAAAACTTGGAAAGGAATTGATGAATAACAAAGAAAAGGTAAGAGAATAACGGTATATGGATAGAAGAGAATGCGCGAGAAAGAGATATATCCCGGTAGAAGAAAAGAAACAGTGTCTGAGGAAAATATGATGCAGGATGGGAAGCAAATGCAAGGAGTGGAGTAAGAAAAAGAAAACAAGAATGAAGTGAAAGAAGGGAAACAAAGAATTGGAAAAAGAAAAAAGAACAGAGAAAAATTTTAATTTACAAAAATGACGTGTGTAAGTAAACAGGCGTTTCTAATAACACGATTTTAAAGGCAACAATGAAGAATAATACATTCAAGAAAATAGGCTAAGAAGAAAAAACAACGAAGCTAGTGTAAGAAAAATAGCAAATAAAGAATAACAGTGATAAAAGAAAACGTAATGAAGTAAAAAAATAATTAAAAATCAAAATGTTAAAAAAGAAAGAAAATGGGCAAAATAAAACAGAAATTTATAAAGTGAAAGAGAAAAATACATTATAATAATTTAATAAAAATAATATTAAGAAAAATCAAGAAATAATTGTGAAAGAAACAGAAAAAGAAACGAAAGCGAAGAGAAACTTGGAAACAGAAAAAGAAAGTCTAAGAAGACAGAGCCGAAGAAAGGCAATATATTTGCAGAATGAAAATGAAACGAATATGGAAGAGAGTTAAAGAAGAAAAGAAAATAAAAAAGAAAAAGGAAACAAAGTAAAAGAAAACAATATGTAAATGACGGTGAAAAGAAATGAAAAGATGAAGGAAAAGAAATCCCAAATCAGAAAGAGAAAAATGTTTACAAAAATACAGGAAAAAATATTATTTACATTATTTATATTGCTTGGACTGTTATCATCATATTTTATTGCCATATTCACGACGTTTCTGTCGTTGTACACTTTGATCTTTTTCAGGTGATTGGAATTTCGAACTGAGAAAATTGTTGTAGTTCCTGCGTGCCATATCTTTTCCGGATATCTCTGTTATCTGCCTTTAACTCAACTCTCTGAAGCGTTGATTGGATCTAGTGACTTGACCAAAGAAAGGTGAGTTCAATAACTACCTAATGCAGTGGTGAACAAAAACTTACACATCTGGAAGAGACATGGCAGGTGAAACTAGAACAATCTACTCCATTGGACGAAATAAAGGGATCAGTTCTTTACCTGAAGAATGCTTGAGCGTACAATGGCCGAAATGTCCTGAATATAGCAATAAAGATGAGGATAACAGTCCAAACAATGTAAATAATATAAATAATTATAATACCTCATCTCAGCAATATAGACAGATATAGAACAAAGAAATTGAGAATGAAATCGAAAGAAATCTGAGAAAGTTAATGGAAGGGAGAAAAAGTTGCATCATAAATTAGTGAATACACGCGTTTATGAAATGAGTGATAGATTAGTATAAAATGAAAAGAAAAAGTGAAAAGGTAACTAAAGTATGAGAAAATAGAAGAGAAATAGCAGGTGAAGAGAATAGAGAAGAAAATATAAAGTGGAGCAAATAATTCAAGAAGGAAAGGCAATAAAAGTCATAAAAAGCAAGTAAGACAAAAAATAAATGAATATAGAACACACAGACAGCATTAGTAGCAGCGATTCAGAATCAAGAAATTCTTCTTTATACAAAACGGAATTTGTGTTTCGTTTCTCCCGAAGATTGAAATATGTTCTGATATACCGATTTGTATTATCATTGTTGTTATTATTATTATTAGTAGTTATAGAAAGATCTTATAGCTGCAGCACATGTAGTAGTAGTAGTAGTAATCACGGTATTTTTTGTTACATTTTATTTTTTCACTGCTCAAACATAAAATTTGCAAGTCCATTAAAGGAATGTAACTAATGATCTTTGTGTCTTCGCAATCTTAATGGACTTCCATACCAAAAGACAAATACACTCTATCTGTTTTTTTAAAGTTCACTTTGATTAACTAAATAAATGGCCATTATTAAAAGCGTCTTGGTAATGTAGGCAGCGATGAAATGTGGCTCGCTGAGTGATAATGGGCGATTAGTTCTTCTTTGAGATTTAGCTATTGGCGATAACAGTAGAAATAGCACACTGTAGATTTAAAGTGCCCTTAAAGAATATACTACAATAATCTCCGTCTGTTGCGATTGGCAGTGTAGCCACTTTTGCTACTACTGATTAGAGAGTTAATTATGGTAGGGCGGAGAACATTGCTATTTTCCGTGTCTAGCATAAATACACAAACATTTTACAAACAAAATTAATTGTAAGAGAGACACTTTAACACATTTCTCGGTTATGATACAGAATAAAAGATAGCTTCAAACAATAAATGAAAGTTGAATAGAACTTCATTTTTAAGCTACTAAATGGAAAATACGATAAAAAGGTCTTCTGATTGCAAATTAGATCAAATTATTTATCAGGTGAAGTATGGGGGACATTGTGTTCTAACTTCAAGCGTTCGTACCTTATATTGCATGCTTACTACATTGCAGGAGAATTGATACATTGTATAATACAAGAATGACCACTTCATTATGATAAGATGACTTACTGTATAGTAAGCGATCACTTCATAATGAAGTGATTCCAGTATATACGTAGTTTTTGTTGGGTAAGTAAACTATTATTTAAGGGAAAACATTTATAAATACCCATTTTCGGTTTGGAATTATTGTTTATAAGAAAGAGTTTTCTTAGAATTAAAAAGTTTAGAACTTTACATTTTTCTATCAATCAGATTGTAGATTACTACTGTATAAAGTATTTCGGGTGTTTCATTTGTAGTTTGAAAAAAAAAAACTTAACCTCATGGATGTCCGTAAGTAAAAAGAATCTCGTGGGGAAGCCATATTGACTTTATGCTGACAGATTAACAAAAAATTACAGTGACCACGAGATTTGAGAGAATATAAATATGCTGTGTCCGAAAGACGACGAGACAATACGACAAATCCGACAACGCCGGATTGTCTTTTTTTCGTTGGTGGATTTGTGGCCGGCGTTGCTGTTTTTGAGAGGTTGCTGCGTTTCAGCTGATGAATTTGTTTTGTCGGTTTTGATTTTCGAAGCCGTTTTCAGTTTTTCTTTTTGCTTGTTTTTGGTGCGTATTGTTATTTGTGCATTTCTTTTCTGTTTGTTTCCTTTTCGTGTTTTGACCCTCCCCCTGTTTTTATTTACCGTTTTCGTGTTTGGTTGAGTTGCTTGGTATGCCGCGTTCTTGTTCCATTTTGTTTTGTTTGCTTTTGAGTGTTTCGTTTTGTGTTGAATAATTTAGGGGGAGGAGGGGAGGTCAATTATTTGTTCGACTGTGGTGAGTTTTGCACCACCATGGTCGACAAGAGCAGCGATGGTGCGTTACACCGGTGCCGGGGCCGGTGTCGCCAGCTACAGCGGCCTGTACAGGGGGGGGACGGCTGAAAAAAGATGGAACATTCTATGTTAACCAGCGAAAAAATACGAAGAGTCTTTTAAAGATAATGAGTTTCTGACGATTCCAGAGGCTCTTGACGCAGTAAGCCCGCGCACCATATCCTTGCTGACTTCCGATGCGAAAAACCAGGAAGTTAATCGGGGTCAGCATGGAAAGTATGGAGGAAGCATTAAAACCTTTGAACATTAGTCCAAGGATTCTCGCTAGAAGAACAAACGCCATATGGGACATCCTGTTACAAACGGAAGATCAGGCTAAAGAGTTGGCGGGAAGTGCGTTGAGTACAAAGACGCTACGCCTTCAGACCGAATACATGGACACCCGTAGGACAAAAGGGACCGTTCATGGGGTGCCCGTAGACATCCCAGACGATAGAATGGGGGCCTTCTTCGCCAAATTTGGTGAAGTAAATGAAGTAAAGCCGGTATTGAGACGGGGGATATGGAAATCCTGTTAACACTGAATAGAAGGAGTTTCCAGGAAATTCCCAACATTTTGGTCTGCCGGGACAGGAAGATGCTGGTAGTGGTGGAGGGCAGACAACCGTGTTGTTGGTTATGTGGGGCCTCGGGCAACACGGCAAAGGAGTGCACCGATAAAAAAATGAACAATCTCCACCACGTCCAGCATCTACAACAGCTACAACAACAGTAGGACAGGCAGAGGAGTGAACGTCGAAGGCGGATGGCGCATGGAAGGAAGTGACCAAGGCCCAGAAGACGTCAAACGTTTCGTCTCCTCCCACAAAAGAAACACCTCAAACTAAGAGGCATGTGACACCAGAAAAAAATGGAGAGGGGGATGGAGGCAACAGAAAAGGCCACACCAAAACAGCAGCAGCAGCAACAGCAACAACAGTAACATCAGCATCAGCAACAGAGAATGAAGCAGCAGCCACAGACAGAAACGCCAATGGATATGGATAAAAGGCCTCCACCTCGAGCTGCGTGTCTAAAAAGGAGGAGGGAGGAAGAAACGGAAGAACCACAGCAAAGGCACTCTGGCTGTAGTAGGGCAGAGTGGGGCATAGACAGAACCAGGTCACTCTCCGTCCCTGCTTCGTCAAGAGAAGCCATTAGCTCCCCCAAAACTAGGAGCCTCCATACTTCCCCTTCCCGTGCTCCATCCCCCTCTCCCTCCACTTCCTCCCTCAGTTCATCATCTACTCCACCTCACACATCCACTTCTTCCCCTCCACATCCTGCAAGGCAGAAAAAGAAAAAGATGATGTTCGCAGGCCCTAGATCCATATGCAGAGTAGACAGGGAGGAGTATAAAAAAGGCCTGTCGAAACAGAAAAATGCCCTCTTAGGGATGTTATTTAAAATAGATAATATAGACGGAAAGTCTGTAGAAAACCCTCAAAACTTTCCACGCGCACCGGGAGTAATAACCTGCGTGAGGGACATGGGGGTGTACTTAAAAGTGTGGAGCCATTTATTCGAGGCTAGGAAAGCCTACCCAAATATCAGAATTTTCGAGTTGGACAATCCTGATCTGAAAAAACTGAAACATTTTTGTGCTGGGAGGGTCCCTGTTTTGATTCATCCCTCATTATATAGGGCATTGTCCTGGATGGTCGGATGACGTCGGGGTTGGGAACAGGAAGCCTGGGACAATCCGTCGGGGCCCTTACCGTTGCAGATTCCCGGCCTGTATATGTGAGTAGGTCTTTTCTTTTTTTCTCCCTTACTTTTCAGGCCTAGAAGATGTCTATTAAGATAGCCACTTTGAATGTGAAGGGTTTGAGGGATCGGGGTAAGGCAGCCCGCCTGCTCCGTGATCTCTCGGCGTGGATGTCGGCGCAATCGAAGAGACCCACTTTGTTTGCAGCGTCGATGCGTGTGTGCTGGAAAGCGACTTTCTCGTTTATTCAGTATATGGCGACCGACATGCCAGAGGAGTTTCTTTGATGGTGAAGCGGACTCTTGATGCGAAGGTGGACCTTGTGCATACCGACGCCGAGGGCCGGTTGATCGGGGCAGATATTGCCGTGAAAAGTGGTTCGTTCCGAGTTGTTGCGGTTTATGCGCCCAATGACCGGGAGGAGCGGGTTTCGTTTTTTCGGCAGTTGGGGCCGTTCCTGGTGGATTCAACGCGTCGAATCTTTATTGGGACTGGAATGCCATCCTGGACCCCAAGTTAGATAGGGTACGGGGAAGGGGCGATCGAAGCCTGGTTGATTTGATCAAAGAGTTTGGTATCGTCGATAGATACCGGGTCGATCTCCCTGGGGGAAAATGTGGACGTGGGCTCAGAATTGGTCTTTTACCAAGGTAGTTAACTACCTGGATAGAATGTTAGTTAGAGGAGCCGACGTAGACTTGTTAGATTGTCCCATGTTCCACTGGGTAGGCTATTTGGATCACAAACGTGTGTGTGCTCGGGTGGCGTTAGATCGTAGGCCTAGAATGGAAGTTCAATCTTTCTTTACTGGACAGGCTGGACTTTCAGGCGCAGCAAACTAGCTTAGTGCAGCGGGAGCTAGTGGGGGCGGTTATCGGGAATAAGTGGTGGGAGAGACTTAAGAGTAGGATTAGGTCCTTCACCACGGATTTCAGCAAACGGCTCGCCTTAGGTAGAGCTGAAAAGTTGAAGACGCTTGAGGCTAGTTTTTCCCGGACGGTGGGTGGGAAGGATCCCCTAGATATAGCTAGGGAGGCCTTTGAGCGTTTGAGTAGCGAGCGATACACGGGCCAGGTAATTAGACATAGGTTAAGCAAGATGCCGTCCGAAGCTGTCACCAAGGGCGCAGATTTGCGCAAGGAAGAGATCCGTCGAGGTTCCGATTGTTACATTCGTGAAGTCAAAACCCTGGAGGGGCTACTGACGACATGTGCGAGGCGTTTCGGTGGCATTTCGAGAGCCGATTTACCAAGGAGCCTCGTCTCCGTGATGAGGAGTTTCGTAGCTATTTGGCTGACTTTCCTCGGCTTTCGCCGACTGAAGCGGCAAGATGAGAGAGAGAGAGAGAGAGAGAGAGAGAGAGAGAGATCACGGAGGGCGAAGTTTACGCGTCATTGAAGAAGTTCGGCAGAGGCAAGTCGACCGGTCTGGATGGTTTGTTCTATGAATTGTACTTGAGGCTGTCGCACATCTTTGTCCCGATTTTGACTGTGGTATTCAACAACTTGTTCCGGCAGGGGTCCATCCCCAATCGGTTCACCAGGGGTGTGATCACGCTTTGGAAAAAGGGCAAGGGTGCTGGGGTGAAACTAGATGATTACAGGCCCATAACTCTGCTAAACACAGAGTTAAAGATTTTGGCCAAGATCCTGCAGGAGCGTTTGCAGTCAGTTGCCGAGTCTCTGTTGGGTCCGGAGCAGACTTGTTCTGTGAGAGGTCGAACAATTCAGAGCAACCTGCATCTGATCCGCACGATCATAGAGGGTGTGATGAGGCCGCGCTGATCAATTTAGATCAGTCCAAGGCATTTGATAGGGTTGACCATCGCTACCTTGCTGCTCTCCTGCAGGACACCAGATTCAGACCCGACTTCTGCCGCTGGATTAGCCTCCTGTATCACTCCCCCAGTGCTGTGGCACAGATGAACGAGAAGCTGTCGGTCGCTTTTGCGCTGTCTAGGTCTGTTCGTCAGGGTCGTCCACTGTCCCCTCTCGTGCTCATTGATCGCGCATACGTATTCGTGTCGCCCCCGTATTCTGGGGTGAAACGGGTGGTGTTTCTTACGCTGCTGGCCACGGCTCGAATGGTGATTTGGACGACGCGACAGGAGGAAGTCTTGCGAGGCAATCGTCTTTCTCATTAGGATCTGATCCGATTCTTTGAGCATCAGCTCAAGATGAAGATTAGAACTGATAGAAAGCGCTTGCATTCGACAGTCATCAGCGAAAGGTCGGTGACTGAGGCGAACTTGGTTTGTTTGAACAGGCCCAGCCTTGATTTTCTCTTTTAGGTCAACCTACGACACATCGGGGTGGTTTCCTGCTGAACCCTTCACTGGGTTAGGTTTGACAAGCTTTTGTGTACCTAGTTAATGTGAGTAAGTATTGTTACTGGCCTGCTCCCGGCTGCCTCTTTGGTTATGATCCAAGTCGAGATCCCCAACCTTCCCAGTTTGTTGGCCACCTTTGCATCTCGACTGGGTCAGCTTTTATATTTCCCATTTTGAGGGTTGGACGGGCTCTACTAACATTAGTTATGTTTAGTTTACTTTGTGTTTATATTTGGAGTTCATTCCCTCCCCTCTCATTTTAGTCAACCATAAATTTTTAAGTATAAATTTCATAATCATTAGATTTTTATGGCATGGGGTGCGTTTTGTAGGACCCCCTTGAGAGGAGGCGATATTATGGTGTATGGAGGATTGAGTGGTGACGGACGAGTTTTTATGGTGAATGTGAAAATTGTAATGAGTGAATGGGTCGTGAATCAGATTAGATAGGTATAAGATTGTTAGTGTCGACCAGCCTTAACCCCTCCCCATTTCTCGGCCTTGTGCCATAATTGCCTATTTTCACAATAAATCTCAATACGGCAAATACAACATCTACACTTTGTCACTCAGGATTAGCCCCTACTAAGGAATTTAGGCCAGTCTCTCGAATTTAAACTACAAGCTATTTCGGCTTATAAGCGCCGTGATGATATGGAGGGGAATAGCAAAGTAACTGTCGATATGGTGAGAATGTTCAGTGGCGAAGGTGATTTGATGTCCTGGTTGGCGAAAGTGAAATTGGTAACGAGACTGCAAAAAATCTACGACCTCGCAAGCTTTATGTCCCTGTTTTTGAGAAGGAGACGCCCTGGCCTTATATCTCCAGGTGACCGAAGAGGATCAACGGGATGCAAAAAAAATAGAGGCTAAGCTGAAAACAGCCTTTACGGACGGAGTTTTTTTCTGAATATGCAAAGTTAGCGAAGATGCGGTGGACTGGCGAAGCCGTTGATGTTGTATGTAACGAAAATACAAAACTGGCGGAAGTAGCAGGATTTGAAGGAAGTGGGCAAGAGCAGATTGTGAAGCTCGCATTTGTCAATGGGTTCCCGGAAAGTATTTCGGTGCCACTACAGCAGTTGCCAAATGTGGGAAACTGGAACTTAGTGAAATAATTTCAACTGCCAGGGTGCTTACAGCCACACGAAGACCAGAAGTGATAGCGGTCGCAGAACGAGAACCTAAACAGCGTGATGGATGACGAAGAGTGATCAAACCGTATTGTGGCAAATGTTATAACTGCAAGGGTCCTCACTTGTTGAGAGACTGTAGGGAACCAATCAAGCGAGCCGGGTTATTGTGTAAAACACTGCCCACAGGGAAAAAGAACAGGGGGCAACCGGTGCGCCGGAGGTTACCCCTTCAAATCAGCAATGGCGCAAACCAGAACACTACCAACAATAGAAGCGCTAATAGAAGGTAGGAGAGCAAGGGCCCTGATTGATACTGGCTGCACCACAACATTAATCCGGTCGGGTTTTTCGTAAAGAGCAGTGGATGGACGGGAGGTTGTGTGCAGAGGGATCAGCACAGTGACGTTGGAGGTATGTGGACGGTTACTGAGAATCGAGGCAATTGGGATGGAAAAGATCATCGACGGTGTTGACGACATTGTGGGCATGGATGTTATCCACCATCTTGGAGGGGTTACCGTCTACGAAAATGGTAATGTGGAGTTCAGAGGAGATTGTTTTATGAATATACAGCCAAACGGCAAGAGTAGCAAAAAAAAAAAAAAAAAAAAAATCAATTCGAAGTGGTAGATAAGGACTTTGGTACAAGGTTTGATGGAGAGAAGTGGACCGTGGAATGGAATGGATTTCAGAACCGATATTAAAAAAAATAAAAAAACTGAGTAAGGAGAAGAAGGTCGAGTTCGACAGTGAAGTTAAACGGTGGATTGAGGAAGGAATCTTAACCCCGTGGGACCAGGATGTTCAGACGGGAGTGCTACCATTAATGGCTGTGGAACAACCCACAAAAAACAAGATCAGGCCAGTTCTCGATTACCGAGAACTAAATAAATAGTGTCATTCTGGTGGGGATGCAATTGACGTTTGTGGAGAAACAATGGAGGCAAATGACAACGCCATCAAAAATTGTTGATCTAAGATCCGCATATTTCAAATACATGTCGCGAGATATCTGTGGAAGTACCATTTAGTTCGGTACAAGGGACAGACCTATTGTTTAACTAGGTTGGGGTTTGGACTAAATGTATCCCTGAAGATTATGACAAAAATCTTAAAAAATGTGCTAAAAAAAGAGGAATACATCAGAAAAAATAAGGATTCGTATTTTGACGACATACACGTTGGATGATACAGCGGTAACATTTGCAGACCTTGTAAATCATCTTAACAACTTAACAGCAAAGCCACCAGAATCATTAGAAGGTGGAGCAGCATTGGGTCTTCTGCTTCATACGGATAAGGCAGGAAATCTGGTATTTGCGAGAGGGAATGACCTGCCTGAGATGCATGAGGAAATGAGCAGGCGTGAACTGTTCTCTGCCTGCGGAACTGTTTCCTGCCTGTGGGCCACTACCCAGTAGCTGGATGACTTAGAATTGCCCGCAATTATTTGAAGAGAAGAGCAGAAGAAATCGATTGGGAAGACAAAGTGGATAGTGAAACAACCGGTGTGGTACGGGAAGTTGTGGAAGAAGTTCGACAGCTCGATTCAGTTCGAGGGAGATGGCATGTTCCCAAATTGGAAAAGGGCGTTGTATGGTGCGACGCAAGTATGGCCACTGGTGTATGTATTGAGATCGATGGTGTGATAGTCGAAAATGCGGCATGATTAAGAAAGAAACGTGACTACAACCATATCAACGTTGCTGAATTGGATGCTATGATAAAAGGTGTAAACCTCGCGTTGTAATGGGGACTAAAAGAGATCGAGATCCGAACTGATTCGGTTACTGTCCGCAGTTCGATTAGTCTTATGATAACGGGCGAAAAAAGGATTCGTACAAAGGAGCGGCAAAGCTACTTAACATGCGACGTTTGGGGATTCTGAAGGGAATGATTGATGAATTTAACTTAAAATTGAGTGTAACATTCGTGCACTCAGAGAGAAATAAGGCGAATGCTCTAACCAGAGTGACAAAGTGTTGGCTGAAAGTAGAGAAAGTTATTATGGTGACGTGCCGTGCAGGCCGAGATAACGTCAAGGATTTGCACGGACTACATCATGTAGGAGAGGACAGAACACTATATCTAGTGCGGAAAGTCTACAGAGGTGTCAAGAAATACTGTACAGAAGGTGGTTAGAAGCTGCGATCGTTGTCAATCGATCGACCCGTCGCCAAATGTTCACGAATTAGGAGAGGTCCAAGTAGACACCAATTGGACCAGGTTATCTATTGATGTGACACATTATAGAGGTGAAATGTACCTGACTATAATTGATTGTGGCCCTGGCCGGTTCGCCATATAGAGGGAGATTCGAGCAGAAACGGCAAACATCATTGCGAAGTAGCTAGAGGAGATTTTTTTGAGCGTGGACTGGTTGAAGAGGTACTCATGGACAATAGGGCAGCGTTCCGTTCGGAAGTGTTCCGGGAGAGCAGCGTACAGGCCTAGCGGAAATGGTATCGTAGAACGAAACCACCGAACTATAAAAGTCATTGCCAAGAGAGAAAGGATATTGTTGTGGATTCCGGGATGAAATCCGGTCTCAAATGAATGACAAAAGCAGGAATGAAATATAGCAAATAAATGTATTGACGCAATAATACAATTGGTAATACGGTTAGTAGATCCAGAAATGCGGTTAGTAGCAATAATAATATATATACAGTCTGGGAAATTCAGTATCGAAGTATGACTTCTACATGCTCGCAACTGTGACTCCTACAAAGCGGTTACTTCACACTCGACTCTTCACTCTCTCACTCTCTCACTCTCTCACTCCCGAGTATTCACCGGCAGCAGTACAAGTACACACTGGGCGAGTCCGCTTGTATAAAAAGGGGTGGACCCCATAATATCGGCTTCCGAAGCGGTTATTTATATTAAAATATGTCACCTAAATCTGGCCAACGTGAAGACACTGTGCCGCAGAGAGCAATTTACACATACCAATGGAGACATTCTAGAGTTAGATCATGTTTAACACACTCTGACGGGCCTGAATCTATACGAAGTGGAGAGGAGGTTTGGGTCAAGTCAACTGGAGCCAGCTTCCCGACAAAATGGAAAAGAGGAATGGTTACCGGGACGCAGTCGCGCAACAGTGTTGAGGTGGATGGTATGCCAAGACATGTTCTTGACCTTAGAGTGATTCAGAAGGATTCGGAGAATGATGGAGACAATGGGAGAAGTTCTCAACATCTACACTTTGTCACTCAGGATTAGCGCGTACTAAGGAGTTTAGGCCAGTCTCTCGAATTTAAACTAGATTTTCTTTTGATTATCTAGGATTTAATGAAATTTATACTAAGCTAAAATTTGAAGTACTTTCAATTTGTTCGCTTTTAACATATAGTCACATACGTGCGGACGAGATGAACAATTTTAGCTGTGGTGAAGGCTGTTTACTTAAGAGAAGGCAAACTGATATCAAACAAATTGGATAAAGCTCATTAGTCATCTTAATGGTTATCTATCTGGGAGAAGGAAAATCTGTTATAAAACCAAGCACTTAGATCTAATGACAATGTCTAATAATTTCGTCCATCATGCTACTGGTAAGGAAAAGTTTAGTATGCCACGTAGCTTAACTACAGATAAAAAAATCTAAACTTCAAAAATATTCAAATGAAAAATAGGACAAATCAACGTCCAGTTAAGATCAAGTGATTTTAGAGTGCATTTCATTTTAGAATAATGCAAAAATTTAAATCTTGATGTATGTAAGAGTTCAAACTGATGAACTTGACTAAAACAACATAGAGCACTCAAATAGTATTCGTTAGTCGAAGCAGATGGGACCTTTACAAGAAACAAACAGAAGGGAAAGAAAAACGAAAGAGAGAATATTAAACAATTAACAAAGAAAATAAAAAAGAACTAGTTCATGCTCTGATAAACCAAATTAATGAAACCAAACAACAATGACAATATATGTTAAAAGGTGGAGAAAAGTAAAACAAATCATGATAACTTCATGTAATAAAAACCGACAAGGAAGAAATCCCCTGATCTTAAAATCACTTTGAGTTAACCTTGCCACATTAAGCTGAAGATTCCCGCGGAAATAGAACATACAGCAATATATATCCAATCATTACAATGTCTGTTTCCAAACGTAAACAATAGCGGACCTAGTGACGGGGAAGTAAAAAAGGATCTAACACGCTAAAGAACAAGAAAATATCATTCAACATTGAGAGTGAACTTTAGAATAGCCTATTCTGTCCCCGAATTTAAGAACAATTTTCCCAATTTCATGAAATGAATCTAGAATCAAAAATCAATCCCCAAAATTTAGTGCATATCGGCCATTAATGCACTATGCGAACAAATAGGTAGTCCTCAAGACCCTCACGCATATAGAGAACCATTTTGGTGAACTGTTCCATGAAATTCAACACCTCCGACCTAGTTTGGTTTTTGTTATGGTCCAGTTCCTTGTAGCACGGTGATAGTCCACGGTAGAACCAATAAATCAGAACTCGAACACAGGTATGGAATAACACAGATATATTACAAACAGGAATATATACAGAGTAGTAGAAGTGTTAGTATGAACAATCAGGTTTAGTAGAGAGAACAATGTAGTCTCGACCAGTATCACTATTCCAATGTCTTGCAGTAATTGTCTGAACGCGACTCTGTTTCGGACTGCTTCTGACTCGACTCTTGACTCGACTTGAACTACTGACTCGACTTGAACTATTGACAATATTTGTTGCTGTAGATATACAACAAATGTGGCACAAGACCAAAAAAAGGGGTTGGGGAAAAGGACAGTCATCACTTGTCTTAATATAAAACTTAGCTAGCCACAACCGCTGATCCTATCATACAAAACAATACCTTTCTTACTACATCCACCAAAATACCTCTTTGTTTCAATGAAAATCCTAACTAGTTCCCTTATGTACAAATATTGTCTGTGGGGGGAGGGGCATAAAAACAACAATTTTTAAAAAATCCCCAATGAGTATATACAATATGACATATAATATATTTACAAGAAACTAAACAAAAAGGTGTTAGTAATACCCCCCCCCCACACACACACACGAACCTTAAATGTGGCAGAAATATCAGTTAACCGGACGAAATCGATGCGGGACTATGAAAATAAAGGAAACATTCATACCTCTCATTCATACACAACAACAAATACGAAAAACACACACGCGAAACGAAAGGCGCCCCGCATCCAGCAGAGAACTGACATCACTGACCACCTCAACGAGAGAGAGGATGGATAGTTAAAGTAAAGAAAAAAAAGGGGGAAAGAAATAAAAGGGGCCAATGAGCAAACACACCCTAGCTAAGTTTACTGAAAAGAAGAAAAACTTAAAATCAAAAAACAAGACCTACACTAACCTAATCTCGGAATGGGTTGCCTATGTTCAACCCAGGAAAACAATATCCTTATTAAAATGCCACTCAAGGTCAGCCCCTTTTACTCGGCACATACGCGCAAGATTCACCCACCTTTTGCCAAATTCTGATGAGGTGAGCCGCCGCCTTTCCCTCCTAATCTTGACTCTAAGCTGATGCTTAAAGTACAAGATCAGTTGGGAGAGGTGATCTTCTCGCCATCATAGAATTCCTTCTGACGCGTCGTCCAAATCACGACTCTCATAACCCCTAGTAAGCAACAGAACACATAGTGTTCAGCCTTCGTCATCTGCGTCACCACATTGCTACAAACAGAACTGGCTTCAAGGACAAAAAACTTTCCCTGCAGCATGCGAACCATGAGGCCTTCAACAAACCTGCACAACGGCACTACCGTACTGCAGTGAAAGAAGGCGTGACCAATGGTCTCGACTTCCCCAGTACAGCGACGACAGTTTGGATATTTCTCCAAGCCTGCTGAACAAAGTCTCTTGGCGACCCAGAGGGCGCCACGAATCACAAGCCAGGTGAGTGATGCCTCATCATTATTGAGACATTTCAACCCAAGCGCCCAAGGCCATATCGAGCGAGCCTCCTGCTTCGTAAGACCGAGCTCGCCAATCAGATCATCTTGAACGCACCCCCCGCCCAGCTAACAGTTGATACAATGCCTTACGAGACAACGCCTGGGCGTTGGAGTTGGAGAGGCCATCCGACGCCCGTAAGAGCAGGTTCAGAGCACGACGACATTCGCGGTAGAAGGAGCACTCGGCTCGGAGTGTACGGCCGGCCTCCTCCTCGCACGAGTACACACTTCTCAGGGATGGGAAATGTTTACGGATGTCTTCTTTCCAGAAGGCGCCCTCCTCATCCGCTCCGCGACATATTCAGTCTAAAAAGGTGATGCGAAGCATATGTTGACGAATCTCAATGCTAGGCATACCCAGACCACCCTCAGAGGGATGGAGACAACAGATCTCGCGAGATAGCATAGGGGCCTTGTCTCTCCACAAGAAAGAGAACAAGGTCCGTACTAATAATATTAGTCTGGCATACGGGAGTGGAAGTACAGAGTGTCGGTAAAGGAGAATCGGGTAGATGTGTGAAACATATACTTCCGCCCTTCCCTTTTGGGAAAGCCTCCTCGGAGACCACAGATTATCGTGATCTCGGCCTTCCCTTGTACCTCCGACAAATTCATTTCCAACTGGAGATCAGGACCGAACCAGTATCTTGATCGGCCCATCCGTCCAGAGGAAAGGTCCTGGAAGAGAAACTCCCTTCAGCGCACCCAACCGCAAGCCAACAGACTTATCGCGGTTGATCTTGGTCCCTGTCACCATCTCATACCCACTGATCTCTTTGCTGACTTCGTCAATCTCGGCTCTGCTCGACACAAGAACCGAAACGTCGTTAGCATAGGCAGAATACCTGGCTGAGGTGGTAGCCCCAGACAAGGAAATTCCGCCTTTAACTTGCGATGGAATGGTTTCAACGCAAGAACGTAAAGCAAGGGTGAAAGCGGACAACATTGACGAATGGAGCGAGACAATATGAAAGGCTTCGATCTTACCCCATTCACCTCCACCAGCGCACCGGGGGTCGCATACAAAAGTCGGATCCGAAACCGGCCGCCGAAAGGACAGCCTCCAGAAAACGATGGTCAACCCTATCGAAGGCCTTGGACTGATCTAAATTGATCAGCGCGGCTTCACTGTCGACTTGTTCTAAGATCAAGCGTACCATATGAAGATTATCCTGAATAGTCCTGCCCTTCACAGCACAAGTTTGTTCAGCGCCAATCAGACTAGACAGGACAAGCTGCAAAAATCTTTAACTCAGTGTTTACCATGGTTAAAGGGCGAAATTTCCCTTACCCATCCCCACCGTTCTTGTCCTTACGCAGCAACTTGATCACACTGTTGTTCATGATGACGGACATCTTTGAATATAGAATTCAGAGGTTAGCAGTGAATATTTCGAAGACAGTAGGGAAGCGTAGTTCAGGTTAGCAGTGAATATCCCGGTAGCAGAGCGTAGTTCAGTAGTTCTTCCTTCTGTTCTTTCGCCTGACATTCGGAGAGAGTAAACAAAATGGCCGCCTTTATATACGACGGATTGAATATTTTACGTCTTCTGATTGGTGGACTATAAAATGAGTCAACTCATTTAGACTGGCTCACTAGTACACAAAAAACTGCAACACTCCCTCATTTTTGGGTGTATTACCGAATCTTCTTTCAAAATATTAGTAAAGTCAATATTCATATGAAATAAATATTTTAGTATTTAGAAATTTTTTTTTTAGCATTCATAAAATAATGAATAATTTTTTTATTTTTATTAATATCCACAAAAATTAGTTATATCATTTTGTCCAGAGTTAAGTACTTTAGGTTAATAAACATTAACAATATTATAAATTTGGGTTGTGATCACAACAGAAAAAGTGGAAAAAATTATTTTTTTACCCATAGCTGGGACCCATTAAAACAGTCGCTATCACTCCGGGTCAGAGTGATCCTGAGGGTCATTAGAAGAGGATTGGGCTAAAAGTAGGACTATTTACATTTATACCCCGAAACTAAGGACTCACATTCATACCAAAAACTGACGTTTCTTAAGACAATAACTAATGGATGCAATTTTACGTCCTACCCAGGACTAATAAGCACCTTAGAGAGACTTAATGGATGCAGTTTTACGTCTTGCCCAGGACTAATAAGGACCTTATAGGTCAGTACCAAATATAACAGGAATGAAACCCCTAATTTCAATTTTGTAATTGGCTTTGTAAATAAATCCGACACGTTATTTTCCGATTGAACATATTCAATTTGTACTGTTTTCTTTTGTACCAGATCCCTTTATAGATGTTACGGCTATTAGTGCTGGATTGATTATTTCACCTAAAAACTCGTTGAATTTCCTCCGTTGCTGAAATAAATAGATAGAGAAAAGACGGAAGGATACGGAGACAATGGAGGGACTGTTTAGGACTGATTTTATTTCTTTCTATTGGATTCAACGACCTCTTGTTGGGGAATTTCCTCCCAAAACAGTTGGTACGTATTCACCAGTCAATGGTCCAACAGAAAAAGCCCCAGCGTTTCTTCTTTTAAGCGTCTGCTCTTTTTAAGCGTCTCTCTTTTAAAAAAAACGTCTGCTCTTTTATTCTTTATTTTTGCACCTGCGTAATTTGTCTTTCCTGTCAGAGGACTCTTGGGAGATTTTAATGTTTATTTTATTATTTTTATACTTTTATTTAATTTTGTATTTTATTTTATTCCCACAACACATCCCTACCCGATGTAGCGGAGCTACAGTAAGGATGCATTTAAGGCAAAGTTAGTCTGTTATAAGGTGCGTGTGTGTATGTTCTTCTTTTCAATGTACATACAATTTTGTTTATGTGTATTTTTGTGTGTAGTAGAAATGGTCATTGTTTCTTGTAAAACGTACACGTCTACCCGAGCGGGTGACGATTGGTTCCTGTGGTAAGTTTTGCTGCGTTTCAGGTGTTGGTGATGACGTGTTGTCTATTAAGCTGTGTTTTTTGTTTTCATTCTTTTTGGGGGCATTGACGAATATTGCTGGATTCAATCGCTCAATTGAAACCGTTTGTTCATCACCAGCCAATGTCTCAATGATAAAATATTTTTCTTCTTTTTTTATTACTCTGTAAGGCCCCGAATATGGAGCTTCCAGAGGTTTTCTAATCCTGTCAGTTCGCAGCCATACATGCGTTGCTGTTTTTAGTTCTTTAGGTATAAAAGATTTTTGAGTTGTATGTAGCTGTCCTTTTGAAAGGAGGGTTATATCCAACTCTTGCATCTCTTTGGCAATTTTTTTATGTCATTTTTGGACAAGTCAGGATACTCCTGGTCAATTATTGGTTTTGGAAGTAATAACTGGGTTCCTGTGACAGCAGTGGCTGGGGAGAAACCTTGCTCATTAGGCATATTCCTAATACCAAGCAATATAATTGGCAATGCATCCAACCAGCTCTGCTTTCTTGTCATGATTGCTGTTTTAAGAGTACGGTGTAACCTTTCGATTATTCCATTGGTTTGAGGGTGGTAAGCCGTTGTACGGAGCGCCTGTGAAACCTATTATAGCAGATGGGTCCCTAAACAGTTCACTTTCAAATTGACTTCCCCTATCGGTGACAACATGTAATGGGACTCCAAAACGAGAGATCCATGTATGCAGGAACGCTAATGCTATGGTGGTGGTGGAGGTGTCTTGAGAGAGTGTAGCTTCTACCCATCTCGTTGCTCTATCAATGCACGTAAGGACATATCTAGCTGGAGATGTGTATACGCCGTCATAAGTGGTGGTGGGTAACAGAGGACCAATGATGTCTATATGCACGGTTTCAAATCTTCCTGATGGCAGAGAAAAAGGTGTAGTTTCTGTTCTAGTGTGTCTGGAAATCTTGGACTGTTGGCATCGTAGACAGCTCTTGACCCAAGATCGTATGTTTTCTCCATTTCTGGCCAGAAGTACCTAGCTTTAATCAGTTTTGTTGTTGGCGTGGGTCCTGGATGGGAGATGTCATGGAACATGTCGAAGATTCTCCCTACGAAGTGGCTCAGGTATGTATGGTCTGGGAGTAGATGTTGATAGGTCGCACCAGACGGATGACCCTTGCAACTCAAAGGCTTTAAGTCGGCTCCTGTATGTGTCGATTTCCTCATCCTCTCTCTGTGACTCACTGATAGCTGGTAGATCACAGGGGTCTACGGTCACCGAAAATGTGGGTCGAGATAGACAATCAGCAACGATATTTTCATCTCCTCTTATATATTGTACATCTGTGATATACTCTGTCATAATTGATAAATATCTTTGTTGCTTGTCCGATTTCATCGGTGTTTTCTTTCTGAACGCCAGGGAAAGAGGTTTGTGGTCTGAAAACAAAGTGACATTTCTGCCTTCAATTTGTGGTTTGAAGTGCAAGACTGCCTGATATGCTGCCAAAAGTTCCCTGTCAAAGGTGGAATATTTCTTCTGGTTTTCAGACAGTTTTTTTGAACAAATTTAACAGAAAATGACGTCCAAAATGGTAAGTATCAAAAATAATCGGGCTGTAAAAAAAGTGGTCAGAAAAAGTCAAGGAAAAAAGGTCTGACTTGGAGTACTGACTCCCGCCTACTCCTGAGGCGCAGTATTTATTAAGTATGGAATAATCCATTATTATTATTATGGGTAAGATCCCATAAAAGTTTTCGATATGGTAAGGTGTGTAATGATGGCAAACTGTCATCAGTCAACTCCAAGAAATTGCATATATCACTAATAGTAAATTGCATACCTGCTATGTCGGCCTTACAGAAGCATATAAACACATGAATAGAAACTTCCACTTCTCATCCATTAGAAACCAAAATCAAACTCATATCAAAAGATATTTAGTGCTTAAGCAGTTTTAATTAAGTGCTTAACTAGTTTTGTAATATGGTATGGGGACGGGAATAGTGGCGTCAACAACATATTAAATGGATTTTATTCTAGTGTCTTCAAAACGGATCTCTGATTTGAGGAAACCACGAATGGGGAGTGTCCGTGTGGCTCCATATACATAAATTCTGACTGAAGTTTTTTGAAGTTCCAGTGTGCTATAGTCTCTCTAGGTTAGAATGTCTATGATCACACCAGTATCAACCATAAATTTAGTCAGTGTGACATTTATGTAGACCGTCACAAACGGAGCGTTTGTTCTTGGCGCTGGTGGCTGTCTTGTTCTCTCAGAGAAATATTTGAAGAAATTTGTCTTATCTCTTTATTTTTCCTGACCAACAGACAAACTCGCGCAAAATGATCCAAATGGTGGCAGTTGCATTTTTCCCTTTAGCAGGACAAAAAGCATGAGTCTGGACCATCACTATATTGGCAGGCTGTATTATTGTGAAACTTGGTCACTCCTGTTTCTTCCTCATCGTTGACCGCTGCTATCTTCGGTAACCATTTTTTTTTTTACTATTTCTGTGATTCTAGTGTAAGTCATTTGCTTGGCTCTTGCTTCATCTAGAAGCTGTTTTAGAGCGCAGTTTTCTTGCAGAGCTTTCCTTTTAATCCTATAAGAAGAACGGCCCTGAATGATTTGTGCGAGAAGTCTTGTGTAGCATGCATCAATACTCTCTTTTGAATATCTGACAGGAAATATGGTTTGAAGTGGGGTGGGGGTGAAATATTCCATAAGGGAGTGCTTTATTCTCTTATATTCCCCCAACACCTCCACACCCCAATTCCTTTTTCCTCATCTGTAAGGCTGTGGTAAATATCATAAAATCAGTCCCCAGCGAAATAAAGGAGCATTATCTTTTTCATTTTTGTTCTTTTCTATGTTTAACGCGCATAGCAGGTTCTCAATTTTTTCGACACATTTGTGCGATCTCTTGCTTGTGGTTTTGTTCGTCATTGCACACTGCGAATGCTGAAAATGTGGGGAGGTTTTCCATTCTGTTAAATTTCTTTTCATGTTTTTTTTTCAATTAAACTAATACTTTTAAAAAAAAAAAGCTCTCGTTTTCCTCGTTGCCAAATGTACTGTCTTACAGCTTGTGAAAAACGAATGCGATAGAGATCCGTTAGGCATACCCAAAGAAAACACAGAGGTCAGTTAAAAGCTTCTAGCGCGCACAAGGGGCTATCTGCGATTTGCTGATTCATATCTCCCGCACCTGCATTTTCTTTATTAGAAAGGAACCTCCAATTCCGGTGGTCAATGATGTCACAACACCGCAACCACATACCCTGAATCCATCCTGAAAATTTAGGATATGGAATTAGTAAATATTAAACACATGAAATACCTCGGTTTATAACAAATTTAGTAAAGGAGATGAAGAAATTAAACCTAGAATAAACTGTTCCGGCAAACACCACAAATTATTACAAAATCAAAACATTAATCTAAAACGTCGGGCCATATTTTAAATAGGTTCCTCTGATTAAGACTTTTATATGTATGTCATACATGCAGACAAACTCGTTCAGAATTATCTAAACTGTCAGGTGTACACAACTGCTTTCTCATATCAATGGTTAAAAGTAGCTTCGAATGAAGCTTGTAGCTCTTAGAACCATCCTACTTCGAGCATTGTAGCAGTGGAAGTAATATTACAGTAGTGGTAATATGCTTTTGACGAAACTGATGCTAATACATATAATTATCTAAGTAAATATAAGAATATTGTAAACAAACAAGTTGCATTAAAATGTTTCCTTCTTTTCTCAATTGCGCAACACTGAATCACATTAATAATTTGCATATAAAATATTTACAGGATTTACAAAATGATAAATTTTTATTGATAAATATTACTCGCATAAATTGAATTTTTGACCTAAAACAGAAAATGACTATTTTTCATCATTTAGATTCGCTGCATGAATCAGTTTTAAATGTAATTTAATGGACATGTAAAATACCCCGTGAAAGTTGTGGATGTGAAAATAAATTAATAAATTAATAAATAGCTTATAAATGAAAATTCATTCAAATTCGAACGTTGACATAAAAATAAAACTTATTACAGTCAAAGAATAAGTGAATTTCTTGTTTTTAGAGTTTGACTGATCCACTATTTTTATACCACTAATTTTATTTACCCAAACTGTTCGAATTGTCATGAAAATACTCAGCTGCCAGCACCTCTCTTGGAGGACATTTCTGATTCTCATTGTTGCTACAGAGCAGAAAAAACAATGAAAATAGCTTGCATCCCTGGTACCACTTATTTGAACTGCTATCCTTAGGCCTACGTTTTAATTCTAATAATTTAATTAACTTAGGATAAATCACTTCAGGCAAATCTTTTATCTTTGGTCCGCGTGTAAAACGAATGCCACCGCACTTCTTTTCATTCAATATGTTGCGTGTTTATTGTGTGTGTTTGTGAAACTGGGGACTGCTCTCTAATTTCATTGTGCATTACACAGTGACAAAAAAAAAAGAATAAATAAAAATCCAACAATATTTATTTGAACAAAATATCTAAAGGGAAAAAGAAAGAGTTCAACATTTCTATTATTGTGTTAGAAAAAAACGTTAAACCAACAGATGTAAAGTTAAATATGTGACGTCATTTTCTGTGACATAAATAGCGTCGCATACATAATGTGCTGACAATATGCACAAACACTAATATCAAAGACGCTTTTGACTTAACAGACTATTTAAAAATGATAAACGTCGGTCAAAAGTTAAGAGCCGCCATCTTGGAAAAAGATCGGGTTAAAATTAAAGAACTGTTGAAGAATGGAGCTGATCCGAATGCAGCTATCCCAGGTGAAGATTTTACCGCAATTCATTTGGGGGCTGGAACGACGAAGTCAATCACACAGTTGTTACTTAAGCATGGCGCTAATCCTAACGTACAAACAATTGAAGGAACAACGCCATTACATATTGCTGCTTCTTGGGGAAAGAGAGATATTCTCAAAGTGTTGCTCAAATATGGTGCCGATGAGACCATTCGGGATAGCGAAAATATAGCTGCTATAGAAGTAGCGCAAAACTATGAATTCTGGGACTGTTTAAATATTCTACAAAAACGAAGCAAACAGCGACTTAGAAATCAGCTGGAGACAGAGAAAAGAAAAAGCGGCCTGTGCCAATCGATTGATTGCCCTGCGCAAGTTCAGGTGAACGTGCATCGCGAGCATATTGACGTGTTTACTGAACTCACTGGTGAACGATCACATAGCTGTGATATAGATAATTCTAATGGACTTGATGAAAATCGAAGCTTACCGCTTATGTCGGCAATTTTTAGTTTGCCTCGACACATCCGTAACTTTTATAACGAAGAAAGCGACAGTGTCACGAGCAGAGAAACCTCGATTTTGTCCTCGTCAGTAAAAAGGAAAATGTACCTTACTGCTGGTTCCATTGAACACAATTGGGAAAATCCTGACACTGAGAATTTTTTTTCTGCAGATCCCTCTTTAGACACAGAGGTTGATGAAGAATCAGTTCAAGTCGAAAATATAACACAGACAGCCGAGACTGGATTGTTAAAAATGAATCATCAAAATGGATTTCACATTGAAAATAAATGCCAGGATAAAAACAATGAACACCCAATAAAAAAATCAAAGAGTAGACTATATTCAGATTCAAGCAATGAAAACCCGAAAGTTGACAGCATAAAAAACTCTGTATGTATCGACGAATACTCAAGTGTAGAAACAGAAGATCCCAGCAAATATCATCTGAAATATCTTATTGGGCCTGAATGCGTGTGCAAATGTATGGGAAAAAATGACCACACTGGATCAGATGTCTCCTCAGGGAACATTGACACCTTTTCTACGATAATCTCAGACGTACCAAATGGTGTTTATTCTCAAAGTCATTCTGCATTAAATAACGAAAATTTAAAGTCTGATATACACGCAGGCTGCATTTTAGAAATTAAAAATCAGAACGAATTCCTTCATCAGGAAGATAAAGTTAAACATAGACAGCAACATATAGCTGAGAATGTGGAAATCAATAAGAAACATGATTTTCACAGTGCAAAGAAAACGGAGAATAATTGCCAAGAAATACCTGACAGATACTGTTTCTACAATAAACACCTTCAAATCAAAATCGACCTTCGTTTTGGACCACTGAAATCGGAAACTAAAAATCTTTGTGACTTTAACTGTTCAAAAAGTAGTATTACAGAACGAAGTCAGAATTCTACATGTCATAGAGACGTGTGCATTCATTGTTATGACAAAATAGAAGAAAATACACCCCGTGTAACAAGTATGAAAAGTACAGATCAACCTAATATTAACCACGAGACAATTAATAATGATATTTACACGCATACCATAGATATCTTGGATGATTCTGCCGTTAAAGTTGATGCAAGGAGCCGTCATGATGTTCACTGCAGAAGATTAGATAAAAATGCAACCAAACAAAATGGAAAGGGTAAGAATAAGTTAGAAATATAGTTTAGTCAACAAACCTTGTTCTAAATTGTAATGAGGAAAAATGCACATTCAATTTACCGTAACGAAAATGATTTAATGTATTTCCTTTCACTTTTTGTTTAGTTTAACTTTGATCAGATCTTTATTAAATGTTTGCCCAACACAAGATATGTTACTAATGAGTTTTGGTGCATGAACGTAGGAAGCAGGAGTAGGTATTTACTCTCCACTAAGAAGAGTTGTGACACAATTTTTTAAGGTGGGATCCCGAGCGTGTACACCCAGGCGAGGAACAAAAATTTCCCGCAGCCCCCGCAACCGTCGGTTGCGCTGGTCTCGGTGCGGGCACCGATCCATCTCTCTGGTGCAATGAGAGGGCGCGACCTCGGGCAGCTGTTCCCTAGGGCTGGGTACCTCTCAGTATAATTTTCCTCAGTTGCGACTCTGTCCTTTGACGGAGCCGCCCTTGAGCGCACCCTGCCTAAAGACAGAGTCGCAACTGAGAGATGATAAACAATGTGTTACAAACCACACGAGGAAGCAGAAGTAAATGCATATTATGAGGATATATAGGACAGACAACGACGGTTGAACCAAAATATTAGGAAATTAGGATTTTAGCGATGACGGGAGCAGCGTTTCTGGATTCTGTTCCACAAAGTACCGCTTCTCAGCAGGAATATGCGTGGAACTTCGTCCTTATCAATGGAACACGAAGGGAATGAGGATAATTCAATCACGTCACGGTGTGTTCTAGCCGTAAATATTTGAACTGGTGGAACGAAGGAATGTATATCGTCGGGACATTTGCCATGGAAATAGCGATAGTGTCGTGATAGACTTGTGATCTTTCATCTGTGCGAAAGAGTTGAAAATAATTCATCAACCACAAGGCCGTATAGATGATTTTGAACTCTGATGAGACTGGAAAGAGAGAATTGGGGAACTCCAGTCCAGATATAGCAGCAATACATTATTTTTAGTCTGACGTGAATTTTGTAAAGATAAAGCATGGTAGGAGGAGTCAAATACTTTCTGGATTGGAACTAGTAGCGATGGATCCTATCGAGCAAATTTTGGAAGTTCATTCACTGAACGCCGATGAGGAACATAGTTTAATGCAAACATATGTACGCATGTTGGTATCCGCATAAATAATAAAATGGCTACATTAAGTGACCTAAAATAAATAAATATATTATTAGAAAAGACATTATGTGATTCATGTGCTTATTTAGGGAGAAAAACGCTATACATACATTATTGATGAAATGCTCGATTTATTAAAAAGTATAATGTGCTTATTAGCAAGTGAAATAATTGTAGTTTTTTGATACAGTTATTCTTAGTTGTATAATATTTTAAGTAAATGTGTCTTTCCTGTGAGTGTAAGGGAGAAAAAAGGAAGGATATAGAGGTAGAGATGGAATAAAGGAAATAAATGAATTTCTTGATAATTAAAATCAAAATCCTATCTATTATTCTATTCTATTATTTTATTTTCATCAATTCCATATTATGGAACTTATTAAAACAATGTAAAATTTTAAATGTGAATTCAGTCATCACCGACAAGTAGTTACGTAAAATAAACAAATTGTAAAAAGTCATTCAAAAATCAAAGAAAGTGTTATTTCATGCTTCGGAATTATCTCACTATTTCTCTGACAATTAATCATCTTCATTATCTATCTATCTATCTATCTATCTATCTATATGACATAACCTTTTTTCTATTTGTAGATGCAATACTAAGCGAGAGAACTCAAGAAAGAAGTGGAGCAAACGTTTCGCAAACTTTTCAGAGGACTGATGCTTGTGACGGAGTTCCTCCTCATTTGGTAGGAGAAGGAAGTAAAACTCAGCGTAAGTTATTGAAAGAGAAACTTTTAAAGGACCTCAAAACTCATCTTCGCAATTCATGAAATAACTGAAGGCTTTATCATGCAATTTATTTATTTCAATCAAATTGGCTCTCACTGCAAGTAATTTGGTCAAATAAAATTTACAGAAAAATATCTAATTGTTTTTCATTTAAAACTTACATGACTTTGAATCTATCTATCTATCTATCTATCTATCTATCTATCTATCTATCATTGTCTTTTTAATATCCATTTATCTATATTATTGCATTAATGGAACTATTGTGTTATGAGGCATTCAAGGAATGTCCAATGAAAAATGAACTCAATGGCTCTTCAGACAAGTAAGATAACCAGGATTTCTACCTATTTTTTAATAGTTTTATTTAAAAGTAATGTGAACACAGTTTGTTGATGCTTGATTTACAAACTAATAAATGGGCAGGAAAATGCATGCACATCAGAAAAATGTGAATTAGCTATGCAGAAAAGTCTCTATGTAAATGGCAGTCAATTTGATGGCATTGCAGTAAAAATAATTATGTGAGATTAAATTAGCCTTATAATCATTCTTTCCTCTATCGTTGTGTGTTAGTGACACGAACCTAGCAATATGAAGGGATTTAGGAAAAGTTGTAGTTATAACTTTTTCAAAGCCATTAGAGAGATCGGTTAAAATTTGACTCCACTCCGCCGATTCCATTGTTCGTTGGACAATCTCGCATTTTCAGTGAAGCTGTGTAAATTGGTGGAAAAGAAAAAGAAATATAAATAAATGAAAATAAAAAAAAAGAGTTTAAGAAAATATTTTTCCGGTTGAAAAGCGATTTGAAAAGGCAGGTATTCGCTTTGAGTAATGTCTACTACTCATGCAAGCCATTGCACATGTGTTTATTTTTTTCTTTGCTGCTTCACGAATGTTACTTTATGCTTAACTTTCGGTTAGCGAAGCAATTATATGGATCAAGATGAAAGGAAAATCTGATAAGTAAAGTAAGAGAAAGAAAATATAGTCTGGTAATAAATTAATAAATAGCTAGTTTTAGTTGTTTTGCCGAGTATATACTCTTTGTAAGTAGCAACTCACTACTCATGTAGAGATATAGAGGTAGAGACAAAGAATATTATTATTTTTTTTTTTAAGCGTTACACCCCAAGCAAGGCGAGAAGCCACTAGGACGCAAGGGGTTACAGAAAATTTGGAGCAAAACCAGATAGGAGTGATAGAAGAAAGGATGAGGAGAAGGGTAGTGGATAGATCAAGGCAACTGGAGATGTCGATTGGCATTACATTTAAATAGCTGGGGATTATAGCTCTCAGGGAAACTGGAATAGGGAAGGGAGTTCCACAGGCGAGAGGTGCGAGACATGAAGCTATTGGAGTAGAAGAGACGGCTACATTTAGGGGTTTCGACAGTGAAAGGGTAAGAGCGGGATGCCAGCCTCATAAGGCGCTTGAACTCATCAAGTCTGGCAACCAGCGAATGCAGCTCCTCGGAGCAATTGCCATGAAAGTATTTATAAAACAGACAGAGAGAGGCGACGGCGCGTCTGTGAGAAAGTGACTGCAGACGAGATGCCAAAGCAGGACCAATTATATTGCATATTAGCCTCTGGAGCCTATCAAGAACCCCGAGGCAAACAGAAAGGGCTCCAGCTCATATATGGCAGCAATACTCCATGCAAGGGCGAATTGTTGATTTGTAGATCTGGAGGATCGATTCCGGGGAGAAAAATTTCCTGGCGCAGCACAGGGAGTCAACTTTCCTTGCGGTGGACGAAGCAATTGACTCAATGTATTTGTTCCATCTCAGGTCAGCAGTCAACGTGAGACCGAGCAGCCGCAGAGAGGTGCTCTTGAGAAGTTGAGCGTCAGACATTCTAATGGAAGGCAGGGAAGGATCTCTGGTGATTAATAGAGAGCAGTTTTGTTTTTGAAGCATTAAAGTTGACCAGCCAATTCCTGCCCCAGTTCACAACCGATTGTCAGTAACACTAGATTTGTTTTTGAGGCAAGAATAAATTGTGGTGTCATCCGCGTAGATGCCAACTTGGGAATTTACAGGACTATATACTCGTTGGGAAAACAAAGAGATTGTTTGCTTGGGCTTGCTGTTCTGCGCTTCTAGCAGGTGGTTGGTATAATTTTAATTTTTTTTTCCTTCCTTCCCTGTCCATTCATTCATGTCACCCATGACAGACTTTTTTCTTTTTTTTTCTTTTCCTCATAATCTAAATTCCCCGTTAACAGTTCTGACGAGAGGGGACGAAACCGGTCGACTGGTGTGTGTTTTATTTTAATCTTATCATGGCCTACAATACAACATTTCTAGTTTTTAATGCCTTAATACGCTTTTTTTGTACTGTTTCAAACCTATTTAAATATATATATATATATATATATATATATATATATATATATATATATATATATATGTATGTGTGTATATATATTTATATTTGGTTTGTTTACTTTTTAAGTTGCTGTGTAGGTTGATATATATATATGCTTGTTTCTGTATCTGCATATATGCATATGCGTATGCGTATGTGTATGTGTGTATATGTGTAGATATATATATATATGTGTATGTGTGTATGCGTGTATATGTATATATGTGTGTATATGGTTTTCTATAGGTTGGCTTTTCTGTACTTTTGTCTGTAGTGATGAATGTGTGTACACTGTAAACATATATTTGTAAGTAGTTCTTATTTTCTTTCACCTAATGTACAATAAGGCGTATATGTGTGTTTGGAAATTTCGTTTTTTATATATTAGATGGTGTTATTTTTATACATATATATCTATTTTAATGTCCTTTCTTTACCTATTGTTCGTTTCTCTGTTCTATTAGACCATTTTTATCTATGTATATTGGCCTGTATAAATTATATTTTAATATGTGGTTAGAATTCGTTTAATAACACCAATCTTGAATATTTCTTGAGTGTTATATCAGAGTGTCTCTGTCAATGTATGTGGGTATATGTACGTGTCTTTTTCGATGTCTGTGTATAGTAACTTGCATGCATATTTCATTGTGTATGTATGTGGTTTAAATTTTTTTTGTAAAAGGTCGTGCAAATATTTCCTGTCTCGTCACTTTTTTGTGTGTATATATCTAAATATGTCTGCGTGCTTATGTATTATAATCTGATTGTGTTTGTATTGTCTTTCGCAAGATGTCATAATCCCATGTATACACTTGTATCCATGTTGTCATTAAGTTAAGGGCAGTCGATCTTAACGTTTATTCCAACGTAATTTCAATAGAAATAAAATAAATAGAATAACATATGTAATTTTTCTTTTTTCCTCAATAATTTTGAAATTTTAAACTTAATATAGATTAAATTTACATTTTTGAAATGGGTAGTTTTTAATTGTAATTTCAATTTTTATCGTACAATTTAATACTTATTAGTTAGAATAAATTCTATTTTAGTACAAGCCCAACTTTAAAGCATTTAATAGTTATTAAATATATTTAATATATGTGAATGTATGTTCGTATTTCAAAGCTCAAAGTATTAAAAGCTTACTTCGTTGTCAAGATTTTGAATTCTCGTATACTTGTATTTTGATTGGTCATTTCAGCTCAAGTAACAGCGTTTCCCCTTACGAGGGGTGGTTAATTAATTTGAACCTTTTAAAACCTTTATTCTACAATCAACATCATCACTTGAATAAAAATAGACCACTTTAAGGTTCCATGTAATAAGATATTTCACCACAACCCCTTTAACAGGGCTCTGGATCATCAGACTTTACTTCCAAAGGTTGAAATGAAAAATGAAAAGAAATTCACATATTTTTGACGGACCGCATCAAGCATATATAAGTTTACGAAGTGAGGAAGTGAGGTGGGAGAGAAGATATGAGTGGGTTAGATGTACCATTTCAATTCCTTATTCTTAACCCCACCGTGTGTCGGCTAGACGTCGCTTAAACTTAACGCGTGTTATCTCTAGATATAGATGGGTGAGTGATATTAAAGACCGACATTAAAGGAAGAAGCTACAACAACCCTAATAAATTACATTTCATGAGGGCAGGTTTCATTCAAATTCTTAGACGCTGTTAATCCGCATTACTTTAAAGGGCATATTTGGGAGGTTAAGGTTTGATATAAATCTAAATGTCTAAACAATCTACGAAGAATTTATTTTGAGGTTTGTTGGAGTTTTGGGTATTTTCTATGAAACAGTCGATTGGAAAAAACTCATGGAAAGTACGTTGAAGAGGAATCCATTTTATATTTAGTAATCTTTTTTATTTTCCTAAACTTTTATCTTATTGATTGTTAAGTTGACATCTATTCGTTTGATTTTTGTTCATTAATTAAATAAACTCGTGATTGTTTTTAGGTACTGTTGTGGTAGGATCCACCTAATTTGCATAGTGGAGTACCGACCATATAAATATGGTTGGTACCGGGAAGAGAGGGAGGAATCAAGAGATTCAATCAGAGACTCTGCCCGACTGCGACTCAGTCAACACATTCTCCAGGAACGGTCTTACCCAGGCTGAAGGAAAAAATTATTAATTAAAAGTCCAACATCTAATGGAACGGCGAAGGATTCTGAATTTCTGGATATTTAGAACTCGTTAAAGGACGACTAAGCATAAAGGAACGTTCACTCAGAAAAATTTGAAAGGTGTCGTAAACGAATAACGGTGATTTAAAACAAAAAAAAAAACAAAAAAAAAACAAAAAAAACGGGCCGACTACAAAAACATGCATGGAATTAAAAGGCGCACAAATACATCGTGTCGACTTTGAAAGGTAACGAACTTTAAAAAAAAAAATTTTTTGGTTGCTCAACAATATTTTATAAAGCAAGACATAAAATAAAAAAAAGTCGTAAGTTGTTTCGATTTTTCTGGTCAGATTTATATTATATCCGTGGATACACAAATTAAAAGTATATTCTTTGTTGCATGAACACTATCACCAAAAGATGGATGAATTATCCAAAGTCATATCTGAATTATTCAAATCCCAGCAGTTGAGTCAGCAACGTCCAAAGTGAACAGTTTGCCTTATTAATAAAGGGAACAACAGATAAGACAGCAAAAATATCAAGAAAAGCAAGCGGAAAGACTGGGAAAACAGGAAGAAATGCAGATCAAGGTGTTAGAAATTCAAAAGTTAACACTGGAGAAATTAAACAACAATCAGGCAAATGAAGGAAATTCTTCATATTCTAATAACATCATATTTAATTCGCTGGAAACTTTCAACTATGGGCCAGACGAAGAAAAAACGTTTGAAGCGTACTTTAAAAGATATGAAGATATTTTCTACACAGACTGTGAAAACTGGTCGAATTCAAGAAAAGTCAGTCTATTACTAAGAAAGCTAGGTACAGCAGAACATAGCAAATTTGTAGATTTTATTCTACCGAGAAGGACGAATGAATTGGAATTCTCGGAAACTCGGAGTTGTTTGGAACAAATATGTCGCTTTGGCATAAGCGATGGTTATGCATGGATGTCGCTAAATCCGACGATCAGGATTACTTAACATATGCATCTATAGTGAATAGACATTGTGACAATTTCAGATTGGCAGGGATTACGGTTAAAGAATTCAAGTGTTTAATTTTTGCTCAAGGACTGGTATCCAGTAAGAGTGCCGAAATAAGACGTAGAGTTTTGGCTAAACTCGAATCTGAACAAAACCTTACCCTACAAAAGTTAGCAGAGGAGTGTCAGCGGGCCGTAAGTTTAAAGAAAGAGTCTCAAAAAATCGAAGAAGCTGGCATTATTAAAAAAAATAAAAAGCAGTCAAATTACCCATCAGCAAAAAATTGGAGTAAAAATTCGGCGTATTTTAAAAATAGACAAGAAAAATTAAATGAAAAGAACGAGGAGGAAAAAAAGGTTCCACAATATAATTGTAGACGTTGCAACGAAAGACGCTGGGAGGTAAATTGCCCATATAGAAATAGGAAATGTTTCGTGTGCCACAAGAATGGACACAAAGGATCGTGTTGTAAAACGAAAAAAAGTCAATAGCCGAATTAGACAAACAAATTCAAATATAAAATCAGATAGAGATTTGAGGAAATATGACGACTGAAATATTTAAAAGAATATCAAATTTCAACTCGATTCGGGTTCAGATTTAACAATAATGAACTATAAAACATGGAAAATTTTAAAAAGGCCTACAATAATGAAGTCAACGAAAGGCGCTCGAACGGTAACTGGAAAGGAAATTAACTTCGAAGGCGAGGTTGTACTTCCCATGAAATTGAATGGGATAGTTAAAAAAATAAAAGTTTTCATTTTGAAAAATGGAGAAAACTTGATGGGTACAGATTTTATTGAAACATTCGAATTGTGGGATAAACCGTTAAACTCATTCTGCAGAAAAGTAGAAAGTAATATGCAAACAAGACAGGACCTTAAAGAGGAATTAAAGAAAAAGTTTCCGGAAACCTTCACACCTGGTCTTGGAAGATGTAATAAGTTTGAAGCCAAATTTGAATTAAAGGAAAATACTATGCCAATTTTAAAAAAGAAACGTAACGTGCCTTTCGCAAGTGTAGAGAAAATTAACGAAGAACTTGATAGATTGGAAAAAATGGGAATTATTTCGAAAGTAGAATCTAATTCATGGGCTGCGCCGATTGTGTGCATAAAAAAGAAATCAAACCAAGTCAGAGTCTGCGTTGCTTTTTCGACAGGGTTGAACTCGGTAATTAAGGACTACCATTACCCGTTACCGAGTCCGGAGGAGATTTTTAACAAGCTAAATGGTGGCGTTATATTTTCGAAAAATCGAATTACTAGGGATAAACACGCATAGAGGGTTATTCAAGTACAACAGGCTTCCTTTTGGTATTAAAGTGGCACCAGCCATTTTTCAACAAGCTATGGACGTCATGTTGAATGATTTAGACTTTGCGTGCGCCTACTTAGACGACATCATAGTAAGGAGCGAAAACGTCGACGAACATCGAGAGCATCTCAATCAAGTATTTAAAAGATTCAGGACTTTGGTTTTAAAGTCAAAGAGTCAAAGTGCGAATTTGGTTTGGAGGAAATTAAGTATTTAGGTTACATAATCAACAAAAAGGGCAGATTTCCAGATCCGGAAAGATCCATTGCGATTAGAGACATGCCGATGCCCACTAATGTGGCGATGCTACAGAGTTTTCTGGGGCTCGCAAATTATTATCAAGCGTTCATTAAAGGAATGTACAACCTAAGAGCTCCGTTGAATGAACTGCTAAAAAAAGACAAGGCATGGGAATGGACGGTAGAATGTCAGGAAGCCTTTGATGAAATAAAAAAGAAAATGCTTACGTCCGACCTCTTTTTAACCCATTAAAATCCAAAACTGGATATTGTAGTGGCAAGTGACGCTAGTTCATACGGGATAGGAGCGTGTATTCAACACATAATGCCAGATGGTCCTAGAAAACTAATTGCACATGCTTCGAGAACTTTACTCCCAGGAGAAAGAAGTTACTAACAAATCGAAAAAGAGGCGTTGAGTATCATTTTTGCCATAACAAAATTTCACAGATACATCCACGGCAGACATTTTATGCTTGAAACGGATCATAAACTACTGATCACTATTTTTGGTTCAAAGAAAGGGTTAATCGTCTTTTGAGATGGGGAACCATTCTTCTCAATTATGATTTTCACATAAAGCACCTATCATCCAAAAATATAATTCATGCGGATAGTTTATCAAGACTCGTATCGAGTCAAGAAGAAAGATTCGAAGAATCAATTATTGCAAATATCAGAGCAGATTATGAGGTGAAAAGCATGGTAAACAACATTGTAAGAGAGCTACCGCTTACACTAAAGGAAATTAAAAAGAAGCTGAAAGCGATGATTTCATTTTAGAAATAAAAAAGCAAAATGGCAGCAAATGACCAAAAAGTCCAGGCGATTTATTCAATAGGTGAAGAGTTTTTTTATATGGTGAGAGAGTAGTAGTACCAAAAAGTTGCAGAAAAGAATACTACGGGACTTTCATATGGGTCACCCGGGGTTAATAGAACAAAAAGCTTAATGCGAAGCTTTGTATATTGGAAAGGAATGGATGTGGATATCGCAAACATGGTTCATCGATGTAAAGGGGTGTGCGTTAGCACCTAAGGCACCACCTATAGTACACAAACCATGGCCCAAGACGGATCATCCGTGGACAAGATTACACATTGATTTCGCTGGTCCAGTAGAAGATTATTACTACTTAATAGTGGTAGATAGTTTTACAAAATGGCCGGAAGTACTACGCTGCAAAAAGCCTACGTCTAATACCACAACAACTTTCTTGCATGAACTATTTGCACGGTTCGTTGTGCCAGAGTGTATTGTGAGTGACAATGGTACACAATTCACTTCTGAAGAATTTAAGGAATTTTGTGAGTTATATCAAATTAACCACATAACGACGCCGCCGTATCATCCGAGGTCCAATGGACTCGCAGAAAGATTTGTCGATACTTTAAAGCGCGCTCTGAAGAAAGCCTCAGGAGTCCCAATGGAAAAGGCGCTTCAGCAATTCCTACAAGTATACAGAATCATGCCAAACCAGAGAACACACTCAAACATGGCACCAGCTGAACTAATGTTCGCTAGGAAAGTTAAGTCAGTGTTTGACAAACTTTTGCCAGGAAAAATAGAGTAAAGAATACTATGTATACAGCGAGAAAAAGATACACCTCCAGAGAAGGTGTTTTTCAAGTGCTACAAAAACAACGTTGAGTTCTGGGAGCGAGGCATAGTAGACAAGAGAATCGGTGACCTGATTTACATAATTAAAGGGCCGAAGAATACTCATAAAAGGCACCAGAATCAACTTAAAAAATGTTACGTTATAGAGCATGAAGAAAGTATACCGGATGAGGAGGAAGATCCCATTGATATAATGTATGATATATTTCAAGTAGAACCTCCGCAGAATACTCCTGAACCGAGAAGATCCGGTAGGAAACGAAAGTTCACGGACCCATTGGACGTGAATCCAAAACGGAAAAAAATTTAAAATTAAGCGGATGGACATATGCATATGAAGTATGAAAATGGATCTACAAAGAAATAGCCATAATCATCAACCCATATAGGAAGCCAGTTTGAAATCCAAAAGGGATTCCAAGGCCTGGAAGGGGGGTGTTGTGGTAGGATCCACCTAATTTGCATAGTGGAGTACCGACCATATAAATATGGTTGGTACCGGGAAGAGAGGGAGGAATCAAGAGATTCAACCAGAGACTCTGCCCGACTGCGACTCAGTCAACACATTGTCCAGGAACGGTCTTACCAGGAATATACAAAAGACTATATGTGTACACTTTCTTGTTTCAATACATTTTGTTCTAAGTACATTTTGTGTTGCATTATTATTCCATGCATTAGTCAAGTTTCAACAGGTACCTAATTATCAACGGTTATTCCAATTTAAATAATTTTATCATCAATAATGTTTATTAAAGGGTAATATATTTCAATTTAAATTAAACTACCAATTTAAAGTTTACCTCCGTATTATTTATTTAAACTCACTTTCAATTGGAGAATATTAGAGGCGAAAATTGGATAACGGATTTCTACCAGAGAGTTAGGTCCTTCTTTTACAAGGTTCTATATATCTGTACACATACCTTTTTCTTGTTGATTATTCAGTTGACATCTATTCGTTTGAATTTTGTTCATAGATTAAACTCGTGACTTTTTTAATATAGCTACATAATTATCAAAGGTTCTTTCAATTTAAATAACTTTATCGTCAATACTGATTGTTAAAGGGTAATATATTTCAATTTAAATTAAACTACCAATTTAAACTTTACCTCCATGTTATTTAAGCTCACTTCCAATTGGAGAATATTAGAGGAGAGATTTGGATAAAATATTACTAGGAGAAAATTAGGTCCTTCTTTTACAATCTTTTATATATCCATACTCATATACACATGTCCGAACACCTATCTATATCCACATACCTACATCTCACTATATACCTATGAGTTCTTATATACACCTGCACATATATCCACACGAAAACTATATGTATATTCCCATATCTACACATATACACCTGCAGAGAAACACATACCCACATATCTACATACATATCTACACATACACTTATACTTACATATATACATATATACACATAAAATCACCTGCATAAGCATATCCATATACATCCATGTAATACACATACAAATACCCATATATGCACACCCATACATACGCACATATACATTTACACACATATACGTATACACATATACACATACACACACATATGTATACATACATACACATATACATACACATACACACAAATACATGCATATACATATATAATATGCAATATATCCACATACATACATATGCGTACATATGCACGTACAAAGTAGAACACGTACGAAGTAAAGTCTGATGATCCAGAGCCCTGTTAAAGGGGTTGTGGTGAAATAACTTATTACATGGAACCTTAAAGTGGTCTGTTTTTATTCAAACATACTTGCTCTGAAGTTACATTGAGCTCGCTGGATATCCTCCTCCTTGGGTCTACCCATACGGATTATCTAGTTTTGCATAAACTATATATATATATATATATATATATATATATATATATATATATATATATATATATATGTGTGTGTGTGTGTGGGTGTATGTGTATTTATGTATATATATATGTGTGTATATGTATAGATGGATATGTAGATACGTTATATATTTGCTTAGATGAGTGTGTGTATGTATATGTACGGATGTGTGTAATGTTTTATGTATATATATATATATGTTTATGTGCACATATGTGTATGCCTATGTGTATATGTGTGTATGTGTATATGTATGCACGAGTGTATGTGTATCGATATTGTGGGGAAAATAGAAATGGTTTACCTTCCAAACGCCCTCGCGTCTGCCTGGCCTGTGGGTTGAGAAAGGAAAGAAAAGATCCAAGATGGCATCCGTGACTTTTAATATTCACGGTCTCGTTCAGTCACGCAAAGTCGCGTTACACACATGCTAATGAGGTGTGTCTGGGCTCCATAAAAGCAGGTCGCTTGGAGAAATTGGCAGAACGGCATTACACCCGTGTTTGGTGTACATTGCTTTGCGTTGCAGCGTGTCAGACATTTTCAGACGGAAAGAGTTGCGTCCCTTACACTGTTGAAGTCGACTCATTTGCTACAAGCTATTTCGGCCATTATTACAACATTGTCCTTGAAGTTGATACCAGAGTTCGACGGCTCCCCCGCTGGCCCGTCTGTGGTCGAGTGGTGGGAAAAGGCCAAGCGGGTCTGCCGGCTGTGTAAAATTAAAGATCCCGCACTGGTCATCCCTCTTAGGCTCACCAAAGGAGCTTACGCTGTGTATAAGCAGCTCAGGGATGACGCAGACTTGGAGGAAATAAAACAAGCTCTATACGCAGCATTCGGTGCGGACCCCTTTGTCCACCGAACGACGGCTTGGGCCAGATGAAACAGTAGATGTCTTTCTGGCCGATTTGAGGAAGCTGGCCGCACCGTTCGGTGGAGCAAGCGACCAAATCCTAGGATGTGCCTTTCTGGCAGGACTCCCAGACAACGCCAGTCGACTGCTACGAGCATCATCAAGTCTCAATGAGCTGGGGCTAGACGAGTTACTGACCAGAGCCCGGAATATTCTAAAGGACGACGCGGAGCTGTGGAAGCACCCGCACCGCCAACTGAGGACATAAGGTGCTATAAATGTGGCGGACTGAACCACTTCTCCAAAGACTGCCGAAGCGGTGCGAAGGATACGCATAACCGAGGAACACGGAGACGTATGCGTTGCTACAGGTGCGATAAGCTGGGCCACGTAGCAAGAAGCTGCCCGGGAAACGGGCAAAGGGAATGCTTCAGCGCCAGTCTTCTCCCCAGATCGCCGCTGAACAGGCGCTACCCGCAGTGAGCGTGCGGGTTAACGGGCGTGAGCGCTTCGCGCTTATTGACACCGGGTGCACCCAGACCCTTGTGCGCAAGGCATGTTGTGACACGTGGGACGAGAAAAATATTCCAGTTCTGACTGTTGGCGGGGGCTCGCTAGCCTCTTGTGGAGTGAGCGTCATCCGCGCAAGCATCGGCGATGGGCCTGCAGTAGCTGTACAAGCCCTGGTCGTGGACGGAGGGTTGCTCGGCTATGATCTGCTCCTGGGAATAGACGTCATCAAAAAATTGGATGGCGTCCATGTTGACGAAGAGGGTCGGGCGCGTTTCACTGAAACAGGTCTTGCTCTAGGTGCAGCAATGGAGCGGGAACGACCAGCGCACAAAGTCCTGGACGGTATCCTGGAAATGGTCGGACGATCAACCGCCAGGGAAGCTGTACAACAGTGTGCCGGAGTATAAAATCCCCCCGCGAGCTCGTGCGGAGTACGACAAGGAGTTGCGAGCCTATCAAACTGTGCTTATCAAGGGGCAAAGGTATTGCCTGATCCACATGGGGTTTGGACTCAATGTGGCGCCATCGATTATGCAGACGCCATTCTGACGAAGGATGTGCGCATACAGCGGGCAACATCTGCATATATTGATGACGTGTACGTGAACGAGGGAGTCATATCTGCTGCGCGCGTGAAGGAGAATCTCTACAACTTTGGCCTCCTCAGCAAGGAACCGGAGAGGCTACAGGATGGTGCACGGGTGCTTGGTTTGCAGGTCTGGGGAGAAGATGACGTTCTGTATTGGAAACGAGGAAACGAACTCCCAGACATGCCCCCCGTTGTCACGCGGCGAAGCATATTTTCCTTGTGCGGCAAGTTAGTTTGGGCACCTTCCTGTAGGTGGCTGGCTGCGTGTTGCGGTGGCGTTTATCAAGCGGAGAGCATCTGACGTCACCACTGGATGGGATGACGAAGTTCACGACACCCCTCTCAACACCATGATGAGGGAGGTCCTCGCTAGAGTACGCAAGGAAGACCCAGCGCGTGGCAGATGGTGCGTTGACAGCCAAGACCTCGGTGTGTGGGTTGATGCAAGCTCTCTTGCAACCGGCGTATCGATAGTTCACGATGGAGCCGTGGTGGAAGATGCTTGCTGGTTACGTCAAGAAAGGGACTCCCAGCACATAAACCTAGCGGAGCTCGATGCTGTCATCAAGGGGTTCAACTTGGCGATCCTCTGGAAGTCGACCACCCTGCGTCTGGTCACTGATTCCGCTTGCGTTTATAAGTGGATCTCTGATACCCTGACCGGGAGGGCCGGGGTGCGGACTAAAGCCACCAGCGAGATGCTTATCCGACGACGGCTCGACACGATCGTGAAGCTAGTGCAAGAGTACGCACTGACAATGGAGGTGTCCCTGGTCAAATCTAGCCTCAACAAAGCAGATTATTTAACGAGGGTGCCCCAAAGGTGGCTTGACGCCGCTAAGAAGTTATTGAGCCCGTGCAACCCGCCTGCGCTGCGTCCGTGAGTCCTGTTCGATCTAATCGAATCAAAGAAGTCCACCAACAAAGCGGGCACCCTGGAGTCAAGCGGACACTGTATTTCGCCAAGTTGGTTGACCCAGGAGTACAAAAGACAGATGTCAGAAGAGTGGTCAGAAGCTGCGTGGCGTGCCAGTCTATAGACCCAGCACCCATTCGCTGGAAGAAAGGGCAGCTGAGCGTGAGGAACCACTGGAGCCGGCTGGCGATAGATGTTACTCACCACAACGGCGAGGATTTCCTGACACTAATTGATTGCGGTCCATCCAGGTTTGCGATATGGCGGCTGCTGCGTCGGCAAGATGCAGCCACTATCATCCGTCAGTTAAACAGTATCTTCCTTGAACGTGGCCCCGCAACGGAGATATTAACCGACAATGGCACCGCATTCACCAGCGATCAATTCGGGAGGTTTGCGGATGGCTGGGAAGTGCACCTACGGTTCCGGTGCGCCCACGTACCAAGTGGAAATGGAATCATCGAGCGGAACCATAGGACCGTCAAGACCATCGCAGCCAGGACGGGCTGCGCGGTGTCTGAGGCGGACTACTTATACAACGTGACCCCGAAGGATGATGTCTCACCCTCTACGGCGCCAGCAGACACATTGCATAGGTACCACGTCAGAGTGAAGGGCATAGAGACCAAACCACTGACGGAACTGAAAGTAACCGGAGAGAGGCTGAAGAAAGGCGATGTCATCTGGATTAAAAACCCGCACAGCAAGTGCACAACGAAATACGGAACCTGACGCGTCACTGAGGTGATCAGCCCACAGGCGGTGGGGTCGACGGTGTGCCCCGTCACGTTAAGGACCTGCGTCCGGCGACGCAGTTGCAACCACCGCTGGACGATGAGAGCGAATCGGAATCTGAGACCAGTGAGGCATCGCTCTGGTTCACGCCAGCTCCATCAGGCAGTGACTCAGATATCAGTAGCCTTCCAAGGGACGCGGTGTTTTTCGACCCTCAGACCTCGGACAGGAGCACAAGCAACGATAAGGCTCGCAGCGTCCCTCTTCGAAGAAGCACACGGCGAAAGCGATCGCCGCCTCCGTGTCAACTCTGTGATCATAAGATCAGGGGGGAGTGTGGGGAAAATAGAAATGGTTTACCTTCCAAACGCCCTCGCGTCTGCCTGGCCTGTGGGTTGAGAAAGGAAAGAAAAGATCCAAGATGGCGTCCGTGACTTTTAATATTCACGGTCTCGTGCAGTCACGCAAAGTCGCGTTACACACATGCTAATGAGGTGTGTCTGGGCTCCATAAAAGCAGGTCGCTTGGAGAAATTGGCAGAACGGCATTACACCCGTGTTTGGTGTACATTGCTTTGCGTTGCAGCGTGTCAGACATTTTCAGACGGAAAGAGTTGCGTCCCTTACACTGTTGAAGTCGACTCATTTGCTACAAGCTATTTCGGCCATTATTACAACATTGTTGTCCTTGAAGTTGATACATTAAACTCTGTGGTTGGTATACCAAGAGGTCTGCGATGGTAAAATTAAATCGCCTGGTCATCCCTCTTAACATTAGGCTTACGCCCGTGACGCTGTGGTTTTACGCAGCATTCGGTGCGGACCCCTTTTCCACCGAAAAGGCGTAGAGCCGCTTCGCGCACCGTGTGAAAAGCGAAATTAGGATGGTGGCAGGACCCAGACAACCCTTGGCGAGCATCATCAAGTCTCCCAATGAGCTTGTTTTTTTTAAAGGACGACGCGGAGCGAAGCAAAACTGAGGATTAAGGTTCTGAATGTTGGCTTCTCCAAAGTTAGAAGCGGTGCTACGCTTGTGGAATGACGTCATCCGACGTACAAAGCTGCCCGGGAAATAAGATAGTTTTCCCCAGGCCTGCAGGCGCTACCCGCCGCAGGCGTTTTACAAGCCCTGGTCGTGGACAGAGGGTTGCAAGGCATGTTGTGACACGGCGAAAAATATTGGGGCCAGACGTCATCCGCGCAAGCATCGGGATGTCCTCGACGGAGGGGTCGGCTATGATCTGCTTGGGAATGACGTCATGAAAAAGGATGGCGTCCTTGAGGGTCGGGCGCGTTTCACTGAAACAGGTCTTGTGCAGCAATGGAGCGGGAACGACCAGCGCACCAAAGTCCTGGACGGTATCCTGGAAATGGTCGGACGATCAACCGCCAGGGAAGCTGTACAACAGTGTGCCGGAGTATAAAATCCCAAGCCGAGCTTCAATGTACGACAAGGAGTTGCGAGCCTATCAAACTGACCTTATCAAGGGCAAAGGTATTGCCTGATCCACATGGGGTTTGGACTCAATGTGGCGCCATCGATTATGCAGACGCCATTCTGACGAAGGATGTGCTATACAGCGGGCAACATCTGCATATATTGATGACGTGTACGTGAACAAGGGAGTCATATCTGCTGCGCGCGTGAAGGAGAATCTCTACAACTTTGGCCTCCTCAGCAAGGAACCGGAGAGGCTACAGGATGGTGCACGGGTGCTTGGTTTGCAGGTCTGGGGAGAAGATGACGTGGAAATTGGAAACGAGGAAACGAACTCCCAGACATGCCCCCCCGTTGTCACGCGGCGAAGCATATTTTCCTTGTGCGGCAAGTTAGTTTGGGCACCTTCCTGTAGGTGGCTGGCTGCGTGTTGCGGTGGCGTTTATCAAGCGGAGAGCATCTGACGTCACCACTGGATGGGATGACGAAGTTCACGACACCCCTCTCAACACCATGATGAGGGGGGTCCTCGCTTGGAGTACGCAAGGAAGACCAAGCGCGTCGGCAGATGGTGCGTTGACAGCCAAGACCTCGGTGTGGGTTGATGCAGGGTCTCTTGCAACCGGCGTATCGATAGTTCACGATGGAGCCGTGGTGGAAGATGCTTGCTGGTTACGAAGAAAGGGACTCCCAGCGCATAAACCTCAGCGGAAACGATGCTGTCATCAAGGGGTTCAACTTGGCGATCCTCTGGAAGTCGACCACCCTGCGTCTGGTCACTGATTCCGCTTGCGTTTATAATGGATCTCTGATACCCTGACCGGGGGCGGGTGCGGACTAAAGCCACCAGCGAGATGCTTATCCGACGACGGCTCGACACGATCGTGAAGCTAGTGCAAGAGTACGCACTGACAATAGAGGTGTCCCTGGTCAAATCTAGCCTCAACAAAGCAGATTATTTAACGAGGGTGCCCCAAAGGTGGCTTTGACGCCGCTAAAGTTATTGAGCCCGTGCAACCCGCCTGCGCTGCGTCCGTGAGTCCTGTTCGATCTAATCGAATCAAAGAAGTCCACCAACAAAGCGGGCACCCTGAGTCAAGCGGACACTGTATTTCGCCGAGTTGGTTGACCCAGGGTACAAAAGACAGATGTCAGAAGAGTGGTCAGAAGCTGCGTGGCGTGCCAGTCTATAGACCCAGCACCCATTCGCTGGAAGAAAGGGCAGCTGAGCGTGAGGAACCACTGGAGCCGGCTGGCGATAGATGTTACTCACCACAACGGCGAGGATTTCCTGACACTAATTGATTTGCGGTCCATCCAGGTTTGCGATATGGCGGCTGCTGCGTCGGAAAGATGCAGCCACTATCATCCGTCAGTTAAACAGTATCTTCTTGAACGTGGCCCCCAACGGAGATATTAACCGACAATGGCACCGCATTCACCAGCGATCAATTCGGGAGGTTTGCGGATGGCTGGGAAGTGCACCTACGGTTCCGGTGCGCCCACGTACCAAGTGGAAATGGAATCATCGAGCGGAACCATAGGACCGTCAAGACCATCGCAGCCAGGACGGGCTGCGCGGTGTCTGAGGCGGACTACTTATACAACGTGACCCCGAAGGATGATGTCTCACCCCTCTACGGCGCCAGCAGACACATTGCATAGGTACCACGTCAGAGTGAAGGGCATAGAGACCAAACCACTGACGGAACTGAAAAGTAACCGGAGAGAGGCTGAAGAAAGGCGATGTCATCTGGTTAAAACCCGCACAGCAAGTGCACAACGAAATACGGAACCTGACGCGTCACTGAGGTGATCAGCCCACAGGCGGTGGGGTCGACGGTGTGCCCCGTCACGGGAGGACCTGCGTCCGGCGACGCAGTTGCAACCACCGCTGGACGATGAGAGCGAATCGGAATCTGAGACCAGTGAGGCATCGCTCTGGTTCACGCCAGCTCCATCAGGCAGTGACTCAGATATCAGTAGCCTTCAAGGGACGCGGTGTTTTTCGACCCTCAGACCTCGGACAGGAGCAAAAGCAACGATAAGGCTCGCAGCGTCCCTCTTCGAAACTGTTCACACGGCGAAAGCGATCGCCGCCTCCGTGTCAATGTGATCATAAGATCAGGGGGAGTGTGGGGAAAATAGAAATGGTTTACCTTCCAAACGCCCTCGCGTCTGCCTGGCCTGTGGGTTGAAAGGAAAAAAAGATCCAAGATGGCGTCCGTGACTTTTAATATTCACGGTCTCGTGCAGTCACGCAAAGTCGCGTTACACACATGCTAATGAGGTGTGTCTGAGCTCCAAAAAGCAGGTCGCTTGGAGAAATTGGCAGAACGGCATTACACCCGTGTTTGGTGTACATTGCTTTGCGTTGCAGCGTGTCAGACATTTTCAGACGGAAAAGAGTTGCGTCCCTTACACTGTTGAAGTCGACTCATTTGCTACAGATATACAGTGTATCACCATTGGAGATACACCATCATTTCTTCATTTGTATATCTCTTCATGGGACAACACTGACAGAATGACACTTTGACACAATTTAGCCTGTCAAGCATATATAACAGAGTTAATTTATTTTTCCCTCAAAATAACTCAAAATATAGCCATTAAAAGCTAAATCCTGGCAACAAAAGTACACCCACGGAAAAGTTGTCAATATTGACATACAACATGTCAACTGTCAATATTTTTGTGTGGCCCACCATCATTATCCAAAACTGCCTTTACTCTCCTGGGCATGGGTTTACCAGCTTCAAGAGTCACTGGAATCTTCCATTCCTCAATACGACGTCATGGAGCTGGCGGATATTTGAGACTCTGGACCTCCACCTTCTTTGAGGATGGCCCAAAGATGTTCCTATTAGGTTCAAGTCTGGAGACATGCTTGGCCAGTCCATCAACTTTACCCTCAGCCTCTTCAGTAAAGCAGTGGTTTCTTGGATGTGTGTTTGGGGTCCATAGTCATACTGGAACACTGTTCTGCGACGTTTCTGGAGTTCTCATGCTCTGAGCTGTATTTCACAGTACATGTTGGAGTTCATGTTTTTCCTCAATGAAATGTTATTCCAATACCCAAGCAAATTCCCACCACCATGCTTGACTGTAGGCATGACAAACTTATCTTTGGAACCTGGTCGCCGCCACACAGAAACAAACAAAATTTCGTCTCATCGTCGGATAGGACATGGGTAATCTATGGGCTTTGTTGCGGGCTTTCTTGTATATTGCCTTAAGAAGAGGCTTCCTCCTGGGGCGACAGCCATGCACATGAATGTGCGTATGGCTGAAAACTAACAGGCTGAGAAATCTCTTTAATCTCTGCAGCAATGCTGACAGCACTCCATCGATCTTTCAAAGAAAGATTTGATGTTCAGGATATAAGCTTTTTGGACGAACGAGGCCTGTTCTGAGTGGACCCTGCTCTTTTAAAATGCTGGATGCAGCAGCTCATTTTCGGGTGTTGGCAATCTTCTTGTAGCCTTGGCCATCTTTATGTAGTGTAAAAATACGTTTTTAAGATCCTCAGAGTTCTTTGCCATGTGGTGCCATCTTTCAGTGACCGGTATGTTAGAGCTGCACAAATTTGAATACCGTCTCCCCATGAACACATGGGTTTACAAAGGAAATGACATTTTGGATCCAAAATGGCAGTACTCGATTTGACATTTTAATAGTTTCACGGTACTCACTTTTTAGAGGTGTAACAAACTCACTTTTGTTGCCAGGGATTTAACAGTTTTTTAATGGCTATATTTTGAGTTATTTTGAGGCGAAAAAATTAACTCTGTTATATATGAGACAGGCTACTTTTTCATTGTGTCAAAAGGTAATTTTTCAGTGCTCTCCCATGAAGAGATATACTTAAATTTTTGAGGGGTGTACTCACTTTTGTGATACTATATATATATATATATATATATATATATATATATATTATATATATTTAAAAGTAAATATAGATATGTTGTTGTTGTGTATGCGTGTATCTACATATGTGTTTGGGGCATATAAATAGTTGGTCCTTACTAGATTAAATATTCGTTAAATTTTATGTTTATGTTAGACAAAAAATTGTATAGAGTTTCCTATATTCAGTGCTAAAATCAATAAATATGCAACAATGTCGAAACGAAAATTCATGCTGATAGGACAGCTGTTACAATTCAATCAAAAGTGTTCTTTTTAAATGACATAGTTAAATCTAAACACTTATAATATCACCTAACTATAAAAAGAAACACATTTCTTGACAATATACTGTAACTGTTAAGGAATATTTTAAGTACATTGAGAAAAATCGGAATTGCAGTCTTTTCCCAGAGTCCATTAGTTCTCTGATTGATATTAAACAAACACCATTGCTATTATAATCCATGAAAAGAGAACCATATAAGCAACATGAATGCAAAAGATAGAAGGAAATAGCACAATTTATCATCGATAAAGTTTGATTCAGGATATAAGCTCTGGAACGGGAACATTCGGAGTGTACGCGTCTACCTCTAGTCATGTTTCTATTGAAGATATATGAGTGAATACTGACAATGAAGAGATTTAAGATTCCTTTGAACAAACTGCGATATTTATATAGATTATGTGACAATTTCAGATTTTACAAGTATCAAATTTTTATTAGATGAATATAAAATTAGCGTTTAAAATAAAATTATTGTTTAGCGTTAATTTCCTTGTGAAAAAAATTGTTCAGTATCCAGGCCTTAAATCAGTAATATCCAAGATGAAAAAGAAAAAATCAGCAGGAGCAGATTAAATTGTAAAAGAGATGCTGACAGCGTTAGATGGTTTTCAGATGGTTTTCAGATCGATGCCTGTAGCGTTACCATTATCGGCATGAAAAAGTTCCGCACCAGTCTGTTACGTTCATTTCAGAATGCTTGCTTGGAAAAGGCATAAATACATTTTTCTACCAATCCAGAATAGCAGGATAGATTGGGCTGCAAGGACAAATCTGAATTAAGACCGTGAATAAGGCAACGGGAAACCACTCCTCTATCTTTCCCAAATATCATGGTAATTCACAGATAATAAAGAAAAGGATTATGTGGTGAGCCATGGTCACCTGTCTTCTGAAGATTAGAAATAAAAAATGGCTACTGAAATGATAAGTGAAATATAGAACTGTGGGGAAATCCCGACAGCACTCAGTAGATCATACTTCATAGCGCGGCCAAGAAGTACAAACGAATGCGAACTTGACCCAGATAACCATTTGGATTCTAATAAATACAGATTGTAACATAATTAGACTAGAAATAAAGAAAGGACAATGTGATTTTGTTCAAGACACTGGAACAGAAAATGCAATTTTTAGAATCAGAATATTATCAAAGCGGGGAGATAAACATAGAAAAAATCTATTTCTATGTTTCATAGATTATACGATGCATTTAATAAGATAAAACAAGAGAAGCACCTTGAAATATTAGGAAAGCTATCAAGAAATCTATAATCTTTATTGGGAACAAACATCTTGCATGCAGATAGATGTGAAGCTTAGCGAATGCATAAACATAGGAACATAACTTACAAGGAAGTTGTGTTTGTTCAGAGGATTTATTTAACCATTAAAGCGAGATGACTAAGAGGACTACCAGGATATATTTTCTTTATATATAATCTTAAAAAAATATAAGGAGCTGCACAAAAAAGCAAACAAACTAAACCATTAGACAATGTAGTTGATGAGAGCAAGAAAAAATGACTAATTATTAACTGTCAGAATGAAGAATGCATGCTTGTCATCAAAATATACGGTCCATGTTGCGAGTCAAACCGATGCAGAAATTTAACTATCTGGGTAGTGTTGCAAAAGACGATAGAAAGTATGAAACAGAAATCTGAAGGCACTTTGGAAAAACGGAAATACCTTTCAGAAACTGAGCAATGTATTAGTAATTGGAAAATGTCCTAAATCTAGAAAATAGTGTTGAACTGCTACGTAATATATAAAAAATAAATATACAAAAAAGTAGGAGAAAGAAAAGGTAGAAACGCAAAAATACCAACAAAAAACCCTGATACAAAAATGACAGAAGATTTCACAGAGAACACTAATAAAATAATCGGCAATACCAGCTAAAAATATATGAACTAGAAGAAATTATTCCTAAACAAATAGGGTTCAAGAAAATAACAAACGTTGCCTGTGCGAAAAGAAAAAGTGAAGACACTCAATAAGAGCGAATGAATCATAAAGTTAAAAGGGAATACAAAAATGGATTCAGTTGAGTAGGCGCCTAATGTAAGAAAATCTTGTAATTGACGGACATTTGACCATACAAATAAATGCTATGACCGTAAACAAGAAGTTGCTTCTTTGAATAGATAAAGTAAATTATTTTAGAATTTTCAAATACAGATGAGTCACTTACCCATGTGACTGTCCATACAGTCGAGAAAGTAAATAACATTTGTTAAATAGATAAGGCCATACAGACAGACCATAGAGTAAATTGAAAGCGGCTGAATGGATAAATAACATTAACTTGTCTGCGAATTATAAAAGTTGTAGAGGATTGCAAATACTCCCCGTAATAATGTCCCAATTTTCGTTGTTACTACCACAGCGTTATGGCATTCTTCAGTTGTCCGTTGGTCTTGTTAACCATCAGGGAGTTCAATATATGGTGGTACATTGTTCACATTCCGCTGTCTATGGATATATCACCATGGTTATTTTTTCAGTTATTGCTAGTGCTGTTTCCGTAGAGTATTCATTAACCAACACTTTAACGTATCTTTGAAAACTGATATAAAACTAAAAATAAGATCTAAATCATTTTATCCTCGGGCATCTAGGCACGCTTGACATATATTTAAATAATCATTAAATCGAAAATTTCCAAACGAATAAATGAAATATGGATAACTGTATTAGATATCGTAAATAAACTGGCAAACTTTGGTCAATAACTGACAAGTGTCTAAAAGTTTTCTATATCATTTGTTGCGGCTGTCAGTACATTGACAAACGTGTAAAATTTGCAGTTTCATAGGGATATCATTAGAATTTTTGAGGTGTCAGTGTTGAACAACTCAGCTTTCTTCTTGCTCTCTGGGGTGGGTAGTGCAAATTGCAACTGGTTTATCTAAGATATTGCGTTCGACTTTTTCAAACAGTCAATTAAAACATCAAACCACATGATTGACTGAAGAACATATTTGTAACTGATTTCAAAGTGATACTAGAAGATTTTATATTATCGAATTGGCTTCCTTAGAATGTCAGAATGAGATTAGACTCTATTTGACTTGTTGAATTTCTTCCTTCTACTGTGAGCAATTGATGTCTAATACTTATTTTATCTTGAAAAGAAAGAATAATTTGTTATTGGTGAAAAAACTTTAATTGTGGGATGGCAGTTTGCATTGGGTAATCTTGACCTGAAGAAACATACATCATAGATGATCATATTTATTTTGATATGTTGCATATTTCTTGTCTCAATATCGTTTTTTTTTTTAATATGCGATGGCATCGACTTTCATTGATAGAAAAATAATATCAAACATGTTTTTATGCATTCATTTGAAGATTCATAACATCACAATTATTCATTTCAGTGGTATTATTTAATAGCGAAGTGTTATGATTCAAAATTTCAGTCTTTATCGAGACAGGTTACCAGCTTCATCAAAGTAATTAATAATTAGGCTCTTCTATGTAGTAAAGATACCAAATTTAAAGCTACAGGCTTAATGCATAATTAATAGTTATTGCTACATAAATATTTGGATTTGACTTTTAAAAAATGATGAAAATAATTTTGCTAAGTATGCGTCAGTTATATATATAATATTTTAAGCAACTGTATTACTTCACTTTGCACATTACAAAAGTACAGTCAATTGTTGCAGACAAACGTTTCAACCTGTTTTTACTCACCTAAGATTTTATTTCAAAAACTGGTACATAATACAGAATATTAATATTAACCAGAGAAAATTAGGAACAAATGCAGGCAGACAAAATAAGAATGACTCTGAAGCATTATGAATTAGACGGTGGTTCATTCCGCGAAATGGAGACGCAGGTTCGAGTCATGACGACGGCTACAATTTTTCTCGAAATGACTCGCCGATAGAAGTGCTTTTACATTGCAAGCAATTTATTTGATAAATAATCTGAAGTAGTGTTTGATTTATTTTTCTTAATTTAATTTCCGATTCTTTTGGACGTGTTGGTAAAGGTCTTAGTATTAGGGATAACTAATTTATTTACAAAATTTGTTGATAGATCGTCACATACCCCTACCCAACGAAGAAATTTTTTTCTGTAGGTCGGTGTGCAGTCGATACCTTTAATATGTTGAATTTGTAAATGAAAATCCTGTAATACTAGGCTCCAAGCTCGAAGTGTTTTATTGTTTTTCATTTTATTTATAAAAACTAAAGCATTGTAGTCCCGATAAATAACTGTAGGTGGCCGTGACGCTGGGACATAAATTTCGAAATGTCCTAAGCTAGATACTAACGCGAGGGCTTTTTTATTCTACTGTAGAATATGCTCTTTGGTGGTTGTTAAATTTCTGAGAATAATAACTAACAGGGTGCATTCTATTCTGTTCGTCAGCTTGCAAATAATGCTTGCCCCAATTTTTTGGTCGCTCGCACCAAATGTCACATAAATATGATTAAACCGTACTTCAAAAGAACTGATGATAAAACCATATTAGCTAACCGGTAATTTTGTAAGTATATATATATATATATATATATATATATATATAACTAGAAATAAAAAAAAAGATTTGTACGTAGATCGGGATCCTTCTCATAAGCTCAAAAACCGACCTCAGCTGCTCTTATTTCGAATTATTTATATTTTGATGTACCTAGTCAGTCAATTATGGCGTTTCATGATGTGGATATGGGAAGCGCTAAACCGATAAAAAAAATATCCAAGGCTTCAAGAAAAAGAAATACAGTAAATGTTAAATAACGGGATTATTGAACTTTGAATGGGCTTCAACGTGTATACTGGTGGAAAAAGCCGACGGATCGATGAGATTATAGAAAAGTAAATAAACTTACCAAAATGGATTCCCATCCCATTCTTCAAATGGACGATTCCATAGATAAGATTGATAAGGCTAAATGCATTACGAAGTTCGATATCTTAAAGGGTTATTGGACTGTACCATTAACTGACAAGGCCAAACAGATCTCAGCTTTTGTGACCCCTAGTGGGATTTTTCAGTATTGCATTATACATTTTAGCATGAAGAACTCACAAGCTACTTTTGTGAGATTAATCAATCAATGCTTGCGGGTATACAAGGAATTGACGTGTATATAGACGACATCGTGATATGTAATGATTCTTGGGAAGACAACCTCTTAACGTTACAGAAGGTTTTCGATAGAATTTGTTTAGCGAATTTTACTATCAGTCTGGTAAAGAGCGAATTTTACCAAGCCCTGATAACTTATCTGGGACATGTTATATGACATTGGATGGTATCTCCTCTTAATGCTAAAGTCCAAGATATTATGCGATATCCGATCCCTGATAATGTGAAGAACCCACAGAGATTTCTAGACATGGCGGATAACGCACACATGACGGTCAGTAGGTGTGATTTGGACCCACGCAATCCATGGTTAGCCGACTGAATGGTTCTTCAAGGACCGGAATATGGTGTATGGGTGCAACTGGGATTTTCTCATTCAGCCATCTGTCATACATTACACATTTTGTAAAATTTCACCACATATCATTCTTAACTCTGGGCCAGTAAAAATGTTTTCACAAATCTTGTTAATTTCGAGGTGTCCAGTCAATGGAATTTCATGAGCTGTTCTTATGTTGCGCCGATAGCCCCTTTTAACTACTATTTGTTCATTAGTTGCCCACTCTTCTGAATCTGGGATATGAGGCGGTTTCCACATCCTCATTAGTATTCCATTTTTAATGTAATATGCCTTTCCCGGCTAATAAGTTGCGTTAGTTCAAAGTCGGACTGTTATTCAGCAATCAGATTCTTTCTCTGTAGAAAAATACTTGAGGCGAGATCATTACCAACGCCACACCCCTTTTCAATTTTGTTTAACCCCTGCGAACTAACGTCGTGATTCAGGAATGTTTGAGATAAGTCTACTAACCCATCGCTTCTCTCTCTTTCTTTCTCTCTTTCGTTATTCATCACTCTTTCTTGTGTACGAGACACTGCACATGAAGTTACTTTAGCTTTAGCGAACTGATTTTCTCGACTTCCGCCCGCAAGTAGCATTGACACTCCTCTCATAAGAAGTTTATTTACCACACCTACGATGATTGTTCCCGACACTAGGTTTAATTTTATATTAACTCTATGCAGAAGGATGCTCACTGGCCTATTGCCAACTCCTCGGATGGTGATTCATTTACCAGTGGCCAACCTCAATCCTCCCGGTAAGCAACATAGCAGAAGAGACTGAGAAGCGTTCGTGTCTCTTAAAATGTGAAGAGGCATTTTCCTCGTAGAATCTTCTACTAGGGAAATCTGTCCTTTGGATATGAACGATCGATATTTATCTGCTACTTCATCCGCAGATACTGTGGTTTATTTAGCGCCGAGTCTTTGGACTCCTTTTGTGCCGGTCCAGCAGTTTGCCGCGATGTGTCCTGTGAGACATATTTGGATTAATTTCCTGCCCAGTTATCTGGTCCACTAGGTATAGATTCCTGCTTTGTTGGTTGGTAACTTTATGTTTTTCGCCCTACTGGGAGTCTGAGTTCGCAGGTTATGTGGATAACTAGGTTTAGCCTTGCTCTTTCTGTGGATCCGTCCGCTAACACAGCTAGTTTATAATCGGTTTCCGCTTTCATTTATGTGAGGTTTTATGTAACTCGAGTATACAGTTTTTCTATTCGATCCAAACTAATTGCTTCAATTTTTCGTACTTGCTTTCGATATTTCTCGCCGTATTCCACTTGTCAAAATAGTTTTTTTTTGTCGCAAAAACTCGACATACGTTTGAGCCTCCTTCTTTCTGTAGTGTCATAATCTTTGACGGTATGCCTCCGAAATGAGTTCATAATTTTTGAGAATGGCTAATTTTACTAGGTCATAATCTTAATTATCCTCTACTGAAAGAGCTACATATGTCTTCTGAGCTTTAAATACCTCCCTATATCTAGTACGTCATCTTTTCTTAGCCTAGTCGAGGGACGGTTCCCATAAGAAATAATTGGCATTTTACTTTGTGGCTTGTCGCTATCGGCCTCTAAGTGGATTTCGCTGTGAGAGAATTTCGATCCTACAATTTGTTACTACCCTCGACAACCGCAACATAAATAAGGAAAAGAAAAAAAACAAAAACAAAAAATAAAGTGGATCAGTTGCCGAATATATGACCTGGGTCATACGATAGTGTAATTTTCTCTCAAATGGTCAAAACACATGAATAAAGAAAACCAACAGAGATAAACCACAAACACAAATGTAAAGTGCAAATTTTTTTAATTATACATAAAACAATTTGAAACAAAGAATATCGGAATGTAAAAAATGTATGCGGTGTGTGCGATATGAGTACGAAAAAACTCTTAGATTTTTAGTTGATTGAAATCAGATACATTTTTCTCTCCCTTTTTGACTCTCTTTTTCTCTTCTCTCTCTCTTGTTGCATCTTCCTCCACTCTCTCTTTCTTTTCCCGTTCTGTTCTTTTTATATAATATTTAACGTCTTATTTTCACGTGGTAACTTTTATATTTTCAGGGTTTTGTTTTTTCTTTTCTCTTCACACGCGCAAAAATGTTCTATCATAGGGTTATTCTTTATCTCCTTTTCCGTTTACAGTATTCAACCACGAGCAGTGGTCATTTCTTCTTATATGCTTCTTTTGCATAAGATTGATTGCTTTCCATCAAGAAATAATTTTTATCATCATTTAATCCACTGAATTTGGTCAAGGGAGTTTATGTGAATTGGAGATGGAATCCGTTCTTTTTGGTGAATCACCTCGCATGACAATCGTTGTCCCAACTAACTTATCGCGCGGAATTTTGAATATCGAGTGAGATGACTCAACGTGCATAGTTATTTTTAGCATCCACACGACATGGTTCCTAGGGGTCAATCCTATTACACACACACACACACACACACACACACACACACACACACACACACACACACACACACACCAACGTTTGGTGTGCGACTTAAGTTTCGTTGGGTAATCAACGAAACTTAAGTCTCACGTAGGTATATGTATATTTATTAATATATATTTCTTAGCTCTGTCTAACCACATCAAACACTATTATTTCTACATCTATTGGCAAAATTTGGTAATTATTTATTTGCGTATATGTCTATGTACGCGTATATACGGTTGATAATATCTAGTTATTTCATTTGCATAACCCTGTACATGCGCTCACACACACACACACACACACACACACACACACACACACACACACACACACACACACACACACACACACAAATATATATATATATTATATGGATACTGAGTTGAATATCGAGTGGTGAGAATCTGTTTCATGCATGAACGCAATCTTCAGTCAATGAAGATTTCATTCAAGCATGAAACAGACTATCGCCACCTGTTCACTCGTATATTTACATACACTAACACTGGTATTGAGCAATTTTACCCATAAATATAAAGCATACCTTGAATATATATATATATATATATATATATATATATATATATATATATATATATATATATATCCAAGTATAGTATTGGTGTATACGGAATAAATTCCAATAACCAATAAATACTATTCTTAAAAGAGTGCTCAATACAGGGTAGAGCAAATATAATTATTTATTCGAAAATTATAACATAAACATATTATAAAATCACTACAAAAATAGCCATTTTGTTTCAACACTTCAAGTGATGATGTTGAAAGCAGAATAAAGGGTTTTAAAAGGTTCAAATCAATCAAACACCCATGGCTAATGGAAACGCTGTTACATAAGCTGGAATGACAAATCAAAATACAAGTATAGGAGAATTCAAAAAACTTGACAACGAACAAAGATTATAATAATTATTTAATACTTTAATGCTGGGGTTAGACTAAAATAGTATTTATTCTAACTAATAAATATTAAATTATATGAGAAAATTTGAAATTACAAATTAAAAATTACCCATTTTAAAATTTAAAGTATATTAAGTTTAAAATTATAAAATTACTGAGGCAAAATAAAAAATAAAAAATACATATGTTATTGTATTTATTTTGTTTTTATTGAATTTACGTTGGAATAAACGTTAAGATCAAATGTTGCTCTGAACTTCATGACAACGTAGATAAATTTGAAGTATAAACAGAGGAAATATCTTCGCGACTCTTAAAAAAGCAAAAAAAATGCAAAAAAACAACATACATACACAATGAAAAGTACACACAAGTGACCATACATAAAGACACCAATAAAGACACGTACATACACAGGCATACATTAACAAAGGCACGCCGATACACCTACCAAGAAATATTCAAGTTTGAAAGTGTTATTAAACGAATTCTAACCACTTATACGGGCAAATATACATAGATAAAAACAAACATTAGGGAAAGAAAGCCATTAAAACAGATAGACATAGACAGAAAAATATATATACGCATAAAAATAACACCATCTAATATATAAAAACGTGTAAGACCCCCCCCCCTCCAGTGGAGAACATGATTAAAGACTGTGTGTACGCTATCCCGTGCAGCTGCGGAAAGAAATATAAAGGGGAGACAGGCCGCCCCCTTACGGTAAGGCTTCAAGAACACCAGTAAGCTGTAACACGAGGGGGGGGGGAATCAGGTGTGGCTGACCACATATGGAGAGAAAAGGGAGATCACCACCCTCTGTGGGATCAAGTTGAGATTATAGACAAAGAACATCATTGGAAAATTCGTAAACTTAATGAATCAGCACATATGCTAGGCCACAAAAATCTCCTGGTCCGACCAATCATAGAAATGAATACAATACGGGAACAAGTAATAAAGAGTGCCAGAGAAAAGCGATAATAACAATACAAATTGCAATATGAGCTCTGGTAAAAAAAAAACATGCAAGGATAACAGCAAAAATTGCAATATGAGCACTGGTAAAAAATGGTTGCTGAAGATATTAGGTTTATAATACCCAGAAATTCATACGCAGATGTCCTCAAGGACTCATGGCACAGTGAATAAAGGTGTTAGTTAGTGACATGACCGAAAAGAGTATGAGTTCAATACCTGGTTAAGGCAGTGGAGAACTTTCAGAGGGGAATTAACAGGAGTTATTACCATTAGACGTGGAACTAGAAGAGTCAACACCAGTTAGCGAAATAAAGGGTTCATTTCGACATTCCAACCACCTGAAGAAGGCCGGAACGGCCGAAATGTTTTGATAAACATGGTGACGAAGATGAAGACAATAGTCCGAATAATGTAAAAATTTCTGAATCATTGAATGTACAAATATTATTTTCTTTACAAAAATACATAAAAATTTTGACATGAAATGAAAGGCGATGGGGTGAACCCAGTAATCCAAAATAAAAGAAAACAAAAATTTCAAACGAAAATAAAACTATGTTAGTATGGACACGTTCAACCCACAAAAATAAGAGTAGCCGCTATATTCTGCCGAAAAACAGGTCAAGAAGTTCACGTGCTAGTGAAGGGAGAGGGGCGGAAATCAATTTGGGAGTAGGGTAGTATAAAAATGTCATAAGCATTAACTTCCGGAATTATCTACCTTTTGCTGTAATACACACACACATACACACACACACATACACACACATACACACACACAAATATATATATATATATATATATCATATCTTTTTTTATTCGTATTCTTATCTGCTCTTAGCACTGTTGTGGACTACTATGTCTACATCGTCAAAGTACTTCTTCATTTCTGTTCCTTATTGCAATTTAATAAACAGAGTATATTGAAGACTGAACAAACTTTTGAAACCTGAGAGATTAGACGTATCTCCTAACTCACTCTCTGTGTCTAAAATCTTCAATCATTGGTATAGAACCTTCACTTCGTTCCTACGGAAAACTACAAATGATACGGTACATGATGTACAAAACAAATTGAATATCTTAATAACATTTCCTCTGATGTAAATCGCCTCAAAGTATTATTATACATGAAACCCGCAAACAAAATCTTCGCCAGATATGTTCTAGCAACACGTTTACAAAGAAGACGAAGATATTGATACGTATGTTCATGGGTTACAACTACTAGCATGCAGAATGCAGTTTCAAAGCGGTTAACGCTGTGCAAAACCGAGACGACTGCGTTAGAGATGCGTTTATTAACGGCTTGCGCTTTAATTCTATTCGACAGCGTCATTTAGGAAACAAAACCCTTGATCTACACACGGCCCTTAATCAAGCTAGAGCTATATCACTAACACAGAAAAAATCATATTCACATCCGTTCTCACCACCTGTGGGAGCCATGGCATTAGAAAACAAAGATTCATTTGTCGGCGATGTGTATACCTTAACAAGCGCTAAATGTTATTTTTGTGGTGGATCTCGTTAAAATGCCTGCGGCCAGAGAGATCACGCATCACAAATGCAGAAAGAAGTATGTTGGTCGCTTGGAACTTCGGCCACCTCACTTACTCTTATACGCTGGCGACCACTACGCTACCAAGTTTATTAAAACAGGCGATGGTGTACGTATTGATTGGCTAAAATGAGGCTACTGTTTTGATGGACACTGGTAGCTCTGGATCCTTTATTTCGCTCGACTACGCGAGAAGACACCAAATAAAAAAACCTGCAGTGGGGAATGAGTCTATGGATTAACGCAAGGCAGTGTACCGTCAATTTAAATTTATTAGGTGAGTTGTACTTTGTGTACAATCTTTGTAGTGATGTAATTCTTCATGAACCAACATTCTAGTGTATCTTTTGCATTTGATGTTCCTCAGAAAGCCTGTTTATTTTGAGTCCAACTGCTTATAGCATCTGCGATGGTAGATATACCTACATTAATTTTAATGTCAATCCTAACTGCAAACCTATTTCTACGAAATCTGGGCGATTTGGAATTGCCGATAAACACTTTATTAAAACTGAGGTTAATTAAATGTTAAGAGATGGAATAATTGAGGAAAGCACGTCTCCGTGGCGAGCTCAAATTTTAATTGTTGGTAACGAACGGCATAAAAAGAAATTAGTTGTGGATTATAGTAGAACTATTGATAGATTAACTCAACTTGACGCTTACTGGATACGCTTACATCTGGCTTCGGAAATCTCTAAACATAAAATTTATTTTTCTTTGGATTTGATCAGCGCATATTACCAATTACACATTCAAGGGGAAGACCAACCATATACCGCCTTTGAAGCTAATGGCAAATTATACCAGTTTTGTCGTATTCTAGTTACCAACGGGGCATCTTTCTTTCAACTCTTAATGGACAACATCATTACGGGGAATAACTTGCACGGAACACGTTTATGTAGATAACTTAGTTATAGCTTTTTTTTTTTTTTAAGCATTTCACCCCAAACAAGGCGGGAAGCCACTAGGACGCAAGGGGTTACAGAAAATTTAGAGAAAGATCAGATAGGAGTGATAGAAGAAAGGATGAGGGTAGTGGATAGATCAAGGCAACTGGAGATGTCGATTGACATGACACTTGAATAGCTGGAGATTATAGCTCTCAGGGAAACTGGAATAGGGAAGGGAGTTCCACAGGCGAGAGGTGCGAGACATGAAGCTATTAGAGTAGAAGAGACAGCTACATTTAGGAGTTTCGACAGTGAAGGGGTGAGAGCGGGATGCCAGCCTCGTAAGGCGCTGGAACTCATGACGTCTGGGAACCAGCGAATGCAGCTCCTCGGAGCAATTTCCATGAAAGTATTTGTAGAACAGACAGAGGGAGGCGACGGCGCGTCTGTGAGAAAGTGACTGTAGACGAGACGCCAGGGCAGGGCCAACTACATTGCATATCCACCTCTGGATCCTATCAAGAACCCTGAGGCAAACAGAAGGGGCAACCAGGCCATATATGGCAGCAATACTCCATGCAAGGGCGAATTGTGGATTTGTAGATCTGGAGGACCGACACTAGGGAGAAAACTTCCTGGCGTGGCCAACTTTCCTTCCGGTGGACGAGGCAATTGACTCAATGTATTTATTCCATCTCAGGTCAGCAGTCAACGTCAGACCGAGAAGCCGCAGAGAGTTGTACTCGAGAAATTGAGCGTCAGACATTCTAATGGAAGGAAGGGAAGGATCTCTGTGGTGATTAATAGAGAGCAGTTTGGTCTTAGAAGCGTTGAAGTTGACCAGCCAATTCATGCCCCAGTTCACAATCGATTGGAGGTCCTTTCCGAGACGCACGGCCAGGTGAGTTTTGTCAGCGAGACTAGATTTGTTTTTGAGGCCGGAATAAATTGTGGTGTCATCCGCGTAAATGCCAACTTGGGAAGTTATGGCGTCAGGAAGGTTATTTATGTAGATAAGGAATAGAGTGGGACCTAGTATGGAGCTTTGAGGAGCATCTGCGTTCGTGGGATAGGAACTGGAGGAGAATCCGTTGAGAACGACCTTCAATTCACGGTTTGACAGGAATTATCGTATTAGGTTATATAATCGACCCGTAATGCCATAACCCTGGAGCTTGCGAAGAAGGCCGGCATGCCAAACCCCATCAAATGCTTTGGAGATGTCTAGTGCCACGGCTCGGGCTTCCCCGTTATTTTGAAGACTGTTTCAGTGATGGCCGTAAGCACATCGGCTGTAGATCGGGCAAAGCGGAAACCATATTGCTTGTCTGAGAGCGGATTATGGGATATGAGGTGGTTAACACCCCGGTATTGATTAGGGCTTTGAAGACTTTGCCGAGGAGGGGAAGGCTGGCAAGACTCAAGCTGAGAACGATAAAATTTCTCGAAGTGTCTTGAGGTAGCCAAACTACATAATCTTACTTCAACGAGAAAAGTCTTCCCGATCAACCACTTCTATTAATTTTCTTGGTTACACAATATCTCATTGGATACTTAAACTTGAAGCAGCCCATCGTAGGGTCCTTAGTTTGTTTTCTTATTATTCCCAATGGATTCAAAATTTTCGGATAAGATAACTACTCTTAATTATGGCTAACACGTTCCCTTTAAATCGATAGTCCGTGGAAGCATTCCAAAAACTTAAAGAAGAAATCGAAAGCACATTCCTTCACGTTATCGAAGAAAACGTCCCCACCTAAGAGTCGATACGGGCGTTTCTGATACGGCAATTGCCGCTGCTTTGAATCAGTCCGGCCGTCCAGTGGTATTCTTCTCTCGATCATTACTGAAAGAAAAGGAGTCTTCAGCTATTAAAGAAATTCTAAAAAGATGGTCTCACCGTCAATTTATCATCGTTACGAACCAACAGGTGGTGAATTTCATGTTTAATACTGAAAGACCTGGAAAAATCAAATACGATTAGATCCAGAGATAGAGAATGGAACTGAGAAACAACAATTATGAAATTTCTTATAGACCAGAGAAGGATAATATACCTGCTCATATACTCTCACGTGCTCATTGTGGCGCTATCCCACACAAAGAAAGTTATATGAGCTCTACTATCATCTTTGTCATCTTGATATAAACAGGTTAGCCACTTATTAAAGTCAGGAATTTACTTTACTTTATGGAAGATGTAAAAAAATTATGCGCTGACTGTTCCGTTTGTGCAAGATGGAAACCACAGTTCTACAAACATGATAAACTTAGTTTGATAAATGCTACACAACCAATGGAAAGAATCAGCATAGATTTTAAGGCCCCTCTTCTTTCTAAATCGCAGGACCGTTATATGTTAACGGTAATAGACGAGTACTCTCTAGTTCCTTTTTATTTTACTTGCCCCAATATGACATGTAGTATAGTAATCAAATTCTTAACACAGATTTTCACCGTTTTCGAGACTCCTTCATGTATCCACACCGACCGGGGTCCCTCCTTTTTATCTAAGGAACTACGTGAGTACTTCACTAATTTGGGTATAGCTACGAGTCGAACAACCCCTTACAACCTCCAGGGGAATAATCAGTGTGAATTATCTGGAAGCATGTCGAGACATCTACGAGAAATTTCAGTGAGAAGTTGTTCTACCCGCAGTATTGCATGCCATAGTATCTCTACCCATATACCGCGACTAACACTACACCCCAAAGAAGAATAATTTCAACGCAAGTCACCTTACCCACTTGGCTAGAAGTGCCTGGTCTGATTCTCTTGCGTTGTAATACCTGTGCTGATAAGTACAACCCTTTAGTCGACGAGGTTCAGTTGTTAGAAGCTAATCCCCAGTATGCCCATGTAAGGCTTAATGACGGACGTGAGTCTACTGTATCTGTTCATGATTTGGTTCCTGTTGGGAACAAATACGATCAGGGAGAACCAAAAATTAGAGAACAAGATATTCTTGTGGAAAACAACACTACAGAAGGGGAGGAACCTGATTCTGATATCCATTCTAAACCATTGAGTAGCCCTGAAATACATTTGCCGGTGCCCTTCTCTGAGGAACAACATTCTACTCTGATCCCCGAAGATTCAGTGACGCTGAGACGATCTTCGAGGAATGGAATACATATCCTCTTTTACTTTATTCTTTGTATTCTTATCTGCTCTTAGCCCGTTGTGGACAACTCTGTTTATTAAAGCCTTCCTCAAGGTACTTTTTAGTTCTGTTACTTATTACAAAAATGTTGGCCCAATCAACGCTAACCAAGAGCATAAAAGAGACTAAGTTAACTAGGGGTGGAATATGCTAGGAATCCAACTCGTTGTGACTTTTAGGGGACTAAAAAAAGAAATCAAAATTGGCCCGATTCAGGTGAATCAGGCTCGAAACTTTCATCTAACTATTTCTGAAATTTGCTGAAAACATTCGCTTTCCATCAGTTCTGATCTTTAACCTGAGTTGATACTGAACGAATCCAATCAGATCCTGATGAGAATAGTGTTCGTTTTATAAAATTCTATCCGTTCGCATCACTCACACCACCATTATTGCCACGGCTAGTAGCGTGAGAAACACCAACCGTTTTACCCCAGACCATAGGGGTGACACATTGTCATACACGGACGTTAGATCAATGTCAGGGATCAATACGAGCCGTCAGTTTGCCGACATGGTTTCCAAAACTGGTGCACCAGAGGACAGTGGAAGAAGGCTTACTCGGCCATCTCCTATAACCCACGATAACACCGGTGGTAATCAGGAATGTTTGCCAAAGCCACGTCATTGAGAGGCAGCGCATTCCGGGCCAATTGCCAAGTAATCGAAAACAAAGGGTTACTGAGATAATCCGCAGCTGGCACTCGGATCCAGAAGGAGCGTAACTTATCCATCGACAAGCCAAGCCGATCACAGAGCGGGCACGACGCAATCCCCACTAATGCCCGATACAATGTCTTCCTAGACCGTGAAAGGTCACTGAACCCAGAAGTAACACGTAAGACCTGTTGACACTCTTTGAAGAAAGCCTTCTATCGTCGGGGCGTACGAAACCGCTCAACACAAAGTTGGAAAGGAGTGACAGTAAGTCTGAGGAAGGGAGTCCTAACACTCTTTGCTCACAAAAGATACTCTGTCAAGATGCGGCGTAGAAAAAGCAGCCCCCGAGGCGTGTCGGTGACTCTCTAAGTGCAGCATTCACAATACGGACGCTGGATACACACATTTCTGCGGACCATTGATCTGTCTCCCCACCCCCCAGCAGGGAGCAGAGCAGACACTCGAGCGCCTTCACATGACAATCAAAGAGAGGTAGTACCGATAACGGGTAAAGGAAAAAGATGTACTCGGTGCAGACGTCAGCCCTACACTTTAAGAACAACCGCCTTCGGAGCCAAGTCCAAATAGACGCTCCTAAAGTTTCCTGTACCTGCGACCAATTCTTCTCCAGCTGAAGGCTTTTTTATGTTAAAACATAAAATAATTGGTATTATACAATCTATATAATTTTTAATGTATTAGAAAACCATCTCCTTTATGTGCTCTGTCTCTTTAGAACGTAGGCGATCATAAATGCGTTTTTTACTATCCTTTACTCTCCCTGTTCTGTCATCAATTTATATAAGATTGTTAAAACTAATAGTATATAACGTGTTTTTTCAAATATGCGAAAAGGAAGAGGCTTTAATTCTGATTTAGAAATAATATTTTTATGTATTTGTCAGACAACGTTTTCATATTCTGCTACTTCAACGCTTGAGCCAAATACAAAATATATGCTTTGTTATTACAGTCGTTATTTTCTTGGTTGTCTAGTGTTCACTAGTCACACAGTGTCTTTTGGCCGTGTTCATGCTAGTTAAAGTAGTAAGACATGAACTTATGATCTCTTTGGAACAGGAGTTGAATTTAGAAGCCAGATAAAAATCATTGTAAAAAGACGTATAAGAGAGAATAAAGATAATGTAAGAGGAATAAGGATGAGCAGCCATGGAAAAGAAGGCAAAGGAAAAAAGGGTGAAGTGGTAACTGAGTTAACAATAATAGTTAACAAAAATGTAGAAAAGTAGAGTTCTTAAACAAAAGAAAAGAAAAATATAACAATGGAATAGGAAACATATTATGTGTAAAAGAAACTAGCAAAATATTTACAAGTAAAAAGGAAAAAACATAATAACAGTATCAGTAATAAATCTTTAACAATAATCGTTAGAAATTCAGAAAATAATAATAATAATAATAAGGGATATTTGAATATAGTTTCATATTAGTGAACATAAGAGAGAGGAAAAATCATAGAAAATTCCATTGAAAATTGAAATTATGTCGGAGTTTGGTGAAGCACGTTGTAATTCTTTGGGATCCAAACGCTTATAAATGAAGAGTCTACCGCTGTTGTTAATAATAGTAATAGTAAAAAAGTAAAAAAAAATGATAATAATTCCCCCCTTATAATCTGAATATAATCCCTCCCTATATTCTGAATATAGTTTCCCCCCACCTATATCATAGGTAGAATGAGCACTTTGGTCTTGGTCGACAGTCGTCCTAGAGCTGGTAACTTGAACAAAATTACCCCTTAGCGATCTAGGATAAACGGAAAATTTACAAATTTCAATAATTACGAACAAATCTTCTTACCGGATCGGCCGTCACCCGGGTCAAAAAAAGAAGAAAATGTGGACGTGGGCTCTTAATTAGCCCTTTAACCGGGTAGTTAGCTATCTGGATAGAATGTTAGTTAGAGCAGCCGACGTAGACTTGTTAGATTGTTTCACGTTCCACTGGGTAGGTTATTCGCATAACAAACTCGTTTGTATCCGGGTGGCGTTAGATTGTAGGCCTAGAATGGCTGGTTACTGGAAGTTCAATCTGTCCTTACTGGACAGGCAGAACTTCCATGAGCAGTTAACTAGCTTAGTGCAGCGGGAGCTAGTGGGGCGGTTATGGGGAATAAGTGGTGGGAGAGACTTAAGATTAGGATTAGGTCCTTCACCACTGATTTCAGAAAACGGCTCGCCCTAGATAGAGCTGAAAATGTGAAGACGCTTAAGGCTAGTTTTTCAAAGTCGATGGCTGGGTGGGGATCACCTAGATAGCTTTAGCTAGGGAGGCCCTGGAGCGTTTTACTAGCGAGCGCTAAATGGGCCAGGTAATTAGACATAGGTTAAGCAATATGTCTTCCGAAGCTGTGAACATGGGCGCAAACTTGAGCAAGGAAGAGATCCGTCGAAGGTCCGATCGGCACATTCGTGAAGTCAAATCCCCAGAGGGGCACACTCTTAGGGCCAGTGAGTACGAATTTCGCATCTATTTGGCTGACTTTCCTTGACTTTCGTCGACTGAAGCGGCTAGCTGCGAGGGAGAGATTACGGAGGGCGAAGTCTACGAGGCTTTGTCCCGATTTTGGCAGTTCTCTTCAACAACTGGTTTCGGCAGGGGGGGCAAGGATATTGGGGGCCCTTAGACGATTACAGACCCATAACTCTGAAAAACACAGAGTTAAAGATTTGGGCCAAGGTCCTGAAGGAGCGTTTGCAGTCAGTTGCCGAGTCTCTGTTGGGTCCTGAGCAGTCTTGTACTGTGAGGGGCCGAACAATTCAGAGCAAACTGCATCTGATCCGCACGATCATAGAGAATGTAAAAGACGACGATGAGGCCGCGCTGATCTATTTGGAGCAGTCCAAGGCATTTGATAGGGTTGACCATCGCTACCTTGTTGCTGTCCTGCAGGCCACCTGATTCGAACCTGATTTCTGTCGCTGGATTAGCCTCCTGTATCGCTCCCCCGGTGCTGTGGTACAGGTGAACAGGAAGCTTTCGGGAGCTTTTGCGCTGTCTAGGTCGGTTTGTCAGGGATATCCCCAACGCCCCTACTCTATGCTTTGGCGTTGGAGCCTCTACTTCGCCGGCTGAAGGACAAAGCGTGCATTCCCTACGTGGAATCGCCGTTCCTGGAAGGGCTCCAGCCAGGGTTTTCCCGTATGCCGATGATGTATCTGCTTTCGTGTCGTCCCGCACACGACATTGAGGCGATACTAAAGGCGCTTGATCGGTACGAAAAGGTTACAGGGGACAAGATAAACCGTGAGAAGTTGTCCGCCTTGCGGTTAGGTGCCTGGAAGGGTGTCGATCTTCCGGGCCGCTTCGGACGGACAGTCATGTCTGCATTCTTGGAGTGTGGTTTGGACCCGACCTGCAGCTGGAGAAAAATTGGTCTGCGGTCGACCGAGGTTGTCCGTAAAGGGCAGGGCGGAGTAGTGTGCTACATACGTTTTCCCGATTGTCCTTTATCGATTGTCCGTACTTCCTCTCTGTAAAGACCATAGGAAGCCGCTCGACCGCTCGTTATCCTCCGTTTTGTGGAGGGGTCGCAAGCATCAGGTCGACGGAGCCGTCAGTGCACAACGTCCATGTCATGGGGGCTGGGAATGCCACAAGTGGTGAGCCACAAACTCTCATCGAGGTTGGCTTTCCTACGCCGCGCATTGACAGGAGATTCGATTATGGCGGGTATTGTTAGGGACTCGTTCCCTTCCCTTACTATCAGTCCACCCCCATCTCGCTGACTGAGCGCCGTCGTAAACTGCGGGATCAATCGGATTTCCTTCGCGGGTGTCGGTATGCTTTGACGATCATTCCTCGATTCAGTGACCTTTCACGGCCTAGGAAGGTCTTCTATCGTTATTTTGTGGAAGGGGTCGTGAAGGATCCTCTACGTGAGCGGCTCGACTTGTCGGAGAGAGAGTTTCGCTCTTTCTGGTCTTGGGCGCCAGTGGTGAATTATCTCAGTAACCCTGAGTTTTCGCTTACCTGGCGATTGGCTCGGAATCAGCTGCCTCTCAACGACAAGGCATTCATAAGGGTCTTGGTGGATTTGCCAGACTGTGGACGGTGTGGCCTTGGTTTAGAGGAAACGGCTTCGCAAGCCTTCTACCATTGTCCCCTGGTGCGCTCCTTATGGTACCATGTCGGCGAGTTGACGGCTCATCTCGCTTCCGAAAAGCTCGTGCTCATGGATCGCGAATACTCGTGTGACAATGTGTCGCCCCCGTATTCCGGAGTGAAACGGATGGTGTTTCTGGCGCTGCTAGCCACGGCTCGAATGGTGATTTGGACGACGCGACAGGAGGAAGTCTTGTGAAGCAACCGTCTTTCTCATCAGGATCTAATCCGATTCTTTGAGCATCAGCTCAAGATGAAGATTAGGAGTGATAGAAAACGCTTGCATTCGACAGTCTCCAGCGAAAGTTGGGTGTCTGAGGCGAGCTTGGTTCGTTTGAACGGGACTAGCCTTGATTTTCTCTTTTAGGTCAACCTACGTCACATCGGTGTGGTTTCCTGCGGAGCCCTCCCCTTAGTTAGGTCAGACAAGCTTTTGTGTACCTAGTTTTCCAATAGAATTAATGTTTCTTCTCCGTGTAAAAATCGGGTTACAGAAAATTTGGTGAAAGATCTGAAAATAAAATTTCCGCAAGTATTTTCAGAAGGTCTTGGATGTTGTAAAAAGACGAAGGCAAAATTTGAAGTGAAGGAAAATGTAAAACCTATTTTCAAGCGAAAAAGAAATGTGCCATTTGGTGTTTTGGAACAGATTGACAAGGAATTGGAACGGCTTGAAAATTTAGGAGTTACTTCACGCATTGAATTTTCAGAGTGCCCTGTTGTATATGTTAAGAAAAAGAATAATAAAATTCGGATGTGTGCCGATTTCTCTACGGGTCTAAATGATTGCTTAAAAGACCACACATATCCTTTGCCTTCACCAGAAGACATTTTTGCAAGTTTAAGTGGAGGAAAAATATTCTCTAAATTGGATTTATCGGATGCCTATCTCCAAGTGAAAGTGGACGAAGAATGTTCTAAATTGTTGACTATCAATACACGCAAGGGTTTATACAAATTTAACAGTTTGCCTTTTTGGTTTAAAAGTACCCCCTAGTATTTTTCAGCAAATTATGGACACTGCGCTGGCAGGGTTGGACTTCGCCATTGCATATCTTGATGATATTTTGATAAAAAGTAAAGATCGAAATGAACATTTGGAACATATTAATCAGGTTTTTGAAAAAATTGAAGAATATGGATTCAAACTTGCAGCTGAAAAATGTGAATTTTTTATGAGTGAAATTAAGTTTTTGGGGCAGATAATAGACTCTGATGGAAGAAGACCAGATCCGGCGAGGGCAGAAGCGATCAAAAGCATGCCATCTCCCAAAAATGTAGTAACGCTACAAGCGTTCTTAGGACTTGCTAACTATTATGGGATATATATTCCTAATTTAGCAGCCTTACGGCTCCATTAAATAAATTGCTTAAAAGGGGAGCAAAGTGGGAATGGTCAGAAGTGTGTCAGAAGGCGTTTGACAAAATAAAGAATATTTTGACGTCGGAATTATCACTAACACATTATGACCCTAAACAGGAAATTATAGTGGCATCGGACGCAAGCGAGTACGGAATAGGTGCGGTAATTCTGCATAAATTCAGAGACGGCAATACGCCTGGTTTCTGTTGTGGGGCTCTCCCCTTTTTACATAAGATGGATTCGTCCAAAGTATATTTATACTGGCAGAGAGAATACCTGCTGTTGAGATACGTTGAGACGCAGTCTCTGACTCTGTGCGACGTCTGTCGAACTCTCTGCTTTGGCAGAGAGGAACCCGGATAAGGCTTTGCCGAAGGGCAAAGTTTCGTCCGGGGAGGTAGGCAGATACCGAACCCGCTTATGAGGGTTCAAAGTGGATATTTTTTGACAGAGCCTACGGGCTCGGGTAAACCCACGTTGAACTCGGCCTTGTGCCACATACATTCCTCGTGTGGGGACTGTTAAATATCGAGATACGTTGAGATACGTTGAGAGATACGGAGACACACAGGGTGTTCTCAGAGAGTTACACAAGAGTCCAGAGAGAGAGAGAGAGAGATGATTATGGCTTTACTTACAGAGATTTGTACATATACTTTTCTACTAACCCGCATTCCTGGACTACTAATCTTCACTTCAAGTCTGTATTCTTACGTTTAATACACTTATTTTTTTTATCTCAATTTCTGGTGTTGTTATTTTATTTGTGCAGGATTCCATTCACGGAATCCACAACAACTTGACGACGAGGTTTTCGCACTTCGCGAGTACTTTAAAAAAAAAAAATTGCCGTTGCCAGCGTCCACACTAAATTGGCGACGAAGACTTCGGGCCCACACGAGAAAAAAATTCTCTCTCTCGTCAACACAACAACTTGACGATGAAGAGTACGGACACGTACGGAAAAAAATTTTTTTTCGCTCGTCAACACAATAACTTGGCGACGGAAATTCAAGAGTCACGTCGACCACAACAACTTGGTGACAAGACTCAAAGGAACTCACACAGAACAACAAATTAACGACGAACATAAAAGAACGTACACAAGAGATAGAAGAAAAATTCCGTCATCCCCTAAAAAATGGAAGAATTTCAAAAAGAAATGCTTGAGTTTATAAGAAGTGAGGAAAGACAGCTAATAAATGAAGAAAGACAAATGCAACTCCAGGAATTAATATTAAAAGTAACGGTTAACGGACAACAGAAGAATATGGAAAAAGAGGCGACTTTTTCTTAAGACGCAGTTTGGAACACAATAGAAACATTTAAATACTCTCTAGAAGATGATAAAAATTTCGGGGACTATTACAGACGTCATGAAGACATTTTCAACATTGATTGCCAAAATTGGACGGAAGCTAAGAAGCTACGTTTATTACTCAGGAAATTGGGAACAGAAGAATACACAAAATTTGTGGACTATATTCTACCGAAAAAGACAAACGATTTGACGTTTGGCGAGGCAGTTACATGCCTAACGGAGCTCCAAAGACTTCACTTTTTCACAAAAGATGGAAATGTCTCCACCTCGTAAAAAGCGAAAATGAGGACTACTCCACGTTCGCCGCAATTGTGAACAAACATTGCAATGACTTTAAATTGGCAGAATTGACTCCGAACAATTTTAAGTGTCTTATTTTCGTACAGGGATTAGTCTCAGTCAAGGACAGTGTAATGCGAAAAAGAATGCTCACGAAGCTTCAAAACAAGCCTGGATTAACGCTAAAAAATTGTCAGAAGACTGCCAAAAATGCTTGAGTATAAAAAAAGACACTGAGGATATCGAGAAATTGAAAGTAGCACACATACGTAAGTTGAACAAAAAGTTACATTTTTCACCCCCATCTCAAAAGAAAAACAAAAATTTTATGATAAAGAAAAAATTACAATGTATAAGGCGATTAATGACACAGATCAAAGCAAATATAAGCACCCTCATCTGCATGTTACAGATGTGGTGGATTTCACTGGAATAAAGACTGTCGATTTAAATACAAAAAAACTGTTTAGCTTGTGGAAAAATAGGACATAAGGCATCTCAATGCAGAAACAAAAAACACACTAGTAGGGTAAGAACTACTAGAATGGACTACGAAGACAAACTAAACACAAGAAAATACGTGGAACTCGAGAACTTAAATAAGAAGGTAAAATTACAGTTAGTCTCAGGATCGGATCTAACTATAATTAATTTACAGACATGGGGGAAGCTAAATAGACCGACCATGAGGCATACAAAGAAAAGGGAGGCGTATCAATTTTGAAGGAGAAGTAATTCTAAATGTAAAATTCCATGATAAAACGAAAAAATTGAAGATATTTGTAATGAAAGACACAGGAAATTTGGTGGGCACGGATTGGATGCAAAAATTTGACGTATGGGATTTACCCATTAGCTCATTTTGTAAGAAAATAGAGTGCGAACCGTCAGAAGCTTGTGTAGCTTCTGACGGTTCGCACTCTATTTTCTATTAAAAGAACTACACAGGGAATTTCCCGAAGTATTCTCGAGCGGTTTGGGACGATGTAATAAGTCTGCAGCTAAAATTGAACTAAAGGAAAATGTTCAACCAGTATTCAAGAAAAAGCGGAACGTGTTTTTCGCAACCATAGAAAAACTGACAAGGAGTTAGATAGATTTGTACAAACTGGAATCGTTTCAAAAATCGAATTCAGTGAATGGGCGGCACCAGTGGTCTACGTAAAGAAAAAATCCGGAGAAACACGTGTTTGTGCAGATTTCTCGACTGGGTTAAATAAGGCTATCAAGGATTATCACTACCCATTGCCAATTCCGGAGGAAATATTTACCAATCTTAACGGTGGTAAGATATTTTCTAAGATTGATTTAAGCGAAGCTTATCTTCAGATTCCAGTAGAAGAAGAAAGTACAAAAATGTTATGTATCAATACTCACAAAGGACTTTACAAATTGAACAGATTGCCATTTGGGATAAAAGTAGGACCGTCAATCTTTCAACAGACTATGGATACCATGCTCGTGAGACAGAACTTTGCTACTGCTTACTTAGACGAGATTTTAATCAAAAGCGATAATGTAGAAGAACACGCAATGCATATTAAATAAGTCTTTAAAAGAATTGAGAATTTGTTTTAAAGTGAAGGAGAAAAAATGCGATTTTTTTCTAAAAGAAATCAAGTATCAATGAAAGTGGCAGAAAACCAGATCCAGATAGGGCATCTGCAATAAAAAATATGCCTGAGCCGAAAAATGTCGCAGAGTTGCAAAGCTTTCTTGCTCTAGTGAACTATTACGGTGAATTCATTGAAAACATGCACAAATTGAGGGCTCCCCTCAATGAATTATTGAAAAAAGATAACAAATGAAACTGGACGGAAGATTGTCAGAAAGCTTTTAAGGAGATCATAAAGAAATTAACGTCTGATCTAACACTGACGCATATTGATCCCCAACTGGAAATTATCATTGCTAGTGACGCAAGCTCACACGGAGTGGGAGCTTGTATATTACACAAGATGCAGGATGGCACAAGGAAACCTATAGCTCACGCATCGAGATCGTTGTTACCAGAAGAGAGGAATTATTCGCAAATTGAGAAAGAAGCGTTAGGCATAATATTCACTATAACTCGCTTCCAGATACATATATGGAAGAGAGTTTACTCTTCAAACTGACCATAAACCTCTTCTCATTATATTCGGATCGAAAAAAGAACTACCAATTTACACAGCCAACAGACTTCTGAGACGGGGAACTATATTATTGAATTATAATTTCAAACTAGAGTTCCTACTGTCGAAGAAAATTGGTCATGCGGATGGATTATCTAGATTGGTACCTGCGAAATGCGAACCTCTGGAAGACACGGTAATACGGACTTTGCGAGCCGAAGACGAAATTAGTAAAGTTCTAAACAATACAGTAAGAGAATTATCAGTGACCTTGTTAAAAATCAGAAGAGAAGCTGAAATGGATGAATTCATACAAAGTACAAAGAGAAAAATAGAAGAAAAAGAAAGAAATCTAGCGGAGTGTTTTTCAATTTGTAATCACGTATTACTTTATAATGAAAGAGTGGTCATACCCAAATCTTTACAAAGACGAATTCTGAAGGACTTTCATCTAGGACACCCAGGGAAAAATTGTATGAAAGCATTAATGAGAAGTTTCGTGTATTGGCCTAATATGGATAACGACATTACTCTTTCTCCACTTAACTTCCTCAGTAATCGAGAAACTGGTAAAAGTCCTGCGTTTGGTTAAAAGTGAATGACAACGGGTCTCCAGGCAAAAGACCAAAAACTAACTAGCGAGATACAGCATTGGCTTTTATAGAGCTCCACTGGGTGATCTTATTCCAGTCAACAGCAGTGACATTAAAAGCTAAAGTCTCTAGGTGGTTGTGAATCACTCCCTGCGCTGGGCAGTACATTTATTTTTATTTTTCCTTTCAACCACTAATTTTAAATACAACAATAATCAAATATGAAAATATATTATTCACCAATTTACACAGACACAATGGAATATATTATAATCTATCAAGTAAATGTCAAACCCATACAGTAAGTTTACAACTTACTTGTGATATGGTAGTCATGTACTGAACAGAAAGGAGAAATACCTTAAGTGTATCAACTTGTAAAAACATCTTGCAAACACACACGTGTGTGTGTGTGTGTGTGTGTGATATTTGGCCAATGTTCTGGGAAAGCCGGTGCTTTATAGAAGAACATACCAAAGTGTAAGTTATATAAACAATAGTATAGCATTCTTAAAACATAAGGCTAGTGCTAAAATACATAAAATTAATTTCATGAAGATTGTAAGAGTGATAAATAAGAATATCCCGGCTTATTTACGTAATGAATGGGATTTTAATTTAAGATAATTGTAATCTCAACAGCTGAATTTAATTTCTAAATATAGCAGAGAATTATATCATTATACGAGTATACGATTATATATATTGTGTAAGATATTTAAAATTGTTAGTTGCAACACACCCACGCATGTATATATATATATATATATATATATATATATATATATATATATATATATATATAGATACACCTAGTAGCCAGACAAACCTACCTAGGTTTCACCTAAACGGATCGTCAGGAAAGCTGACGATCCGTTTAGGTGAAACCTAGGTAGGTTTGTCTGGCTCATTAGGTGTATCTAGGTCTGCTCTACGATTGTATTGAGCTCTTTTGTTAGTTAGTTGTTACTCGTATCGGGGGTTTTTTCTTTGGGCTTCAGACCTGCATCTGTGCGATTTTTTGTCGGCAGAAGTTCATGTTTGTAGCTCTTTCTTTTTTTAAAACCTTTTTTCCCGCGAAATTGGTTTGATTAACAAATCAAAAATTCGAGGGTTTTTTCGAAACGAGTCTAGTTATTTATATTTATATATATATATATATATATATATATATATATATATATATATATATATATATATATATATATATATGTGTGTGTGTCTGTGTGTGTGTGTGTGTGTGTGTGTGTGCAATTTCTAAAACTGTTGGTTGAAATTGAATGTCAATTATTATTATCTTTTTTCTCCAGTATTGAATTTCACCTGCCATTTATCGCACCTAATTGCAGTCATTCTACAGCTAACATCCCTTGTCATAATAAAAATTCAGCAAGACTCAAACTCTTTTTTTCTTAACATGCCTCAGATCATCCGTCTTAGAGCTTGTGCTATGAAAACCAACGACTTCAAAAGACCATACCTAAACAGTTACCCCTTTTACTTATAATAAAAATATACAGAATTTTATAAGCACTTTCATTGATTCATGTTGAAATGTGGTTATTATTAAACTTTTCATATCTTAACATCAATAAGTAACACATTTAATCTCTGACGAAATAATCTATGGTAACCTCGAAAGATCGCTTCTAATTATATAAACTCTTAAAACGTATGCCATCTTTTTAAAAATATTACGAGTAGAGAATTTAGAAGCTCCTTGATTCTTGCAAGTTACAAGATTTTAAAACTGTTTTGTTGTTTTAAAATTTAATTTCGTTGAGGGGGGGGCTGTTGATTAGGAAAGAATATTTGAACAGTAATGAAAGTAAACAGAACAATGAATTGACACAGGAGAAACTCTTGATATAAATCGATATTTATTATCTCTGGATTTATTCAGCATGACGCTACTTGTATTGGCTCGGAAGATTGTATTGCACCAGTTTTCTAAATGAGGAGAACTTGAAAATCGTCATATGAAATTCTACTTAATATTTCGATACTCTGACACAAAGATCACTTAACTGTTGTTCCTAAAATAATGATTACATGGTATTAGTGAATATGCAAGCGTAATACTGCACAAGAATGGCCATTTGGACGCAATAGTCAGTCCGAACTGTAGAGTAGGTGTATGACAGATTAGCGACTAAGCCAGCTGAAATGTGAGCATAATATTTAACTCGGATGCTGCCGACTGACCGTGCACTCAAACGTAATCAAACGATTTGAGACGAGAGATATTATCTCTCATTTTTATCTCTCAAAATCACTGTGAATAATGAGAGAATTCCACATAAACTAAAAATGACACAACTGTCTCTTAACATGAAGACGATCATTCGCTAACAGAAATTTTTCTTCAAAACCATGTTATACATGGTGTTCTAGCAGACCATGAATTATAACATCACTTTTGTAAATATCCCTGAAAGGAAATAATCATATTGAATATACATGTGTATAATCGTACATTGTTATAAACAAAAGTACAGTTGCCCATGAGTTGGTAAACTTTTCAGCATATAGTTACATTTATATGATAAATATACTATGGGAATTTCAGCTTATAAGTGCCGATCTTATTAGAAATATTTACAATAATGATGTGAAATATTATTATGCAATTTCAGGAACATTCACTATATTGTAAATAAATTTATATAACTGAAAATCGTTGATATTTTCTTAAATCGCGGATATATAAATATTATCATTGGTCGTAAGAAAGATATAGCATAAAAAACGAAAAAAATGCTAAAAGTTATTGAGTGATGAAAAGACAAATTTGCAAATTGCGAAAAAAAAAAGGGAAAAATGAACACAAATGGCAGAACAATAAAAACATTGAAAACTTTGGCAAGAACAAAAACACACCGCCTTTATTGTTATCAAAAATATAATAGAAACGTAGATTGAAAAGGAATCAAATATGTATATTTGATTACACACTGGTGTATGTGTATGTGTTCGTATGAAAAGGAAAGCTCAGTGAAAATAATTTAGTTTTGATTCAAACTTCTGACCAGGCGAGACAGGAACAAGTGATATCTCTGCCCGAGTCATTAAAATGGTTTCAGAATAAGAAGATTCCTCTTTTTTCATATTATTTTCCCTTCTGTTTTTCTCCATCCGTTTTCTTTATCTTTCGAACAAATCAAGCCACCGAAGACTGTCTTCTATCGGAGAAGAAAAACTGGTCCTCTTATGCCACTTAGATTACAGAATTCGAAGGCGGACGTTGGGCTGGCATTGTCACGACGCATTGTTACGCCAGGTAGATTGTTATTTCAGAATATATATATATATATATATTAATAAATACAGATATACCTACAATTTATGTGCGACTCGAGTTTCGTTGGTTGCCCACCTCATCGGGCACGAAATATAGCTTATTGTTTATTTTTAAAAAGTATACAGATACTCATAGGATGGACGCTGATTCATAGTTCAAAATTAAAATAGCACAAATAGTACTAAAGCAATACAGGGGTTTAAGTGCAGGAAATGAAGTGTAGGTATGAGTTAATATTAGAAAAAAGAGAAAAAAGGTAAATTTGAACGCTGGATGCTGTTCGTAAAAGGAGTTTGACTAGTTAGAGGGTGTTATTCGGTGTATGACCCGAAATAAAAGTTAGCGTAAAATTAAAATTTGAAATTATATTTAGACGGAAAGTAGGTTACCCAGGTTTAATAGAAAATTGTTTCTATTAAAATATTAGAATCCTGGATAACCCACTCTGTGCAAGCACTGTTGTGCATACAACTAGACACAAGTTCATTCCGTTTATTTAATAGGTTTGGATTATTAATATTTTTTTAGGATGAATAATTTTCCGTGTAAACATAGATTGCACCTGTTCCCCTTATATGGGAATGTATTGATTTTAGCGACCTATTCCAAATTCACTGTGGGTCTGTAGCTATCTGTTTTGGTACCCCACTAAAACTGAGAGAGTGCTGTGGCATTTGCGTATTTTTTGCTGTTAAGGGTCATTTTATAATGATAAAAAAGTTTTTTCCAATTATTAGCAGTTGACCCGGAATAAAATTTAATTTGGTTAATATGCTTGACACTAGCCTTATAAATAACTCCTTTATACATATATTTGCTATTCAAAGGACAGATGTTCGCTTTTCTGCAGTTGCATTCTTGATCATCATAGCTACCGTTGTAGTTATTTTTGTTTAAGTATTTATTAAGGGTTACACTATTATGCTGGTGTATATATTATTCAAGGTTTCTAGTGCAACTGTAGTTAACCTTAATGTTGTTCTTGTTGAAGAATTTGTTTTTCTCTTAAAAAGTAAGACGCTTTTTAATTGTTGTTTTTTAAATAATGATTAGAACATCTGTATGAAAGAAAGGTGTGCGGCTGTTGTAACCCATTTTGAACTGATTATCGCATTATATTTCTGATAAAATGGTTATATACCGATGTTCACTTGTAGTTCTGGAAATCTTAACAAAAATATGTTAGTTTTCCTGATGCAGTGAGTATTATTACGCTTACAATCAAAAACTTGCAATGGTCATGAGAAACTACTAAAGATACTACAACAAAAGTATGAAAAGTAATATCAAGAATAAAATGAATTGTTGGATAAAAATTAAGCAATTTTTGTATTGAATATAAATAGATAATAGAGTTCAATCAGCTATTCGTTAAGTGTATTGTGCTGATGTCATACTTTGTTAAATATTTTAATATCCAGGAAGATTAACTGATGTTGTATAGGATATTCTTTTCATGACACCATGTCAGATTTTATGCCAATAGTTTCACAATAAAACTGACATTAACCCTATGTGGTTCAAAATTTAAATAAAATGTGACACCATCAAATCAAGTTGTCATTATATATATATATATATTATAAAATTATAAAATATTTATAAAAATATTTGTTATGGTCCAGGTTAGGACCCAGGAAGAACAACACGAACACAAGAGTAGAAACGAAGGTATATTACACGAAATAATAATACAAGATGTAGAAGGTGTTAGTATGATTGTCAGTCTGGTTTGGACAACTACTATCGGATCGACTCCATTCGACCCTCTCTCTTGAGAGGCGTGGTATACTTATATACTTATTTTGTTAGGTATACTTATATACTTATTTTGTTAGGTAGAGTTAATTCTGTAGTTATAGGTAAGGAGCCTTGTCACCCCCCTCCCAAGCTTTTACCTCGCAGGGGTCTTTAATATTTTTTCCTCTTCGGATTAATCATCAAAGGCTTTGTAAATTTTCTTTTTCTGCTTGATTTCCGCGGTTCTGAAATTGCTTGAGGCCTTTGCATATTGAATGTGTCAAATATTGTGTCCATTACTTCCTTCTCTTCCTGAGGTAGACCGTTAGAATCCTCTAACAGCCTCTTTCTGATCTGATTTAAGTGCCTTTTATGCGAGAAATTCGGACCCTGAATTCTGTAAATCACGTTCCCGATTCGTTTATCTATTATACCTGGCTGCCAATAGGATGTGTTGTTTTTGAACATTTAAAAAAAAACTTTCTCCCCTGGGCTAAATTTTCTTTTTGGTACAAACGACGTTGGTGATTGCTTTGTCTGTTTTGGCAGTAATTTGTCGAATACCGATCTAATTTTTCGGGCGAACATTACTTCCGCCAGCGATAATGCCGATGGCATAGTACTGTTCGGTGTAATTTTATACACTCTTGGTACGTCATAAGCTTTCCTTAGTGCTCTTTTTCATGTATCTACAAACCTCTCCGCTTGCCCGTTTGACCTTGGGTGATATGGCGGAGATTTGATGTGTTTCACCTGAAAAGTTTCACAAAATTCTTGAAAATCCGAAGATGTAAATTGTGTCCCATTATCGGTGATTAAACAACCACTCCGAAACGAGCAAACAGCTCGTGAAGGCAATTTATTGTCGTCTCAGAAGTAAGTTTTCTACAACGAAATACTTCTGGCCATTTGCTGTAACTGTCTACTACAATCAAGTAGTAGAAACCCTCTAATAGACCTGCGAAATCTACATGGATTCTCGACCACGGTCAATCTGTCTTAGGCCATGGCTTATGAGTGATCGGAGGTGCCTTGGCTGCTAAGGAACTTGCATTTGTCCACCATATCTTGATCCATGTTTGGCCAGTACACGTAACTTCGCATTAAGGATTTCATCCTATTCTTTCCTGGGTGGCCCATGTGAAAATCCTTGAGCATTCGCCTTTGTAGCGTTTTCGGGGTTACTACTCTCATTATAAGCAGAACATTATCACATAACGAAAAACTGTCTGATATATGCTTATCTTTTCCTGCAATTTTTGTTTTCGTTTCCTTTATAAATTCGTTATTCACTGCTTCGTTTCTTATTTCCTGTAATGTGACGGGGAGGTTTCGAATTGTACTACATAATGATGTTTTAATATCTTCCTCATGTGGTAGAGCTGCAATGACGGAATCTTCTAATGGCTCCGTTTTCTTTGGTATTAGTCTCGAAAGACCGTCTGCATGTCCGATTTTGTTTGATGGAAGATACTCCAATTTGAAATTATAATTTAATAAAATCGTCCCCCATCTTAGTAATCTATTAGCAGACAGACTTTTCTTTGATCCAAATATTGTAAGTAACGGCTTGTGGTCCGTCTGCAAGGTGAAAAATCTACCGTGAATATATCTGTGGAATCTTGTAATCGCAAAAATAATCCCCAGCGCTTCTTTTTCGATTTGCGAGTAATTTTGTTTGGCTGGTAATAACGCTCTTGACGCATGCGCAATGGGTTTAGGTGTCCCATCCGGCATTTTCTGAAGTATACATGCCCCAACACCATAGGCACTCGCGTCACTCGCGACTATTATTTCCAATTTTGGATCATAATGCGCTAAAAATAAATCTGCTGTTAGAGTCTTAATGATTTTGTCGAAAGTTTTCTGACATTCATATGACCATTCCTAAAATTTCTCCTTCTTCAACAGTTCGTTTAGGGGTGCGCGTAATTTGTGCATGATAGGAATAAATTCTTGATAATAATTTACTAAGCCCAAGAAGCTAACTCGGCTAAATTTTTTGGAGCGGGCATTTTTTTTTATTGCCGTGGCTCTTTCTGGGTCTGGTCTTCTTCCTTCTTCGTTAATAATATGGCCCAGATACTTCATAAAGAAGTCACATTTATTTTCTTTTATCTTAAAACCGTAATTTTGTATCTGCCTGAAAACCTCTTGAACGTGTTCCCAGTGTTGTTCAATATTTTTGCTATTTATCAGGATGTCATCAAGGTATGCGATCGTGAAATCTAGTCTGCCTAGCATAGTGTCCATAATTTGCTGAAATATCGCCGGCGCGACCTTGATCCCGAATGGTAATCTCTGGAACTTGTATAATCCTTTATGTGTGTTTATGCACAACAACCTCGAGCTTTCCTCATCTACTGGTACTTGTAGGTATGCTTCGCTTAAGTCTATATTTGAGAAAAATTTTCCTCCGTTCAACTTTTGTGAAAACTTCCTCCGGACTAGGGAGAGGATAGTGATAATCCTTAATCACTGCATTGAATCCCGTCGAGAAATCAGCGCATACTCGTATCTCACCCGATTTCTTTTTCGCGTAAACCGTAGGTGCGGCCCATTCACTATATTCCACCTTTCTTAATATACCGGTTTTCACAAGTCTATCCAAGTCTTCGTCTATCTTTTCTAATGATGCGAAAGGTACATTTCTTTTCTTCTTGAAAATGGGTTGTACATTTTCTTTTAGTTCAATTTTGGCCGTCATTTTTTTTACACCTCCCGAGGCCGGCTGAAAATACGTCGGGGGAAATTCTCCTTTAATTTCTCTGCCTCGGTCGATAACCTTTCCACTTTTTGGCAGAACGTATTTATCGGCAAATCCCAGAGGTGAAATTTTTGCATCCATTCAGTTCCAAATAAATTTTCCGTATTTTTTAGAACATCTTTAATTTCTTGGTCATCCCGTTGAACGTCACATTTGTGATAATCTCCCCCTCAAATTTGATTTTACTTTCTGTTACCGACCTGGCTATCTTATCTGTTCTCAACATGGTTGGTTTGTTTAATTTCTTCCACGTCTGTAAGCTAATAATGGTTAAATCTGATCTGGAATCTAATTGTAATCTGATTTTTTTGTTTAACATTTCTACTTGTATTTATTTTCGTATATTTATCCCGTTCGCTTGGTCAGTTCTAGTGACTCTTACTCGGCTTTAGTTTTCTTTCTTTCTTCTACAGTGCAAACTTTTATGTCCCACTTTATTGCACGACAGACAAGTCTTATAGCGGTATGGACAATATTTGTACCAATGTAAAGTCCCACAGAGATAGCATGGACTGGGTGGTAGTTTTTCTGAGGTTTCATTTGACTTTTTGTAGTAAAATAATTGGTTTGTTTTTGAGGAAGGAGAAAAATGTTTTGTCGTTGTACTTTTCGTATGTGAGCGATGCCAGTCTCTACGATCTCTTTCGAGTCTTTTTTTACTCTTATACATCTCTGACAGTCCTCAGCCAATTTTTGTAGCGTCCGTTTTGGTTCACTCTCCAGTTTTGTTAGAATTCTCTGTCTGATCTCCGCATCTTTAGTCTAAACCAGGCCTTGGACGAATATCAAACTTTTAAAATTGCCAGGGCTGAGTTCAGATAACTTAAAGTCATCGCAGTGTTTGTTTACTATGGAAGCGAATGTTATATAGTCTTGGCTATCCTTTTTTGTTAAATTTAAACATTTCCACTTTTTGTGGAATAGTGAAGTGTTCGAACTAAATAATTCCGTTAAAAGTTTCACGGCTTCCCTGAAATTCAACTCATTCGTTTTCCTCGGTAGGATGTAGTCTACGAATTTAGTGTATTCGCTTGATCATAGTTTCCTCAGTAGTAGATGTACTTTTTTCGCATCTGACCAATTCCCACATGAATCTTCATATCTTCTGAAGTAAGCCGCGAAGGTTTTGTCTTCGTCCGGTGCATAAGTGAAGTCTTTGATTGAGCTCCATATAGCATTTTGCGAGAATGCTGCTTCGTTTTCAGAATTTTGTCCATTATTTGTTACTGTCCGTAGTAGTAATTCTTGTAGTAGTAATTCTTGTAGTTCGAGTTGCTTTTCTTCGTTTTTCTGTTGAATTTCTAATTGTTTTTCTTCGAGCCTAGTCTGTCTTTCCTCATTTTTTCTGCTATAATTGCATTTTCATTAGTTCCAATATGGTTTCCTTAAAGTCTTCAATGTTTACACCGTAATTTAATAACACAGGCTATCTTTTGCCACGAGAAGAGGAGGAAAAAAATCACTTTTCTCCCTTACTTTTCTTTTCGCAATATGTACTTTGTAGCTAGAGTTGTGTACTTGTTTAACGATTTTTCCTTTTTTCTCTGTATAGGTCTATTCTGGCTGAGAGGTAAAATTCGTGTCTTCGTTACCACTGTTATGGTTGGTGTCCAAAAAGTTTTTTATCTTTTATCTTCGTGTAGAACTGTTTTTTTTCTCAATATCTCCGTCGCCTCTGTTATGGACGACCGATAGCAAAAAGTTTTCTTTTTTAATATCCTCCGCGTAGAATTCGTTTCTTCAATATCCTCCGCGTAGAATTCGTTTCTTCAATATCCTCGTCGCCACTGTTCAGGTTAGAACGAAGGAAGAACAACACGAACACAAGAGTAGAAATACAGAAGGTATATTACACGAAATAATAATACAAGATGTGGAAGGTGTTAGTATGACTGTCAGTCTGGTTTGGAGTGAACTACTATCGGCTCGACTCGATTCGGTATTTGTTGTAAAAAAAATACAAGTATGGCACGAGGCCGAAAAAGGGGAGGGGTTGAGGCTGGTCTTAACTAACTATCGGATTAGCTAGGTATACCTAGCTAATCCAATTCACGACCCATTCATACATTACAATTTCCACATTCATCACAAGAACTCGTCCGTCATCAATCAGTCCTTCATACACCATAATACCACATTCTCTCTACCCCCGTGACATAAAAATTTAATAATGCTAAAATACATATAAAAATGATGAAAAAATGAGAGGGGGGGGAGATGAACTAAATAACAACACAAAATAAACTAAACATAACTAATGTTAGTAGGGCCCGTCAAACCCTCAAAGAAGAGAGGCCACTGTATTCTGCCCATTGGACAAAATCAAGCAGCTCTCTCGCTAAGGGAGCGGGAAAAGGATAAAAACTTATACGACATGGGAAAATATAAAGCTGATCCAGTCGAGATAAAAGGGGGCCAAAAATAAACTGGGGAGGTTGGGAATCTCATCCTGGATCATAACTAAAGATGTGGCCGGGGTCAGGCTGGGAACAACACTTACTCACATTAACTAGGTACACAAAAGCTTGTCTAACCTAACCAAGGGGAGGGCTCTACAGGAAACCACACCGATGTGACGTAGGCTTGAAATAAAGAGAAAATCGAGGCTAGCCCCGTTCAAACGAACCAAGCTCGCCTCAGTCACCCACTTTTCGCTGAAGACTGTCGAATGCATGCGCTTTTTACCAGTTCTAATCTTCATTTTGAGCTGATGCTCAAAAAATCGGCTCAAATCCTGATGAGAAAGACGGATACCTCACAAGACTCCCCCCCCCGTCGCGTCGTCCATATCACCATTCGGGCAGTGGCTAGCAGCGTCAGAAACACCATCCGTTTCACCCCGGAATACGAAGGCGACACATTGTCACACGCGTATGCGCGATCAATGGGCACAAGCTTTTCGGGAGCGAGACGAGCCGTCAGCCGTTTCTTCTAAATCAAGGCCACAACGTTCACAGTCTGGCAAATCCACCAAGATGCTTATGAAGACCTTGTCGTTGAGAGGCAGCTGATTCCGAGCCAATCGCCAGGTAAGCGAAAACTCGGGGTTACTGATGTAATCCGCTGCTGGCGCCAAAGACCAATAAGAGCGAATCTCCTACTCCGACAAGCCGAGCTGAGCTCCTCACTTAGGGAATCCTTCGCGACCCCCTCCACTAAAAGACGATAGAAGACCTTCCTAGGCCGAGATCACTGGACCGAGGAACGGCCAACAAGGCCGACCGGCATTTGCAAAGGAAATCTGATTGATCCCGGGGTCTACGAGTGCGCTCAACCCGCGAGTTGGGTGGACATATTAAGGAAAGGGAACGCGTCCCTAACAGTTCCCGCCATGATCGAATCTCCTGTCAATGTGCGGCTTAGGAAAGCCAACCTCGAGGCACGTTTGTGGCTCTCCAAGTGTGGCATTTCCAGCTCCCCATGACACGACGTTGTGCACAGACTCGTCTGTCGACCCGATTCCCGTGTCCCCTCCTTAAAATGGAGGATAGCGAGCGCCCGAGTTCCTATGGTTGTCACAGAGAGGAAGTACGGACAATCGATAAAGGACGAGAGGGAAAATGTATGTTGCACACACTTTCGTCCTGCCCTTCACGGACAACATCCATCGATGCCAAGTCCGACCGGCAGCATCCTCCTTTGCTCGTACTTCAGACCAATTCTTCTCCAGCTGGAGGTCGGGTCCAAACCACACTCCAAGAATGCGGACAGGATCGTCCGTCCAACTGAAGGGCCCCGGAATATCGACCACCTTCCAGGCACCTAACCGCAAGCCGGACGACTTGTCTCGGTTAATCTTGGCACTTGTCACGTTTTTGTACCAATCAAGCGCCTTCAGTACCGCCTCAATGTCGCTGCGGGACGACACGAAAGCAGCTCAAGCTCCTCCAGGAACGTCAATTCCGCGTAGGGCCGGACTGCACGCCCTGTCCCTCAGCCGGCGAAGGAGAGGCTCCAACCCCAAAGCATAAAGTAGGGGCGACAGCGGACAACCCTGACGGACCGACCTAGACAGCACAAACCGCCCGACAGCTTCCCGTTCACCTGTACCACAGCTTTGGGGGAGCGATACACGAGGCTAATCCAGCGGTAGAAGTCGGGTTCGAATCCGGCGGCCTGCAGGACAGCAGCAAGGTAGCTATGGTCAACTCTATCAAATGCCCTGGACTGATCCAAATTGATCAGCGCAGCCTCATCGTCGTCTTTTATACCCTCTATGATCGTGCGTATCAGATACAGGTTGCTCTGAATTGTTCGGCCCCTCACAGAACAAGTCTGCTCAGGACCCAACAGAGACTCGGCAACTGACTGCAAACGCTCCTGCAGGATCTTGGCCAAAATCTTTAACTCTGCGTTATGAGCCTGCAGTCATCTAGGTTCCCCCCGAACACCCTTGCCCTTTTTCAACAGCGTGATCACACCTCTGGAGAACCGGTCAGGTGTGACGTCACCCCGTGGCCTCCCTGCCCCGTCGCCGTCCTGTCCTGTGACGATCAATGTGACTTGGTATTGGTTGCGGCACCAAATGTGACGTTCTAACCTTTTGCTGATTCGGATGGGAATCTGGTTAGATTCGGTATCAGCTTTGGTCGTTCCCAGCTCACCTCCAACGTCTGGTTACCGAAGTAACTGCTTTGATTTCTAGTCTAACCTACCCACATTGTGATTTGATCTTAGGTAGACGAAATCAATCAGTCGCCGGGTCGCAATGCAAGCCGAGTCTGAGCAAAGGTAACACCGCACAAGTATATGTAAAAGAAAATAAAGTAACAACTCGAAAAGTTCAAATGTGTTAAAAAAAAGAATAACAATATTTTATACCTGGTTGCTGAATACAGGACTGCATCTTTCTCCCAAACCGCTAATATGGATACGTGACACTTTGCGTTTGTTAGGCATCTTAAGTTGTTTTTTCAAGAAACTGGTTTTTGGTGTATCTTCAGGCGATATTCGTAAAACTTGTTTTGGTGGTGTGAGTTTAAGTCGTTCTTCAAAAATAAATTGTTCTTGGTTCGAAGTTGAAGTCAGTATGCGTGGATCTTCATTCAGCTTCCTGCGAGGTGGGTCTCAGAGCTCACTCGGAGTTTGAGGTTCCTTGATAATTCTAAATCCACAATAAGGATTTTCTTTGTTTTCAGACAAGAAAATTTATTACTTTCCATTTTTGGAAGTCCATTACTTTCTACTTTAAGGGAATCGTCCTCCCAAATTCTTCCTTTCTCATATTGGTATCTCACACCAATCCCCTCAGAGGGCGTCAACAGGCTCCCCTTCTCTCTCACAGTGGTATCTCACACCAATCCCCTCAGAGGCGTCAACAGGCCTACCCTCCTTTCTCATAGTTTACCTTCGCCTACCGCTCACGCCACCCTTCAGCCCATGAACGCCCAGGAGCGTGGGTATGGCTAGACTGGCCTCAGTTTAAAAATTTCGCTCAAAGGAAAAAAAAATATATCTTTTTTTTTTCTCTCTTTCTCTTCCCCGAGCAGACCTCCCACGATTCGTAGTGTGGTCCCTAATCTCTATCTTAACCGAATTTCATCTGGAGTTCGTCAACGAGATTTTCGTCAAATAATCATTGGGGTTGGTCAAGTGAATCTCGTTGTATCCTTAATGCCTACGTGCTTCCGTCGCCAAAATCTGTCCAGGCAACAAACTCTTATCATGGCCAGCTCTGACATAAAACAGGTGTTTTTCCCAAAACCAAATGATATCTCCGAAAGATAGTTAATGGTTTATTCTTTTCCTTTTCTCTCCCTTTCTCTCTGTGGGTGGCCTTCAGCTGATGTCTTTCTTTAATTATTTCTCGCTTTTCATTTTCACGCGACCGCTAAATAGTGTCACACAGGGAGGGACCCCTGCCGCAACCAGTTGTTGAACACCAAAGTCAAAATCGGGACAAAATACAATTGATAGGGCAAACCATCCAGACCGGGCGACTCGCCTCTGCCGACCTTCTTCAATGCTGCGTAGACCTCGCCCTCCGTGATCTCCCCCTCGCAGCCAGCTGCTTCAGTCGGCGAAAGCCGAGAAAAGTCAGCCAAATAGCTACGAAATTCGTCCTCACGAAGACCAGGCTCCGTGGTAAGCTGGCTCTCGAAATGCCGCCGAAACGCCTCGCACATGTCGTCAGTGGCCAGAAGAATATGCCGCTCCGGGGTTTTGACTTCACAAATCACCTGGCCCATGTACCGCTCGCTATTCGAACGCTCCACAGCCTCCCTAGCTAAGGCTATCTCTAGGGGATCCCCCCAGCCCCCGCCCGGGAAAGACTAGCTCTAAGCGTCTTCACCTTCTCAGCTCTATCTAGGGCGAGCTGTTTGCTGAAATCAGTGGTGAAAGACCTAATCCTACTCTTAGTCGATCCCACCGCTTATTCCCGATAACCGCCCCCACTAGCTCCCGCTGCACTAAGCTAGTTAGCTGCTCCTGGAAGTCCCGCCTGTCCAGACAGATTGAACAGATTGCCTAGGCCTATGATCTAACACTATGCGGGCACAAACGAGTTTGTTGTCCGTATAGCCTACCCAGTGGAACGTGGGACAATCTAACAGATCTATGACGGCTCTTCTAACTAACATTCTGTCAAGGTAGTTAACTACCTTGTCACAAGGTCAGCTAAGAGCCCACGTCCAAATTTTCCCCCGGGTGATCGCTACGATCCCCCATTTCTCCCGCTAGCACCCCGTCCCCGATCTAACTTGGGGTCCAGGATGGCATTCCAGTCCCCCATTAGAACTAAGCGCGTTGAATCCACCTGGAAGGGCCCCAACCGCCGAAAAAACGATACCCGTTCCTCCTGGTCGTTGGGCGCATATACCTCAACGACTCGGAACGAACCACTTTTCACAGCAATATCGGCCACGATCAACCGTCCCTCGGCATCGGTATGCACAAAGTCCACCTTCGCATCAAGAGTACGTCTAACCAGCAAAGAAACTCCTCTGACAAGTCGGTCCCAATATGCTGAATAAACGACAAACTCGTTCTCCAGCACACTCGCATCGGCGCTGCAAACAAAGTGGGTCTCCTCGATCGCGCCGACATCTACGCCGAAGGACAAGAGATCCCGGAGCAGGCGGGCCACCTTACCCCGATCCCTCGAGCGGTGGATGAGTAAGGGGGTGTTGAAGCTGAGCTGAGGGGAGAGTTGGAGGGAGAGGGGGATGTAACACGGGTAGGGGAAGAGAGACTCCTTGATTTGGGCACTGGAACAGTTTCTTTAGGGGAAGTAGGGACGGATAGGGACCTGGTTTTGTCCATGCCCCTATCCGCCCTACTACGCCCAGAGTCCTTTTGCGACCGGCACATTTTTTGACCTCTTACTCACTACCTCCTTCCAGGTACCTTCGGGGTCTTTCTTCCCTACTCCCTCCCCTGTAGGTGCTGCGACTGATGCTGCTACTGCTGTTGTTGTTGTTGGCCGATTTGAAGGCTGAGGATGTTTACCGGGGCACTCTTTAGCCATGTGCCCCGAGGTACTGCACGACCAACAGCACGGTTTCCGGCCCTCAACTACGACCAACATCCTTCTTTCCCGGCATATGAGGACATTGGGGATATCTTCGAAATTCCTTCGCGTCAGGGTGACTTGCAATTCTATGTCCCTGGTTGCAATTCCTGATTTGCCTAGAATTGCCTTGACCTCGTCTACCTTGCCGAATTTGGAAAAGTATGCCCCCATTCTATCTTCGCTAATGTCCACGGGCACCCCGTGGACCGTTATCCTTGTCTTCCGTGTGCCCATATATTCGGTTTGTAACATTATATTTTTGGTGGTCAACACACTACCGGCCATTTGCTTTGCATCTAGTTCAGTGGGAAGGAGAATGTCCCAAATCGCATTTGTCCTTCTTGCTAAGACTCTCGGATTAATTTTGAGAGTCTTAAGGACCTCTTCTATGGTCTCCCTGCCTACCTCAACCAATTTGCGACTTTTAACGTCTGAGGTTTACAGGGAAACAATTCTTGTATTCACGGCCTCAAAAGCTTCGGGGGTGGTAATGAATTCATTATTTTTTAATGAATCCTCGAATTTACTATGCTATGCTTCATAATATTCAGCATTTTTTTTAACTGGGTTACACCGGCGGTGGTGTGTCCGAATTCTCTGAATTTTCTTCTGCCATGGTGGATGGCCACCACGACGGGACAAATAAACGCTTTCTCTTTTTAAATTGTTTTTTCCAAGCAAGAACGAAACGGTCAAGAACAAACAAAATAAAATAAAAGAAGAACGTGGACAACCAAAGGCAAAAATAAAAACAATTCAAAGAAATAAACACGAAAAAGTAATGCAAACAAAAACCGTGGGGAGGGAAAAATTACAGGCAAAGAAATAAACAAAAAGGAAAAGAACAGAAATGCCAAAATATATCTGAAGAAATAAGCTGAAAAGTAAAAACTGAAAAAATTTAAACGAATTTTTAAAATATCAAAACAAAAAATCAAATAAAGAAAAATCAGTTCGCATGTAACAAAAGTTCCTCGTACAACACAACCTCGTCCAATTTCAATAAATCCAAAAAGACTTGATGGTGAACCAGTCGACACTCTACCATCGGGTCGACTCGATTCGATATTTACATGCCTCCCCACACGAGGGAAAGATGTGGCACAAGGCCGAGTTTTACGAGCCCGTAGGCTCGGCCCCAAAATGCTCGTAGAAACTGTAAAAACAGAATCGGGTTGGTCAACCTCCCCGAACGAGACTCTGCCTTTCGGCGGAGCCTCGTCCGGGTTCCTCTCTGCTCAGAGGCAGAGAGTTCGATCGTCTAGCAGAGAAGCTCGGCTCGATTCAGTATCTAGCCACCCCCCACGAGGGTTGCATATGGCACAAGGCCGAGATTTACGTGGGTTTTACGAGCCCGTAGGCTCGGCCAAAAAATGCCCGTAGAACCCGTATAAACGGGATCGGGTTAGTCAACCTCCCCGAACGAGACTCTGCCCTTCGGTGGTAACTCAAGTAATAACATAACGAAGGGAAGGTTGCATCAAACCGCATTTCGATTACTGGCTGGTGCTGCTAAATGCACCAGTCAATGCACAATACAACATATACTACAATTCATGGAGTTTCGTGGACATCGATTTACAAAACTTTCATTAATGACATCATGACATCAGTGACTGTACCTGAGAACACTGAATTGTCTTGTCACCTGGTTGTACGATTTTCGTTTGCAGATATTTTCGTCAAAAGGCCATATTTATGTTTTGAGAAAACCACACAATACTATGGATCCAGCTTTTCAGCAGCCGTCATACAAGCCAGTGATATCTCTGTAATGGTGCGGATGTATTTTGTTGAAAAGATACAAGGAAACTGGAGTCTGTCTTGACAAGTCTGACCGTAACAGATTTTGCTCATGTCAATATACAGTCGGCATGTTTCTAGGTGATGATGGTTTGTTCCAGTGAGATAACGCAACTTGCCACCGTCAGGGACATAAAACTAATTCCAAAAGAATTCGGTTGAATGCCTGATATTCCACTGACCCGGAAACCGCTACATTTAAAATCCACTTAGCATATATGAGACATGTTACATATCTCATTAATCATGCAGTCACGCAAAAACAACACAATTACATACAATATATATGATAGATGGGTTGTATCAAGTAGCCTAGAAAGTATGACTCTCTCTCTATGTGTGCGTGTGTGTGTATCTATATATAAGATCTTCGGTGTCATATAATACCAAGTGCATGATATTCACGACGCTATCATATGATGTCCGGAAATCACCCCCCTACCAATGAAATAAATTAGCTTACCTAGGGAAATGTTGATTTATTTCCCCACTTCAGATTAAATCTCTTGGAATTCCACGTACAATCTGCAATTTTCTATCTCGGTGTCGCTATTAGCTGTTGAGTTTTCCTTAATCTTGATCACGTACTGAAAAATTCCTTTCAATGGAAATGTTATTTTAAAAAAGAAAAAAAGCAGAAGTCTTAGCTAAATCTCGCCAAGGGTGATGTGATGTTTTGCCAAACAATATTTTATTTTATAGGCAGGCTTAATTCGATGATCATACTGAACATAAGATTATTCAATGGCGTATCATTACTGATTGAGTAAGATCAGAATGCCATTTGCATTTGATTTTGCATGCGTAGTAAAGTTCTGATTGATGCATCTTGGAAAAAATGTAAATTGATTTCTAAATATTCCAGATAACAAATAAACACTGGCGGTACAAAAGAGAAACTAATTTCAAGCGCGAATAACGAATTTCCATAATTCATTGACGAATGTAATATTCTTAAAATTTGCAATACTCCTGTGATATTAATAAAATGAAAAATATTCCAGAGTACTGTTTATTTTCGTTTTTCTTTTAAGCGTATCAACTTTTAAAAATAGAACTTAACTTATGACCATCGACGCACAAATTTAATTATATGATATATTTGCTTTGATTTATTCCTTCTTATCTTTAATTACCAACTATTAATTAATCAACGAACTATTGCTTTGAAGGAGGCACTAAATGTCCAAAAGAGAATTTATTGTACGTAACATTGATATTTTTACTTCATTTTTGTCATGATAAAACAAGAAATCTATTATGCAATATATTATACTTTAAAATACAACTTTCTGGCCAATGTTGCAAAAAAGCTAGAAGTAATATAATGCTTTAGATAATAAAAGTTTTCAGTGCTGATAAGTGCTTTGTTTGAAATAAGTTGTTATCTTCTGATTTTTAAGCATTTTCTTTTCTCATTACAAACATTCAGAATTATTCTTTTTGCTTAATTTTTTATGAAAGAAAGCGCGATATTAAAAATAATCCAATGAAAAACTTTAGTAGCAGATTAAAGTTAAGAACTTATAACTTTGTTGCTATTATTATTTTTTGATTGACACGAATACATCGACTTCATTATTAATTTAGTATTGTTGTTATTTATATGTATATAGACAGTTTCACATTTTATTATGAAAAATTAAAATTGATATGAACATTAGTAAAATCTTTGTCAATATTGTTTATATAAATATTTCTTGAAGATTTTAACAACATCGGTCGGCTAATATAAATTTAAGTGAGACTTGCTTGCAAAATAAAATCTTACAAAGTATACGCGTGTGCGCCAGTGAAATGTTGGACAAATCTTGATCGACCCTTCTCACTAACATCCTATCCAGGTAGCTGGCTACCCGGGTAGACAGCCATTTAAGAGCTCACGTTCATATATCCTGCCTTGGGTGATCGCCCCGGTATTTATCGACGAGACCAAACTAAGCAATCAGATCGACCAGGCTACGATCGCCCGACTTCTCGCTTTGTTTGGTCGTTGGGTGCATAAAGTGCAATGATCCGAAACGGCCTACTGTTCATGGCAATCAACCGCCACGATCAATCGCCTCTCCCCGCATCGACATAGTGAAGGATGGAACAACACCGGGACCCTTTCAGAAAGAAAATTTAAAAAGTCTCTTTAACCTTGCCGTCCAAGTTTCTTATGAAGTTTACCACCACAGGAGCGCCGTCGAGATAAGGTCTCTCTCGAGCGCTTGTCTATCACTGTGACAAATGCCCCCAATCCCATGGAGAAGTTCTTTTTTTGGATTGGTGATTTCGAGGAGGGAGATTACGGAGCCCTAGTGGGAGAAGTAGGAAGGCTCAAAAACCTTGGAAGCATACATATTCTTTTTTGGTTAGCGATGCAGGGGCAAATAGCGACTTGTAAGGTTCCATGGCTCTTTTTGCCATACATTGCATGGATTTTTTCTGTATTTTATTGTTTTTTCATCCATTTTCATACCATTTTCTGTTGAAACTACTTGATGGTCCTGTTGCTGTAGTAGCAGCCACTGCTATTGCTGCTGCTGTTATTGTTGTTGCTGCTGTTATTGTTGCTGCTGCTGTTTGCTGCTGCAGTTATTTCTTCTGATATTGTTGTTGTTGCTGTTGTTGTTGTGGTTGCTACTGTTGTTGTTTTGGCGGATGCTGCTTCTGATTCTAGCGCTTCTTTTGTTGCTGTTGCCACTGTGGTTGCTGATTATGATACTTTTTCCTTTGTGGGACATCCTGCTGTGGAGAAGGGGTCATAGCCCCTCTCTTCACTATTTACTGCCACCCACTGACGCCATTGGGAGCTTGGTCGGACTTCTCTGGCCCCGCAGTTTCTTTCGATTTTGTTGGGATATGCATTTGACATGTGTCCCAAGGTACCACAGGACCAGCAGTAGGGTCGTCGTTCTTCAACAATGGCGAGGATGGTCCGGCCTCGCCAAATCAATGTATCGAGGATGCCCATGAAGCATTTGCGGAACATTGTCACTTGTAAGGTGAAGTACCCGATGGCAGTGCCAGCTTTCATCATCACGCAAAAAAGGACCCCAAATGGTCATTAGACATATTCATAGCACCTTATGAATCGTAAGATTAGACTTACCGGTTCCCGTATACTCGGTTTGCCAGTGTTGTTGCCACTATGTTTTGCATCTATCCCAGTTGCCAGTAGGATGTCCTACACGACGTTTGTCCTTCGGAACAACACTTTAACCCCTATACTAAACCCTTTCAAATCATCCTCTATTATCTCCCTGATGATACCGATCAACTTTTCGATTTCCCATCTGTGGTCAGCAGGGGGATTGTCCTTGTAGATACTGCCTCCTTGCTACAAATTTACTACTTATTCTGCTCATTCAGGACTTCATAGTACGTCGGGTCCTTTTTATTGGGCGTATACGTTGCCAAGGCCAATGGAGTTGCAGTAATTTGTTGTTCCATCCACTGCGGTCGTTGCCACAACAGAACACAAAATCACAAAAAGATCAATGAACCAACAACACAAAGATAGTAAAATAACAAGGTGATATAAAAAAAGCAAAGCGTTCACACTTACAGGTGTTCCAAAAATACTACTGCATCCAATAAAAGTTATTTTGTCTTGAATGTTACCATGAAGCACAATTACAACAGAAATAGAGGGAGTGGTGACCTCATTGACACAAAATGACACTGAATAAACGTTGATGAATGTTGTGGCATAGGCGAAAATTTATTGTGACCTCGGCAAGATGTGACGTGTGTTTTTTATATACATTTTAGGATGCAGGTTCTTAAGTTTAAATTGTTTTTATTTTTGTTGAATGAATATTGCTTCAACGATCATAAGTCTGTTTTTACGATTTTATTTTTCTAGTATTTTAGTATTGTTTCTGACCAATTATGTATGTATATGACAAATTCTTGAAAGCTAAAGGACACATCTCATTCCACTCCCCCTCCATCTATGAACCTCCTACTAACAGAATATCTTTCTGTTATCAACGTGAGGACTGGGACTCTTTCCGTGACTTTCTCCACGACGTCCCTTGGAATGTGGTTTTTAGTCATCCCGTGCAAAAATGTGCGTTTGAGTTTTCTTCCCGGGTAAAATCCGGCATCGAGTCTTTCATTCCATCCAATTAACAAAATACAAAGTTAAATCGTGCTCATCTCCTTGGTTCTCAACTGCTTGCTCAGCAGCTGCAGACCATAGGAATCACTTCTTCTGTCTGTACCGGAGCAACTTGTGTGATTGCAACAAACGTCACTTTGTTTCTGCTGGTAATGAGTGCAATGAAACAAAGATACTATTTGCTTATAGAATGAAACAACGTACTGCATCTCGCAAGTTTGGTTCTAAAGGTTATCGGCGGCTCTGCGAGCATGTGCTAGATTTAACAACAATTAACCAATTAATGTATTAATTTTATTACTGTATTAATTTTATTTATTTTTTTTTAAATATTCGAATGTTATTTATTTGCGCCTTCGCCTTGCTTGGACCAGCCCAGTGCGAGGATATCGGATGACAATTCGATGATCAAATCAAATCACAACATAGGATAGGGCAGGACTTGGATCGAAGCGATCACTTCATCAATCAGCCGCGGTATTGGACGTCTTGGACGACCGGGGAGTGTGTAGGGCGACACAATAATTCCTGTCAAACCTTGAAATGAAGGTCGTCCTAAACAGGTTCTCCTACGGTTCCTTTCAGACGAACGCGGATGTTCCCAAACGCTCTCTCCTTGGTCCTACACTGTTTCTGATCAACGATCTTCCTGATGCCATAATTTCTCAAGTAGGCATCTAAGCAGACGACACTACCATTTAAGTCTGGCCGTTCGTCTCGAAAAGGACCTCAAATCTGTGGCTGACTGGGGCAGGAAATGGCTTGTAAATTTTAATGCCTCCAAAGTGAAACTGCACGCATTTACCACCATAGAGAAGCTCCCCTGCCTCCTATCAGCATTAAATTAGCACGTTTGAAATTTTGGTAAAATCTTGTTTCTTTTTTTTTTTAAATCAGCAACCCAGGTCATATTCACGTTAGTGTTTCTGCGCCTATTTTTCAGGCGAAAAACACATTGATTTGGAAATTCTTGCAAAATCAAATAATTGTCAGATTTTAATGTAACTTTCAGGACTTATTCGGAAATAAATTATTTTTTGTTTTTCAGAAAATTATAGTAAGCATATTTTTTTACATATGTTACAATCCACTTACTATTTTTAATTTTACTAATTAGAACCTAATTTTTACTTTAACTTATCTTATTAAACTTCTATTTGAAATTTCTTATTTTTTAATTTGTATGTCATTCCCTTTCAAATTATTTTTTATATTTAACTCCTATTTCATAATTTTTTTTTCAGTTTTTCTTTTTCTTTTTTTATTATTTTTTTTAGAGTTGTTTTTTAAAATGAAACGTTTTTAAAGATAACCTTGAATTTAATTTTAAATCTAATGTTTAATTTTTAAGGAAATTGTAGTAAAGATAATTTTTTTTTTCCTTAAAAATTAAACATTAGATTTAAAATTAAATTCAAGGTTATCTTTAAAACGTTTCATTTTAAAAACAACTCTAAAAAAAATAACGCGGATGTTCCCAAACGCTCTCTCCTTGGTCCTACACTGTTTCTGATCAACGATCTTCCTGATGCCATAATTTCTCAAGTAGGCATCTAAGCAGACGACACTACCATTTAAGTCTGGCCGTTCGTCTCGAAAAGGACCTCAAATCTGTGGCTGACTGGGGCAGGAAATGGCTTGTAAATTTTAATGCCTCCAAAGTGAAACTGCACGCATTAGATTGTCCTCATAATTTTTTTATGGTGGCCTCTAATTGACATTATCGTTAAAAGGTCACTTGTTTTAAGGGTTGTCTTCCCTTTACTTGAAAAAACCCACTCAACTTTTTGGGACTGCAATTTCATTTCTGTGTTTCATTGTGTCTCCACAGGATTTGAAAATTCGTTCATCAGTGAAAAGTATTAAATATATATTCATGTACGTATCTGTACTTCTGATGAAGTAAGAAACAACCTAGCGGCAAATCGTGAGCAGAATCAAGCTCACGATGAAATCACTAATTATCTTGCTTGCCCATATGTTTCTCCCCCGGAAGCTATGTAGAGACACTCAGAGTTCAAGCTACATGATATATCTCACAATGTCCACACACTTGCTGTACATCTTGAAGACCTGCAAAGAGTTTACTTTCACGTAGGCAACGCACAGCAAGCTGCTCAGACACAGAAGGACCGTTTAAACTGAATGAGCATATGATAATGATGCAATTGTACGCTGACATTCGCTACATTATGGGTTTAATAAGCGCACTAGAACACGGAAACCAATGCGAAAGAATACGAATATCATCAGTAGAATGTATACTGTGAGCCCTACTTACACAGAAAAAATTCACTTGTGAATGTTACTGCTGCATGTTTCAGGCGCCGGGAACTTCCAGGATTTGCGCACTGTAGAAGGAGAAATCTTGCCAACATTTAAGGCAGCATGCCTAAGATATGGTCTTCGCTCAAACGATCAATCACTTGAACATGCATTGCTAGAATCTGCTGCCCGTCGGATGCCCTTACGTGTTATGTTTGCTGCCCTGTGCACGTATATGAAGCCTGGAAATGTCCATCTGTGGACCACTCACTGGCACTGATGCAATTCTGTAATTAATTTTTTAGTAATTGGGCTACCCGAATCTATTTGGGCACCGCAGCTTGACCATGATGAAGACCTCGATCACCCAAGCATTGCAACACTTACTGACTTACTGATGACCAGAGACTGATGGCTAAGGCTGTGCTTGAATCTGTTTCTATGAAGATTCACCAGGATGTTGTGGTAAAACTTATATGTTTAATACCGTAATTTCTTATCTGCGAAGGAACAACTGCAACGTGTACCCTGGTGTTTGGAAGGCATTGCCTCGACACTACTGTCAGGTGGAAAGACTATCCATTGTTCAAATTGTCTGTCCCACTCACGGACCATGCAAATTATTTACGAAACCTGGATTTGTTCATCTGATATTGCTGCTGTTTTTGGTGGTAAAGTTGTGCTCTTGGGTGAGACATTAGGCAAGTCCTACCCATATTACCAAGAGGAACTCGTGAGGCAACGATTGAAATCTGTATAAAAATTCTCATAAATATCTGATTTTCACCCAATACAGATTAAGCCAAAACATCAGGACAACAGCAGATCAAAGAGAATGTATATGCATATGGAATGTATATCTAATGTAAAGAAACATTCCTTGGTGATTAGCTGGCATATTTTTATGATTTTATGTGTGGTAGAGTTAATTTAATTTTTGCTTTTGTTAGACTTTTTTCAGTAGATTTAAGCATATCTACATATATATCTACATATATTTAAATATGTCTACATATATTTAAGCTAATCAAAATTTGGTTCACCAATGAATCTCCTCTCAGAGGCATTCTTATTTGTCTATTTTTAGTATTTCTAGAAAGTGATCCATTCAAAAACATTCTCCCTCCAAACTCTTCCTATTTCAGATACATAGACAACTCATTATTAATATATCCATAAAACACTAATTTAACAGATTTTGTCTACCAACTTAACAATGTTGAGCTTACAATAGACTTCACTTTTGAAACTGAAACTAACTACACTTTCCTTCCTAGATATCATATTACATAGAAATAATAACGAACTCAATTTTGACGTTTACAGAAAGGCTACAAACAATAATGATCTCATCAGTTTCTATTCAAACCACTCTTCTAAAATGAAATCTGGAATTGTTATAGTTTTCTGAGAGCATTAAGAATCTGCAGTCCTCAATATTTATCTAAAGAAGAAACATACATAGAAAATACATTCAAAAACCTACGATGCCCATATCATTTCATCCACAACGCAAGAAGAAAGGCATACAAAATATACAACCAAAACAAAAATAACATAATCCACAATAATAAATTACATGAAAGCAGATGCATGTTACTACCGACCAACTCCGTCACGTCCACTATTCAGAACAACTAAATAATCTTAAAATAATCAAAAGCACTCCCAAAACCATTATGGATATACTCAAATCCTCAAACACTAATAGCAATAATATTTCTGAAGCAGGCCTTTATAAAATAAATTGCCAAAGCTATTCCTCCAAATATATTGGAGAAACAAGAAGAAAAAAAAAAAAAAAAACATCTATAAGCAGAAAAAAGACCTCCCAAAAAACAACATAACTCATGCGCTAGTCATACATAGAAATTAATTCAACCACAATTTTGTTTTTAAAAATTGCTACACTCATAAAAAAAGAAAATAACTCACCCAGAAGGAAAATTCTCGAGAGTGCCGCCATTGAATATTATTCAAATATTAATCTACGCACAGGCTTTTTCCCTGTATCACCTTTCCTAACAGAATTACCACTCTCCCAAGCAAACGTACACAACTGTATCAAGAAGTCAAAAGAAAATGGTTGAATCCCTAAACACAACAATAAAAACAATATTCCACACATAACAGTAATTTACTTAATTTTCAGTTGACAATATGAACATAATAGCATTTTCTAAATTCTTCCAGTTGCTAAGAACATTTTTTTGTTAATAGTTACTTTGTTTTAATAAATTCATTTCGTTTTTGCCTTGAAAAAGTCCACATTGGGCGAAACGTGTCGGCTAATAATACAGTTTTCCTATTGTCTTTTACCGTTATAAATATTTTCATTTTCTACAGGTTAACTCTGAGAAATTTGTCATCTATCTATCTATCTATCTATCTACATAAATTATTATTTTCATTGTAAGAAATTATAATAAAAGCATGTTGAAATCACTACACAAAAGCTTTTATGTTTCAATACTACGATTGTATTTCTTATGGTATTGAAACATGAACTCTTTTGTGTAGCGATTTCAACATGTTTTTATTATAATTTCGTATAATAAAAAAATAATAATAATATATTGCTCTACTTTGTATTGAGCACTTTTCTTAAAAGAAAATGCTACAAACAGTGGAATTTTACTCCATCTATTCTTTCTCTCATTTGAAAAAAAAAATTCTTTTGAGCTCTTCGGGGAGAAAAGTGAATTTGTAAACAGTTACTATTACTGCTGCTGATGCAAGATTCTTCATTAAAACGAATCGAGTTCTCCGGTCACTGGCGTGTTTGTCTAAAAATAAGTACGTCTAAATTCACCTTCATCCCTAGGAGACAAAGCTTTACTGACAGATGAAATTTGTTGAAGCAGGATTTTGATGGCTCTCTGCTTCAGAGCTTGACGAAGCTGATGACAGTGCTTTAGTCTACTGTCTTTAAAACTCTTTAACTTAATGAAACATGTCTTAAGCCATCCCTGTTCATACAGCATCTTTTTTTGGGAGAGCCTATGCTCATCCATTCTCACAACATGACCTGTCCTTCTAAGTTGTATCGTTTCTAGAATGGTTTCAGTGTCTGTAATGTTGTTACATTTCTTCAGTATTGTACTATTCTTGACCCTGCCATTCCATTTTATATCACAAATGGCATGACGACCGTGCATCTGAAACGCGTCAAATTGATTTATGTGCTTGCGGTATAGGGTCCAAATTTTGGCACCATAGAGAAGGGCTGAGAGAGCGAATGATCTGTATATATCGATTTTTACTCTGAGAGGCACGTATTTGGTGTTTCATAACCTATGTTTAAGTTTTCCGAATACTGTTCTGGCTTTGACTATTCTGGATTGGATATTTCTGTCCATTTTTCCATCAGAAGAAATTGTTGATCCAAGATATGTGGACCCTTCAACAGTTTTTAATGCCGTACCATCAATGAAGACAGAAGGATTTGTGAGAGATGGTTTGCCTGGTACCGGCTTGGTACATTAGCCCAGTTGATAGTGAATCCAAATGCTTTCGCTGTTTTAAAGAATTTATCAAGGATAGTTTGAATGCCTTCTAGACTGTATGCTAATAGAGCAGCATCATCTGAAAAGAGATCGCGTACCAGCTGCAGAACAAGTTTCGATTGTGATTTAAAACGTTAGTGATTGTATAGACCTCCTTGTTCTGAATTCAATACTGACCACTTCACTTAGTTCAGAGAATGATTTTTCAAGCATAGCAGAAAAGAAAAGTGCAATCATATCCACGGTTCCTCTACCTGATCGAAAACTGCACTGGGTCTATTGTAATGCTGATTCTGATTCATTAAGCCTATTCAGGATAAAAGGTGCAAGAATTTTGCCATAAACGGAAAGAAGAGATATTCCTCTATGGTTGTTACATTCACACCTGTTCCCTCTGCGCTTATACAAATGGACAATTGCTTTGGAACTTTCTCTCTTTTCCCACAAAAGGTTGAAAAATTCACAAATTTTGCGTGTCAAAAGATTGGTGCCACATTTGTATATTTCAGCTGGAATTCCATCTTCGCCGGGAGATTTTCCATTTGAAAGCTGTTTGATGGCTTTTTTGACCTTGAAGGTTGAAGGGATAGCAGAAAGGCTTTGTACAACAGGGTTCTGAGGAAGATTGTTTATTACTTCAACACCAACTAAAGAATCTTCATTTAGGACCGTTAAGAAGTGTTCTTCCCAGCGTTTGATAATGTGGCATTTGTCTGTCAAATGAAAAGATTGATGATAGACTGCTGGAAATGGGACCAAAGACCTGTCAGCAGCCTCTTTCAAAGCTTTAGCCTTTACTATCCACCAGCCCTCCTTCATCTCTCTTAATTTTGCTTGAGACTTTCCCTAGGCCGATTTAAAGGCCCGTAAAAGTACATGCCACATAAAAGTAGTTTCCTCTTTTGAAAGATATATAAATAGTTTCCTCTATCTCTCTATATATATTAAATGAATATCTTTCAAAAGAGTAAACTATTTATATGTGGCATGTATTTTTTCCACGATGCTGTCTTGATGTATTTTGTTTTTTATTTATTTATTCATATATTATTTTTTTCATTTTAATTTTCAGACCAGTTAGTTTAATTTGTAAATTATTGATGTGGGGCCACAGCTGGGACCACAGAAGAAAAACACGGAACACGGATTAGATGTAAGAAAGATATATTAACAGCAGGTTACAGAGATAGTGTAAGCGGAGCTTACAATATGTTAGTGTCCAATAGTGGTAGTCGTACGCGGCTGTCTCTCTGTCACTCTGTCGCCTACTTAATATAGGCCTGGAAGAGTCTATTGTGTAGGTAGTTTCCGGTCTCACAATACCCACGTTCCAAAGAGTTTTCTTTTTGAAAAGGAGAGAAAAAATAAAACTGTCAATACTTTTTCCTCTTGGGATTTACGTCGAGCGGTTGAGTAAATTTCCTTTTCCTTCCTGAGCGTCGCACTTCAGGAGAGACTTGGGGCATGTCGAGATCGAACTAGAGATCTTGATGCGTGAACCACAGCTTTTCGCGAACAATCTGGCAGTTTATGTAAAATTCAAGCACCAATGCCGTACGAGCTTGCATCACTTGCGACTATGATGTCGAGACTAGGGTCGTAATGGGTGAGGGAGATGTCCGAAGTAAGAGTTTTCTTGATCTTCTCGAATGCGTCTTGGCATTCCGGGGTCCATGACCATGGTTTGTCCTTTTTTAAAAGTTGGTTGAGAGGCCCTCTCAAATTTTGCATGTTCTTAATGAACCCTTGGTAAAAGTTAGCTAGGCCGCGGAAGCTTTATAACGCTTGAACGTTATCTGGGGCCGGCATGTTTCTGATCGCGTTGGCTCGTATTTGATTGGACTTCTTTTTTACGTAGACCGTAGCTGCTGCCCACTCGCTGAAATCTGTTTTTGACAGACTACCTGCTCGTTCGAGTCTATCTAACTCTTTGTTGCTTTACTAGAGCAGCGAAAGGGACATTCCGTTTCTTTTTGAATACCGGTTGTCCACCGTCCTTCACCTTGAACTTAGCTTTCATTTTAGTACATTTCCCAAGGCCGCCAGAAAAAAACCTGGGGAAATTGTTGTTTGAGTTCCTTTTTTAGATTTACCAAATTGGACATTGTACTTTGTATCTTGCGACAAAATGTACTCATTGGGCAATCCCAAAGATTGAATTTTTCTATCCAATCAGTTTCAAATAAGTTGTCTGAAGTTTTTAATACATAGGCATTGAGCTTTTTAGTAACTCCATTTAGTTTTAATGTAAGTATTACCTCGCCTAAAATGTGAATCTTTTCGCCAGTTACGGATTTTGCTGTTTTATCCGTTTTTAATAAGGTCGGCTTGTTCAATTTTCGCCAAGTACGCCAATTAATGGTTGAAATATCAGAACCCGAGTCAAGCTGGAATTTAATGGACTTATTGAAAATATCCACTGTTACATATTTTCTTAAATTCCTATCGACAATATTGTCAGATTGAGCTTGCCTAATTTTATTTTTGGGTTTTCTCGTTCTGTTGGCGTACCAGCACGAAGTTAAAGTATGACTACTTTTATTGCAATTTTTGCAATATTTTTTGTTCTTAACTAGACAGAATTTCATCCAATGCCATTTACCACAATGGTAACATGGTCCGGGCGGTTTCTTTAACTTATTTGGGTTTTGGTTACTGCGTAATTTTGGACATGAGATTTGCCTTATGTCTTTTTGAGGGGAATAGGAGGTAGACTTATTTCTGATTTTATTAATCTGAGCCACCCTTGATTCCTCGATAGTGTTTGAGTCACACTTTACAGATATTACTCTTTGACAGTCCTCTGCCAGTTTTTGGAGAGTCAATCTTTGTTTGTTCTCAAGCTTGGTTAGTACCCGACGTCTGACTTCGGTGTCTTCTGCTGATACTAGACCTTGTGCGAAAATTAAGCACTTAAAATCATCGGCAGTCAGTTCGGCTAGTTTAAAATCATTACATAGCTTGTTTACCGATGCTGCAAACGTTAGGAAATCTTGCTGATTGTCTTTGACTGTGTTCAGGCATTTCCAACGTTTGTGGAACAAGGTTGTGTTAGGCCCGAATAGTTCCGATAGGAGCTTAATAATCTCTGAAAAATCCAAGTCAGTCGTTTTCTTGGGTAGTATGAAATCTACGAACCTACCATGTTCTGTAGTTCCCAGTTTTCTCAATAGAAGACGTACCTTTTTTTTACTGGGCCATTGTTCACAGTCTACGTTGAAAATATCTTCGTAGCGCCTGTAAAAAGCCTCGAACGTTTTGTCTTCCTCTGGTACGTATACAAAGGTTTCCATTGAATTGTAGATTATACTCTGGGAGAATATTGTATCTTTTTTAGAGTTTGAGCCTTTTGATGCATTTACGAGTAATTCTTTAAGTTGTTTCTGTTGTAGCTCAGCATTCTGAAGCGTAATTTTTTGGAGTTCCATTTGCTGTTTATGTAATTCCAAAAATAGTTGTTGTCTTTGTTCTGATTTTTGTTGCTGATCCAAATTTAGTTTTAACATTTGGGCAACTACTTTTTGCAAATCTTCCATATTTAAAATTACAGCGCTTTTTTTTGTTTCTTTTGAAACACGTGTACTAAGAGGAGGTACACAAAAAAAAATCTTGATAGATTTTTTTTGTTTTTTTTTTTCTTTTACAGAAAAAAAATATGGACAGACAATTAGTTAAACTAAACCAATTATATGTGTTTAGCTTTTTTTCCCGTGGTTCCGTTAATTTTAACGTAATTGAATAATTTTTCACTACACTTATGTATTTTTATTTTAGAAAGGTACAAAATGAGAAAACTCACCTCAGTGAATTTGAGGGGAGAATAATTTTATGCCCGAGTTCAACTCAGTTACATAAAAAATTTTCGATAGTTTTTTTCGAAAACTTGAGTACAATGGTAGTACTTGCTCTTGTATTGTCAGTTTGTTTTACGAACAACTGTTTTTTTTCTGTGTGTGTGGGTGTGTAAAAATCGTTCTCGTATTGTTTAAATAACAATACGAGAACGATTTTAATATTCCGTAGATGTCGAATATTCCGTAGATGTCGAATATTCCGTAGATGTCGAATCACTGCTCGTCACTGATGTTTGGTATCGGAATATATATTTTTTTTATATGTAGACGCTGGGTGTTGCGTTTAAATCGCTAATGTAGTAATACCAGCTTAATTTCTCGTTCAACACTACTGTGGAAACGCGTGGAGTTTCTGTATTTTTCGAGTACTGTCGCTATTGATATGGTGAGAACGAAATTCTCGAATCTTTCTGTCGCCACTGATGTGGGACTGGTAAGGTATTGAAGTTTTCGACGTGAATGCGTGGGATTGGTAAGGTATTTAGGTTTCGCCGTGAGTGCGTTTCTAGAATCCTCGTCGCCACTGATGTGGGACCAAAGTTGGGACCACAGAAGGAAAACACGGAACACGGATTAGATTTAAGAAAGATATATTAACAACAGTTTACAGAGATATGTTAGTGTCCAATAGTGGTAGTCGTACGCGGCTGTCTCTCTGTCACCCTGTCACTCTGTCACTCTCTAGAGTGCTATGTTGCCTACTTAATATAGGCCTGGAAGAGTCTATTGTGTAGGTAGATTCCGGTCTCAAAATAATTATAAAAAAAGAAAACAAAAGAAAAAGTTAAACGTATGTAATGAAGCTTACTTGGACTACTTGGCAAATACTGAAACTTTTATTTGCTAGATAAAAGAGGACAAGAAAATGAAGAAATGTGTTTTTTGTTCCTTTCTCTTTGTTTTATTTTGTGTGAAACGCAAAGTCGCCATTCCCAATGGTTGAGGATGGGCCGGCCACTGTGGCATGTCAGAATCCCTCCACCCGCCAAATTGATTTCGTCTTGCTTGTTTGGCCTCTTCTGCTTAATCTAACCAACCAAATCAGCTACAACATTTCAGTAAATGACCAGTTAGCAAGAGGTTCCAATTGTAAGTACTAAGAATCGCTTATTCTACGATGCTGTTTTGACGTATCGCATATTGTTTTAATAGTATGCAATGGAACTTATACAAAGTTAAAAATTATTAAAAAAAATTATTCTATTCCCCCACCTTACTGGTAAATATTCCAGTCGAAATGTCGTCGATTAAACCGACTACCCCACTCCAAGTTCTTCCGAATGAGTCGGCTCGTTAGCAAGCCAGTAGGACGAAAAACAAGACCTAACAAAGGGTGGAGTCAACGGCCAGCTAACTAAAGGTGGTGTCTCCATAAACCACCGTGGAGAAGGCAACGGAAAACCATTCCACTATCAATCTCAAGATATATAATGGCTAACAACACAGACAATATGAAACCTAACGGCGTGAAGGGGGTTAAGTCTATGGGAATTAAATCCTAACTCGGGAAGGGCAGACATGCGCAACAAGTGTTACTTGACCGTCATTCAGCGACTGCTAGCATAAACGGCGTAAAGGGGATAAAATTCGTCGGACCCTATCCCTCAACCGGAAAGGAACGACATGATCGACAGGTGTCATCGTACCTTTTTCTTGCGATTGCTCGCATCAAACATAAAATAACTCTCAGGACATGGAACGTTTGGATATTGAACAACTGCGGCCAGTTAGATAATGTGAAATAAGAGATGAGTAGGCTGAAAATCAACATCCTAGGTGTATGTGAAACCAGACGGCCAAACAACGGACATTTTGTCAGCGACAAGCACAGGATTATTTATGCAGGCGGAGAAAAAAAAACGACAAAGGCGTAGGATTAATACTAGATAAAACATTTAAGAAATGCGTTCTGGGATACTACCAACTACCCGAAAAAATTCTGGTAGTCAAGATGAAAGGAAAGCCTTTTCAACATAGCTGTCATAATAGTGTACGCAGCACAAAGTAAGGAAGAGGAAAACGAATCTTTCTACTCCATGTTAGATTGTGCCAAGGAACTTTGCAAATCACAAGAAGTCATCATTATCATAGGAGAACTAAATGCCAAAGTAGGAAATGAGAGGGCAAGAGATATAGAAGACAGATTCAGACTAGCAACCCGCAACGAACGTGGAGAAAAAAAAAGATCCAATGGTGCACAGCCAAATACCAAGAACATCTGTGACGAATATGGACATAGAGGAGCCCAGAAAGAGAAACTAAAAACCAAATTGACAATTAACGATCGACAAAAGATTCAGGAATGCAATGATTCACTGCAAAACCTACCCAAGTACCGAGTGCGGAAGGATCATCTTATATGTAAACTAAGAGTGAAACTGCGGAAACTGAAGAAGCTTATTGCAGCACACAAACTGCAATACAAGAAACGCCTGAGCGATCCTAACCTAAAAGAAAAATATATGGACAGTGTGAAAAGAAGATACTATGCACACAATGGAAACTCAAAATGGGACGCACTAAGACACGCTTTAGTGACATCAGCAAACGATATCATCCCAAAGGAGAAGGGACGAAGAAGAAAAAGAAAAGAATGGTTGATTGATGGGATTCTCAACATGATGCAAAGGAGACAGAAAACTCTGCCAAGATACAGAATGAAATATAGAAAATTACACATTGAAATAATGACCAAATGTTTGCCTACATTTGGTCTAAAGAAAAGTGGTTAAACAAAAATGTGCAGAAATAGAGATTGAGTACCACCAACAAAAGAGATATGCACAAACAAATAAAGCAACTTACAAGACCAAAGACATGCTCGTCAACAGGCTGTTTAAAATCAAAGGATGGAACATTCATTCTCTAGAAAGAAAACATTCTTCAACGTTGGAGCGAGTATATTGGAGAGCTCTTTCACGACGAAAGAGAACAACCAGCAATACACGGAACTACCGACGGACTTGAAATTCTGAAAACTGAAGTAGAAGCTGCACTGGCCAAATTGAACAGAAACAAGCGGTCGGGCTAGACGGAATTGTAACTGAAATGCTGACAGCCTTAGATGACTTTGGCATAAACAAGATCACAGAAATAATAAATGAAATCTACAATAGTTGGGATATACAGGAAGATCTTCATAGCAATGCCTTGGAAACCAGGTGCAAAGGAATGCGAACTCTACCGAACACTCAGGCTAATGAGTAACAAAACTCATCATCCGTATTCTGATGAATAGAGTGCGTAACAGAATCAGGTCAGAGACAGGAAAAGAAGAGTGCGAATTCATTAAAGACACCGGAACAAGGAACACGATATTTATGCTCAGAATGTTATCAGAAAGAGCAATAAAATGCAGAAAGACGTATGCCTATGTTTCATAGATTACACAAAGGCCATCGACAAAGTACACAACAAGTATCTGTTGGAACTGTTCAACAACCAAGAACCTATACTGGCAGCAAACGGCATGCATGTTCATAGAGAACGACTTTAATGAATCTACAAAAATTGAAAAGGGCGTAAGGTAAGGATATGTTTTCTCACCGGACCTGTTTAACATGTACAGCGAGGCAATTCTGAGAGAATTGGAAATCCTACCGGGATTCAGCATTTTCAGCCACAATCTTGCCAACATATGATACGCAGATGACACAGTACTAATAGCAGAGACGAAACAGAAATTATAAAACCTCCCACAGAAGGTATTGACGAAGTGTAAAGGAAAAAGAAGTAAGCATAAACTACAAGAAGACAGAGTGCATGATCATCAGTAAGAGGAAGAGCCCGAAATGCGATTTACAGTTCGGGAACGCTAGAATCAAGCAGATGCGGAAATTTAAATATCTGGCAAGCGTCTTGACAGAGGACGATAAGTGCGACACATTCCAAAAACCGTAAATGAGTATTGCGAGGCAGGAGGATTTCTTTGGTAACAAAGAAAAGAATACTGAGCTGTTATGTGAATATTGGACTATTTCCTCAAAGATGAAGTGACTCGAGACGACGGAGATGTGGTTCTACAGAAGGATGCTAAGGATATCATTAACCGAGCGTGTGAGCAACTATGGGGTCTTAGAGAAGTTGCAACCAAGGAGAAGGCTTGTACTTAACGTCAGGAAGAGGCAGGTGAAGTTTCTAGGACACATAATGAGGAATGAAGGCCTGGAGAACCTGATACTCACGGGTCGAATAGAGGGAAAGATCGCGTGACATACTGACAGGTGGATGACAGAACGTGGTCTGTGAGAGAAGGCAGAGGCAAGGAACTTGCTGAGAGCTGCAAGAGATACAGGGAAGTGGAGAGCCATGATCGCCTACGTACTGAAAGGACATGACACATAAAAAGAAAGAAAGAACATACGAAACTTAATATACACAATTTTGGACATGGTAAATACAGACACACCAAATTTTTCTCGATGATACAACACACCTCTCTTACTTTTACCATAAAGCTGTACTAACTTTAATAAGTTTACCGCAATGACTTTCATTCAGCGCTTCTCATTCAACAACAGATGATTCCGCTATTACGTTAACATTTCGACGCCAGGCAGATAAGAACATTAAGAATGAATCATAAACGTCACCTATCAAGCAGATTTTTAACTAATGTAAGCCCCCCACCTTCTTATGAGAATTTGTCTCTAATTTTTATCAGACGCTCAAAAAAATTAAACCAACGAAGAACAGCTTGCTTGTTTTATACATACATTTTAGTTATTTTAAAAAGTAATATTGTAAGTTCGGTAAAGAAGTGTGAAATCACTTCACTATTCTGATAATTTATTTTGACAATCTTTAATTTTAAAATGAGTGAATGAACAAAGTCCTTTAAAAACTAACAGTACAAAAATAATGATTTGAAACAAAAGTTAATTAGCTTACTAATAACATTACTTTATTGATTATAAATATATGAACTTAGCCAATTGTACAAATAGACACAATAACGAGAGATACATTTGTTCAAAGTAAGTGACAAGATGGAGAATTATCGGTTTAATTAATATGTCCGATCATATTTATTCATGTACTTCAATGTCGAACTTAAAAATTTGGTTTCATTATAAATTGGCTTCTACGTTTATTGCTACTGAAATTGTTAGTGCGTGTATATTTTAACAAATTCAACAGTTCGTTTTATCAGATAATTTTTCTTATGGGTCATCTCATGGAATCCGAATATAGACCTTCTTCACCAGACACAAAGTTGAGTAATATTTTAGTTATCAAGTAGATTAAACAAATATGTCAATCTTCGGTTTTTATATCGGGTTGGCTATATATCTTTATGGCTTCTTATATGCTTTGAATATTTGTGTTTGGTGTGTAAGGAATCAAACCGTAAAGAATAAGGAAAAGACAGGAAAAAAATGAATAATTTTGAAGTGAAAGAAGAAAAAGAGTTTATGCGTGAGAAGAGAGAGAGAGAGAGAGAGAGAGAGAGAGAGAGAGAGAGAGAGAGAGAGAGATATCCAGCGACAAAAAAGATAAAAGTAGAGAAAAAATAAAAGTAAAAAAATGAAAATGAAAGCGGTAAAAAGAAAAAGTAAACTAAAAAATGGAAGAAAGACAATGAATAAAAGCTAAAGAAAAATAGGAAATAGCTAGGTAAATCTGATATCATTCTCACTACAATTACTACTGTAAAATCTCAGCCCCTCCCGTCGTTCATTTTATCATTACTGCTACTATTACAATTATTAATGCAATCTGAATAGTTTAAGATGATAAATGCGTTACGATCAACTAATTTGACGAAAAGATAGATAAAATAGAAGCCGATAACAGTAAAACATTATTTTTGTGAAAGTTTTAAATTGGATTAGAAAGCGCATAAGAGTTAGAACAATTGAGTAACGACTTGGAATATAGACTTGTTACACCGTTTTTCTTAATCCTAATCAAGAAAGCATAAAAATGTAAGAGATTCAGCTGCACGCTCGGGTGTCTATGAAAAGAAAATATACTTATAAATGTAATGGGGATGTCACTGAAGAGAATTAGAAATTAAACAATAAGATGGCAACAATTATGTCCGTGATCACATATAACGAAAGCAAAGGTAAGTAGTAATTGGAAGACAATTAGAAACCATACAAAATATTTTTAAAATGGCTAGGATATTGAGAAAAAACAGAGAACTGAAGAAATTTTATATCACTTAGCCTTTAGCAGTGAAAAATTAGACTTTAATGTAAATAATAATAATAATAATCATAATCATAATCATCATAATAATAATCAATGTAAAGAAACAGAAATAACCCCTCGACTTTGGTAAGACATCTTTGGGGTGAGGTGGCCTCTCTGAGTCTTGGGCAAAAAGTATGGTGTACATGCATTCTCCACCATCATTAGCAGAGAATGAGAAAGTGAAGCTCATGTAGGATACAACTATCTTTACTGACAGGTGCATAGAGAGCAGTCGAATTGACATCAAATTTGTACACAAGAGTAGTCATGAATGGATCCTGATAGACGCTGCAGTACCTTCGTTTAAGAACATCATAAAAGTAGAGCATGTGAAATTACAGTAGTACTAAGACATGTCAGATCCAATCAGAGAAATTTATCAACTTGTCTCTTTTTATGCTTGGCACTCTCGATACCATCTACAAGAAATTCTTTACCTCACAAGACGCCTTGGGGATACATTGGGAATCCACAAGTGTTAACACTGCTTAGAACAGCTCATGCGCCACGGAAAATGTTGTGTCTTTAAGTTTAAATATGACCATAATCACCCAGTTGAAACATTTAAGAATCGGAGGAAATCTATAAGATAACTATGACAAAAATCGTATGAGATGGGCTTCAGAATACATGAGGGTAATGTTGAGTTGTACTTTTCACTGACGAAAGCCATGCCACTTTCGATGAGCCAGATAGATGGCGCAAATTCGTGAAGTGGTGGATACATGGCGAGTTCCAGAAAAAATTAGGATAAAAGTTTCGATATACATTGATTTTTTGAAGGAACAGTGCTAAATATGTTTCAAGAAGCCAATCGCGCTTTCAGAAAGATGATAATTCACATTCGGCGAAGAAAATATCTCAATAAAATGGCTATTCGTTTGAAGTGTTTAGTTTCGTCGCGCGAACTTAGCTCGATTGAAAAATGCCGAGCATTCTGAAGTGAAAGGATTAGACTAGCTTATGGCAATGTAACAGCAACGACAGATTTTGCAGTCTGTTTTGTATATAAAAAATATAAAACAATTGAAATTGATAGATGTAACCGAAGTTCTATGCTTACAGTTTCTTCTCTCGAACTTCTCGCTTGTGGAAATTTCTTCCGACTTTTCTCATATTCTCTCACTCAGTAACCCCTTGCATCTTAGTGGCTTTATTGCCTTGCTTGGGGTGAAATGATAAAAACAAAACAAAAAATAAACATGTCGCATGGAATTTTAGTAACCTGACTAACGATGTAAAACTAAGAAAATCCTGTAAAATTCATGAAACAGAAGACAGTAAAAATGACGTAGTTTTCTATAATTCATACCTGTTATATGAAATATGATGCAGTTTATAAGTAGAAATATTTCTGTGAATCCCTTCATTAGCTTCGTAAAAATTATGAGAAAAAGTAGCTAATAATGTCAGAAGCAGATTAACAGAAACATCAATATGAGAGATTTCTTGTACTTACGACGTAAGTACAGTAGCCTGTAGTAATTTGTTAATGTTCATCCGACATAAATACGTGCATAATTGTGTTGGTGATTACAAGATCGAATTCACTGCAAAGAGCCAGTAGCAATACTCCATTAGAATTTGATTTACCGACGCCAGGTTTTCCAACGACTTTACCCCAGGATAGAGTCACAACCAACACGAGCACTGAAGTCTTCCATCACAAAGTTTGTCACGAAATGATGTCCTAAGTTCACGAAGGTTGCAGTAAAAGGATTATTTTACCTCCCCAGTAGATTCCATGGTCGGAGCATAACAACTAATTAAAGTGACATGCTTATTCCTACCGATAAGTAAGCGTCATTAGCTTGTCAGAAATACCAACTGGAAGTGATTTCAGTCGTGACACAAGATCATTTCTGATAACAAATCCTACGCCAGATTTTCTTTAAATAAAAGAATAATGGATAATTATAAAAAAATCAAGACTTTCCTTTTAAAAATACGACATGGTTTTTTTTTTTGAGCAATGAAGAAAAAAAAAAAAAAAAAAAAATACACCCCCACTAAAAAAAAAACAAAAAAATACACCCCCCACCAAAAAAAAACAAAAAAAAAATACGTCCATTTACCCTGACACCAGCGTTCCATAATATAGTTTTAAGGGATACTATATTTACGGGTTAAAGTAATCAGTATCAGTGAAACATTCAGGAGTCAAAGTCTGTTTCATGCTTAAATACAATCTTATATATGTATCACTGAATAGTATAAACATAGTGCGTCTACATATTTTTATACTGATCCTTTACAGTTGTCAAATCAGTTTCTTGATGTTAAGATGAAATTCATCAAGGAAGGCGTTATCGTAGTTACAATAAGTTGTCTTTGTAATTTACACCTGAAGATAATCTTAGAAAAGGTTGAAAGTATTTGAGTTAAAAAACAAAAACAAAAATACGGAGCCTTCCTTGATGAATTTCATCCTAATTGATTAGACGACAGGAAATCATCAGTATAAATGTAAATCGACACAATATGTATATATTATACAATGAGACATGTTTAAAGATATGATGCGTAATATATATATATATATATATATATATATATATATATATATATATATATATATATATATATATATATATATATATATATATATGTGTGTGTGTGAATGCGCGTGTGTGTATGTGCACGCGTGTCAAATTGTATTTGTCACTAAATAACATGTACCTTCATTTCAATTCCATTTCAATACAATTTTCCCGACTTTAAACGTAAGCTTTGAAAAGTTTTGGCTGAAAAAAAAATTACTTTCTTCGGTAACCTTTATGTCTCTCTCTCTCTCTCTCTCTCTCTCTCTCTCTATATATATATATATATATATATATATATATATATATGTATATGAAGATATTTTTGCTATAGTTTTCTGGATTAGCTAATATCATACATTTAACTTCTCGATTAGGTTATCATCTCGGTGTTTCGTGTAAACAGAGAAGAGTTAAATTATCTAGAGAGCATGAATTAAAACAACTAGATGATATCATATTTTTTTATGCAAGTCAATGTTTTTTCATTGAAACTGGTATTACATAAACGATATTGGTAATATTTCCGAGGTATACTTCCATTTATATGTGAGAAATATGACATACATTCCAGCTTAAAATATTTATCATTATTAAAATATCAATAATAACGTATATTTGATATAAACCATGGAAAATATATATGATTAACATAATATCACATATAGCCGAATACATTCTTATTTTATTATTTTACATGTTCATATGAAAATCTTTATGTTCAGTAACATACATTAGTCCTTCATTCATTTATTTCTGATAACTTGTCTATATTACTGAAAGTAGTTACAGTTTTTGTTTGGATATTGTTTTCTATTCACATGCACATCTCTTTTAATACTGGACCTCATTTTTATATTGGATTAATATGTAGAGAATCATTTCATTAAGTTAGTGTCTTTAAAAACAATAATGAAAAAATTTGTTGAATTTCAGTTGTTTATATAAACCGAAAGGAAAATCATATTGAAAATACATCCATCCAAAATTACATTTTAGGTTATATGCATTACGTTTTAAATACATGATTGCTGAGAGATTCTTGGCCCGAACAAAAAGATTCCTCCCCACAAAAATGTTTGAACATTTTGTTAGAAGTTTAGCATCCTCTTGTATATGTATACAAGTAGGTATTAGTTAATGTAAAAAGTGCGGTCGGATATGAAATAAAAATAAAAGACATTTTCACCATTAACTTTATTGGATAGCGTATTGACAGAATTGTTCAGTGATTTTCTGCTATTTTTTCAAACGACTTCATAATCACTTCTTAGAACTTTTACTTTTTTGAAGAAAGAACTGCTATAAGTGACACATGATTAGAATTGCGTTGACTTGTCTAAATACGCTTGAAAACTCGAAATGAAAGAATGCTGAAAATTGTTTACAATATTTAAAAGTTGCAGTCGACCTGACATGATTCTTAATAGGAGATCAGAAAACTCCAAAAACAAGAAGTCAAATATGTGAAAAAAGAAATAAAAGAATAGTGAATGGAACCGCAGAATAGACGACATAGATATAGTTGCAAAAAGGTTATTTGCAAAGAGAAATTGAATCTCTAATCTAAAGAGAAGGAACTAAATTAATACGATAGGCGGAACAAGGCATAATTAATTAAATTAAATTACTAAATAACTGGCTTATTTATAATAAATTATTGTACAGATGTCGTTTTTTCGCACCACTTGTAATTTGTGACTTTTATTGAGACCAAGTAACAAAATATCTGTTTAATACTCAAGCATTTTTCAGTGTTCCAGCTGAATTGAATTATATCGTCGTCTGAATAAATCAATTTTTTTGTGGGGCGGGGGAAGGGGTCCAATTTTACCAATAATTTTCTAAGGCTGTTTTGAAACTGTTTTCATACGTGCACATAATATTACCTGTTACATAATATTACCTGTTACCTTTACATTTCATATTTTTTCAATTGTCTTGCAATGTGCAAATATTTTTCCAGGTTGCACATTTTTTTCAGTATTCCTTTAATTTTCTTCTTGTTTGCAATAACCTGAGCTATTCTTTTGCTTTGGATTATTATTATTATTATTATTATTATTATTACTTGTAACCAAGTAAATGGTTAAGGAAATAACAAAACAAGTGTTGCAGATATATCATATATTAAACAGTAAGTACAACAGAAGAGTATTACACGAGTGTGTCGGTTGACCAGCGTACAATCTATTCGACTGTTAATATTTAACAGCCCTCCCACGAAGGATGTATGTAGCACAAGGCCGAGTTTACCGTGGATTCTACGAGCCCGTAGGCTCGGCCAAAAATATTTCCTTTGAACCCGTATAAACGGGTTAAGTCTCGTCCGGGTTCATCTCTGCTCAAGGCAGAGAGTTCGACAGATGAACAATGTGGCCGACTGTTAATATTTAACAGCCCCATCCCACGAGGGGTGTATGTGGCACAAGCCCGAGTTTAACGTAGGTTCTCCGAGCCCGTAGTATCGGCCAAAATTATTCCCTTAGAACCCGTATAAACGGGTTAAGAGCCTGTCTACCTCCCCGGACGAAACTCTGCCCTTCGGCAAAGCCTCGTCCGGGTTCCTCTCTGCTCAAGGCAGAGAGTTCGACAGAAATGAACAGTCTGGTCGACTGTTCCCCCAAGGCCTTCTCTCCTACTAATCTTATAGTAGGCGGAAGAGTCCAACATAACCTCTTTAGAGGGAGGACCCCACAACACCCCCTTTTCAGCCTTACTCCCTATGGAGTCTTTTTTAACTAATTACCACATAATACTTTTTATTCAACCAAATAAACCTCCCTCCCCCCCAAAAAAATCAGAAACAACTACTTTGAAAAAGCTATATACAGGGATTACGTTCACAAGTTTTTTTTTTAGTTTTACGACAAACATTTTACGTGTTAACAACAGTCCCTTTTTATTAAGGTCTTTATTCGTTATACCTAAATAATGAAAATTTGGATAAGTTTAATGGTAAATTATAATGTTAATAATAATTTCCAATAATCCAATGCGTATTGTGCTTTTCTGGCAATTCAAAGTTCATAAGATGTTTTTTTTTTACTCATTCTTTTAATTTTTCTGTGGACATGGTATGAAATGAAAGATGTTCAATATCTTTTTCTTTTCGGGTTAATTTCTAAAGGTTCGGTTAATTTTCTTTTTCTTTTGGGCCTTCTGAGCTCTGGCACTGATTGCGGTATTGGAACCTCAAACATGTTAAAGACGACGTCCATAGTGTCATCTTCTATGGGATCCCTGTCGACTACGCGTTCATACCGTTTTCTAATTTGGTTTACATGACAATTGTGTATAAACTTCTGTCCCAGAATCATGTAAATCATGTTACCAATTTGTATGTCTAGTGTTCCTATCTCCCAATGAGCTTTATTATTCCCAAATACATGAAAAAAAACCTTTTCACCGATCTTAAAGCGCTTTTTAAGTCTTTTATTCCTATTTCCCGCTTTCGTTTCACTCGGAAGGAATATGTCAAATGCCGTTTTTATTTTCCTGCAAACATGACTTCCGCTGGCGTCTTGGCAGATGGAGCACTGCTATTAGACCTGCAAAAACTGCTGTAAGCTGTATCGCTGGGAGTACCTAACGCCTTCCTCAGTGCTCTCTTGAAAGTTCCACAAAACGCGCTGCCTGTCCATTACTTCTTGGGTGATATGGCACCGTGGTAATATATTTGATCAAGAATGACTGATAAAAATCCTTAAATTCACAGGATGTAAACTGTGTGGCATTCTCTGTTACAATACAGTCAACAACTCCGAAACGGGAAAATAGCTCGTGCAAAAACTTTACTGTCACCTCCGCGGTTGGCTTCTTACATTTCAATATTTCTGGCCACTTGGAATAACTGTCAACTACTACAAGATAGTAAAATCCATCAAGTGTATCCGCGACCAGGGATTGAATTTTATCGGGGTTGCTTTAGCAGCCAAAGCACACCCTTTGCACGATCTTACAGTGTTTTAAATATCCTTGTCCATGTTGGTCCAGTAGACGTAACTCTTCATCAGACTCTTCATTCTTGAAGTTCCCGGATGGCCAACATGGAATTCCTTTAATGTTCTTTTCTGTAGTGTAGATGGGATTACTACTCTGTCTCCGTACATTAGTATGTCGTTACAGAGTGAGTAAACTTCTGAGATATTCTGGTCTTTACTATTTAGTTTGTCCTTCACTTCCTTTATGAACTCATCATCGGACGCTTTGTCTATTATCTTGTTGTTATAGGAAGCTATCTGACAGCATTGCACAAGGTACTTTTTATTCCGGATGGCAGCAATGACTGTGTCTCCATCGGTTCAGCATACTTAGGTATCAATCTAAACAACCCGTCTGCATGACAGATTTTAGTGGATGAGAGAAACTCCATTTTGTAGTTACAATTGAGGAGAATGATTCCCCATCTTTGCAGTCTATTAGCAGTATGTGTAAGCAGACCATTTTTTGATACAAATATAGTAAGGCGTGGACGATGGTCTGTCTGCAACAAAAAGTACCTTCCATGAATAAATCTATGAAATTAATCAGCGCAAAAATGATTCCTAATGCTTCCTTTTTTATTTGCGACTAACCCTTTTCAATAGCGTCCGAGATGTATGGGAGATTGGCTTTACCGATCCATCCTTTAACTTGTGTAAAATGCATGCCCCGATGCCGTAGGAGCTAGCATCGCTGGCTATGATGATGTCAAGGTTTGAATCGTAATGAGTTAGCAACAGATCTGATGTAAGGATCTCCTTTATTTTCTCAAATGCTTCCTTGCTATCTATACCCACACTTTATCTTTTCGCAATAATTCATTATTTGGAGCTTTCGAACTGTGCATTCTTGGGACAAAACCGTTGTAATAATTGGCAAAACTTTTGAAGAATCGACACATTTTCTGGTGCTGGAATATTCTTTATTGCCGTTGCCCTATCTGGATCGGGACGTCTTCTGTCTTTGCCAATTATTTGCCCCAAGTACTTAATCCTCTCTAAGAAAAACTCAGACTTCTCGTCTTTTAATTTTAATCCGTAATTTTGGATTGTCATGAACACCTGCCAGACGTGCGATTTGTGTTCCTCGATGCTCTCACTTTTCATTAGGACGTCATCGAGATAGGCCACTGCAAAATCCAAACCATTTAACATCGTGTCCATGATCTGTTGAAAAATGGAAGGGGCGACATTAACCCCGAACTGAAGTCTTAAAAATTTGTATAAATCCTTGTGGGTCAAAGGAGCTTCGTGCATTCTTCGTCCACGGATATTTGTAGATATGCGTCGCTTAAGTCAATCTTAGAAAAATATTTCCCTCCACTGAGCTTAGTGGATATCTCCTCTGGACTTGGAAGGGGATAATGGTGATCCTTTAGGGCACTGTTCAGCCCCGTAGAGAAATAAGCACATACATGAATTTCTTTGCTCTTTTTTAAATATAAACTGTGGGAAAGGCTCATTCACTATATTCAACCTTTGCCAGAACTCCCATTTGGATTCAACTCCTCGTTAATTTGATTTAACGAGGCAAATGGAACTTAGCAGACATTTTTGTGCAGTTCTCCACTGAAAACGTTTGGTATTTTTTTAAGTTCACTTTTCATTTTTCTGCTTCGTCAGTCAAATTTTTGACTTTTTGACATAATGAGTTAATAAACATATCCCAAAGTTGAAACTGTTGTAACCAATCAGTCCCGAACAAATTACTCGTATTCTTCATAATATACGCCTTTAGTTTTAAAGTTTTACCTTTGAATGACACGTTCGTTATAAGTTCGTTCATAAACTTAATAGGATCGCCAGTTACACTTTTAGCTATTCAGTTCGTTCTTAACAAAGTCGGCTTACCTAGTTTTTTCCATGTTTGATAATTAATTATGGATAGGTCTGAACCCGAATCAAGCTGTAACCTTATATTTTTGTTAAATATTTTTTGTCGTAGAGTTTGATTAGAATTCCCTTCTTCGCCACTGTTGTAGACACTGGCAATTTTTTTTTTATGATTTAACGTGAGGTCCGTTTCTTCGAATCCTTCGTCGCCAAGATGTTGTGACCAAGTAAATAGTTAAGGAAATAACAAAACAAGTGTTGCAGATATATCATATATTAGACAGTAAGTACAACAGAAGAGTATTACACGTCTAGTGAGTGTGTGTCGGTTGACCCAGCGTTCAATCTATCCGACTGTTCCCCCAGGGCCTTCTTTCCTATTAATCTTATAGTCGGCGGAAGAGTCCAACATAGACTCTTTAGAGGAAGGACACCACACTATTATTATTTAATGAGAGAGCAGCATGTTAACAAAGTGATACTTGGTTACAAATATACGAAACCCAATCCATCATGTTAAGCAGTCTAATAAGCGCATACCAGGCATATAAATTACAGCCAATTATATAGTGAAATATGGTTATAGGTTTTGATAAAAGAAGTCTATATCCTTGCAAGTGGGATCCAGTTAGAAATACCTTAATTTCAGGAAACCCAGGCCACTCAGACAGTCACTGATTGAGGGTGTTCCTATGTATCTCAATTGCCGTTGTGTTTGCCTCAGACATCAAGCTAAGAAATATCAATCCTCCCGACACCTGGCCATGATGCTTCCCCACTACTCCCACTCGGCCACTGAGATGCATACCCAACTGGTTAAGTTTATGAAAATATGTGAAAGTGAACGGGATATTTAGTATAAGCCATCCTAATTAATCAGGAAAAGATCATGTACAGTGCATTGCAAAAGTCTACACCCCCCCCTTGAAAACTGGATGTATTTTATTTATTTTGATAGGAATAATTAATATTTTTAACTCCAATAATTTGTTTTAAGAAGCAGATCTATCACACAATACATCAATACATTTGAAAAATTTAAAACTGATTCTTAAACAAAGATAATTTGGAAAAATGTCTTTGCAAAAGTCTACAACCACTTTCGAATGTTACTCAAATACAGCCTGCAGACACCTCAGGCAGCCTTCCACGAGCCCTACTGCAGTGGTCTGCTGACAGATTTTGCCATTCCTCATGGCAGAACTTCTCGAGCTGTATCAGATAGGATGGAGAACGTCAGTGCACAGCTAGCTTTAGATCTCGCCATAGGTTTTCTATAGGAGTAAGTTCTGGAGACTGGCTGGGCCACTCCAAAACTGTGATTTTCTTGCTAGCAAACCAAGCTTTATTGCTATTTGACACATGCTTGGGGGTCGTTATCTTGCTGAAACTTGAAATTGCGACCCAAGCGTAGATCTCTAGCAGACTTCAGCAGGTTTGCCTCCAGTATTTCTTGGTACTTGACACTGTCTATGACACCTTGGATGGTTACCAGCTCTCCAGGCGCTGCAGCTGAAAAACAGCCCCAAAGCATGATCGAGTCACCGCCATTATTTACAGTGGGGACGGTGTAATGAGGTTGGGGAGCAGTGCCTTTTTTTCCGCCAAACGTAGTGTTTCGTATTTTTTCCAAATAACTGGACTTTTGTCTCAGCTGACCACAAAATCTTTCGCCACATGGTCATGGAATCATTGATGTGACTTTTGGCAAAGTTTAGCCTAGCTTGCTTCAGAAGTGGCTTTTTTTTCTAGCTACCCTCCCTTGCAGACCAGACCGGTGCAATACTCTGGAAATTGTAGATGCATGGACATCTGTCCTAGTACTGTAAACTGAAGCTTTCAACTCTTCCAGTGTTGCACTAGGGTTGGAGGTTGCCTCCCAGACCAGTTTTGATTTTGCTCTTCTGGTAAGTTTGCTCAGTCTCCCAGATCTTGGTAGGATAGCTGTGGTTTTGTGCACTAACCACTTCTTAACTACAGTTTTGACAGTGCTTAGGGGCAATTCTAAAGTTTTTGCAATCTTTTTATAGCCATTATTTTCATTGTATTTTTGAATAATAAAGTTTTTAAGTTCCTGAGACAGAGGCTTGCCCATTTTCTTTCCCGAGTTGGACATCTTTTGTTTAAAGTCAGAATCCAAAGACCAACATACCAAGAAACCATGTGGTGGATGATTTTATAGACAGTTAAATCACCTTATATAGCAAAATAATAGACTGGCCAAGTTTGTTTGCTATAGTAGAATGCACATGTCACTTTTGATTGTTCTGGATTGTATACATCAATGATAAACTACGTGATAACACAGTATAATATCTGGGGTGGGGGTGTAGACATTTGCAAAGACATTCAAAGTTATATGATTTTAAGAATCAGTGTGAAATTTTTAAACTGTAATTTTTATATCAAAGGAAAGTGTAATGGATCTGCTTATTATTTAACAATCATTGGAATTGAAAAAATGTGTTGTTCCCTGTTAAATTATACAAAATATATAAATTTTCAAAGGGGGTGTAGACTTTTGCAAGAAACTGTACATGTTAACTTTTTCAGTCAAGTAAAATCAGAAGCCACGAGAGTCATGCCTTGTGTAGTATTAGAGCATTTATTATTATTATTATTATGCACGTTAAATCTTTCTTGCAGTCAGATGACTTGCACTGGAAATCAAATTAGGATATTTATTCTCAAGATTATTATTCACGCTTAGAGTAAGTTTTTCAGATTAAAATTAGTCTTAATCGAAATCCTCCGCTTGCTTATGTAAACGCTGTTTTAAAAAGATCAGCAAATGATAAGCACAATCCATTGGCAATCGCTTTGCCATAACTTTGATCTATTGGTCACAGTAATAGCGTCAGAAGAGCGTTCGAGGTAAACATGATAAGGTTACGCTTTCGTAAGCACCATTTGCACTTCGCACTTCTCACTTCTCAACCTCTGCCCAGACATACAAAGCTGAACGGACAGAGTCCCACCTATTTAACACATTCAACACTTGACTAATTGGTTTCGGTTGCATGCAAGAACCATGTCACCTTAAAAATTTCAAAGAGACTTGTAATGTTATTTATCACAAAAGGAGATTCAAGTTTCATTTCAGCACGAGTTTCTTACTGTGATTTGGATACCAGTTAACGTTGTAACAACAGGAACACATAGATTATGTACATTTAAAATTAACCACATAGAAACACTTAAATTGTATACATTTAAAATTTTATTCCATACACTTCGTTAATTTTCTGATATAATTGGAGAAATATACCGTATATACTCGAGTAGAGCGCTTGTTTTTATGATCAGGTTTTTTTTTTACTAAAAATAGGGGCATCGTACTATACACGAGTAATTTTTTTAGAAGGTTAAAAATCATGCATTTTTAGCATACATTTGTAATAATTTAACAAAAAATAAGATTCAAATACCGATCAAACAGTAAAAGTAAATATGAATACACAAAAACTCCTATAGTTTTAAAAGAAAACAACAACAAATATGATTTAATATATATTGTTGAATTAATCTTTTTCAGACAAGCCCTTTTTATTTTTTAAGAATTATTGGCTCTATTTTGGTTTTACTTCGATATAGAAAACATTCTTTTCTATAATATAAAACTCAATATGAATATATATGTATCATCCCCGTTTTCGTATCTTCCCTATTTGAGAAAATATGAAAAAGGTCATTGTTACAAGAGGAGGAAGCATTACTCGACTCCCATAAGCGTACATGCATCGTGTTATCATAAGAAAGGAATATTTCATTAGTAAGCAGCCAAATCCATTACATTTACTTGTGTGCTAAAACCCTTGGGAAAGGTATGAATACTCTTCTTCTCCCACCAGCTATGGGTAAATAGCAGAAAAGACAGGATTCTATAGCCTTGGATGGCAACTGGTCTACCCCAGAAAGAAATGGTAACCTTCTGCGGGAAAAAATCTGCCTCGTCAGTTATGTATCGAAAGATACATGATCGCTTAAGCGTGTATCACACGTGGCACATAACTGACTGAATGAAGCAATGGAAACAGGTTACTAATACATTGCCTTTTACTTCTTTTGATTGGTATTAGCTTTTTTTTTTACTTTTAATGACCTATAAATATATATATAGAAAGAAAGAAAGAGAGAGAGAGAGAGAGAGACAGACAGACAGACAGACAGACAGACAGAGATGGGTTGAAAAATGTCAGTTTAAAACTCAACAAAATAACAAGAAATTCGTAATTTAAAAAACGAGTGCAAAAACAGTCGGAAAATAAATTTATAGAATGAAAGCAAAATTTTGCTTAGATGAAAGTTCAGCTTTCCATATGTGAGGGGAATTATACTTTATATTAAATAATAGCTGATGTTCAAGAATATGATATTTATCAGTTTTGATACACAGTAGCTGAAAGAAGAGGCATAAACAAATAATTATATTAGACGAAAAATATTTAAAATGTTGGTAGTAAACGTAACGTAAAACATTGTGTAGTGCCATCTTTAAAATCAGCTATATTGTATATCTTGTGAATGTATGTAAAATATCTTTTACATAAATTCAAATGATTGACACTGAAAATAAAGTCGTTACTCTTTCAGTCGCCTTGTTTCTGCCATAATCTGTTCATATACTTTATATTTATACCTTTATATCTACTAATATTACCACAAGTAAGATATTGGCCCCAAATGGGCGCATCGGCGAGGGTTAGCATAAAGATTATAAATGACCAGCACCATATACGTCAAGCCTCGATCTAATGTAATGTAGTACATTCCTTCCTTTACTTTGATTAACACTATTTGAAATTAGTTCAACAGCAGCCCTTCTTTTGGCTCATGCATTACATGAAAGCCTGCGTTCACTTGTTGTATCGATAAATGTTGTATACACAATACTTTTCCATTTACTAGCTTTGCTGTTTTCGAAATGCTCTGAGCTAGCCTTTTGGTATTAACAATTTGGCTTTATCAAATCCCTCAAAACCTTCTTATAATTTAAAACATCAAAATAAAATATTCTCAGTCGCATTACCTGATTATATTCTTCTGACACTGTTACGAGACAGTAGCTGTCATTCATGCTACATGTCATTAGTCAATGTTTTGATGTAATGTTCTGTCATTAGGGCCTAATGTAATGCCTCACATAAACTGCAAAAAATAAAGAGGTAAATATCACTGTTAGATATAGCAAGATTTCTACTACAAAATACTATTTTTTATATAGTCACCCTAATTTTCTATGACTTTTTGACAGATTTTTGCCGCATAATTACACTAGTGGATGCGAATGTTGTTCGTGTAGTCCATCTTTTCTTGATCCGAGCATTTTCCAAGTTTGCACTATATTTTGGGTACGGTAAGAAGTTCAGCCACTATTTGTAACATGATTCAAACTGATATGGGATTTGGCGTTATAATGTTCCAAGAAAGAATTTATTTTCTCCGGATTCAAATCTGGAAATTCGAGTCTTCATTTTCATCGCTGTCACAATATAACGGTTAAACCGTCAGAAGGGTTTGCTGGTTTTCGTTGAAGGGGAATTTACATATCGCTACACCATGAACTGTCGTCGTTTTGATTTTGGATCGTAGATTTGACACTGAGTCTCGTCTTGCTACCTTTACCATCATCGTGTTCCAAGAATAAGTAAAAAGTTACCATTCCTGTTTTTTTCATGTGTGAGCATCCATAGTATCAATCTTTTATAAAATTGCTACAACTTATGTTGCCAACATATTTTCTAATACATTGAAGTCGTCATTCAGCACTTCCCTAGTGGTATTGTGCAGATATGTTGATTGACACGCAAAAAGCATTAACTCGTGCTTGTGTTCAAATCCACTGTTTGGTCTCCGTGAACATTCAGTATATATCGATGAATACCAATTGGTGCAATTTACTACATGGAGGAATTCAATGACACGCCTCTATTTCACTCGTACTTTTATATCAGACACCATTTTCTCAGATTGCCGCTCATCTGAAAATTATGGCGGAATGTTTCTACTCATGCTATACCACCAACATCCATCTATGAAGTCGTGGACCAATATAATAGGAAGCATTACTTTTGGAGCGACCCTCGTACCTTCATACACATGCACACACACATACACACACACTATAAATGTAAATATATAGATACAAATATAATTAGACTACAAAAGTGAGATTGAGAGACAGTTTGGTAAAAGCTGCAAATGATTCACAGTTTTTGCCGCATCTTTGCCTTCTGTTTATGCGTACATCTGCGTATTTTCAAAGTTTGCATTTCTTCTTTTGGATGTTGTCTGAATTTTTCTTATACTTTGTTTTTATACTGCTTCAAGATTTTTAGCTCATAACGCACCCAGAGTTCAAATTCTGTCAATATGCTCCCGGAAGTTTACTTGTGGGATGTAGTAAACTTGAAAACAGACATGTATTCTTGGTTTTAAAAAATAATTTCTGGTGATCTTCAAGATGAGCCTGGAGGTAGACGTAAATCGTCGCTCCACAATGAAACTGGAAGCTCATACTGTTATTCATAATGACGGTCGTCTTCGAGTATAGAATCCAGAGGTTAGCAGTGAATATTTCGAAGACAGTAGGAAAGCGTTGTTCAGGTTAGCAGTGGATATTTTGGTAAAAGTAGCAGAGCGTAGTTCGTCCTTCAGTTTCTCTTCGCCTGACAAGCCGGACTGGACATTCGGGTAGAGTGAACAAAATGGCCGCCTTTATACACGACGGATTGAATATTCTACATCTTCTGATTGGTTAACCTTCTATTGGTTAACCTTCTATTGGTAGACTATAAAGTGAGTTAAGTCATCTGAGCTAACTCACTAGTACATATACACAAAAACTGTAACACATACAACCTACATACCTAGCACAAATCAGCAAAATAAAAAAAATGCAGAAATAGCTACTCCATATTGACTGAGGATCATTAGCTTGCCATGCATAGTTTGATATGCGCTGTAAAGCGCTTGTTCGTATAAAATTTCTCTCTTCCTGATCACGTGTTTACTGTTGATGAAAGGTGGTTTCTCTCTAATAATCGGAAATGAGATCTTGTTTAGGTGGATGAACTTGCGCCCTTTTAACTTTCTTCAAACAAAATCTTCATCCTCAAAAGTTCAAAAGTTTCATGGCATGGTAATTGTGTAATCCATTCCAACACGTTTAGACTGTCACAGTCATGTACAACTGACGTGATTAAGAACTGGTGTATCAAAAGATTTTGACCAACAGTGATGAATATAAAGAGTAGGATTAGCGAAAGTCATTATAATAAAAAAAGCAGAATAGCGAAAGTTATTATAATAATAAAAAAAAACACTGATACATTTAGTCATCGAGATTATGAACCACTATCCCTATTCAACATAGACTATCAAAAGAAATTTGTATTTATCATTAGAACATAATGGGGATTTTTCCTTACATGTAGTAGATCAGGACGGTTTAATAATCTTATTTTCTAATTTTTGAATTTTCAAACAATTCTTCGATTTTTTTTAAATTGTAAAGAAATACTTTGTTGTATGTCGTAAACAATTTGCTTTTGTTCAGGTTAATTTTCTGGTTTTCGTCATTTGTTTTTCCACAGTATTTCGGTCGAGCGCATTGCGACGTTCATCGTGTGTTTGCTGTATTATAGAAAATTATCGAATTTTATTCTTGGGGAGCCTGCTCCCATAAACGCTTTTTCGTTTTTGAGAATCTCTGTGCTACTTTCCAACGATCTCCGCGTTGACTACGAGATCATCTGTTAGGCTTCACATGGAACACTATATGCCTTAACTGACATTCATCTCTTTTAAGACAAATGGTCAAGTGCTGCATGATGGATGGATACTTGGGCGGATTACCGTTTGCGACTTTCATACGAGTACGAGAACCCAAATCCTGACGACTTTTACTTTGAGCGTAATTGTGTAATGAGTTTACTTGGTGCTCCATTATATTAGTGGCACAATAGATAAATGTTTGTAAAATTCTCAGTCTCTCTCTCTCTCTCTCTCTCTCTCTATATATATATATATATATATATATATATATATATATATATATATATATATGTATGTGTCTAAATATATGTATGGTGAAATAAATGTATGAATATGTACACATAAACATATATTGTGAGAAAGATAAAACACCGTTTATGATATTTATCTATCAGTAAATGCCCTCGACACGCAGGGCCTGTGACATTAAGTGTTGTAAGGTAAACAGAAACGTGAGTAGGCAGTAGCAGTGTTGTGATAGAATAAATATAACGGTCCATCATAAAATATTGCCTGAAATAAAATAATTTAAAATGATAGAAACAAACATATTACAAAAATATTTAGAAATTGTAGAGTGATGTTTTCCAAGTGTCCTCGTTCCTTTTTCTTTTCAAATGCGAGTTCATTGTATTTCGTAAATTTAAAATCTAAAAAAAAACACAGCTTTCGTTTACGATTTTCATCTTTTGTCTGGTTATCTCTAGGCACAAAATGTTTGTCAAATAAGTATAACAATAGTGTCGAAAGAAATTAAGAGTAACTTAACAAAACGTCAATAATGTTACAACGGGCTGCTTGTCACTCTCCAATGAGCCTTATCGTATTCTAATTCAGTAAAAATGTTTAATCTAAAGATAGTTTCATAAATTTGATTTTCTAAAATTAGCAATCACTTAGAGGAATACAAGTATGACTAAATCTAATTCTGTTTTCTGTTTTGTTATTTTTTATGGTGGCTCGCAATGAGTATGTATCACATACTTCTAGTTGAGGCACCTATCTTTGCATGCTTGCATTTATTTATAATCTGTTTACTTAACATCTTATCTATTGTAAACTTTTTGCTTGCTGTCTCTTCACTAGCACTAGAATTTAATTTGACATCAAAATTTTTCTTTATATTTTTCTTTGTGATGATTTTATCACTGTGGAATATCCATTTTTGTAATTTCTTTAACGATATCGTATCTCATTATAAACAGATTCCTTTATTTCAAAGACTTTTGTATCATAGCTGACCAAATGTACAATTTGTCTATATAAAACGTAACAGAGAAGTCAAACCATATTTTGTATTTTATCTGATTTCAATGATTGTCGCAATTTTTTAAAAGCATTATGTAATTTCCTTTATCTCCACACATACACTCATTTCACATTTTCTTCCAAACATCCATTAAACCTGTATTGTTTACTTTGTTTATCAAACACTGAGAAGAGTTATTAACGTAATCAAAATTATTCAAATGTTCAAATGTCTTCTTGATATAAAAAGAGGTTTGATTTTATTTGATGAAATACCATCATCTCAACGAACGTCAAAATATGTAACTTTTTCAAACGACTTCGATCAGAGGAGATATATTTTCCTAATTTTTTGAGTCTTGTAGGGCACGTTCATTTCCCAATATTCTGATAGATATTCTTCGCAGGGCTAAGATTGGGTTAGGGTTAGTTAACTGTCACTTCTTTATAACTCGCTAATAAACACCAACATAAAATGTCCTTTTAACGTTTTAAAGACAACTTGAACGACTTAACTCGACAGGCAACGTGTGTTGGCCCACGAAGAAATAAGATGAAGTTTTACCTTTTAGACAAGAAGTTCAAATAAAACTAAATTGCCTGACGGGCACAAAGATGTCTTAATCGAAGTCGCAATACAATTGATGGAATCAGAAGCCAAGAGCCGATATGAGATATTGCTTTAGTAATTTCCCTCGAGGCAGAAGTGGAAAGCGGTCCACCTAAAAGAACGCGGAAGGTAGTAAAAAAGAAAGAGAAAAATGTCCACACCACTTCATATCGACATATTTTCCATGTAGATAGAAATATATGATAAGTGAGAGAAAGAAAAAAGTAAGAAGCAGAAAAAGACAAAACAGATACTCCTTTTGACCTATGAGAGAGACAATGTATCTTCAATGCGATACTGCGATTCATCTTAATCAAACGCTGCAATTGCTACTGACTGTGTGTGTGTGTGTGTGAGAGAGAGAGAGAGAGAGAGAGAGAGAGAGAGACAGACAGACAGAGAGAGAGAGACAGAGAGCCAGAGCCAGAGCCAGAGAGGGGATGGAAGAAAACAGTATCTGGTCAATTAATAGCAATATTCATGTTATAACCAAAATCCTATTATTAATAATTAAAAGCATTTTTGTCTATATCAGTATGAAACTTCTTGTGGAGATGGTGAGTAAATTTTTTCTCAACCTAAATGACACTTGCAAGATATGTTTTAAGTTTAAGTTTACAATAATATTTTTTGTATCTTATTAGTTCTTATTGAACATTGGCAGAGCATGTAGATAATTAAACATGTTTATTATCATAAGTACAAATTTATACTTCATAGTAATTATAATGTTTCATTCTTACGCTAAGAAATAGATGTTTAAATGATTTTAATTGCAAATATAGCCTTTTGTGTAAAAATCACTTTCGAAGATTTAATATCAATGTAATCAACATTTTTTGTATTTTACTTAAACTATCATGCATTACACTTATGTAATCACAATAATAAATGGACTTTTATGCAAATTTCTAATCAACTAATGGTCTGGCAGCAATTTATTATTATTCCATGGTTAACACATTGCATTTTTTAAATAAAAAGATCAAAATAATTCATTTACTTTCGTTTAGCAAAATGTGAAAATTATATCACTTAGCGTCCTTCATAGTTTTCTCTCAATGTTATAAAAAATAATTTTTATAACGTCGAAAGATTTCGAATATTTTCGAAAATCTCAATCAAATTAAAATTTCAACGCATAACCTTTTTATACTTTTCTGCGTGTTTAAATATATTTTTCCTCTGATTTTCTACATTTGTGTTGGATGAAGTTCCTCAAAAAATGAAACATGATGTAAAAAAAAATTACATATTTTTCATTTGTTTCTGTTAATATTATCTTTGCAAATATATTCATTTATGCCTAAATTTTTATACACAGACATACAAGCGACATATATATATATATATATATATATATATATATATATATATATATATATATATATATATATATATATATATAAAATTTCAAACGTTATTTATAGTAGATAACCGTGTTTAAAATAGGCGGCCTCGTTTGTATTTTCAACAGTGTGTATTACGTCTACCGATTAAGTAGTAGAAAATAGTGGGTTAAAAATGCATCCATTAATTCTTTAAAAAATTGAATTCCTTAAAAGGGTAAATACAACTTCAAAGACTGTGATGCTCTTTGTGGCCGAGCGGCTTAAATGACGCCTGATCGACCGTACCAGAGGGCAATATCTTTCTCAAGTGCGCAGGCTGTTAGACATAATACACACTAAATAAACAATGTTGCAATTCATTGGACGCATACATTCGATCAACCCAGTTAATTCAAGACCCTAATTAACAGCAATAACATCCAATTCACAATGTAATACCGTCAAGACCAATTTCCATTTTTGGCCATTATAATCATAAAAAAGACACACATTGAAACGGGTATCAATCGTAAACCAAAAGATTCTAAACAATACCTGCTATTGACCTGAAGCCATCCAAAATACACGAAACGAATATTCCATTTAATCTAACGAGAAGAATTTGCACAAATTATGAAACACAGAATAGAAGACTTCAAGAATAAAAAGAAATTCTACTCGAAAGACAGTACCCAAAGTTATTAATAGATGTACCAATATTTAAGAATTAAGAAAAACAACAATAAAAAATAGCTTCAGTCACGTCAAATATTTTATGTTATATATCATCACAAAACTCAAGATATACAGTGTCAAATTACTCACCAAAAAACTGACATCAACTGTCAAAAAGTGTGGTCGGCCTAACCGCAGAGCTTCTATCACCTTCATTAAAGACACAATGTATAAATTTAAATCAGGACAAATTTTTTCGTAAAAAATCATTCCACTTGTCCATAAAAATCTAATATATGCTATTAAATGTAAATTATATAAGGAAGATTAAAGCAGGCAAACCAAACAACCACTCAGAAACGGAATGACAATTCATCCCCAATAAATACGAGACCCCACAGCAAGACGGATACCATTTAGTATGACAACAAATAAGTTCACCAAAGTTTTTCCATTTTATTTTTCCTAGATAATACCACGGATCGAACACGAATAAATAAAGAAAACATTTATTCAAAGATACAGACCGCGTCTGAACAAACTCCAATAGTTAACAATGACTACACAAACACATAAACATACACGCAACTTCCTTTGTCCATTTTACTAATGGAATATTGTTATTATTATTATTAAGGTGATAAACAACCATCTCTACACTCCCCACAGATAAAAATTCTTCTGTAACTTACTGAACCTCAACATGTTTATATACACCTAGACACTCATATACAATTCTTATTTATTTTGCTATCACCTCCATTATCATTATGACGACTGTCATTTTTCTTGATGTCACATTATCCCCCACATTCCAGCAAAAATCACTAAAACTATTTTTACAAACACACACACACACACACACACACACACACACACACACACACACACACACACACACAGAGTGAGACAAACAGATATATACAGCAGGAAAGTTTGGATGACTCAGCTGACTTCGGACTGAAAATGCAATTTTATACAACCGCACAACCTCGCGTCCATAACCATTCGTGCGGCCGTATGTAAAAGTCATATGTGCCTGCTGACGACATGAATATCCTGCCATTCTTAAACGGAACATTTCTCAGTTAACTCAATACTACACGCATTAAACGCTGAATACAGAATAGTCACAAATATACACGAATCATAAATGTAACCTAGTTCCTATGGCAACACAGCGCCGTCTACCGTAAATTTTCTAAGAAACGAAGAATTTGCGAACATATGTTTATATGAACTTTTGTCATTGTTTTGAGTGAGGAACCTGCTACCAAATTATATATTAAAGGTAAAAGGAAACATTACAATATAAATAAACTGGGACATGAAAGTTTCCATACATGCATATAATATTGTTACGATATGAAGTATATGCTGCTTGCCTTACTTCTAATTTTGGTTCTGCCATAAAGATATATAAAAGTCAGAAGCAAAATCTATCACTAGGTGACAAAAAGAAGTAGAAAAATAAGTTGAAAATAGTGGCTTCCCCAAATACTTGTAGAAAAGCTACTTTTCTTCACAACGAGGCAACTAAAAATCAGAAATTGACACAAAATATTGAAAAATGAATTTGTTTTTTGTCATTTTCAAATTTTTCTATTTTAATTTTGCAGAGGATCACTTTTGAAACAGATGGCTTTATTTATCACAAGAGACCGAAGAGTGCACGATGATTTATATTCTTCGTTTTATCTTCAAGATTTTTGGGTTTTATTTAAACTGAAAATTGGATTTTTTTCCTTTTTCTCGTTTTTCTATAAGAACAGGTTTAGTGATTTTATAATTTTTCATATTTTTTACGTATTTTATTTCTAGTAATAAAAAATCAATATTCTCTTTTAAGTTTAATGAAGAATAGCACAATTCGAGTTCAAATTTATTTAACTTAATCATAAATGCTCGAGCATATATGAAATAGAGACAAAAATATTCGCAGAGGAATATACAGATATGCAAAGATATGTGAATATCTGATTTCATATATATATATATATATGAGTTTTGAAAAATGTGTGTGTGTGTGCGCGCGTGTGTGTATCTGTACTCAGATGCACTAATTGTGTCAAAGACATTTATACGCAGAAAAACATACTCAATCACATGTAATTGCGTTTTCCCTTTAAGAGATATGCACATATACTTTCACATAATGGCACTGGCACGCACACACACACGTAAACACGCGCAAGTGAACACACTTATTCTGAATGATCCCCAATCACATATTTTATATAAAAATTTCGATTGCATTTTCTATCCAAAAAACCTGTTAGTTTTTATTTTATGATGGCAGAGAGGTCGCTATTTCTTGTCCATTAAATGATTGTGCAAGTTAAAAGCGATTAAAAGCTTTGCTTTCTATTAGAAACTCCTTGTCCCCCTCCTCGTCCTCGTCGTCTTCCTTCTCCTCCTAATCATCCTCATCATCAGTAGCAGAACAAAACAATTTAGCCTCCTTGTCAGTGAATTTCAAGAGATCCAATTTCCCAATTTTTACTTCTGAATAATCATTAGGCCATAATATACTATTTGGGGCTTGAAGATCTTACCATCATTCATAATAATTGTATTGTTTTGGATAAAATGTCACTATGTTGTTCAATACATCAAGAAATGCATACTTCAAAATGTAACAGTGTTTAACCGATTTGAAACCTTAAATGTTTGACAAAAATAATTTTTACGCTTTTTACTTTATATACAATGTCAGAGGATATGCAAAGATTTCATTATGTTCAAATTGTTAAAAAGTTCAATATACAACACTGTTATTTTAATTGACTTCATTGTCATATATAGGAATGTAAATGAATAACTATATCTGTGACCAGAGGAAGATATAGTTAGTTTGTCTAAATATGTCCTTGTAGTGATAACACGTCTCTCTTTTTTAACCCGAATATATTTCATCATAAATTTACTAAATTACAGAGTAATTAGACTTGCCTCATTTTGGTTGTTTCTATTACTATGTGTCTGTTATGGTATCTTCAAGCATCTTCTTATTCATTCATCCTGGAGTTGTTACTTGATTGGAACATTATCATCACAAGATAGTTTTTATCAGCTTCAGGATTCCTTCTCGTATTATATAAGTTCGTAATTGCTATATATTTTTTTTTTACATATACACTATCTAGGGAGGGAAAAATAAAAAGTGGGATATTTCCAAGATGATTCACTTTCCACAGTACTATGCTTCATACTGATTATACGGTTGAATCATTAAAGGATTGCAACCAAGGAAACAAAAAAAAAAAAAAAAAAAAGAAAAAAGAGGAAAGGCGAATCACTCAGGTATATGGAAAACCTTAAATGTTTTGCCAAAAGAAAAAAATGAAATTGTAATTTAAAAGATACGCCAAAGTGAACAAAACTTTTAAAAGTAATTTTTTACCCAATACAAGACCTAAGTTCCATTCAACGTCGAGGGTAACTGAATGGGCATGTTAAGACATGCCCATTCAGTAACCCTCGACGTCTTATAGAAATGAAGCATGTGTTGCACATTATGAGTATATGTAGGATAGATAACCCTCATAGTGAAGAGATTAAGATTGTAGTGACCAGGGAAGTATTCTTATGGAGGTCCGTTCCACATTGCAACAGTTCTGGAGAAGAAACTGTTTGAGTGGAACTTACTCGTTACGAGTAGATAAGGATGAGTCGACTCGGTGTACGTTAAGTATCTGTGACTGTTAAAACCAAGAAATAAAGTTCGCTTCAACATCTGCCATGAAAATAGCAATAGGGCTAGCAGTATTCGGTTTGTAGGAAAGTTGTTGAAGAATGGAAGACAATTCATCCATAAAGCCTCGTAAATGCTTTGGAACTCGATTGAAACTGGTAAGTGAAGATTGAGCAGCTCTCGGCAAGATATGGCAGCAATACTCCATTTTTGTTTTGCTCTGGCTCTTGTACATATAGGTCATAGCAGGAGGAGTTAAGCACTTTTTGGAGTGTTACACGGAGCCGACAATTTTCCCATCATCTTATCGTATAAACGTGTTCCACTTAAGGTCTGGTATGAGTTTGACTCGCAACAGACGTGGAGACACCTGAATAGTACAACCGTTCATCATGACTGGAGAAAATTTAGGGTTGCTCTGTGCTGATGAATCACAACAATGGCGAGAAAAACAATAGATACTCTGAAATCGATGGCATCACAGATAAATCGAAATGAATATGATTGCGTAGGTGATGTCTAGAGAGAGAAACTAATCTTAATAACAACCGAAAACAACGTGTAAAAACAGACAGAAATAATACGAAATCATACTAAATTGTAAATGAAAATCATACAATTTTATTTATTTTGTGTACTGCTGTTAGTTACAAGTGTTTTACGATTGCATGTGAGAAAAGGAAGAAGTCACTTCGTATTATAACAAGCAATGCCCCGAGGAGAAGAGATGGACATTTTGGCATTCCAACGGTCGGTAGCGAAACAATGAATTCAGAGATTCCGTTTTCAGGTAGGAAAAGTTTCTGCTTCATTTTGGAAGAAGTTTCATTGTTTTTGTTTTATTTATTAAAAACAAAATGTAATGTTATTTGTTTTAATTTATTATATTTATGATATTCATTATTATTATTTTATATTTTTATTTTTTATTAATAATAATAATGTCCTTACACCATACAGAACAATGGTATATATGGAGATCAGAACATGGAGACACTTGAAATCTTTCGGAAATTTAAGATTAAAACGGATTGCACAATTTAGGCAAAACAACTTGATGTGATAGTAGCAAATAAAAGCAAGAAAACTTGCCAGATAGTAGATTTTTCTGTTTTAGCAGACTACAGAATAGATATAAAAGAAAGTGAAGAACTAGATAAGTATAGAGGGTTTGCTATTGTTAAGTACGTTCTTGCAGAGACGCCAATAACCCTTGGAGGCGAATTTGCGTTCTTTCATTCGAGCAGCAAATAGTGACTTTGCTTCATTGAGGACACGCTGACACTCGTTATGGGCAGAGACAAAGAGACGTCTATTGTAGTCAGACATGTCGCTACGATATAGGTGGAAGAAGTGATTCCTACGGGTAATGGCAGCTGAGCAACAGCGGAGAACCAAGGGGAGGAGCGCGTTTGACCTTATATTTCCCTGAGGGGATGAAAGCCTCGATTCCAGCTTTAATCCAGGAGGAGACCTCGGAAGCACATTCTTGAATGGGGAGCGTAAAGACAACATCCCAGGGGACATCGCGATGGAAATCCCGGAACGAGTCCCAATCTGCTCGATAATAGCAGAACGAGATTCTAGTGGTAGGAGGTTATTTGCAGGGAGTGGAGTTGAAGGAGATGTTGACAGATACTACAGCAATATTGGAGTTGCCAAGAAGGCAGAGCTGCGTGGCGCTACAGGACATGTGGATCGAGGTAAAACATAGATCGAGAAAGTTGTAGGGGACACGTGTGGGGAAGTCAACTATTTGCGTGAGGTCAGAGGAGGGGATAGACGAGTCAAGGTTGGTCTCACAGCGAGCCAGTATATCCGGGCAGTTCGCAATGAGGAAAGATTCCACACTGCAGAAATTGGTTCTAATGCCACGAATGTTAGAAAAGGAAATGTTAAACGGTTTAGGTGATTTTTCAAAGGCTGGTTTAGGTTTTCTTTTTGGACCGTCGTTAGTTATCATGATGTGTACTTACGGTAGTAAAAATGAGAAAGCCTGAAGTAGAAGAAGCAGACGGTTATCGACTGTGACGTGGACAGAGAGAAGTTGGCGCAGCGTGCCACATCAGGGTTGCCCACCGGAGGTGAATGCAGGGACACCTTTCTATGCGCGACATGACACTACAGACACCCCGGTATTATACAACTGTTGATCAGTGCTCAAATGTAACTAGGAGATTTATTTTCTACATAGGTACAAAATTGTGGCACGTGGCCTAAGAATGGGAGGGGTAGAGGCTGGTCCAAACTAACTATCATATACCTAGCTAATCAGATTCGCGACCCATTCATACATTACAATTACCCATTCACCACAAGAACTCGTCCATCACCGTTCAATCCTTCATGCACCATAATACCACATTCTCACACGGAGGGGGGGTCTATAAAACGCACCCCACACCATAAAAATATAATGATGATATATATATGTAATTTAAAATTCTAATAATGATAAAATGAGAGGGGAGCGAGATGAACCCAGTAATAAACTAAAATCAACAGAAAGTACAAACTAAACCTAATTGATGTTAGTAGGGACAGTCCAACCCTCAAAACAGAGGCCGCTGTATTCTGCCCAGCGGACAAAATCAAGAGGCGCTCTCGCTAAGGGAGTGGGGAAAAGGATAAAATATTATGCGGGAAAGGGAAAATAAAGCTGAGATGAAAAGGGGGGGGCAAAACAAACTGGGGAGGTTGGGAATCTCAAACTGGATCATAACCAAAGAGCAGCCGGGATACAGGCCAAAACAACACTTATTCACATTAACTACCACTAAAGCTTGTCTAACCTAACCAAGGGGAGGGCAGGAAGCCACCCCGATGTGCTATAGTTTGACCTAGAAAGAAAATCAAGGCTAGCCCCGTTCAATGAACCAAGCTCGCCTCTTTTACCCACCTTTCGCTAAAGAATGTCGAATAAATTCGTTTTCTATCAGATCTGATCTTCCTCTTGAGCTGATGCTCAAAGAATCGGATTAGATGCAGATAAGAAAGACAGTTGCTCCGCAAAACTTCCTCCTTTCGCGTCGTCCAAATCACCATTCGAGCCGTGGCCATCAGCGTCAGAAACACCATCCGTTTCACCCCGGAATACGGGGGCGACACATTTTCACACACGTATGCGCGATCAATAGACACAAGCTGTTCGGGAGAGAGACGAGCCGTCAGCTCGCCGACATGGTCCCATAAGCGGCGGACCCGGGGGCAATGGTAGAAGGCGCACGAAGCCGTTTCTTCTAAGCTAAGACCACACCGTTCACAGTCTGGCAAATCCGCCAAACCCCATGAAAGCCTTGTCATTGAGAGGCAGCCGATTCCGAGCCAATCGCCAGGTAAGCGAAAACTCAGGGTTACTGAGGTAATCCGCCGCTGGCGCTCAAGACCAGTAGGAGCGATACTCCTCCTCCGACAAGCCGAGCGTATCTCGTAGGGGATCCTTCGCGGGCCCTCCACTAATCCACGATAGAAGACCTTCCTAGGCCGAGAAAGGTTACTGGACCGGAAATGGCCTTCAAGGCCAACCGACACTCGCGAAGGAAATCCGATTCATCCCGGGGTTTACGACCGCGCTCAACCCGCGAGATGGGGAGACTGATGGTAAGGCCAGGGAAGGCGTCCCTAACAATCCCCTCCAGAATCGGATCTCCTCCAGTCAATGCGCGGCGTAGGAAAGCCAAACTAGAGGCACGGATGTGACTCATCAGGTGCGGCATTCCCAGCCCCCCATGACACGGACGTTCAGTGCAGGCTCGTCTGTCGACCCTATTCACGCGTCCCCTCCATAAAATGGAGGATAGCGATCGCTCGAGCGCCTTCCTGTGGGTCTTACAGAGAGGAAGTACGGTTAATCGATAAAGAATCAGGGGGAAAATGTATGTAGCACACACCTCCGCCCTGCCCTTCACGGACAACCTCCGTCGATTTCAAGTTTGACCAGCAGAATCGACCTTTGCTCGTACTTCAGACCAATTCTTCTCCAGCTGGAGGTTGGTCCCGAACCACACTCCAAGAATGCGGACAGGACCGTCTGTCCAACCGAAGATGCCCGGAAGAGCGACCCCTTCCAGGCACCTAACCGCAAGCCGGATGACTTATCGCGGTTTATCTTGGCTCCTGTCAGCTTCACGTACCGATCAAGCGCCTTCTGTAGCGCCTCAATGTCACTGCGGGACGAGACGAAAGCAGATACATCATCGGCGTACGCGGAGACCCTGGCTCGAGACCCTCCAGGAACGGCAATTCCACTTAGGGCCGGACTGCCGGTCTCGTCCTTCAGCCGACAAAGGTGAGGCTCCAACGTCAAAGCATAAAGGAGTGGCGACAGCGGACAACACTGACGAACCGACCTAGACAGTACAAAAGCGTCTGACAACCTTCCCTTCACAGCACTGGGGGAGCGATCCAGCGGAAGGACAGTAGCAAGGAAGGGATGGTCGACCTATCAAATGCCTTGACTGATACAAATTGATCAGCGCGGCTTCTTCGTCGTCTTTACACCCTCTATGATCGTGCGGATCAGATGCAGGTTGCTCCTGAATTGTTCGGCCCCTCACAGAACAAGTCTGCTCAGGTCCCAACGGAGACTTGGCAACTGACTGCAAATGCTCCTGCAGGATCTTGGCCATAATCTTTAACTCTGTGTTTAGTAGAGTTATGGGCGTAAGCATCTAGCTTCCCCACCACCTTTGCCCTTTTTTTTCAACAGAAAGATCACGCCCTGGTGATCCCGGTTGGAGATGGACCCTGACCGAAACCAGTTGTTGAACACTGCTGTCAAAATCGGAACAAAGATGCGACAGCCTCAAGCACAATTCTTAGGGCAAACCATCCAGACCGGGCGACTTGCTTCTGCCGACCTTCTTCAATACCGCGTAGACTTCGCTCTGTGATCTCTCCTCGCATCTAGCCGCTTCCAGTCGGCGAAAGCCGAGGAAAAGTCAGCCAAATAGCTTGCGAAACTCCTCCTCACGGAGACCAGGCTCCTTGGTAAACCGGCTCTCGAAATGGCGCTGAACGCCTCGCACATGTCTTCAGTGGCCCGAAGAGTATGCCCCTCCGGGGATTCGACTTCACGAATGTAACGATCGCCACCTCGACGGACCTCTTCCCTGCGCAGATCTGCGCCCAAGTTCACGGCTTCAGAAGACATCTTGCTTAACTAATGTCTAATTACATGGCCCATGTACCACTCGCTATTCAAACGATCCAGGGCCTCCCTAGCTAAGGCTATCTCTAGGGGATCCCCCCAGCCACCGCCCGGGTATAACTAGGTTTAAGTGTCTTCACCTTATCCGCTCTATCTAGAGCGAGCCGTTTGCTGAAATCAGTGGTGAAAGACCTAATCCTACACTTAAGTCGCTCCCACCACTTATTCCGATAACCGCCCCCACTAGCTCCCGCTGCACTAATCTAGTTAGCTGTTCCTGGAAGTCCCGCCTGTCCAGTAAAGACAGATTGAACTTGTACCCAGCCATTCTAGGCCTATGGTCTAACGCCACCCAGGCACAAACGAGTTTGTCCGCGTAGCCCTACCCAGTGGAACGAAGGGCAATCTAATAGATCTATGTCGGCTCTTCTAACTAACATTCTGTCAAGGTAGCTATCCACCTTGTCAGACGGCCACATTTTCCCACCGGGATGATCGACCCGGTATCTATCGACGAGACCATAATCGTCGATCAGATCAACCAGGCTACGATCGCCCCTTCTCCCACTAGCACCCCACCCCTGTCTAACTTGGGGTCCAGGATGGCATTCAGTCCACCATTAAAACTAGGCGCGTCGAATCAACTAGGAACGGCCCCAACTGCCGAAAAAACGAGACCTGGTCATTGGGCGCATAAACCGCAACGACTCAGAACGGCCCTCGGCATCGGTATGCACAAGGTCCACCTTCGCATCAAGAGTCCATCTGACAAGCAAAGAAACTCCTCTGGCAAACCGGTCCCCATATGCTGAACAGACACAAAGTCATCCTCCAGCACACACGCATCGGAACTGCAAACAAAGTGGGTCTTTTCGATCGCGGCAACATCCAGATCCAGGGACAGAAGGTCCCGGAGCAGGCGGGCAGCCTTTTCCCGATCCCTTAAGCCCCTCACATTCAACGTAGCTATATTGGTTTCCATTTTCTAGGCCTGCAAAGAAAAAGAATAGACGCAAAAACCTTATTCACATACGGGGCGGAAATCTGCAGCTGACAGGACCCCGACGGATTGTCCCAGGCTCCCTTCGCCTAACTCCGACTTCATCCGTCCCTCTGAGACAATTCCGCCGACGTCCGTGGGGTAAATTAGTTTTAGGGCCCTATATAGTGATGAATGGAGACGTATGGGGACCCTCCCTGCACAAAAATTGTGCATTTTTTTCAGATCCTGGGATCCCAGCTCGATCATTCTTATCTCTGGGAAGGCCCTCTGGCCTCAAAGAGATGGGTCCATACTCTCATATGTTTTCCCGTGTCCCGGATAAGACCAATAACCCCCGGGGCACCAGGAAAATTTCTTTGGTCCTCTACCGACTTGCCATCGACGGAGGACAGCTTAAGTAGAGGACCTAATAGAGATCTTTGCGGGCGGAAATGTTTTATCGATCTCCCCCCTTGTCCACCCTGCAAATTTCTTCGACTTTCCTAAAGATCCTCTTTTTTTTTTCCCCCTATCTGGGGTGGTGGGGTGGGGAGTGAATGAAGGGTCGGAGTAGAGAGGGATGGTTGGGGTGTCGAAGGATCTAAAGCAGTAGGAGTAGGTGTGTGAGGAGGTGTGGGAGTGGTAGGAGGGAGTGGGAAATCGAGACAGGGAAGGAGGAGGCTCCTATCTGCTGGAGTGTTTTCTTTCTTTTTAGCTGGTGAAGTGGGGGTGAATATACACCTGGTTATTTCTCTGCCCCTCTCACTCACTAATTTGTCCTCTTCTTCTTCCTCATCTTCCTCCCGGTTCCTTTTCAAGGAGGCGGACCGTTTGGGAGGCACTTCCTCCACCTTCATGGCGTTGTTTTGTTTTTCCGGACTTTTCTTTTCCGGACTCTTTGGTCTGTGTTGATCTTGTAGCTGCTGTTTTTGTTGCTGTTGATGCTGTTGCTTATTCTTAGGTTGTTGTACTGGTTGTTGAGCTGGTTGTTGGGCTGGTTTCTGCTTGGGTGGCTGTCGCTGTTTACTGGCTCATCCTTCTGCGAGGGGTGAGGGGCCTCCGCTTTTTTGTTTGCGTCCCTTGCTACCACTTCCTTTCCACCCGTCAACCTGAGCTTTGCTGGGTTCAGTTGCTTTTGGGGATGTTGTGGCTACTACTACTGTTGGTTGTGGCGTCGCTTTTTTGCCAGGACACGCCTTTTGGCCATGTGTCCCAGTATTCCACATACCCAACAGTAAGGTTTACGTCCCTCCACCATCACCAACATCCGCCGCTTTCTGCATATAATTGTGTTGGGCATGTCCTTGAAATTTTCCTGATCTAACGTAATTTCTAAGGAAACATCTCCCGTCGCAATGCCTGTCTTGCTCATAATTGCTGATACTTTCTCTCGATTTTCCTGTACTGATGAAAAAAGGCCCCAGCCGGTCTTCCGTGATGTCTATGGGCACCCATGCACTGTCACGTTCGTTCTACGGGTGCCCTTATACTCCGTTTGTAGTTTGAGGTTTTTGCCGTAAAAACATTCCTGGCTAGCTTCTTTGCGTCTTCTTCTGTTGCCATCAACAGATCCCACAGCGCCCTTGTCCTCCTCGCCCAAATTTTAGGCGCTATGTTGAGGCTTTTAAGAACTCCTCTCCATAGTTTCCTGCTGACACCAGTTTAACTCCGATTTTTAATATCGGACGTCAGCAGGAAATAGTCTTGACATTCACCGCATCAAACACTCCCTTGATGGTTAGGAGTTCGTTTCCATTGGTGAATTTCTTTATATTTGTGCCTTAGCTCATCGTAGTACACTGCATCCTTTTTGGGCCGGTTTTTACCCAGGCCGATTTTTTGGGAGTTACATTTTCCGTTGACACCGGCAGTTGAGCGTCCGGAGTTTGAGTTGATTCCGCCATAATAGTAATGTATACTATTACGACGGAGAACCCGTTAGTTATGCTATTTTCCTTTTACACTTTTGTTTTTTGAAAAAAACAGAAATCAAACAAAATATTCAACAGAAAATATTCAAACAGAAATCAAACAAAGAAGAACCAGACCGAAATCCGGGGTAAACAAAACAAATAAACAAACAAATACAAACAAACGAAATCAAATGAATCAAATGAAAGAAGGTGAGGGTATGAGCACGAAAAAAGAAAAAAACTTAAAATACACAAACGCAATATCAGGCTGAAAATGAAAATAAGGGTTCAAGAGGGTTCAAAATAAATAAAGATAATTAACTTATAAACTGACTTCGTTCAGCAACAGTTCACTGGACCACACGCACTAGAAAGTACAAAGATACACACGAGTGTATATATGTAACTAGGCGATTTATTGCAACAGAAGTTACAATTTGGCACAAGGCCGAAAAGGGAGGGTAAAGGCTGGTCAACACTAACTATCTTATACCTAGCTAATCTGATTCGACACATTCATACATTACAATTGCCCATGCACCACAAGAACTTATCCATCACCAATCAATCCTTCATGCACCATAATACCCGGGATTCTCACACGGAGGGGGGGACCTATAAAACGTGCCCCACACCATAAAAAAATTTAATGATGATATATATTGTAATTTAAAATTTAATAATGATAAAAAATGAGAGGGGAGGGAAATGAACCCAGTAATAAACTAAAATAAACAGAAAACAACTAAACCTAATTGATGTTAGTAGGGACAGTCCAACCCTCGACAGAGAGGCCGCTGTATTCTGCCCAGGGACAGAATCAAGAGACGCTCTCACTAAGGGAGTGGGAAAAGATAAAATATTATGCGGGAATGGGAAAATATAAAGCTGACCCAGTCGAGATGAAAAAGGGGCCAACAAACTGGGGAGGTTGGGAATCTCGACTTGGACCATAACCAAAGAACAGCCGGGATACAGGCCAGGAACAACACTTATTCACAATAACTAGGTACACTTAAGCTTGTCTAACCTAACCGCAGGAAGCCACCCCGATGTGCTATAGTTTGACCTAGAAAAGAAAATCAAGGCTAGCCCCGGTCACACGAACCAAGCTCGCCTCTTTTACCCACCTTTCGCTAAAGACTGTCGAATGCAATCGTTTTCTATCAGATCTAATCTTCATCTTGAGCTGATGCTCAAAGAATTGGATTAGATGCTGATAAGAAAGACGATTGCCCCGCAAGACTTCCTCCATGCGCGTCGTCCAAATCACCATTCGAGCCGTGGCCATCAGCGTCAGAAACACCATTAGTTTCACCCCGGAATACGGGGGCGACACATTGTCACACGCGTATACGCGATTAATGGACACAAGCTGTTCGGGAGCGAGACGAGCCGTCAGCTCGCCGACATGGTTCCATAAGGGGGGGACCCATTTTGTTCACTCTATCCGAATGTCCAGTCCAGCTTGCCAGGCGAAGAGAAACAGAAGGACGAACTATGCTCTGCTACTTTTTACCAAAATATCCACTGCTAACCTGAACAACGCTTTCCTACTGTCTTCGAAATATTCACTGCTAACCTCTGGATTCTATACTCGAAGACGACCGTCATGATGAATAACATTGGTTACGAGCGCAGACTACGACTATATTTTGACGGGAATGAATCCAGATATGAATTATGGGAGACGAAGTTCTTAGGCTACCTCAGAATACAAAAAATCCATGACATCATCCTTTGCAAAGACGACCAGAAGGGGGATGATGATTTTATGGAAAGAAATGCGACCGTGTTCGCTGAACTAATACAATTCCTGGATGACCGGAGTTTGTCTTTAATAATGAGAGAGGCCAAAGACAATAGACGGCGAGCCCTACAAATTTTGCGTGATCACTACTTGTCAAAAGGTAAGCCTAAAATTACTGCTTTATATACTGAACTAACCGCATTAAAGAGACGAGAAAATGAATTTATAACAGATCATATCATCCGAGCTGAGAATGTTACAAATGCCTTAAAAATTGCAGGGCTGCTAATAGCCATGGTCTTAAAGGGTTTACCACCGACATTCAAACCATTCGCGACAGTTATAACTCAAAAAGATAAACAGTTAACTTTCACTGAGTTTAAAATTACGTTACGTAGTTATGAATAAACTGAAAAAATGTGTACCCCCCAAAATCAAGGCAATAACGTAATGCAACTGAGAACGTCATTTAAAAAATTCAGAAACCCAGTCCCTCAAACCGATCAGACTATGAATTATGATATTAAGAACAAGGGCTTTAAAAACAATTATTACAAGAATTGTAATAATTGTTTTTAAAGCCCTTGTTCTTAATATCATAAAAGAAATATCGTTTGTTTTCGTTGTGGTAAAATCGGCCATGTCCGTGCAAAATGTCAATTTTATACACGGAATGATTTTTGTAAAAATGTGAAAACTTTTACGTTTTAAAAAGAGGCGATGCCTGCATTTATTTGCGAAATACTAAAGGAAATATTTGTAAATGTTTATTAAAAAGGGCTTTATATATTCCTAAATTTAAACAAAATATTTTTTTGGTACAATCTGCATTTAAAGATGGTGTTAAAGTAAATTTTCACCGAGACAATTCAAAATTAATATATCCAGACAGAACTGAAGAATTTAATATACAGCAAAGTGGACGCTTGTATTATTTGAAAAGTCTGCGAAGACAGCCACACACGACTTAAGGACTTGTCATAAAATATTAGGCCACTGTAATAATTCGGATGTTAAAAGAAAAATAAGGAAGATCGGATGCGTCAGATTTACAGATTCCTTTGAACCAGGGGATGAACCAGAAGAAAAGAACAATAACAGCGAGGAACTAGTCCAACCCGAACTAGTATGGGCCTATAAGTAGGAAACCCGTTCAAAATCCACACCCAGAGGTAGGTGTTATACCAGATGATGTAGACGAGGCAAAATCAGACGCAAACTTGAGTTAAAAGAAAATATATCCAATAAGGGGGGCGGGCGAAAAATTCTGCGTTATCCGACAAGAAATGGAAGAAAGCCAGACTATTTTGAAATGGGTTAATGTAATACCTGCGAGATTGACTGTTGTTATTCGGTACAATGTATCCCAAAGAATTATCAAGAAGCCATACATTCTGTCAATTCCAAACGGTGGATAGCTGCATGCAAAAAAAAAAAAAAAAAAACAACAAAAAAAACAAACAAATTAAATCTTTAGTATCAAAGGACACTTTTGAATTAAAAAAGGCCCCGGATGATAAGAATATTATCGGCAGCCGTTGGGTTTATACTGTAAAGCGAACTGAGGATGGATCGCCAGTGTACAAGGCTCGTTTTGTAGCTAATGGATTTTCGTAGATATATCGGGACGATTATAAAGCGGGGGCGGCGACTTATGTAGAAACATTCAGTCTTAGAATTTTGATGCAAATGGCTGCACATTATGGTATGGATATACACCATATGGATGTTAAAGCAGCTTATTTTTTAACGCTGCCATCGACTATGAAATATACATAGAACCACCAGAAGGTTTTGAAGAAGGTGAAAATTATGTATGGAAACTTACAAAGTCACTATATGGACTCAAACAGAGCGGAAGAACATGGAATAATTTAATCCATTCTTATTTAATTGGACAATAATTTCAATGTCCCCAAGTTGACCCATGTCTGTACACGAGAACATTTAATAATGAAATATTAGTAATTCTGGTTATTTGGGTCGACAATATGTTAATTGCATCAAAGTGTGAGGCCGCTCTATTAAAAATCAAAGATTCCCTAGAAATAAGGTTTAAAATGACCTATTTGGGCCGACTATCATGGTTTCTTGGTATACAGTTCGAATTTGAAGGCAACACTATTACAATGAATCAATCTAGATACATCGTGATGCTCTTATCTAAATACAGCATGCAAAATTGTAAAACAAGAACTACTGTATGTGAAATGGATTTAAACACAATTATGAATAATGAAGATGGTATAGCGGCGTGTGAGAAAGAATACAGAACATTGGTCGGAAGTCTTATTTACGTGATGACATCAACCAGGCCAGATATCTGCTATACGGTTACTAAGTTGTCCCGACACTTAAATAAACCGGGGACTGTGCATTTAACAAGAGCTAAGCAAGTATTACGTTATCTAAAGGGAACTAAGGGTCGATGCCTAGTATTTCGACAATCAGATAAACCATTAAAATTGGAAGGATTTTGTGATGCTGATTGGGCCAACTCACCAGACCGTAAGAGTATAACAGGCTATTGCTTTAAGCAAATAGACGGTAACCCAATAATCAGCTGGAAATCGAAGAAACAGGGATGATTTCACTTTCTAATTGTGAGGCTGAATATATTGCATTGTCAAAACTCAGAGTCCCCCTGATCTGCGATACAGCACCACCAATAATGGGCTTGGGGTCTTTGCTTTCAATAAAATAAAACTGACAACGGGAAGAGAGATGCATTTCTTCGCTAGTCTGTATTTTATGTACCAAAATAATCGTCCCACTAGTACATAAGAATACAGACAAGTTAGGTTCACGTGCTGTCCAAGACGATTTTTAAAAAAAGTTTTACAACATTACTTAAAAATCGAAAATGGTTGTTTACCATTTTCGATTTTTAAGTAATGTTGTAAAAACTTTAAATAAAAATAAAAAGAATAAAAATAAATAAGAAAAAAAAACAAGTAAAATAAATTAATCCAAATAAATAAACAAATTAACAAATCGCTCCTGCTAAAATAACCGTTAGAAGAAATAAAGATAAAAAATAAATAAGCAAAAACAAGTAAAAATAATCAATAAATAAATCAAATAATAAACAAATTAAATCTGCTTCCGCCTAAATAACAGCAATCAATCCAAACATTGGGGACGAAAAATAGCTTTAATTACCTTCCCGGACCAAAACAAACTATTAAATAAACGATCTGAACTAATCTCGAAAGTTTTTTTACTACGTTACTAAAATATCGAAAACCGAAAAGAGTAAATAAATATATAAAATAAAAATAAATAAAAAAACAAGTAAAAAAAAAATGAACCCAAATAAATAAATAAATGATTCACTCCCGCCAAAATAACCGTCAGAATGGACTACCCACAATGCACCACTGACCCATATATATATAAATAATCTAGAAAAACCCCAACATAAGTGGCTTGACACCTAGCATGAAACAGTCTATCGCATCTGAGTGCTGACTTCAGTGTTCACTTTTATATTTACATACGCTGTATCTCTGATATTGAGCACTGATATTTAGATTAGCTGCTATAAATATAAATACATGTACACAAACGTAGGAAATTAAAATTATGTACAGATAGTATAACAATTTGACACGTATGCCCAAACACGAAACAATTCTTTTGATTGAACCCTGTGCACACACCTTGCATTCTACGTGGAAATACAGACGAACTAAAGCAGTTTTAGTAGAAGAAGCAATCAGAGATTTTAGCGGAGAAAACCTAAGAGGAATATATCTAAATTCATTTGTTTAGCTGAATCAATCTTAATTGCTTCACTCTGACTTAATTTCATCGACGCCAACTTCTACCTTTTCGCCTTGAATTAAATAGATTTCAATCTGAGTAAGAATTCTGTGATGTGTGCAGCACTGGATATGTGAATACATCAATGTGAATACAGAGAGAGAGAGAGAGACAGAGAAAGAGAGAGAGAGCTAGTGAGATTTAAAGTGCACACAACCTCTGGAGGAAAGGTGTTCAAAAATATTGGTTTTGGTCAAAATAAAGGATTTTGTCATTGGAAACTGTATACTGTATTCATATAAAGAAAGGTGTTTGGTGACCCTGAAGTACTGTTTGCAATATTCACTCCGGAAAGAGTAGAAAATACAACGACCCAAATTTTTGATAAATACAACAAAGATGATTATAAGACGTACAGCTGAAAGAATAATGACAGGCTGATTATTATTATTATTCTGTCATCTGCTTTATTCTATCACCTGCTTTATTATCGATGCTCTTATCATCACAGTCTGTGTCATTATTTATCAATTCAAAGATTTGTGATAAATATTTAACAATAAAATGAAACAAAAGATAATAATAGAATAATATAGTGAATATGCTTCATCTAAAGATTTCAAAGAAATAAAAGAATGCATGTGTTCGGTGCCATTATTTCAGCGAAGTCATTTTGCACACGCAAATACTTATACAATTTCGAACTCAATTATTCCAAAGGGAATATGCAAAATACATGTAAACAACTATAAAGTCCATGGAGACAATAATAATATCGGTGCAGACAAGCTTAAAATTCGTTAAAAATCGAGCGGTTTTAGAAAATTTATAATTATCGCCTGATAACATACATTTACATACCAGTGAATATTGTCACATAATTTGGCCAGTTGACAAAAAATGTCTGTTGGACACTTGTGTCCTCCGGCATTTCAAATTACAAAATTCAATTTAGTCGTGGAACACCGACTTTCTCAGTGACGTTAAATTAGAAAATATGGATTTGATTTTCAATCTTTTACTTGAGAGAGAGAGAGAGAGAGAGAGAGAGAGAGAGAGAGAGAGAGAGAGGGTAAGAGAGGGTAAGAGAGAGAGAGAGAGAGGGAAAGGGAGAGGGTAAGAGAGAGAGGAGAGAGGGTAAGAGAGAGAGAGAGAGAGGAGAGAGGGAGAGAGGGTAGAGAGAGAGAGGAGAGAGAGAGAGAGAGGGAGAGAGAGAGAGAGAGGGTAAGAGAGGGAGAGAGAGAGAGAGAGGGTAAGAGAGGGAGAGAGAGAGAGAGAGAGAGAAGAGAGAGGTAAGAGAGAGAGAGAGAGGGAGAGAGAGAGAGGGTAAGAGAGAGAGAGAGAGAGAGGGAGAGGTAAGAGAGGGAAGGAGAGAGAGAGAGAGAGAGAGGGAGAGGGTAAGAGAGGGAGAGAGAGAGAGAGAGAGAGAGAGAGAGAGAGAGAGAGAGAGAGAGAGAGAGAGAGAGAGAGAGAGAGGAAACACACTTCTGAGTTGAACATGGGATATTTGTTTTCTTCTTATGTATCCTCCTTTTATGTAACTAACTGCGACTTTTTCCTCTAAAATTAACCGGATAATAATTTTTGTGGGTCTAAGCATAATACGAAATATTCACAATGTTTCTTAAAGATTTTACTTAGTATATTTCATAATCTTTTAAAATTCTGTTTTAATTTGTAGTGACCAAGTGATATTATTTTTAATTTAAAACAGTACATAATAATAAAATGGAAACACTCACTACTATTCAACGACTTCAGTATTTTAAAAAATAATTTTGACTTATTTTGTATGTGGATAAACGTGTCAATTTTTTTAAAATACGGACGTCCATTCACGACATTATCAGAACAGAAGAGAAGTACTATTATAAATTTTAAATTTATCGATAATTTTCTGACATTTTCTCAACAAGCATCTTCGTAAGTCTATAAAGTCAAGACACCTAAAATCCAATAACAATATTACATTGCTGTGCTGCAAGTGGATATTTAAAATGCACTCAAAATTAGAGCAATGAAATTTCGATAGTTTCTGTGTTTCTCAGTTTTTCTTTTTTATTTATCTGTGTTTATATTTACGGAGAAAGATTTCAGCACAAAAAATATTGCTGAGTCCTCCTTTCACATTTATTTTCATAAGCTTTTGTTAATCTAATTTTCTTGATCCTTGTTACTTTTCGTATAGTGTAAGTGTCTTTTTCGTTTTGACTTTTTTTTAGGTAGTATACCTAATATCTGTCTTAAAGGGTTGAAAATTATTCTTAATGCAAAAACATTCTGATTGATAGTAAATATTTCAATCTTATTTCCCTTATTTAAAAATCTTATCTGTTGAAAGAAGCGATATTTTATCTGTTGAGAAGACTATTAAGAATAATAGAAAGTTCAATGTAGTAATGAAGCAAAACATTCTTGCAATCACTACGATATCATTTCTAAAGGCTCTTTTCTATCTGCTCTTTGATGAAAATATTTAAATCCTACCTAAATTTCTCTATCATGATCAAATGAGTATATTTACTTCTATATGTAAAACGACAGCGGCTAAAAGATCATACAGTTTGTTTCTTTCTTTACATGTTGATTTGATAATATATTAGCGTATTTTTCGAAGGAAACAGTTCAAAATGTTTAATAATGCTTATGCCTGCTCTTACCTGTCTTATCTTAATCATTTTGAATAATGTACATAAACTTTAATCTCTGTCTTATAAAATTTTGAAGTATCTTTTAAGAACTAGCCACTTTCCCTTTCGGCAAACCATACAAGGAAAATAAATTAGACGAAATAATAGAAGAAATTAAAAAAGAACATATAAAAATGATTCAAAAACAGAAATCATTAAATATAGTTTAAAAATGTCAAGTGATTTCGAGAGATAGGCTTTCTCTTAATCATCAATTCGATGACCCTCCAGTTTGAAATTTCTTGACAAGCGAATATCGATGAAATTAGATGACGTTGAAGAATTGAGAAGTCGCTGCTCTTCAAATTTTCCTAACCTAAGTAGGATCGCCAAGGAGTTTTTAGAATATCTTACGGAAATTGAAATGATTATGACAACGGAAGATTTTAAGTTTCACATGAAATGAAGAAAATGCAAATAGTTAAAAATGATACAGGCAGAATGGACACACCATAAACAGAAGCTTTTTGAATTGTAAGAAGAGTGGTTGTAGGAACAGCAAAAAGAGATTATTATAATATTTATATTATTGTGATATTCATTATTATCGTATAATATTCATACTATAACTACTATTATACAATTGAAATTGATAACAATGACTAAAATAATAATCAAATAACATCAAATATTTTTCTAGTTTCATAAATTGAAATTATTTGTTTGAACCATCCAAATGATTTTGTTCTTATCCAATGTGTTCAAAAACTGGTAAAACAGACATGTATACAAGTAATTACTTCAGTCTGCGTGTATGTGTCTGCAGAAAAAAGTAAAGGTTTCATGATAACAAAGGAAGCAAAATACATTTTTGTAAACAGAAGTCATATATATTTATGTACAGAAGTAAGTATCGCTGAAGTTTACTTTTTAGCTCACAAAAAAGAACTTTGGCAACTGGGAGGAATTATGGCCTTACAAAATGCAGCAATCATTGGTAACACAGTAATTAAAGAAGCACTTGGATATTAAGTGCATGTTTTTTTAATTCAGTCATTATTATAATTTATTCATTATTATCTCTTATAGACATGAAGTCTGAAGATCGATACGTTTGTTTATCTGATAAGCAGGTTTCATTTTTTCTAAGAAGTTAACTCAAATTCATTTTTATGAGCACAAAGGAAAAGAATATGAATTAAGAACATATTTCCGAAAGATACTTGCTCATAAATCCATTTTCATTAATATTAACTTATTAAGTGCTTAAAGTGACACGTTTGGCAAAGGAAATGGATGTTAATTTCTAAACTGTACTTAATCATCGATTGACGATCATCTAATAGATGTAATAAAAAAGGATTATTTATTATGTAACTCGATGGTTGTTCACCATATTGAAAATAAATGTATATTATTGTATAGTTATTGATGTTTATGTTTTAATTTCAGATATATGAAGAAAGCCATGGGTCGTTTGAAAGTAAAATCAAGATATTTTAAAATTTATTGAATGATGCGACCACGTTAAAAATTGCAAAAAGTCAGACAGAGATCACAGACCAACAATAATTTAATTCATTGGCAAGTTAAGAAAAAAAAATTGTTGCGGTCTGCTGCTGGTCAAGTTGGTTAGGTGTGTCGTGCAGGGCATTTTTTCTCGAAAGAATCTATCTTACTCATAAGCCAAGTATTTTCCATACATTGAGGATTGCTATCATGTAACCCTTACACACACGCTACTCTCTCCCACCGTCTTTCTGCCTCTTCTTGCTTAGTCGCTATCTCCGCTAGTTATTGATTGGGACCCGTGTTTCGTCTCGATAGGGTTGGTTCAGTTTTCCTAAAGTCTTACGATATTGGAATTGACGATGGACCCCATCTATCTACGTTGTGTACCATAGAAAAAATTGCTTAATTCCTGTCTGTGGCAGTGGTCACTTTTACCTCTTCGCGTCCTAGAACTACTTTGGGAAAAAAGTTGGAAAAAATAATAAAATGCACAACACTCTAACAGTAAGTTTATTGAATATGAAGAAAAACTGGTTGATTAAAACGTCTCTATCATCTACTGCAAAATCAAGTTCTCTAGTGCAGGATGATGATGTGGAAAATCAAGTCACAAACGCTGAAGTAATGATCAGCCAGTCAACACTCAGTGAATTCTTCTGTCATTGTTTTTTTCCACAGCCACGAGAAGATGGAGGAGTGTAATGGTGATTACAAAAGTACGACAGCTCGGATTATTCACTTTGATCGTTCTGAGAAAAAAGAACTCCCAAATTTATGTAAGGGGTGATGTGGTTTCAGAAATTGTCTGCTAACCATGACTGGATTCTCTTGCTTGTGTGGCATGGTGCAGAGTCCTATTGCCAGACAGAGGGTCTTCTAGCAGTCACCCAGGTCAGTACTACCTCCTCAAGGTACTTGATAGAGGATTTGGGAGTTCCTTTTTCTCAGAACGATCAAAGTGAATATTGCTTGCTGTCGCACCTTTGTAATCACTATTAGACTCATCCAACTTCTTCAAAATCCTCTGCACCGTCCTAAACACTCTGAAATGTTCCTATTAGAGCTTTGGACACGAATGCCAAACAGTACAGTATGCTGTTTCCAAATCTCTGGCGGAGTGAATTGTGTCATAGTGCTGTTTTTCTCACAGACAGTTCCCAACTAACCATACTATATTTTGCGTCGACAAAATAAAAACTAACAATGCGCATGCGCGAAAAGAAAAATATAAAATGGCGACAATTTACCCATCTCACCCTGTAAACAAACGTCCAAATTTAATTTCTCAGGACCGAAGAAATATGGACAACACATAAACCATATCTTCTTATTATTTGCGGGAAGTGTATAGTGTTGGGACCCCTGGTTTGGCTTAATTTTACTGAAACTTGGCGAGTTAATTCTGGATTCGATTCTCATTGGAACTGTTTTAAAGTTATTTCTATTAGTTTAAACATCATTTTTACTCAGTTTTTTTTTCATTTTTTTCTTCTCAATTCAACCTACTCTCTTGAGAAGTTTAATAATATTATCAAATTAGTAGTTTCTCTAAATCAATGTCCTGTTACAGTTACACCTGATCCGGTGCTTCTGCTACGTATAAAGAGACTATTCATAAAATCCAAAGAAACATCTAAAATATCAGCTCTTACTTGGCAGATCAGCTTCAATCGCTTTCTCACCGCCGAAATGTTGCTTTCAGTGCCTTTTCTATAAATATTTCATGGTAATTGCTCTGATGAACTTTCCTCTATTACTTCGATTTTACGAATTTAAGCGCAGTACTAGATTGGCAGCTAAGTCTCGTCATTTTACGGTTTAAACGGCTAGATGTAACCGTAATTTCTCTGTTAACAGTTTTTTCTCTTGTACTTTTTACTTTTGGAACACTCTCCTGGTTTCATACATTCCAGTCAACTTTGATGTTCAAAACTGTAAATGCAATGTTAATCGCTATATTTATTAAGAAATTCCTGTTCTTTTATTATTCTTAATAGTGTTTATTTTATATTCTTTCACACTCAATAACCTCTTGTGACTTAGTGGCTTTATAAATAAATACTGAATATTTTGACAATATCAGTTGCTAAATATACAGAAGTGTCCATACCAGTATAAACCGAAAACTGTGGAAGCCCAATTCGGAAAACTAGTCTTTGTGTTATTGGACAAAATGGCATCCATCCTAAATTATAATTAAACTACTCAAAGAATTTAAGTGTCAAAAACCATTGTTCCGTGAGTTGAAAAATTTATTGAAAACTAAACAGAGTTTTACATCCACACCAGAAGTTATCTGTAATTTCTATCTTATCATATTTCAGTATCAAACACCGGCGTCTCTTCAGTGTTGCAAAGATAAAAAAAAGTGTTTATTTTTATTCATTAAACCTGCTTTGGGTTGTTCAAAGATCTTCCTGAAAGGAGTCTGAATACCCGATGGGAAATATCCAGAGTGTTTGTTTTGGGGCATTAAATATAGAGGAACATTTCAGTGTGAAGTGTTTTTTCATGCAAGGAGGATTTCGCTGTGAAAAGCAGTAATTATTGTGAAGAGTTAGAATATTCTGGAGTATTTTTCCCAATCCAGAAATAATCTTGATAGAAATGGTCAACATCATTATGTTAGAACAATCAATACATGCTTGAGCAATCAGGTTTTGGTCGACATAATTTGATATGAACCCAATGGAAAATGTTTGGAATTTTATACAATCAAAACTAGCAGCCTGCTAATTCTTCAACAAAATTAGTTTGTAGGAAACGGCCCAAGAACAATACGATTCTCTGTGGATGAATGATGAATGTTGAAAGTTAATTTATTCTAATATTTCTTATATATAAGGCTGCATCTATTTCATAAATTGACGAAATAAACAACAATTAAATAAAATCCTTGCATCAAGACGAAATAGGATCCATTATTTACTATTCTGAAGCGTTCAGGCAAAGTTTGGAAGTCGCGTAATCAAAAATCATCTGCAGAAACAGTGTCGTAGATACTAATTTACTGAGACGCTATTTCAAAATTCTTAGCGTTTCCAAATAAACTACCCAAATGCAAATATTTTCATAATTTTAATTCCTGTCACTGTCAACTGATCACAGGTGAAGTTGGGTAGCTGTCTTCTCATAAGTGATCGATCAGTTGTCGCTGAAGCAAATAAATAAAAATATTTTAGAATTGTAATTCGCATATAAATAAAAGGACAAGCGTTTAAGCCATTTTATGTACGTTTGGAGATTCCTTAATTTGAGGCAATGACTAGTACTGTCGCTCGAGAAAAGGGGTTTCAACCTCGACTATTTACAATGTTTTATGCAGTCATATTTTTTAATCTGCTCTTTCAGCAAGTGGAAAACATAAATAATTATTACCAAGGGTCTGATCGTCTAATCTGTTGTTTTAATTCTTTAACTGTTCCTAAACAAGAACCTGGTTAAAAACATTAAATTCAAGAAGAGGTGAACATCACGCCGAATAAAAGCACGTATAATGTATTTGGCAAAGAAAATCAACAATCTTATAAAAGCGTCCAGCATTGCTGATATGAAATAATTAATTGAAATTTGATAAAGGTTTCTAATCTTATAACCTAGAATTTCTTGTGTGGAGTATACAGTTTTACATTGAATGATCATCCTTTTCAAATATACAACATTTGGCCACCGTTTGTGAGAAAAAGAGCACCATGATGCAATTCACTCTACCAGAAATATGGAAATGGCATGATGTAGTGCTTGGTATTCGCACCCAAAAGCTCCAATATATTACTAACAGTGCCATTCTAGTACAGGCGTGGGTTTTCTTTTCCTAACATTGTTCCCACATATTAGCATATGTGAAACTGATATAGCCAAAGCTTTTATGTATCGTGTACTTTCAACTCTTGAGTGATCATGGATCTTCAGAATTTACTATCCTTTGTGGTTCTTAGCAAGTTTTGTCTTTTCAATATCCCATATTGTTCTGCTATCCACTCACACATGCTCGTTAGAACTGTCGCTTTCTAAGTATAAGTGTCCCTTTTGTTTCCATGAATCCTAAAACTTCCTCGTTACACATATGCTTAGTCCATGGGATTCTCAGCATTTTTCTGTAGAACCACATTTCTGTTTCAACACCCTTCTTCATCTGAGAAAAGATTGCCCAGCATTCACTGTAATATTTTAGGACCGTTATAACAAAGTCGTGTACTCTTGTTTCTAGCGAAAATTTCCTTCGATTAGCTTTTGGAGTCAATTTTATCCATTCAAATGCACCTTAGGATTTATGTGTCACATTTTCCATCATCTTTTAAAACATTTCTCATTTAGTTAAACTTTCTTATTTGCTAGATGTTGACATCGCCAGATTGTAGCTCACATGTTGGACCTTTTCTTGACAAACATATATTGTCTTCATATTTAGTCCTTTCCTATCATTTCCTTTACTATCTTGTTTAGATGTTTTTGCAGTTTCCTTTTTGTGTCTGCAATCAACGCTGTGTCATCTGCATGTTCCCTTGTGTTTGAGTCCGTCAATAATAAATCCTGGTAGTTCTCTTAGAATGTCCGCACTGTAATGGTTGAATAAATCCAGTGAGATGTAACATCCTTGTCTTACGCCTCTTTCTATTTTCATCTATTTACTTAATTCATTCAACTGTGCGTAAGCGATTTGCTCTCAGTATAAGTTCTGCGTTATTCTAATAGCTTTCCAAAATGAATTAAGTTTTCCTAGTAGTTCAAATAGATAATTTTCTTGCACCTTATCAAATGATTTTACATAATCGGTAAAACCATAGACATACATCTGTATGCATTTGTATTGTGCTTTATAATATCATTCTAAGCATAAATATTGTAGTCCTTCTTTACAGTGTCTTTAACGAAACCAACACTGTTCTTGTCATATTTCCGGTTTAATTCTGCTATTTGTTCTATTCATCAGAATTCAGATAAGCTATGACCTATTATGCTGACTGTCCGATGAAGCTCGCATTCATTTGCATCTTGCTTCTGAGGTAGTTCTATGAACATGGATCTATTAATCTCTTCTGGTATGTCACTACTGTTGTTATATATATTATTTCCTTAATAACAATTCCTTGACAACAATGCCGAAATTGATAACATTACTAGTGTTATAGAGATGCTAGCATCTCTATAAGATCTTTGGTTTCTTTTGTTTCCTGTCCATTTTCTGTCTTCAGACTTTAATATTTCACGTATTCTATATTTTTGTGTACTACAGATTTCCCTCTATCGTCGTGGAACTGCTTTCTAACATATTTGTTCCGCCTTTGAAGTATGTTTTCTTTTTCTATTATTAACGTTCCTTCTTTTGATCTCGTCGATAAACACATCTCTCTTATTCTTTTATGCACTTAACTTGAGGATTATTCTTTCTATCTCTGTACTGTTTGCATTGAGTTATTCCTCTCCTGTTTGCCTACAGTTGTTTCTAATTTCTTTGTGTAGTGTGCTATATTCTGTACCATTCATTCGTTTTGAGATTTTCATCTATCACCCGTCCTATCCCGTTGATGTCACTAAAGCTTCTATTACATTTCAATCACTGCATTCCCATTTAATTTGTATTTATATTTAACGCTGTCAGTACACATCTCTTTGTAATTTGGATCATTCAAGATTCTGTCATGTCGCTTTTTTTAATTTTAAATTTCTGTTTCAATCTTGAATTGAAATATGCCCCCCCCCAGTCAACACTGGGGTGTTTTACAGAGGAAAACTGTATTTTGAATCTGGATCGTTTTGTAATCTATCTGGTTTTTAGTTTCTCCCCTTGCTCTCCATGTCCAGATATTGGCTCACCTTTCTCTGCGTTCATTACAACTTCCTAGTTTGAATTTACCAATTATTTCACCGTCTTTTTTTCATTTCTAGTTTGGCATTAAAGTCTTCCATGATGATGGCTATTTCTTGGGAATTGTCGTGAACATTGACGTTGTCCAGTCTGTGCAAAAGTTATGAATTTCTTCCTCTGTGCTTTGTGTTGGTGCATATACAACAATAATGGATATATTAAACAATTTAAGCTTAGCTAGAGGAAATCTATAACTGAAAGTATCCCAGAACACATTTCTTCGTATGCTGGTCTAGTATTAATCATACTCTTTTCATTTTCTCTCCGCCTGCATATATGACCCAGTGTTTCAGATCCTCCTAGAATATTAAGCTTAATCTTTTCTTGTTTTAGATTTTCTAAGTGTCCACATAGATTTTGTGTTCTTACATACCATGTCTCTATAGCTATCTTGTTTCACACGACCAGTGGCTGGATGATGGTCTTGGTGATACCTTACTTTTTGAGGGTTCACGCTGGTATTATTTGTATTCCCTTCGCCGAAGCTAGAACCGCCAAAACAGGAGATAGAGACAAATGTATCAGTTATCTTTCTGTGTGTATGAGTATATACATGGGTGTACCAAAGAAAATGTTTTAACATACGCGCGCGCGCAAAAAAAAAAAAAACACACACACACATAAGTGTGCAATAGGAAAAAATAATAACATTAATTTCTTTGCTTCTGTTATCATTAATTCTGTTTCAATGTGTATGTGACATGAGCATGTACTTTATTTCGTCCAAACCTGTCCATGCGCAATTTTATAATTGCGATGGATATCATAACTTACAAGAGTGTCGTTCATTCGCTTCATTGTCCGACATGCCGGAGGGTAAACATAACTAGCTCTCCATTATAATTTTCACTTTAAACAAATGTTTAGAGTGTTTCGATTTTTCTGTTGATTAGTTCTTATTCCAGTGAATCATCACTCAAGTAAACAATCTCCGTTGGGAGTGACTATAGAAAGAATACTGAGATTTAATAAGCTTAGTTGTACTTAAAGAAAGAAGACGGGGAGGTCTTTGTGCTTTGAAAATCAGCATTTGACTTTATTCCTGTGACTTTTGAATGAGACGGATTTCACCTGTTGTATTCTAAATTTTAAATTTACCTGAAATTTGGAAGTTGAAGCAGCCGAGATATCTGAACTTCATCGAAAATTATGTACATTACCAGATGATAAATCTTCGTGTCTCTCTCATTTTTGTTCGTTGCTTTTGCTCTGTCTTTGAATGGAACCATTTTTTTCGCATTGCAGATTATAATTTATAAGTAGCTAAACTCGCAATGATTATATACATGTTGTGAATATGGATTATCTCCTCTTAGATAATCCAAGCTATAAAAGCTGTATACTTCCGCTGTCAAGTCAGATGAGTAGCAGTATTCTCACTCTAATCTGGGAAGCGCTGAAGCAGGTTGGCCTGGATAAGTCTCCGGGACTAGATGGTCTTCCCTACGAAGTGTACTTGAGGCTGTCGCCCGTTTTGTTCCTTTGCTGCAGCTGATTTTCAACCACTGGATGAGGCAGGGTCTTTACCTCAACGCTTCACCAGGGGGTGTGATCAAGTTGCTGTGTAAGGACAAGAACGGTGGGGATGGGTTAGGGAACTTTCGCCCTTTAACGATGTTAAATACGGACTTAAAGATTTTGGCGAAGATCTTAGCCAACCGTTTGTAGCTTGTCCTGTCTCGTCTGATTGGCCCCGAACAGACTTGTGCTGTGAAGGGCAGGACTATTCAGGATAACCTTCACATGGTACGCTTGATCTTAGAACAAGTCGACAGTGAAGCGGCGCTGATCAATTTGGATCAGTCCAAGGCCTTCGATAGGGTTGACCATCGATTTCTGGAGGCTGTCCTTTCGGCGGCCGGTTTCGGAGCCGACTTTCGCTCCTGGATCCGACTCTTGTATGCGACCCCCGGTGCGCTGGTGGAAGTGAATGGGGTAAGATCGAAGCCTTTCGCATTGTCTCGCTCCATTCGTCAAGGTTGTCCGCTCTCACCTATGCTTTAAGTTCTTGCGTTGGAACCATCCCTTCGCAAGTTAAAGGTGAATCCGGTCCTGCGCGGAATTTCGCTGCCTGGTGCTTCCACCTCGGCCAGGTATTCAGCCTATGCTGACGACGTTTCGGTTCTTGTGTCGAGCAGAGCCGAGATTAACGAAGTCAGCAAAGAGATCAGTGGGTATGAGATGGTGACAGGGGCCAAGATCAACCGCGATAAGTCTGTGGGCTTGCGGTTGGGTGCGTGGAAGGGAGTTTCTCTTCCCGGACCTTTCCTCTGGACGGATGGGCCGATCAAGATACTCGGCGTCTGGTTCGGTCCTGATCTCCAGTTGGAAATGAATTGGTCGGAGGTGCAAGGGAAGGCTGAGGTCGCGGTTAATCTGTGGTCTCGGAGGAGCCATTCCCTGAAGGGAAGGGCGGAAGTATGTGTTTCACACATATATCCAATTCTACTGTACCGACTCTCTGTGCTTCCACTCCCGTCTGCCCGACTAAAGTCATTAGTCAAGGTCTTGTTCTCTTTCTTGTGGAGAGGCAAGGCCCATATGGTATGTCGCGAGATCTGTTGCCTTCATCCCTCGGAGGGCGGTCTGGGTATGCCTAGCATTGAGATTCGTCAACATATGCTTCGCATCACCTTTCTAGACCGAATGTGTCGCGGGTCGAATGAGGAGGGCGCCTTTTGGAAGAAGACGTCCAGAAACATTTCCCGTCCCTGAGAAGTGTACACTCGTGCGAAGAGGAGGCCGGCCGTACACCACGTGCCGAGTGTTCCTTCTATCGTGAATGTCGTCGCGCTCTGAAGCTCCTCTTGCGGGCTACGGTTGGCCTCTCCAACGCCCAGACGTTGTCTCGTAAGGCATTGTATCAATTATTAGTTAGGGGGGGGCACAAGATGAACTAATTGGCGAGCTCGGTCTTACGAAGCAGGAGGTTCGCTCGATATGGCCTTGGGCGCCTGGGTTGAAATACCTCAATAACGTTGAGGCATCACTCACCTGGCTGGTGATTCGTGAAGCCCTCTGGGTCGGCAAGAGACTTTGTTCAGCAGGCTTGGAGAAATATCCAAACTGTCGTCCTTGTACTGGGGAAGTCGAGACCATTGGTCACGTCTTTTTTCGGTGCAAGGCGGTAGTGCCGTTGTGCAAGTTTGTTGAAGGCCTCATGGTTCGCATGTTGCAGGGAAAGTTTTTTGTCCTTGAAGCTAGCTCTGTTTGTAGCAATGTGGTGCCGCAATTGACGAAGGCTGAACACTATGTGTTCTGTTGCTTACTAGGGGTTATGAGAGTCGTGATTTGGACTACGCGTCAGAAGGGATTCCATGGGGGCGAGAAGTTCACCTCTTCCCAACTGATCTTGTACTTTGAGCATCAGCTTAAAGTCAAGATTAGGACGGAAAGGCGGCGGCTCTTCTCATCGGAATTCAGCAAAAGGTGGGTGAATCTTGCGCGTTTGTGCCGTGTGAAAGGGGCTGACTTGGAGTGGCATTTTGATGTCGGTTAGGCATCAGGATATTGTTTTACTGGGTTGAACATGGGAAACCCATCCCGAAATTAGGTTAGAATAGGAGTTTGTATTTTTTCTTTAGTTTTTTCTTTCCTGTTCTGATAAACTTAGCTAGGGTGTGTTTGCTCATTAGTCCCCTTTTATTTCTGTCCCCATTTTTCTTCCTTTAGTTTAACTCCCCGTCCCCTCCCTCGTTTAGGTGGTCAGTGATGTCAGTTCTCTGGTGGATGCGGGGCGCCTTTCGTTTCGTGCGTGTGCTTTCGTATTTGTTGTTGTGTATGATTGAGTGTGTGCTTGTGTGAGTGCTTGACGGTATGAATGTATCTTTATTTTCATAGTCCCGCATCGATTTCGTCCGGTTAACTGATATTTCTGCTACATTCAAAGTTTGTGGGGGGTTTTAATAGTAACACTGATTTTGTTTAGTTTCTTGTAAATATATTTCGACATATTGTATATATTCATTGGGGATTTTTTAAAAGTTGTTGTTTTTATGCCCCCCTCCCCCACAGACAATATTTGTATATAAGGGGTGTATTTAGGATTTTCATTGAGTCAAAGAGGCATTTTGGTGGATGTAGTAAAAAGGTATGGATAAATGTGTTGTTTTGGTGATTGGAATATTGTTTAGTATGATAGGGTCAGTGATTGTGGCTAGCTAAGTTTTAATCTAAGACAAGTGATGACCATCCTTTCCCCCAGCCCCCTTTTCGGCCTTGTGCCACATTTGTACACATTACAATAAATAAAGCAGTATTCTCACTCTCTGACCGGTGTTAGACATTTTTCTGTCTTCCAAAGGATTACATTTGAACTTTTTGACTGCCTTATTTTAGTTAAGTTTTTTGATTTTATTTTTCTAACGTGATTTTTTGAATTTTTGTTAAATTTGTCATTTTTCGAACTTTCTTATTTTGACCATTTGTTTTTTCCTTTTCATTTCCTTTCCCTCTTATTTACTGTTAATTCATTTTTGTTATTAATTATTTCTTTTTTTAATTTTTATTTTCTACTTTTTCCTTGTTAAATTTATTTTCTTTTACGTGCCCACACCCCGTTATCTGTTTATTTTTCGTGTCTCGTCCGACCTTTTTATTTAATTGTTTATTTAATACGTGTTAATTATTTCTGTGTTTTTTAAAAGTCTACGTTTTATCTGTTAATTACGTTTTTTAATTTTTGTGTTTAATTTGTAATTTCTGTCCCTCCTCTTTTTTCCCCTTATTTAACGTTTTCTTTGTTGGGTTGACCGTTTTTTTTAGTGGCAGCCATTTTGTAAATTGTTACATTTTTAGTTTCGTACTTTATTTTGTATAGCGTTTTCTCGTTTTTTTTCCGTTTATAACTATTAGTTTTATTGTGTAATTTGTGGCTTTCTTGTCTGTTGTCCTTTTAATTATTGTTCTTTCTTCGTTTTTGTGAACCTTGTTCACATTTTCTCGTCTGTCCATTTGTTTTGCGTTTTTCGTTTTACCTGTTTACATTTGTGGTTATAATTTTTGCACACGTCCTTCTGTTTTATTTTTGTCTGTTGATATTTGTTTGCTAGTTTAAATTGTTGTCTTGCTGATAAGCAAAACTTTATTTTTACCCTCCCCTTTTATTTTTTTTTTCCCTCCCTCCGCCTATAAGGCGGTTCCCCACCCGTATTTACCCTCCCCTTCCTTCTTATCATTTAAAAATGGAAAAAAAAAAGGAAAAAAAAACACCTTCCTTTTTAGCTATTAAAAAAAAGCCCAATTTATCGGGTTATAAAAAGACGATACATAAGCATCTATTTACCCCCCCGGACAAAGACAATTTAAATGAATTTCCTGCTTTTGAGACCACTTCCCCTAGCAACGTTGAAACTGCTGGGAAAAAAGAAATAAATTATTACTACGGAAGCCAATAAAGGCAATAACAAGGAAAAAGAAATACCTATGGAGGCCAATAATGGCCAAAATTCTGAAAATGTCGAAGAAACCGGAAATGAACCGCAAGCTAAGCCTGAGGACGGGGAATCGCCCTCTTGTTGGTCGTCCCCACCAAAGTGCATAATCAATTTAGCGGAGTTCTTGGAGCGTGCCAAGAGTTACGCCCACCTTGTTGTAGAAGGTGGACTTTTAAAAGACTCCCAAGAATTAAAGAAAATTGATAAAAGAATAGTGTCAGTTTTCGTCGTGGACAAGCGTACGCGCAAAATTTGTCGCTCGACGAAAAACACAGTGTTGAAAGCACTAGAATCCTTCGGGTTCAAGCACCTTAGAATAGTTAAGGGAGCTAAATTTTTCATGTGGGACGTACTGTTGCCCACATCAGAAGACTGCGTCGCCGCGGCTAGCCGCGAGCTAATAAACAAAGAGCTGATACTGCGTACGGAGTACGAAAGCCGACGAAAGACCATTGTAACAGTATACGAGGTCCCTCCTCAGGTTATCGGGGAACATGTCGCCGCGTTCTTCTCCCAGTATGGCGAATTTCTGGGAGCTTCCTGTGATAGCCTGAGCGGGGGGTGGAGCTTTGACATCATGCTTTCTCGCCTTCCGCTCCATCCCCAACTGTCTGGATGTTGGTAGCTTGAAGTTACCGGTCATTGTGACGGGTCGAAGACCGGTATGCTGGAGGTGTGAGTGACTGGTCATCTCCTCCTCCTGCCCAGAGAAGAAGGCCTCTGGAAGTCAAGCACCAGTTGTTCAAGATCCCCTTCTGACCGCGTCTCTAAATTCCGCCTCGCTTGTAGTGGGCGTACCAGCCTCCGGGACCAGGTCGGTTAATCCTCCGGTTGGCGTGTCATCAAAAGCCACATTCCCCAAAGAGCCTTCGCCCGCTGCCAGTACAGTTGTGGAGAAGGGGGAGGGGGAATGGCTGGTTTCTGGTAAGGCCAGAGGGAAGCGCCGGACAGCGGGTCCTCAGTCCCCTGAAGCCCCGAGGAAGAAAGGCACTTACAGCCCCATTCCCTCTAGCAACGTTAAGGGCGATGCCCCGGCCTCTGATCTGACACTCTAGGAAAAGCAAAAGAAATTTGACCCAGGTTACGAAAAGACCGAAAAACTAAAAGAGCTCAAGAAACAATTAGATGCCAAAAGAAAAGACCCGATCCCTTCAACATCCTCTGCTAAGCCCACCCCTTCACTGAAGAAACAACCTTCACCTTCGCCTGCTATATCGCCATCCAAAGCCACACCCCACAGTACAGATCCTAGCCCCTATAGACACAGGTCCTTTTATACCCCTCTACATACACCCACTCCTTCCCTCGTTAAACAAAAATCCACCCCCCAGGCAATCACTGAGAGGATCAATGCTAAATTTCCCAGCCCAGGCCTGAGAGAGCCCGGGAACACCCCTAAAGGTCAATTGAAAAATTAGTCAAGGTCTTGTTCTCTTTCTTGTGGAGAGGTATCTCCCAAGAGGCCATCAAGACTGAGATGGTATGTCGCTGGAGATCTGCTCGGCCTGGTTCATCCCTCGGAAATGGGCGGTCGAGATGCGTATGCCTGAAGGGAAGCATTGAGATTCGTCAACATATGACTTCGCATCACCTTTCTAGACCGAATGTGTCGCGGGTCGAATGAGGAGGGCGCTTTTTGGAAAGAAAGACGTCCAGAAACATTTCCCGTCCCTGAGAAGTGTACACTCGTGCGAAGAAGAGGCCGGCCGTACACCACGTGCCGAGTGTTCCTTTATCGTGAATGTCGTTGCGCCCTGAAGCTCCTCTTACGGGCTACGGTTGGCCTCTCCAACGCCCAGACGTTGTCTCGTAAGGCATTGTATCAAGTTTTAGTTAGGGGGCCGCACAAGATGATCTAATTGGCGAGCTTGGTCTTACGAAGCAGGAGGCTCGCTCGATATGGCCTTGGGCGCCTGGGTTGAAATGCCTCAATAACGATGAGGCATCACCACCTTGGCTGGTGATTCGTGAAGCCCTCTGGGTCGGCAAGAGACTCTGTTCAGCAGGCTTGGAGAAATATCCAAACTTTCGTCGCTGTACTGGGGAAGTCGAGACCATTGGTCACGCCTTTTTTCAGTGCAAGGCGGTAGTGCCGTTGTGCAGGTGTGTTGAAGGCCTCATGGTTCGCATGTTGCAGGGAAGTTTTTTGTCCTTGAAGCTAGCTCTGTTTGTAGCAATGTGGTGCCGCAATTGACGAAGGCTGAACACTATGTATTCTGTTGCTTACTAGGGGTTATGAGAGTCGTGATTTGGACGACGCGTCAGAAGGGATTCCATGAGGGCGAGAAGTTCACTTCTTCCCAACTGATCTTGTTCTTTAAGCATCAGCTTAAAGTCAAGATTAGGACGGAAGGCGGCGGCGGCTCTCCTCATCGGAATTCAGCAAAAGGTGGGTGAATCTTGCGCGTTTGTGCCGTGTAAAAGGGGCTGACTTGGAGTGGCATTTTGATGTCGGTTAGGCATCAGGATATTGTTTTACTGGGTTGAACATGGGCAACCCATCCCGAAATTAGGTTAGAATAGGTTTTGTATTTTTCCTTTAGTTTTCCTGTTCTGATAAACTTAGCTAGGGTGTGTTTGCTCATTGGTCCCCTTTTATTTCTGTCCCTATTTTTTTTTCCTTTAGTTTAACTCCCCGTCCCCTCCCTCGTTTAGGTGGTCAGTGATGTCAGTTCTCTGGTAGATGCTGGGCGCCTTTCGTTTCGTGTGTGTGTTTTTCGTATTTGTTGTTGTGTATGAATGAGTGTGTGCTTGTGTGAGTGCTTTGACGGTATGAATGTGTCTTTATTTTCATAGTCCCGCATCGATTTCGTCCGGTTTACTGATATTTCTGCCACATTCAAAGTTTGTGTTGGGGTTTTAATACTAACACTGATTTTATTTAGTTTCTTGTAAATATATTTTGACATAATGTATATATTCATTGGGGATTTTTTAAAAGTTGTTGTTTTTTATGCCCTCCCCCCTGACAGAAAATATTTGTATATAAGGGGTGTATTTAGGATTTTCATTGAGTCAAAGAGGCATTTTGGTGGATGTAGTAAGAAAGGTATGGATAAATGTGTTGTTTTGGTGAAAGGGATATTGTTCTGTATGATAGGGTCAGTGGTTGTGGCTAGCTAAGTTTTATTCTAAGACAAGTGATGACCATCCTTTCCCCAACCCCCTTTTCGGCCTTGTGCCACATTTGTACATAGTACAATAAATAAAGTAGTATTGGTTTGTTACTGGTTATTTTTTGGACTCCTGCTGACAACTCCACGTTTTTTGTGTGATTTTACCTGTTGCCCTTTTGAACTGCATTTTTTATTTAAAGTTTGTTAATTTTTTGTATAATTACGACCGCTTTGTAAAAGTTTTTGATTTTTTCTTTCTACTCTCCATTTTTATCCCCCCCTTTTAATTTTTGCTCTTTATTCTGTTTATTCTAGTTTTCCTATTTGATTTTAATTTTTACTCCCTTTAATTTTGTTCGTTTTTCTTTTAATCTAGTTTGCATTTTTTGAATTTCGTTTTTACCCCTGTAATTTCCGCATTTTTTTTTCTTCTCATTTCTACCCCTTTAATTTTTGCTCTGTTTTCATTCTAGTTTTCCGTTTTAATAGTCATTTTCTTTAATTTCTTCGTGTTCTTTATTTTGTGTTTAGCTGTAATTTTTTATTAATTCATTTATTTAATTGTTTTCATTTTTTACGTGTTTTTTGCTTGTAATTGTTGTAATTTATTTGTTTATTTTCTTTTGTTTTCTTTGGTTCGACTCGCTTAGGGTCGGCCATTTTTATTTTTTGTGTCTAGCTTCGTCTGTCTTAGTTACGTATTTTTTTGTTTATTGACGTCGGCCATTTTTGTTTTTTGTAACTAACTTTGTGTTATAGTTTCGTAATTTTTTGTTGACGTCGGCCATTTTGGGTTTTTTAGCTTCGGCTTTTGTCGAAGTTTTCTCTGTTTCTTTTGTTGCTTCGCCTTTAGGCGATATTTGTTTTCCTTTTTGTTTTGTGTAATTTTTATTGTATTTTTAAATTTGTATAAGTGTACCGTGTTTTTTTTGTTTTTATTTTTGTATGTGTATATTTTATTTCATGTTTTGTCTCGCCTTAGGGTGAGTTTTTTTTTATTATTGTTTTCATTTATTTAGTTATTTCCCAATCCCCTTTTTCATTTTACCCCTCCCGTTCTGGAGAAAATGGAAAAGAAGGAAAAAAAGCACCTTCTTTTTTAGTTATAAAAAAAACCCCGAATTTGTCAGATTATAGGAAATCCATCAGGAAACATTTATTTACCCCCCAAAAAAAAAAAGACCCCCAGATAAAAGAAAATTTAAATGAGTATCCAGCCCTTGAGGTAATTTCCCCTAGCGGGGATGTCATCACAGAGAAAAATGGTAACCAAGTTATGGAAGCCGAGAATGGAAAAAAATCAAATGAAGTTTCTACGGAAGCCGATAATGGAATTAAATCCCAAAATACCGAGGAAGTCAAAAATGGCTCGCAAGACAAAACCGAGGCCGGGGAATCGCCCTCTTGTTGGTCGTCCCCACCGAAATGTATCATCAATCTTGCGGAGTTCTTGGAGCGTGCTAAGAGTTACGCTCACCTTGTCGTAGAAGGTGGACTCTTAGAAGACCCCCAGGAATTGAAGAAGATTGAGAAACGAATTGTGTCAGTTTTCGTCGTCGACAAGCGCACGCGCAAAATTTGTCGCTCGACGAAAAACACAGTGTTAAAAACACTAGAGTCCTTGGGGTTCAAGCCCCTAAGAATAGTTAAGGGTGCAAAGTTTTTCATGTGGGACGTACTGTTACCCACAGCAGAAGATTGCGTAGCTGCGGCGAGTCGTGAGCTAATTACAAAAGACCTAATCCTGCGTACGGAGTACGAAGGCCGCAGAAGGACCAGCTTAACAGTATATGAGGTCCCTCCTCAGGTTATCGGTGAGCATCTCGCGGCTTTCTTTTCCCAGTACGGCGAAATTCTGGGCGCCTCATGTGATAGCCTGAGCGGGGGGTGGAGCTTTGACATCATGTTGAATGAGAAAGCCTTCCGCTCCATCCCCAACTGTCTGGATGTTGGAGGCTTGAAATTACCGGTCATAGTAACAGGCCGAAGACCGGTATGCTGGAGGTGCGGAGTGACTGGTCATCTCTCCTCCTCCTGCCCAGAGAAGAAGGCCTCTGGTAGTCAAGCTCCAGTCAACCAAGATCCCCCTCTGACCGCGTCTGTAACTTCCGCCTCGCCTGTAATGGACGTACCAGCTTCCGGGACCGGGTCGGTTAAACCACCGGTTGAGATAACATCAAAGACTTCATTCCCCAAAGAGCCTTCGCCCGCTGCTAGTGCAGTTGTGGAGAAGGGGAGGGGAATGGCTGGTGGCTGGTAAGGCCAGAGGGAAGATCCGGACAGCGGGCCCTCATTTCCCCTGATGCCCTGAGGGCCAAAGACACGGACAGCCCCACTCCATCTGGCAACGTCAAGGGCGATGCTCCGGCCTCTCTACAAGATAAACGGAAAAAATACGACCCTGATTTCGAAAAATTCGAAAAAATTAAAGATCTCAAAAGGAAGTTGGACAACCAAGCAAAACCCAACTCAAATCCCACTCCTTCCTCGTCCTCTGCCCGGTCCGCATCTTCACCCAAAAAGAAACTTCCCCCCCCCATCTTCACCAACAAAAGCCCGTCCTTTCAGTAGAGATCCCAGCCCATATAAACATAGATCGTTTTACACCCCTCTTCACACTCCCAGCCCTTCTCCCGTGAAACAAGTTTCGTCCTCCACCCCTCGGCATACACCTAGCCCTTCCCCCATCAAAAAAAAAACTGAAATGCCTCCTCCCTCCTCCAAGCGGGAAAGAAGCCCCTCTCAAGCAGAAAAAGAAAAAAAGAAGAAAAAATTCACCTTTAATTCGGGCGAAGACCTCTGCAAAATTTCATCAGATCAAGCAGAGAGAGCCCGGGATTATGGGAACCGGATTAAGGAATTGAAATACCTTCTTTCAATTAGGCAATATGCCGACAAGGATGTTGAAGTGCCCTTTAATTTCCCACAAGCCCAAAGGGTATTAACAGTGGTGCGAACAGGAAGTGGTGCCAAGCCAATTTGGGCAATGATTGAGGAGGCTATTGCTTCCTTCAAAATGGCCTTACCCATTGCCATCATTCAAAATGAACAATTGAAACAGCTGTCTAAATTTTGTGCAGGGAGGGTCCCCGTTTTAGTTCACCAATCCCTGTATAGAGCTCTAAAATTAACATTCCCCTGGGATATCGGTGGAATCTCCCAAGACGGTACCATCAAAACTAAAATGGGCCATGGGTCTATGGGAGAGGCCGTCGGTATCCTTACCCAGGCCATGTTTAACTCAGGTAAACAACCCTAATCGGACTTCTCAATGGCTCTCTGGTTAGCTACGTTAAATGTGCGGGGCCTGAGGTCCGAGTCTCGCAGGGCGAGGCTCTCTCGTGACCTTCAGCGCCTCGGGGTGAATGTTTGTTGTGTGCAAGAGACCCGGTTTTCTTCTCATGACTATGAGGATATACTGTCTAAGAGGTTCTCCCTTTATTCAGAATGTTTTGATGGTCGTTCGAGGGGTGTCTCTTGGCTAGTGAGCAAGTCTTTGAAGGCTGCATGTACACTTGTCTTCGCAGATCCGGCGGGCAGGCTTTGTGTGCTGGATGTTACTATAAAGGATAAGGCTTTACGTCTCATTGGGGTTTATGCGCCCAATTGTCATGCTGAGCGGCCTGCTTTGTTTCGGCAGATCAAGCCGTTTTTGACGACTTCTCGTCGGGTAGTCTTAGCGGGGGATTGGAATGCTGTCCTTGACCCCGAGATAGATCGTATAGGTAAAAAACCGGGTACTAAGAATCCTGATGTGAAGGCATTTTGGGACTTTATCGGCAGGTTTGATCTTGTCGATAAGTACTGGAATGAGCACCCTCAGGAGGTAGCATGGACTTGGACAACTAGTGGCAACTCGGCTCCTGGCTCGCTTGCGAGCTACCTGGACCGAGTGTTAGTTAGGAGAGTCGATGTAGGGCTCTTAGAGTGTCCAAGTTTCCACTATATAGTTTATACGGATCATAGGCTTGTCCGGGTCCGTGTAAACTTAGATAAACCTAAGGTTAGAATGGCTGTTTACTGGAAATTTAACTGTTCATTATTTGGTGAGCAGGATTTCCGGAACCAGCTGCTACTAATGATTCAGAGGGAATTGACGGGGCGGTTGTGGGTAACGCCTGGTGGGGCAAATTAAAATCCAAAATTAGAACGTTTGCTGCCGATTTTAGTCGTCGACTCAATCTAGATAGATTAGCGGCGCAAAAGGCTTTAGAAGAAAAGGTCGATCGGGCCGTTAAATCCCGTGTTAGTGGGGACATACTCTTAGCTAAGGCTTAGTTGTCCTCCTTGTTTATCAAGAAGGATCAAGCTCTGGTAGTTAGGGCTAGGCTAAAAAGAATGTCTTCTGAAGCGACGAATATGGCCGCTGAATTGCGTGCAGAGGAAAATCGGAACGCGGCTAAGCGACATATAGCGTGCGTCACATTACCGGATAAGCGGACCGTGACTACAAGCGCGTGCATATGCGAGGCCTTTCGGGTTTACTTTCAGGATCTTTTCACCAGGGAGCCCGGTCTGAGCTCTGCTCAGTTCGACGCCTATTTGGCTGACTTTCCCTGCCTTGAGGCAGCTGAAGAGGCTAGGTGCGAGGGTCCCATAACAGAGTCGGAAATCTGGGAAGCGCTGAAGCAGGTTGGCCTGGATAAGTCTCCGGGACTAGATGGTCTTCCCTACGAAGTGTACTTGAGGCTGTCACCCGTTTTTGTTCCTTTGCTGCAGCTGATTTTTCAACCACTGGATGAAGCAGGGGTCTTTACCTCGACGCTTCACCAGGGGGTGTGATCAAGTTGCTGCGTAAGGACAAGAACGGTGGGGATGGGTTAGGGAACTTTCGCCCTTTAACGATGTTAAATACTGACTTAAAGATTTTGGCGAAGATCTTAGCCAACCGTTTGCAGCTTGTCCTGTCTCGTCTGATTGGCCCCGAACAGACTTGTGCTGTGAAGGGCAGGACTATTCAGGATAACCTTCATATGGTACGCTTGATCTTAGAACAAGTCGACAGTGAAGCCGCGCTGATCAATTTAGATCAGTCCAAGGCCTTCGATAGGGTTGATCATCGGTTTCTAGAGGCTGTCCTGTCGGCGACCGGTTTCGGAGCCGACTTTTCGCTCCTGGATCCGACTTTTGCATGCGACCCCCGGTGCGCTGGTGGAAGTGAATGGGGTAAGGTCGGAGCCTTTCGTATTGTCTCGCTCCATTCGTCAAGGTTGTCCGCTATCGCCCTTGCTTTACGTTCTTGCGTTGGAACCATTCCTTCGCAAGTTAAAGGCGAATCCTGGTCTTGTGTCGAGCAGAGCCGAGATTGACGAAGTCAGCAAAGAGATCAGTGGTTATGAGATGGTGACAGGGGCCAAGATCAACAGTGATAAGTCTGTGGGCTTGCGGTTGGGTGCGTGGAAGGGAGTTTCTCTTCCGGGCCTTTCCTCTGGACGGATGGGCCGATCAAGATACTCGGCGTCTGGTTCGGTCCTGATCTCCAGTTGGAAATGAACTGGTCGGAGGTACAAGGGAAGGCCGAGATCGCGATTAATCTGTGGTCTCGGAGGAGACTTTCCCTGAAGGGAAGGGCGGAAGTATGTGTTTCACACATATATCCAATTCTCCTGTACCGACTCTCTGTGCTTCCACTCCCGTCTGCCCGACTAAGGTCATTAGTCAAGGTCTTGTTCTCTTTCTTGTGGAGAGGTAAGGCCCATATGGCATCTCGCGAGATCTGTTGCCTCCATCCCTCTGAGGGCGGTCTGGGTATGCCTAGCATTGAGATTCGTCAATATATGCTTCGCATTACCTTTCTAGACCGAATGTGTCGTGGGTCGAATGAGGAGGGTGCCTTTTGGAAAGAAGACGTCCAGAAACATTTCCCGTCCCTGAAAAGTGTGCACTCGTGCGAAGAAGAGGCCGGCTGTACACCACGAGCCGAGTGCTCTTTTTATCGTGAATGTCGTCGCGCTCCGAAGCTCCTCTTACGGGCTTCGGATGGCCTCTCCAATGCCCAGGCGTTGTCTCGCAAGGCATTATATCAAGTTTTAGTTAGGGGGTCCGTACAAGATGATCTGATGGGCGAGCTCGGTCTTACGAAGCAGGAGGCTCGCTCGATATGGCCTTGGGCGCCCGGGTTGAAATGCTTCAATAACGATGACGCATCACTCACCTGGCTGGTGATTCGTGAAGCCCTCTGGGTCGGCAAGAGACTTTGTTCAGCAGGCTTGGAGAAATATCCAAACTGTCGTCGCTGTGCGGGGGATGTCGAGACTATTGGTCACGCCTTCTTTCAGTGCAAGGCGGTAGTGCCGTTGTGCAGGTTTGTTGAAGGCCTCATGGTTCGCATGCTGCGGGGAAAGTTTCTTGTCCTGGAAGCCAGTTCTGTTTGTAGCAATGTGGTGCCGCAGATGACGAAGGCTGAACACTATGTGTTCTGTTGCTTACTAGGGGTTATGAGAGTCGTGATTTGGACGACGCGTCAGAAGGGATTCCATGAGGGCGAGAAGTTCACTTCTTCCCAACTGATCAGCTTAAAGTCAAGATCAGGACGGAAAGGCGGCGGCTCACCTCATCGGAATTCAACAAAAGGTGGGTGAATTTTGCGCGTATGTGCCGAGTAAAAAGGGCTGACCTTGAGTGGCATCTGGATGCCGGTTAGGCATTAGGATATTGTTTTCCTGGGTTCAACATAGGCAACCCATCCCGGAGTTAGGTTAGAATAGGGTTTTTGTATTTTTTTCTTTTTTTTTTTTCTATTCTGGTAAACTTAGCTAGGGTGTATTTGCTCATTGGTCCCCTTTTATTTCAGTCCCCATTTTTTTTCCTTTAGTTTAACTCCCCATCCCCCCTCCCTCGTTTTTTAGTGATGTCAGTTCTCTGGTAGATGCGGGGCGCCTTTCGTTTCGTGTGTGTGTTTTTCGTAATTGTTGTTGTGTATGAATGTGTGTGTGCCTGTGTGAATGCTTGGGTGTGGCCTTATTTTCATAAGTCCCGCATCGATTTCGTCCGGTTAACTGATATTTCTGCCACATTCAAAAGTTTGTGGGGGGTTTTATTACTAACACTATTTTTATTTGGTTTCTTGTAAATATATTTTGTCATTTTGTATATATTCATTGGGGATTTTTTTTTTAGAAGTTGTTGTTTTTATGCCCCCCCCCACAGACAATATTTGTACATAAGGGGATTATTTAGGTTTTTCATGGAGTCAAAGAAGCATTTTGGTGTATGTAGTAAGAAAGGTATGGATAAATGTGTTGTTTTGGTGAAAGGAATATTGTTCTGTATGATAGGGTCAGTGGTTGTGGCTAGCTAAGTTTTAATCTAAGACAAGTGATGACCGTCCTTTACCCCAACCCCTTTTTTGGCCTTGTGCCACATTTGTACATAGTACAATAAATAATGATGAGATAGTAGTATTCTTAATTGAATAAACGTTCTTACTGTCCCCCTCATGACGATAGTCCGACGAAGCTTCAAGAACAATCGGTCACTGCCGCTTAAAAAAGGACACTTGCTATTTTTTGAGGCTTATCTAAACACCTACGAGTCTCATGCCCTGCCAGAAATACTCATTGTCATAAATGTGGAAAACTTGGTCATTTTTCAAAGGTATGCAAGTCTTCTAAAACTCTATACAAATCCACTCGTCAAAATACTTCTGCAACTTTAGCCGCCTCCCCCGACTTGCCTTTCAAAAACTATTGTAAAAGTGAAAATTAACGGGAGGTCTACAAATGCCCTGCTCGATACCGGGAGCTCAGGAAATTTTATCAAAGAAAGCTTGGTAAAAACCAACAAATTGTATTTTGTACCCTCCCCCAGCAGAGTAACAATGGCAAACGCGTCATTGTCTGCGCAAGTAAGTGGTTATTGTTTGGTGGACTTACTATTTAATGACGTCTCCTATAAGACCATTAAATTATCTGTAATGAAAAACCTTTGTTGCGAAATAATACTGGGACACGATTTTTTGCAGCAACACTCACAGGTTGAAATTCCGTTTGGCGGTTCAATGCCCGCATTGAAAATTTGTGGATTGGCAACAGCAAAAATCCAGTACCCGTCACTTTTCGAAAACCTAACTGAAAACTGCAAACCCATAGCAGTGAGAAGCAGACGTTTTTCTTATAATAATAAAAAATTAATTGACTCTGAGATAAAAAGACTACTTGAGGAGGATATAATTGAGCCTAGCAAATCACCCTGGAGGGCTCAGGTAGTTATAACCACTTCTAGCAGCCATAAAAAGAGAATGGTTATAGATTACTCCCAAACCATAAATAGATTTACTCTTTTGGACGCCTTCCCACTACCCAGGATAGATGAAATGATAGGCGAAATAGCCAAATATCGTATGTTTAGCACTCTGGACTTGAAAAGCGCGTACCATCAGATCGCCATTAGACCTAGAGACAAGCCATACACTGCTTTCGAGGCGAACGGTCGACTATATCAATTTCGCAGGATTCCTTTTGGCGTTACGAATGGGGTAGCCAGCTTCCAAAGGATAGTCGACCAAATCATAACGGATGAGAAACTGGAAGGCACATTTGCGTACATCGACAACGTCACAGTATGTGGCCATAATAGAAAGGAACACGACGAAAATCTCAGACGGTTCATGTCCGCCGTCGATAAATACAACCTTACCCTAAATGACGACAAATGCTCGTTTGGACTGGACAAAATAAACCTACTGGGGTATACCATAAGCAAAGGTTTTATGGCACCGGACGCAGATCGATTGAAACCTTTACTCCAGACGCCTGTCCCTCACAACCAGCCTTCCCTTCGACGTGCTATGGGCATATTTGCTCATTACTCTCAATGGATTGCTTCGTTCTCAGAAAAGATACATCCATTGACACAAGTAGAGACGTTTCCTCTGTCCCATCAAGCCATTGAGGCATTCGAGGGACTGAAAAGGATATTGCGAAATCTGCAATTACAACAATAGACCAAAATATTCCTCTGGTTGTTGAAACGGATGCGTCAGACTGTGCTATTGCTGCTTCTTTGAAACAAGCTGATCGTCCTGTAGCCTTTTTTTCAAGGACCCTCTCACAGGCTGAACAACGACACCCGCAATTGAAAAGGAAGCCTACGCCATAGTCGAGGCATTAAGAAAATGGCGACACTACCTGATCGGACGCCACTTTAAACTTATTTCTGACCAGAAATCAGTTGCTTTTATGTTCAACTCTAAAACTACGAGTAAAATAAAGAATGAGAAAATAGCGAGGTGGAGAATTGAGCTATCTTGTTTCTCCTTTGACGTCAGCTACCGACCTGGCAAGGAGAACTTAACAGCTGATACACTGTCAAGAGCATGCTGTACGGCATCAAGCGGGGACGAACTCCGAACGCTACATAGCAATCTCTGTCACCTGGGCATTACTCGAATGGTTCATGCTGTGAGGTGTAGAAACTTGCCTTTCTCAGTGTAGGAGTTAAAAAGAATTACAAATTCTTGTCGAACGTGTGCTGAAATAAAGCCTCGGTTTTATAAACCCCAAACTGGCGTTTTAATAAAAGCAACACAACCGTTTGAAAGACTCAATCTTGATTTTAAAGGACCGCTACCAAGTAAAACAAGGAACAGATATATATTAACGGTTATCGACGAATATTCACGGTTTCCTTTTGCCTTTCCTTGTTCAGACATATCGGCTGCTGCAATTATACAATGCCTCTGCTCACTGTTCGCCATCTTTGGAGCCCCTGCCTATATACATTCGGACCGAGGGCTTCTTTCATGTCAGAGCAGCTTCGGCAATTTCTACAGGAACGAGGAGTAGCTATAAGCCGGACAACTCCCTACAACCCTAAGGGTAACGGCCAATGCGAAAGATATAACGGCATTATTTGGAAGACCGTTCAATTGACTGCCTCAAATAACGGATGTTCAATTGATAATTGGGAAAATCTCCTTCCTGTCGCATTATACGCCATTCGTTCCCTATTGTACCGGCACGAATGCCACCCCACACGAAAGGTTTCTACCTTTTCAGCGACGGAGTTCGGCGGGAGCTTCGCTTCCATCTTGGCTCTCGACCCGGTACTGTGTTTCTGAGACGACATGCACGTTACACCAAGAACGATCCCTTGGTGGACGAGGTAGAGCTTATAGAGGCGAACCCTCAGTACGCGCTAGTACGACATGCAGATGGTAGAGAGTCTAATGTGTCTCTCAGGGACCTAGCACCGGCCGGAGACGTACCCGGACCGTGGATAGCCCCTGAGGACAGACCAACTACCCCTGACACTGAAGCCCCTCCGGAAGATCATGGCACTGAAATTGTTCCTGACACGCCGTCTGACGACACTGTCTCCGTTGAGGCCCCGTCAGACACTTCGGATGGGCCAACACCTGAAACCCTGACAGATGAAGGGCTAGCACAGACTAAACGTGTTCATCCAGAGACTGACTCTGACGCGGAACGGCCTGCTCCACTGAGAAGGAAGCATTTCGGAGCAAGGTATTTTAGAGCCCACAGACAGGCTCGCACTGAAGAGCCTCCCTGTTCGAATACTCCGACCACGAATCATGGACTGCCGAGGCGGCCACTGCGAACTCGTAGGGAGCCTGGACATTTAAGGGACTTTCTTCCCTATCAGTGAGAAATTTGGTGGGGGAGAATGTTGTGAATATGGATTATCTCCTCTTAGATAATCCAAGCTATAAAAGCTGTATACTTCCGCTGTCAAGTCAGATAAGTAGTAGTATTCTTAATTGAATAAACGATTACTAGACAGAATCTCTTGTCCTGTTTTCATTACAATACATACATATATATGTGGGGTGGCGTGCATGCGCGGTTGTGTTTATGAATGTCGTGCATTACAAATCTTGAACACACACTGCATTTCGGAGTGTGTTCACTGTACGGAAATGAAACAATTCGATAAAATCTATCTGCATGAAGCTTCCCCGATATGTTTACGAGATTACCTTCACATAAATGATAATGTAGCACCATATATAAAACTTAAAACAGTACAGAAATAAGAAAAGCTCATGAAATAATTTATTTCTATTGGATAATAAGGATTGGAAGATCATTTGTGAATTTCCAAGGAAAAACGGATCAGTAATTATAAACATGAGATTTGAAATATTAAAGAATCGATTGTACAAATAAAAAGGCAATTCTATCTTTTGATATTTTTACACACACTGATTCTAATTTAAATAATTTATGTAATTGTAGCATAATAAGAGTAATAATTATAAAGGAACAGTTTTTGATTCCACGTTATCAAGTTAAAAGCAATTTCGTAATTTGATTCCTTTCTTTAAGTTTACAAAAATGAAACAATAATCAAGATAGAATACGTGTAAAAAATAATTGTTTATGCCAAGCACCAGAGAATTATCAGATTGTTGTGTAGTGTTACATACTCGTGGGAAGTAGTATGCACTGAATTGCCTCATGGGTAATAGACGTAGCTATGCAAACCACCTCATCTCTCTGTACCAAAGCGGTTTTATCACCTTATTTTTCCCTGGTACTGCTTTTGTTTCCTCACAATCTATCTTCCTAAGAGATTGTCTATATATGGGATGTTTTGACCTTTTTCTTTTTTCATAGGATCGTTCCTCCAACAGTAGTTCTTGTTCATTTTCAGAGTCTATATTACTTTCGATTTCACTGTCTAGTTTGTCTTGCATTGATATTACACTTTTATCTTGGTTAATTTCAGGCTCACTATACATTTTTTTTCATCGCTATCGTATTGCAATCTAATTTGGTCTGCATGCCTCTAGTAGGTTAGGATCATTATTAGAATCATTATTATTTTATGCCATATTTTTACGTTAGTGGCATAGGGTATGGTTAATGAGGCTCTAATTTGTCTACCCATGAGGGTGGACGGGTTTTCCGATCTTTTCCGATTGTTCAACCACTGGCATACTTCCTCGTCTTCAAAATATGATCCTTAACGCTTGTTTCACGGTCGAACTTCTTTTGTTGGAAACATGTATTAATTCTGGCCAGCCTGAATATGAATCTACCAGCATTATTAATAGTCTCACTCCATTAACATAGGCATGATCTATGTGTACTCTGTACCAAAATTGGATACACCATTTAATGTATTCTTCTACATATGTAGAATAGCGTGGCCACCATACCTCTAGCCTTAATCTCCTTTGCGTAGACGTTATTCCACAATGAATATCGTCATATATACTTTTTATAATTTTGCTCTTTTGCATTGCTAACGGAACCACTACGTCTCCATTGCAAATTACACCCCTTTTTACAGTTAACTTGTGTTTAACCTCTTTAAAGCGCTTTTCTGTCCACTTTATATTTTTTAGTGTTGCGAACACAATTTTTTCGTTAATTGTTAATTCGGCATTTTTTAAACTTATTCAAAACCATACTGGTTTTCTATTTTAATTCTTCGTCGTTAATAGCACGAACACAAATATCATCCTGGTAGCATATTATATTTTTTATATCGCAACCAATAACCTGCTCTGTAGCCCTTTGAAAAATCGCACTTGCAGTTTTAATTCCATACGGTATTCTTTTCCAAATTAATAAACCTATTGGCGTGTTTATTGTTATGACTTCATTAAAGTCTTCGTCAATAGTTATTTGGTGGTATGCCGACTTTAGATCAATTTTAGAGAATGTTTTACCCGCAACGGCGTTCAAATCTATTGAGTATTGGATATGAGACTGCACATATTTTACACCTATTTTGTAGTCACCACACATGTGCATATCCTCATCCTTCTTTCTTGGAATTACTAACAGGGAGGCCAATTTGCAATGAAAAGACGTCCATAATTATTTCCTCTTCATTTTGTTGAACTATCATTAGACAGTTCAACAAAATGTAGACATTTTTCTATCTATTTTTTTTACCTCTACCAAATCCGTAATTTTTGTACTATTAAATATTCAAATTAATTCTTGTTGCTGAACTAATTAAACACACTGTTTGAGTGACAACTTTCCCAGTTGTAAATGCATTAGATTCATTTCCCGATACTTTTCATTTTGAAGGCTGTTTACCAATTTCATTTAGATCAACTCCTCTTCAGTTGACTGGTTTTCCGATCTCAGTTTCTCAAATTCACAATATTTAGCGGTGTGTTTTAAACGAAGGATATATGTGATAATTGGTTTATTCACTTTTTGAGAAATATTCATAAATGCATTCACTGTTTTTTTTTCTTAGGTGTTATGTTTTTCCGTATTAGTTATCGTCAAACGTCATTTTCTACAACTGTCTTGAGTGTATAATTGCTGGAAATTTTATATTGCCCTCACAACCAGCAGTTGTCAACAAGAGGTTCGTTATTTGGCTTTCTCCTCCGAATGATTTTGAATTCTTTAGCTTTAGCTGCTAGTGTTCTAAGCCATGCTTGTGCGTATTTAGAATTATCAAGTAATAATTGTTCATTCGGTTCGTTAGATATCGGCGAAACCATTCTTGTGTTATCTACTCGCGGGAAGTAGTATGTACTCAACTGCCTTATTGGTAATAGCCGTAGCTATTTATAGTTTTTGTGACTACATATGTAAATGAGTCACCTCACAGATAAAAAGAAAATAAAGAATATGTAAAAATGTTGTAGATTAATTAGAATCTGAAAAAAATTATCTGGAATGAACTCGAACTCTGAACAGTATCGACAGTGGGGATTATGCAAGCCCAATTGAGTTTATTACTGTGTATAAATTTGCTGCCCTGCTCAATTCAGGTCCAGCAAGTCAATTTTAATAGTGAGTGAATATAAAATTTGTTACAGTTTTTAAAAAATAACTTGATTATAAAACGTAACTAAAATTGCTAAATTGTAGTATTTTCTTTAATTTCGCGCCGAAAAAAACAATTTTTTACGAGCTATTCAAGGAAAATATTTTTATAGTCATTATTGTAAGTTATAAAACACTATTTTCGGACACTTTATAGTTTTTAATTTAATACATAACCGTTGTTTTTTTTATAATTTTTCCCAGAGGCTAATCATGACTGTCATGATATTTTACTTAAATGGCAATTATCTTGCATCGAAAGAAAATGTTACTATTGTTACTAGTTTTCAGTTTTATTTTATTTTTTTTTAACCATTATTTCTTTCTTTCAAATCTTCCATCGATTCTCAATTTCTTTCTCTGTTATTCTCCCCACAAGGTTTTTATTTTGTATTGTATCTTCCATAGGTTTCTGATTTTTATCGCATATTTTCTCAGTTTTCCCTTTTAATTCCTTATCGTTCAATGTCTTTCGTTTATAATTCTATTATTTTTTCTTTCTTAACCCTATTTCCTCTTGCCGTCCTTATTTAGCTACAACTCTTTTACATGTTGAATTTTCTTCGTTTTATTTCTATTTCAAAGGCATTTCGAGACAATACATATTGCTTATCAGTAATTGCTTATCTCGCTATTTACCCAGTCACTCTCCAATGAAATGAGAAGGTCAATATTTCTGCGGGGCCATTGGTAAAAATTTTGGTAAAAGCGGGCTCGGGTACATTGCTTGTCTGTTAAGCTCAACCGAGTTTCTGTCCGTAGGCAGATCCCCGACTGAGTCTCCTTCTTCTCGAAGACAGAGGTCTTGACAATCGGAGCCAGGCAGCGGAATGCATGACTCCTCCTAGCTTTAATAAAGTCAGTATTTATCCAGTCCCCCACTGAGATGAAATGTAACGTAAGGTCGAGATTTCCGTGTTTCCACTCGGGCCATTGACCAAATCTTACCCAGTCCCCTTAATCGCAGGATCGGGTGCAATTCTTGCCTGTTTTTCTCAGCCGAGTTTCCGTCTGTAGACAGAGCAACGACTGAGTCACCCTCTGACCGAAGCCAGACAGCGGACTGCCTAACCCCGACGAGATTTGATTAAATCTGCATATCAACATTCTCCTGAATATATATGTTCAGGACAGATCCATTAATGGGGGAGGTGGATCATACCACATCTTCAATATTTTATTTCTGCCTGTTCTGTTCTTCCATACATATTCATCTTTGTTGTAATTCCCATCCTTCAGTTACTAGGCATGTGTCACATATTAGTATAATTCTTGTTTAAAATCTACTAAAAAGAAATATTTGATGATGAATTTTTACTCTGTTCACAGATTAGGACAGAAGAATGGATCGGCAAAAACTTGTTAAAAACCTAGACAAAAAAAAAACATTCTAGTGTCCGAACAATGTTGAATATGTAAAAGAAAAAGTGTATGCAATGGTATTTTAATGCAGAATCATGTGAATATTTTTTATAGATGAAACAATCTCTTCAAAGCAAGTGGCACTGTAATAATGAACCAGGGACATTTAAAGACAAGCCTTTTACAATATGTACTATATAATTAGAATTAGAATATATTTTTTCAATTCGCTTTACGACATTTAAGCTGCGATATATATCCCAATCTGCTTATATTTATTTCCATATCTCTGGAACTATACAGCCCCCTTATATCTCTTTATATAACAGAACAGATATGTTAATGTTGAAATGTTCTCGGTTCAATTCACGTCAAAAAATCAGTATTTCAATTATTAAGTTGGGCTGAGAGTTTTTAATACACTTTTGTGTGTATGATAAAGAAATGTTTATTTAACTTACAGAAATAAACTCGTTGATTTTTTTATAACATTCTTTGCTTTATATATAACGTTAGAAAATAACTTTGAATTAACTCCTGAAACATGTTTATTAAGTGATTCGTTATCTATTTTTCATAATACATATCAGATTTATTGTTCGAGTGAGCTGAATCCGGAACAACAAAAATATTTAAACCAAAATTTGAATCTCTACCATTATAAATCTACATAGAGCTGGGGATTTTTAATCTCAGAATTCGTGGGAGAATTGAGTTCCAATTTCGCATTTATTCCATAATATAGGTTTTACTTAATTAGCTATTATATTTCTCTAACTCAACAAATGTTGAATGTATAACTAATTCTAATTTCTGTTTTCCCTTCTTTACACTATATTAATTTTTATCTTATAAATTGTCCCCTGCTTTGTCACACTTTGTCACAAATAAAAATAATTGTTTGTACGGAAAATAAGGATCTACGTACATTAAAACGTCTTTAAATTAAGCAGCAGCAGACGAATTATCGTTGAACTTTTAAAAGGTAAGATAAACATTAATTCAATATTTAAACGCTACGGTCAATTTTGATTTCTTCTGTAGCTTATTGATGCCTATCGCATCTACTCGTTCCTAGCTATTGTGATGAAGGCCCAAACTAAGAATTCTCCACAGGAGCTAGTTTAAATGTGGCCCGATAGGGCGGCTTTTAAGCTATCTTAAATTTTTTGCTAGCTTAAAATTTTAAGCTAGCTGCAATTTGGGATACAAAAGGAGAATAAGAATTACTCCCCTTGAACCACGAAAGAAACAATAATAGCTACTATAATATATTAATATATATTTTTAACCTCGGATAATCTAGCAACCGTGAATCTGAGCTCAACAAAAATCATTGACTGTGCAAAAAATTTTCTAGGGCGTTTGAATGAACGATGAATCATTGAAATCGGACCAGTGGGAACGGAGGAGTTGCTTGGACACACACACGCATAAAAACAAAACACATGCACTGTACTTTATATATAAGATTAATGTACTTACTGGCTTCGGGCCATAAAATTGTCAATGTAGTTGGCTCATTTGATAAAGATATTGGCTCTTTAGCGAAACATATTTAGGTCGCCTTCAGAATGTAGGAAACTATTTCTCTTCAAAGCGTCATTTTCTTTAATATCTGTGCATTGTTATTCCTATCTCTGGTAAAGATAATAGAGTTATTTCCCTTTGCCTTCTCCACGCTTGCCTTTTCCGCGCCCAACAAAATCAGAATACTCATTTTTTTAAATATATAGATGCACAAGTAGTTATTAACAATTAAGTAGAGAAATGAAGATGGCGACCTGTTCATCATTAAATATGATTTATTTATTACACCAGTCATCCGTGTCAGCCAGTGCGCTTTCGACACCTACTTTAGTCACCGTCTTTTATTGTCATATTTAGAAATGCTAGTGTACATAGGTTTGCTGGTAATGGCCTGATTTCCCTTCCGATATTAAATTTCGTTGGCAGAAAATAAATCCAATTTTTTCGGTGGGTAGAAAGTGTGGGGGGGGGGAATTAGTGCAATTTAGCACCAGAAAACAATCCTATTTATTCATAAACTACTAAGCCCAGCACAATAAAACCTTTTATATGTTGAGATACTATTTTTTAAAAAATCCGATTCCTACTGCATTATTTCAGATGTAAATCTGGAGAGACAACAGAGTAGTTCGAAAGTAATAAATTGAATTCCGAGGGCAATTGTTATAGCATTCGGGTTAGCATCAAAGAATACACAATACTTCACACAGTATGGCTAAACTATATGGGTTAAAGACTTTATAAAATTTTCAAACACTATAAAAATTGCGTTATCAAGTCAGTGAAACTAACTGAAACTAAAACCTGTTGGTAACTGAAACCTGTTGGTAACTGAAACCTGTTATCATTGATACCGGAGTTTGAATATAAATCAGTTGATTTGACTTTAGATTATTTGTCAGATGAGCCATAGCATATAATTTATATTTATTCATATATAAGTAATGATTAGGATAATCTTTATTCTACTCATCTTTCGCGAGAGACTGAATTAGGGCCGCTAAAATGGAGGTTGAATATTGATATATGAATATCTATAATTACATACAAGTTCAGATGCAACTAAATATTGTTATAATCTTAACATAAGTATACTGCGAGGATGCCTATTGTATCAAAAACTTGTCACAGATTAACTCCCTAGAGGATTTTCATTGGGTAACCCACTACTCTGTGTCAGACTAAGTTAAGCTTATTAAATATGAAAGGTCTCATATTCATAATATTTCGGTTATTGTAACATCCCAACTTCTTCTGACGCCTGTCGTATTTGTTAACTATCCAGAAATTTTGAATATCATTAAAATGACAGAACAACAATATTGATTAAATACGTGTAGTTATCTGGTGATTGTAAATGTTATTTCTGTGCCCAGTAATTAAATTCATATCTTATGTTTCAGAGTGAAAAAGGAAAACAGTATAAAAAACGGATTGATTTGAAAGAATTAATTGAAAATACAAGGTAACTCTGAGTAATGACAGTGGAATGAGAACAATCTACCCACATTGATTGAATAAAATGAAAGTGAAAGATTGTGACAGATGATATATCAAGATGATATTTCCAATAAAACAATGATGCTAATAGCATACATTAGTATGCTGATTTCTTACGATCTCTCAAATTGAAATATATATATATATATATATATATATATATATATATATATATATATATATATATATAGTGGACTCTCTTATCGTGAACGATAAATGAGGGACAGCTTTGGATGATGCCTTTCGTTTTACACTTATGTATGTTAGCAGGGGCTGTTGAGGAGAAGATCAGGTAAGGGAAATACATATTTCATTTGTGCTTTCTTAAGTGTGATGCTAGACCAGAAGCTTCAGTCTAACGTTTTCAAAACCCTTTAAATTAATGGAATATTTCTTACTACATTCCTTTCGATATGATGCTTGGGTTTTCCAGGTTTTCAGATCAAAGTTGAGACGTTTCAAGTCTTTCTGGTGTTTGGTAGTTGTCCATACAGCACCTTTTTTGAAAACCTACGCTCATCCATTCTAACAACATGACCAGCCCACCTAAGTTGTTATATATATATATATATATATATATATATATATATATATATATGTATATAAATAAAAAGAAAGAACAGTAAGATATAAAATCCGGTGTTCTTATAGATATTTTATTTTTACAAAATAGTGCTCAATGTAAATTTACAGAGCATTAATATTATAAATTAATTGATTTAAAATATGGTTATTTTCGCTACACAGTTCAACCATGTTTCAAAAATAGAAGCTAAAAACCCTAATTTTATTTTTTGCAAATAAATTAAAAGCATTAGTTCTATTTCATCTTCAAGCGAATTTTGGAGTAACTTTTAAAATTTACCGGGTTTTAAATACACAGCTAAAATCACGTTTCCATGGTTACAGAATATTCTACTCAAATTGAACACGGGGTGTCTAGATTTTCCTTATGACAGTATCATTGTATCAGTTATTAGCTACATTTTGGTAAGGGGGTGAGGATGTATTTTACACTGAAACCTGACGTCGGTTGAATGGATGTCGTCTGAATTTAAAAAAAAAAAAAAAATTGTTAACGGTAAAAATTTTCAACGTCATCTTTTAAAATTAAAGATTTTTTTACAATACTTTTTATTTAACTACGATTTGAAATATTTTCCTTTTTAATTTTTATTTTACTATATTCTTTTTAAGAACAGTTAAATGTATTAGAATCCATTATATTATGTAGGATTATTTTAACATTAAGTTTAAGTATGTATATGAGGTTACATTTTTTTTTTTTTTTTTTTTTTTTTTTGTATGACAGCAAAAATGGTTACTTAATTTCACTGATTCAGTAAACTTTTTCTTTTATATATAAACCTATTATTATAATATTTCACATGTAAGTACTGAGGACATGGGTCATTCAAAAGCTTACATGTTATGGTATTTCATATTAATTTTATTTTACTATAGGTGTTATTTTTGGATTCTTTTTAATGCGTGTAGTATTATTTAAAAAAGAAATTTAGGTTAGAATTCATTCAATTTAACTACAATTTTAATTACAAATTCAAAATTACAACTTTAAAATTTTAAAATATTTTCATTGTTTAGTTTTAATAGACTATATTACTTTATAACAGAAGGAAAATTACTCATATTAATTATAATTATTTTTCCATATCAAAGTATATGTAAATTTTTTTTTTTTTTTTTTTTTTTTCTTCTTTTTAAATTTAAAATTATTTAAGTAATATAAATGGCACTTACTACAAAACTAGCTAAGTCATTTCTCAGATTTAGTAAACTTTATTTATTTATTAATTAATTAAATTATTTATTTCAAATATATGTAACCTAATTAATAAAGTTTCATATGTATGTATAAATAACAATGGGTTAGAATTCATTTTATTTTACATCATTTAATTTCAGTTTTTAAATTTTTAAAATTATAACTTTAAATTCATTAAATTTTTTTGTAGTACATTTATTATAGAGGTGTTTGAATTTTTAGGATACATTTTATTTAACTACAATTTTTTAAAAACGGTGTTTAAAACCCAAAACTAGCGTTTTAAAAAAATTTTAAATTTGGAAAACATAGAAAAAACATTTTGTGCCATTCAAAACTTTTTTATTTTTTTTTTTCCCCATATAATTAAATGGAAAATTTTTTTGACAATGGACATAAATTCCTTTCATTAATGATTCAGTAGCATTTCCCTTTGAAAATAAACTAAGTAATATATTTTCTCTAAAATACATAAAATTAAGTTATAGTTTAATATCAACAGAACTTAGAAAAAAATCATTATTAACCATTTGCTAATATTTAAATAAATTTTTTTACCAAAACCAAAAAAATTTAGACAATAGAAAAATTTTGATTTTTATATTTATTTAAATAAAAAAAGTTTGATGTTTGTTCGAAACCTTTTCAAAATTTGGCTAGTACAAAATAAATATTTTTTGAATTATTAGTATTTTCAATCGAAATATCTCTTCGATTGAAATACTGATAATTAAAAATATTTATTTTAGCCATGAATTCAAAAAGGGTTCAACCAACATCAAACTTCATTTAGAATAATTTAAATATAAAATCAAATTTTCTATTGTCAAAATTTTTTGGCATCTAAAAAAGATTTAAATAAAATGGTTCTTAATGTTTTTTGGAAGTTCTTAATAAGAATAACTAGATTTTGTAGTTTTTAAACGAAAATAGTGTAGTTTATTTATACAAGAGAAATGCTTATATATTAACTAAGTATAAAAATAAATCTTTACTGAATCAGAGGAATTAAATAGCTATTATACCAAATAATTTTCAAAAATTTTTTTTTAAATATGTTTTCCATTTTCATTTTTTATATAAAAAGTTTTGGTTTTTGCAGGAAAAATGTTTTAAACTGTTATTTAAAATTGATATTTTTTTAATGAGCATTAAAACATAAACACCGTTTAAAAAATTGTAGTTAAATAAAATGTATCCTAACCGAAACACCTCTATAATAAATGTACTACAAACACTTGAATGAATCCGATAAAACACCTCCTGAAAAATGAAATTATAACTAAAGCTAGATGATGTAAGGTAATGTATGACCCATTGTTCTTTGTACATACATATGAAACTTTATTACTCAGGTTACATATATTTAAAATAAATAATTTAATTAATTAATACATAAAGTTTACTAAATCTGAGAAATGACTTAGATAGTTTTGTAGTCTGTGCCATTTATATTACTTAAATATTTAAATATAATAGTTTAAAAATTGTAATTTACATATACCTTGTTATGGAAAATAATTATACTTACTATGAGTAATTATCCTTCTGTTATAAAGTAATATAGTCAATTAAAACTAACAATGAAAATATTTTAAAATTTTAATGTGGTAATTTTAAAATTGTAATTAAAATTGTAGTTAAATAAAATGAATTCTAACCTGTTCTTGGTACATACATATGAAACTTTACTACTTAGGTTACATATATTTAAAATAAATAAATAAATTAAGTAATAAATAAAGTTTACTAAATCTGAGAAATGACTTGGCTAATTTTGTAGTAAGTTCCATTAATATTACTAAAATAATATTTTAAAATATAAAGAAAAAAAAAAAAATTGTAATTTACATATACTTGGATATTGAAAAATAATTTTACTTACTATGAGTAATATTCCTTCTGTTATAAAGTAATATAGTCTAATATAACTAACAATGAAAATATTTCAAAAGTTTAAAGTTTGTAATTTTAAAATTGAAACTAAAATTAAAGTTAAATTGAATGAATTCTAACCTAAGTTTCTTTTAAATAATACTACACGCACTAAAAAAGGAATCCCAAAAAAGCAAATATAGTAAAATAAAATTAATATGAAATGCCATAAGATGTAAGCTTTTGAATGACCCATGTCCTTTGTACTTACATGAGAAACATTATATCACTAGGTTTTTATATATATAAAAAAAAAAAAAAAAAAAAAATGTAACCTCATATACATACTTAAACTTGAATTAATACATAAAGTTTACTAATTCTGAGAAATGACTTAGATAGTTTTGTAGTCTGGGCCATTAATATTACTTAAATAATATCTAAATTAAAAGTTTAAAAATTGTAATTTACATATACTTTGATAGGAAAAAATTTTTTTACTTACTATGAGTAATTATCCTTCTGTTATAAAGTAATATAGTCTAAATTAAAACTAACAATGAAAATATTTTAAAATTTTAAAGTTTAATTTTAAAATTTTAAAATTGAAATAAAAATTGTAGTAAAATAAAATGAATTCTAACATGTTATTTATACATACATATGAAACTTTATTAATTAGGTTACATATATTTGAAATAAATAAATTAATTAATTAATAAATAAATAAAGTTTACTAAATCTGAGAAATGACTTAGCTAGTTTTGTAGTAAGTGCCATTAATATTACTTAAATAATATTTAAATTTAAAAAAAAAAAAAAAAAAAAAAAAAAAAAATTTAAATATACTTTGATATGGAAAAATAATCTTAATTAATATGAGTAATTTTCCTTCTGTTATAAAGTAATATAGTCTATTAAAACTAAACAATGAAAATATTTTAAAATTTTAAAGTTGTAATTTTGAATTTGTAATTAAAATTGTAGTTAAATTGAATGAATTCTAACCTAAATTTCTTTTAAATAATACTACACGCATTAAAAAGAATCCAAAAATAACACCTATAGTAAAATAAAATTAATATGAAATACCATAACATGTAAGCTTTTGAATGACCCATGTCCTCAGTACTTACATGTGAAATATTATAATAATAGGTTTATATATAAAAGAAAAGTTTACTGAATCAGTGAAATTAAGTAACCATTTCTGCTGTCATAGTCATATACAAAAAAAAAAAAAAAAAAAAAAAATGTAACCTCATATACATACTTAAACTTAATGTTAAAATAATCCTACATAATATAATGGATTCTAATACATTTAACTGTTCTTAAAAAGAATATAGTAAAATAAAAATTAAAAAGGAAAATATTTCAAATCGTAGTTAAATAAAAAGTATTGTAAAAAAAATCTTTAATTTTAAAAGATGACGTTGAAAATTTTTTACCGTTAACAATTTTTTTTTTTTTTTTAAAATTCAGACGACATCCATTCAACCGACGTCAGGTTTCAGTGTAAAATACATCCTCACCCCTTACCAAAATGTAGCTAATAACTGATACAATGATACTGTCATAAGGAAAATCTAGACACCCCGTGTTCAATTTGAGTAGAATATTCTGTAACCATGGAAACGTGATTTTAGCTGTGTATTTAAAACCCGGTAAATTTTAAAAGTTACTCCAAAATTCGCTTGAAGATGAAATAGAACTAATGCTTTTAATTTATTTGCAAAAAATAAAATTAGGGTTTTTAGCTTCTATTTTTGAAACATGGTTGGAACTGTGTAGCGAAAATAACCATATTTTAAATCAATTAATTTATATATATATATATATATATATATATATATATATATATATATATATAAATATATATATATATATATATATATATATATATATATATATATATATATATATATATATATATAATGTCAAAAAAAAATTATTTTATATTTCTCTATATATTTTAAAATTTATCTTCCTCTTTTTAAAAATCTGATATGTTATGTGCATTCATATTGATGAATTAATTTTACTTTTATTTATCTGTTTAATGGCTAGCGTTTTTTTGTTTTCTTTGGGTTGTCCTTATTTATTATTGAAGTTTCCCTTTGTAAAGGACTCTTTATGCTTTTATCTATTTTAATTTATAAGTTAATCTATATTTAATTTTAATCTCTTTAATCTATTATAATTTAATCTATAATCTATAATTATGTTTTAACATATATGATTCTATCTAATCCTTTATATTTTAATCTATAAGTCATCTATATAATCTTTTAATTTAATTTTAAATTTAATGTTTTACCTTTTATTACTAAATTCCTCTGTTTAATATTAAAATTACATTTTAATTTTTCTTTTATCTACAATCTTTAAAACTCTTCGTTTTCTTAACTCTAATGAGTTTATTTTCTAATGTAATTTTTTCCTATTTGAACAAGAGTTATCATTTTAAATATAGGTCATTGTTAATCTTCATCCATTTTAAACTTCTGCCTAGACTTGTATATGTTCTCTCTTCCTGTCTCCCTTCACTACTTTGGTGTTTCATTTTCTATCTCTCTCTTAAATGCCTTTTCCCTTAATTACCGATTGCTCCTTCTTTCTTTCTATCCTTTTTTTTTAATTTTAAATTTAAAAAAAAATTACGATTCATTTTTTATCAAACGTTTTAATATTAACAAGCTACAGGGAATTTATCCCGATGAGCGGTATGGACATAAAATTGAGTTTCATTTTATGTAATTCATTATATATATATATATATATATATATATATATATATATATATATATATATATATATATTTGTGTGTGTGTATGTTTGGGTGTGTACGTGTGTGTATGTATAATAACATATACAACAGTGCCAAAGAAAAAAGAATTACAAAAGGAGATAACAAAATTTTATAAAAAGTCCCCGGATGACTATGAAATCAAGGTGAAACACAGAAGCAAGAAACATGCCATGAATTAGTGATGACAAGGTGAATGTTCTGTGTAAAAAAGAGGCATTTTTACCGACTAAAGATCATAAGTATGATTTTAAAAACAGGCCGTCGTATAGATTATTGAAACCATCTAAGAGTGATTCGGGAAAAGTTAGTAAAATTATGTTACAAGAGAAATGTTATATCTTGAGGAAAACTGTCAAGGTGAATCGATGGCGTAAAACAAATGACTGTATAGAATCGTTCAATAATATCACAAACAGGAAAGGGTGCACGTTCCTGGAAAATTATGTTCCTTGATTTTGACCCGTCTATTACAGAAAATAAGTAAAATCAGTAGATCTGGCAAGATAATTTTTTGATATCCCAATGAGATATTGTGGAAGGTCAATGTTATTCTATAATGAAGAAATCTGGTACAGAAAATGAGAGATACAGGCAAGTTTCAACGTTCCAATAGGTTCATTTGACATTACAGATGCGAGTGAGCTGGTTGGCATATACATCCAAAATGAAATGAATCTGGCTGACAAGGATGAGATTGTCTATACAGGGATGATGGACAATGATGTAAGTTGTTTAAAGATCTGAAATTGAAAATAGGGATAGGATTTAACCTGAAAAACGAATTGGACCTAGAAACAGAATTAATGAGGCTATACTGGTAGCATAACAGTTAACTATATGTCAACGAAAGCACCCCAGAAAATGGTATCGAACAAATTCCGAGAGGGATAGAGCATAGAATGTCAAGGAATTCATCGAACATTGAAATATTTGTGAAGATTAAAAAGAAGTATGAAAAGGCGTTAAGAATGGTGGGATATGAGAGATGTCTTGTATATAAAGAATAAAAAAACAGCAAAAATGTAAAGAAATAGGAAAAAGAATATCATCTGGTTTTTCAAATTAGGAATTGCTTTAATAAAGGATCGGGACTGTCAAAGATACAGTAAAAATAAATTACAGTTCTATGAGTAATGTGGAAAAAAATTTAAAAAAATGCACAACAGAAAGGTATTACTCGGCAGAGAGAATAAAGAGCAAAGGTGTAACCGAAGAGATCTAGATAAATGTCCTCAGAAAGAAAAAAAAATGTCAGTTTAAATGTGTCGTATATTAGGAAACAGAGGAGAGTGAAGGCTGTCAAAAATATATATATTGGTTCGACAGAAGGATCATTTAAAATAATCATAAAATGCCGATGGAGACAGTCAATTACAAGACTAGCCCAGCGCTTTCAATGTACGTTTGGGAGTTAAAAGAAAAGAAGCTAGAGCAGAGGTCAAATGGGAAGTAATCAAGAAAACAGTTAACTATGGAAAAGGATCAAGTTTTCTAGTTCAGAATATGGGGAGAAATAAGCGATAATTATGTATAAAGAACCAACGAACTGAAGATTCGTAGGGTGATACCATGGTAGATTGGTAAGGTTGTTATATCATTTTAAAATAATATTTAAGAATATTGCTCTACGGAATACGTAATTTAAATTCCTAAAATCTACTGGATTTGGTCGATTTTGGGGTAGACTATCTCGTAAACGAACATGTTCACATATTTTATTATGTTCAGAGAATAGGATATCATAGCCCCCACAGAATTGGAATTCAGAGTGCCAACCAAGGCTAGAGTACACATATTAGCTAGAAGAAATTTGTCCAGGTTTTAGGAATGAATAAAAAATATTTATCAGTTATGTTCAAATTATACAATAAAGACTTGTTTATGCACATATCTATCTAAACTGAAGAGAGAGATCCTCCATTTCCTTGAATAATGGCCACTACGGACGTGACACGGAGTCATCAAGGTAAAAAAGTCATTGTGAGGGCACGCTACAGGTATATCGACAATTATTGAGTATATGCCTGCAGGTAATTTAGTGAAATCTGCAACCAATTTCAAATATTTTCAATGAGGTTTAAATCTGGCGAATGTGAGAGCCAAAAGAGAACTTTAAAATCAGCAGCATGTTTCTTGAACCACTTTAGTGTCACCGCTTAAAATGGGGATTTGTGTTATCTTTCTAGAACAAATCGCCAACAAAAAACATTGGTGCAACTCTTCTATAACAAGATCTGTGTATGTCATGCTTGTCAAGACAGATTCAAGTTTCCCGAGAGATCCTTGCAAACTTCAGCATAACACTCTCACACAATTCATCCATCACTAAATTGTACAACATATTGCTGACAGGCTGGGTACATAACTTCCGCATATAAAATCGACTAATTTAAAAAGTTGAAAACCCAATTTAATTTCAGTCTTACACGGTTTAATGTCGATGATACTGGATCAGGTGGTGTGGAGTATCTACAGGGTAATTTAAAAATAACTCCCTATTTTATGTATGATGGATTCTCCCGGCTAACTATAATTTTTAAAATCAGGCGAGTCCATCATACATGAAATAGGGAGTTACTTTTCTTGTTACTCGACGACAAGGAAATCCGATGTAATGCAGTGTACTCTGTACAGTATGTTAACTAACTTGTTGAACGGCACAGATGCTGGATTATGATGATGAGTTTTTTGTATTATATTCGCCTAGTGTTTATCAAAAATAACAGTAGAAAACTGGTATTTGTTTAACAAGTTTATTACCGTTTGGTACAGGGAAACATAATGTAGAATAGAAAACGTGGAAGAGAATGTTTCGTCGTGAATGTCTGTTTTCAGCCAAAGCAACTGCTGCTACTGTTCCTCCTGCTACTCCTCTTGATGTAGGAGTATTTTTATGTGTTTCGTCCGACGGCCGAGTCCAAACTTGTAGGGAAATATTCTCCTTCGCATCAAAGCAACAGTGCGCATCCGCAGTTTTCAAATGCTGCTGAATGACATAATCAAAATGTTAACTTTGCACGCCACTTCAATCAAAAGGTTAGGAAGGAAGCGCCCATCAATATTGGAAAAGGCGGTAACAACTCGTGAACTTGAGAAACCTATTTTCCTGAAAAATTGATTTAAGAGATATTATTTTATAAATTTTAACTGACAGTAACATTGGCTGCTCAGTCAATGAATGCCGAATATTTTCTTATAATGAAAATATTATCATTAACATATATGTAATCTCTATTGTGATAAGATAAAGAAAAAATAGGAAACGTTTATCAATATGAGATGGAGAGAAAAAGAAGAAACACATACTGGTATTTTTATTTTTGTGTTTGATTTTCAGTGCTTAAGTAGGTTTCACGTGCATTCGATTTGTATAATTTGATGTCGTTTCGAATTCAAGGAGAGATGCTGTACCTCTTTGAAGTTTGAAGAAATTAACGGATTCCAAGCAAACTGACAAACTGTCTATATTGCTTTATATATTTAAGTGTATAATAATTCTATTTTGCCTATGTAGAATTACTAATTAATATATATATATATATATATATATATATATATATATATATGTGTGTGTGTGTGTGTGTGTGTGTGTGTGTGTGTGTGTTTAAGATGGCAAAAACTTATATTATTGCAAGACTGCCGTTCAGACACAGACACACAGACATACGCACGCACACAGACACATATATATTTCCCTGATAGCTATAATCTTCAATTATTCAAATGCAATAGCAATCGACATCTTCAGACGCCTTGATCCAATTCCCCGTTCTTCTCTTCATCCTTTCATCTATTACGCCCCTTTACTCTTGCTCTCACTCTCTGTAAACCCATTGCGTGTGCCTTATTGTAAACAACTGCAGTATACAAAAGAAAAGAGAAATGAATGTATGAAATATTGGTACAAAGGAATCCAAATGTAAAATGAAAAAAATGTAAAGAAAATGTTATCCGAGGAAAGGTAAAAACTGAAAAAATATGGACGTCTAGAAATAAGAGTCATCGTGTATTTATAAAGGGGAAAAAGAAAGAAATTTAATTAAGTTAATTTTGTTTTAAATCACGTCAACAACCAATTAAAAATCGTAAAAGACACCTGAAGAAGGGTACAACAATCGAACCCTTGTAAGTATAACAACCAAAATGATCATACTAGTTCAAATGAAAAGGTCCAAATGAAAATAAGAAAAAGTTTTGTTATACACGTTGCTCCTGTTGAATATAGTAGGGTATTGCATGACTTTTCTTTGTGTCGGTTCTCATCTGTTAGACACTTCTGAAAAACGTGTTCATTAACTTTACACAAATTATAATACTTTTTATTTCTAATGACAATTTTATCTTTCACATTTGTTTTCAAAGACAGATTTCGTAACTTGAAAAACATGATTTTAAGGAAAATTTGAAATGATAAACAAAAATGTAAATCTGAACTTGATTGAACAGTGCTACTAGTTGACATGGAAACTCCTTTTCTTCTATTCATTTAAAAAAAAAACTGAATAAAATACCTCGTAGGAACTTTCTCCTATGTTATTTATTTTTCCCTTATGTAGTGTGATACTGTATTGCGATTAGTAATTAGTTAAGCTGGTCTTTCCATTTCTGAAGGCCTCGATGAAACACCATTGTCCTCCTCCGATAATAAATATAATTTTTACTTTTCTTGTTCGTCATAATATTCTCTAACTTACATAACTCCCTTAAGGAGCGTGTTTTAATGCAGAAGTTTGTTGACGAATTAATTTAGATTATTCGAGTTCGTTGAAAAAAGTACAAATATAATTGTTATATTTTATTTATGAGGTTCATTTAATCGTATGATGAAATGATACATTTAACCACACATGATTTATTACTGTTTGATCAATAGTTTCCAATTTTTTCTGCTTTTCTTCTTCTACTTTTATTTCTTCACTGTGAGTACTTCAGCTGATTGATTGGAAAATCGATGGCTTACTATAATACAATTTACTCTTTTATATATTTCAAATACATCATCAGTGAAAGGCCGATTGAGACCTTTCCCTATCTACTTGACTCCAAATGGTTTATATGTATATTTTATGCATATTCATATATATTTTATGTACCTTTTTATTTAAGAGAAAGGAGTAATCCAATTCCAATCCTTTTTTGTAATCTACTTATATTTTAAAAATCTGTCAGTTGCAAAACAACTGTTTGAATTTGTAAAATATTAAGTTGATCGGAAAATAATGTCCGATTTTAGAATCAACTTTTATTCCTGAATTAATGTATTTAAACTGTGTATCAATCAGTCTCAATTTGTAAGATAAATATAAGAGGTACATATATATTAAGAAGGGACATAAATTCAATATTAACATTGTCACAAGATATTATTTCACTTTTTACTCCTTCTTATAATCATTTTATTGATATTTATTCATCATCTTTGTATATCTTGTAATAATGCCGATTAGAAAATTAATATTTTAAGAAAATTAGCATTAATATATTTTTATAATAATGTTCTTTTTGTCATTATTTTTTTTTAATATCATGTCCGTTCAGGATGTAGGCGACCATGGATCTCAACAGATTCCTTTTTTATCTGTCGAATTTAATTAGGGTAAGATAATGATTTCCTGTTGTCTTCTGTTTGGAAGTAAGTTTGTCTTTTATTTCGACTGGCTGCCAGACAACGCATTTTACCACTAGCTGTGAGAAGAGATGAATTCATGACTTTCCCAAGGACATTAATGTAAAAGAGAACGCAACAGACTGAATCATCAATTCCACTTTCTTTACTGGTAACGGTTATACTATTGTCATTCGTATTTATTTAATTCAAAATGATATTTTTAAAAATTTTCTTGTCCTTATCGATAGCATTTACATATCCTCAAAATCAAAGTTACCTATCAGTCTTTTACAATAAACACAATACAAATAAATTATCTGTTAACTTATTTGTTAGTATAGGCTGCACAACTAAACTTTTAAAATCATCACGCTTATATTTCCTAAATGCAGCAATATTATCATAATTATTAAGACAACTATCTGTTTCACTGTAATCAGCAGAATCATTCTAATTTTTCGGATTATAATCGTTCATTATTGAAAAGTCACAAGTTTATACTTACTGTGAAACTTTTATTAGGAAAAATAGCAAATGAAAGATACCATAAGAAATAGCGGTGTTGACAGTTATAATTGTCACTTTTAAAATTCTTCATATTTACGAAGTTTAACTTTGTAAGTGAGCAATACATTTGTGCTGTGTAAATTTCTCTGCTTTGAAAATAAATCAGTATCCTGGTATTGTTTCATCATTTCAAACATTGACAACGTATGGCAAACACACAGCTACGTAAGCCTGTTTTATTATTTATCTTAATTTACGAAATGTGAGGTGTCGTAAGTTAACCCAGTACATCCGAGTTGGAATTCCATTTGAGTCTGCGCAGATCACACTCTCAAAATAATGACACTGAGAAAAGCATGAATTTAACTTTGCTTATTCTTATGATGGACATCTTGACTGTGATTTAATAACTGCCATTTTTATGATGGACCTCTTGACTGTGATTTAATAAATGCCACGAAACGAAAACAATGTAAATCTGTTAAAATTGTCTTAACTACCTAGAGTGTGACAAGGAAATTACTACTATAGCACTGGAATTGGGTGACTACTGATTATAATTAAGAAGCAAGAAAATTTCGTCAGTTAAACTCTATGTGATGTCAACCCTCTGGTATAACAGTGAATAATGGAAAATTTCTTTACAGATAAAGAAACGATGGTAATGCGGTTCTAGAGAGAATAGCATAGACTGAAAACGTGAGCAACGACGAAGTTTGAAAGAAAGAAGGAACTAAAAGGACACTCATATTTAAAATCAGAAAGAGAGTTGAAATTTATAGGCTATATAAGGGGAAGGGGGCTTGGATGACTTGACTTTCCCAAGACATAGTGAATGCTTACCTAACTTGTCTGTGTGAATGGATGGCAGAGCGAGAATATAGAGAAATGGTAAAAAGTCAAGCGTTGCTTAGATCTACAAGGAACAGAATGTTGTGGTGACTCCTGATCGCCTATAATTTTTAAGGAATACGACACAAAAGATCTCCGAGCACCCACTTTAGCGTTCATTATTAATTTTGGCTGTCCAAGAGCTTAATGTCAATAATTCTGCTGTCATTCTCTGAAATGCTTGACATTGGCTTTTTCTGTCTTCAATATCAAATATCAATCATCCGATTGGTGAATAGTTCGATCACCATCGATTGGGCTGTAGGTTCGTTATGTACGTATTGTTGAAGCACAGTATAATTCACGTTTCTATTCGCAACCTATTCTGTCTCCTACTAGACATTAATCCCTCTCGATTATGTGCCTGAATGTGTAGACGTCTATTTAAAATATTTTCCATTAAGTGTCTGCATTAACTGTCTTCACAATAGCCAACTAGGAGCTACCTGTGACTTCTTGTCGTCGCCAATTTCCGCAGCCACAAAATATTTTCTTCGTCTCTTCTCGATGTGCGCAACACATTAAAATCAGTGAGATTTGAATGAGACATAAGTGAGTTACTACTCCGACAGACACAGACTGATATATATATATATATATATATATATATATATATATATATATATATATATATATATATATCGTGAGGGGGACGAGAAATGGATTCTAGTTGCCCCTAAGAAGTTCGAACGGTCGAATCGGTGATTTTATGTAGGCTACAGCCGCTAAATCAAACGCGTGTTACGTTACGGCGTTGTTGTGCGAAGCAAATAATTTCTGTTGTCGCTTCCTAACATTATTATTTTTTAGAAGCCAACTTGTACAAGTGCAGCTGAGAAAAAAGGCAATGCCGCCCATCCACTAGAACAGGAAGGCTAACATGTAATATATTCTAGTTTATTCCATGTGATTATCGACACTGACGTCCCAAATTCAAATTTGTAGAGGTGTTGCTAAGTAACACTCCGTGTCTCGACGTCATAGAATTACCCAGATTTATATCAGTATTTTCTTTTGTAGGGAAATTTGACATTCTTCAATTTACAATACGTAATATAAGATACTGCCGCCCACCGCGGACATCACAGTAGCTTACCACTTGTCTTTAATGGTCGTAACCAGAGACATCTGTATAGAATTGACGACACTGACTTAAATGACAGTTTAACGTGTTTTTCTATAAATTAATTTTCTCATAACTTTCGTCAAGTCGGTTAGTTCCAGTATTATGGAAAATGTATTACTGTTGGTGTTGTCACTTCGTAGTGTCATTGATTTTCACAGACATCGCATATAGAAATCTTTATGCTGAGAGGTAACCAGATTTTACCAGCATTCAAGCGTCCCTGTCAACGAGCTGTGGTAATGTCTCTTCTGAAAACCAGAACAAAACTAACAAACTCTGTTGGTAACTAAGAACCGGTTTAGTGAAACTAAGTAGTATATAAGGAATAAAATATTAATAATCTTTCTAGCGATTTTTTTGTCCGGAAAGTTCGATCAGTAATTCGCAGACATATAAGGAACTTTGATTCTCACGCTATATTCTTGTCTTTGGGAATGTCTCTCTGTGTTCATTACTGGCATATGCTGAGACAGCCAAACGAGTGGACTCAAACAAATCCCGTCTTCTTGTCATCTATTCCTGTTCTGCTCTTTTCTATTGCGCCTGTCGCGTTTATATAAAGAACGTTCCTCATCCTTGACATCCATTTATTGCACATTTTTCGATGATATTCTTATGAACTTGTTCAATAATACATGACCCCTTTTAGAATTCGGTCAGATCGATCACCGAACTTTTGAAATTTTCTTAACGAATTTTGTAAAAAGAAAACAAGAATTCTTATTTGGAATGTGAAAAATTTCAGAAGTTCATAAATCTTTTTCATATTATCCCGAAGTTAAGTAAGTGGGTTGGGAAAGATGTAGTTTTACTAAATCTTAATGATTTATACTTGGTTTATTTCAGGTACAAAACTTCATAGAGTCTTCTCCAAACACATTTTATGGCTTCTAATTATATTTAATCTATTCTTTCCTCCCTTATTCTCATCGATACTTAACTAGTTTCCCTGAGTTTTTTTCACTGTTAAAATCTTAATTATTTCTTGCCCCAAGCCGTCATTAGGCATTCAAATGCAATAAAACGTTATATATTATATTTACACTTCTGTTATATCCAATCATTCAGTAAAATACTGAATCATTGTTATATACTTTATTATCAACGACTTGAACACCTCGAGGTGGTGTAATGGTTAGAAAGCATGTCTTGCTAAATCAGTTACGATTAAGTAGGGAGTTCGATCCTCACTGGATGCCCCATACTTTTGCCCTTGTGCCACATCTAAGCCGTGTTTAGAAAATCATTATTATCAATGAATTGCCATATCTTCTAAGGAAACATGATTTCCTATTGTCGTCTCCATGGTTTTTAATTCAACGTTGTCGTTTGTTCTACGTAAGATGGCACACATGGTTATGGAGTCTATCCTGATATTTACGTCATAGTTGGTGGAAGGTGAGATGGATGCATGCCTTAGCCAAGAACATTTGTGCAGAATTGGACAGCAGACTGAAAAAAGCACTTTTTGTGAACACGATGGATTTACTAAGAATTGGTATTTTTCTTATAACTAAAGTTGTATCTGTTCCCATCACTTTCATATATGATTTAATGATTTTTAAAGCAGTGTTATATAAATATATAACAAAGTAGCAAGATAGCCTAATCGTCGCTAATTCTCTTTGATAGATATTTAGAACTTATTCTTATTTATTAGAACAGAATAAGTAAAGCACATATAATATTTATTTATAATCAGAATGAAACTCAACAGTCAGCTGAGCAACTCATCTGATATTTGTGAAGGTTTTCACGATTGTTGCTCCATTCTTGGTTTGGCAAGGCATTATTCTGGAAATCACTTCTTAGAATTTCTTACTAGTTTAATAAAACTAATTTGTAATGACATAAGTTTTACAGTAACATCCAATAGCTCTTTCTCACATACACACATATATGTATACGAAACTTAATTTTCTGCTTCTGTGGTTAAAGATAAGATTAAATTGTAAACACTGAAAACTTATCCCAACTTCAAATGGCATGGTATCTTGACTTTGCTTGTTTAAAATAACTCGAGAAGAATGAGATGATTTAAACTTAGCAACTGGAATGTAGAAGTGTTGAATATCTAATTTTCATATCAGATCAGTGCAAATAGCAGACATCAAAAATAAAAAGAAAGAAAAAATTTGGAGGATTCCGTATCAGTTTATCACTTCAATAGTGTAGACATGCTTGAACAGATTTATTATAATCTTATTTACGCAGATTGTGTGTGTGTGTGTGTGTGTGTCTGTAACGTTTATATATTGGATCGGATTTCCTACATTTTTCAACCGATTCCAACAAAACTTCACAGGACTACATAAAATTACCTTGTGGTGGTTCTAACAGCGCCAAAAATCGGAAAAATATAATTGTTTTTGCACAAAATCAATTTGAAAACACGATTAAGAGACACCGTGAAAATGGAAGGGGGACAACTCACATCGGGTTGTTTGTGTGTGTCGGTTCCTTTAAATATTGGAGCGATTTCCTATATTTTTCAGCCGATAAAACAAAACTTCACTTTTTTTTTTATTTATAATAAAATTCTATTCAATCAGTAGACTCATAACGATTGAAAACAATGTTTTTGTTTGAGTTTGGATTTGACCAATTCGTAAAAAAAAAAAAAACTAATTAAGACATGCGTATCTGTCAACCTTAAACAATAATGTAACGATCTCTACTGATTGTACGAATACAAACATCGGATAAATTCTTTATCTTTAGGGAAAGATAATGAAATCTAAACATACACAAGTCCTACCTAAAAATAATAACCGGAACTGGAAACTACTTTAAATACACATGGTGTCCAGTTTTTTTTTTTACTGTATTCAATAAGTAAAAATCATAAATTGTAATTTTTTTTTGGCATGTAGTGTTTCTTATTGTCTTGCACACTTTTTTCTTTATTTTTACATTCAGAACGCTTTAAAAACTCCATTTACAAGACAATTGTTTATAAAATTATTCTATTCAATCGGGAGACTCATAACGATTGAAAACAAGGTTTTTGTTTGAGTTTGGGTTTGACCAATTCGTAAAAAAAACTAATTAAGACATGCGTGTCCGTCAACCTTAAACAATAATCTTTGTCAATTTTATTTTTCAGTCTTTATGATGGTGGATACTTGATTTATCTCTTACTGTTATATCCCGGGCAACGCCGGGCTCTACTGCTAGTTAATCAATATAAGTCATAATTAATATAAGTAATAATTAATATAAGTCATTTCCACGTATTTGGTGAAAACTATACTTCCTGGTATACTGACATGTTTTGCGCTTATATCATTATTTTCAGTTTTGCTATAATTGTTACATATTTTAAAGCACATTTTCAAATGTTGTCCCGTCGAATGAAAGATAATGCTTTTTATTATGTTTGTTTCATTTGAGCTTTGATTATTTCTTTACGGTTACTCCAGTAGGGCATTTAGTTTTATATACTCATATTTCTCCTATGTTGATTGTAGTAATTTGGCTGTTTGTGATGTGAAGACAAATATGTATAAGAGTTGATGTATTTTTAAATGAACAAATCTATATTTCGTCATATTTTATAAAAACATATTTTCAAACATAAAATCAGTAAAGCAAAACTTGCGAAAATATTAAGAAAGCTTACACTCGTTTTGTGTACAATTGCACACGTATGTAAATTTAAGTTTTTGTTTCGCAAAGAAAGACACGGCATTTACGTGAAAAGCCAAGAAACCCTCCCCCAAATGATTTCAGATGCTTGGTCATATGCATGCATATATTTGTTACTCTGTGTGATAAGGAATAAATTCATATGTAATCAAATATAGTCGATAGAGGGTGCGATGAATAAATTGTCGCCTACAAATGAAAACACTAATATATTTACTAAAATTACACAAAAATATCTTGAAATGCTAAATAGTAAAGTTTTTCAATAAAATCACCATTAGCATCAACTACGTTCTGCAGGCGACTTCGAAATCTCCTGCAACTCATCTGGACGGTCTCCTTGTTTAAGTTGGTGAATGCAGCCCCAATCTTTGCTTTCAGTTCATCTTTGGTGTTACAAAGAGTTTTGTTGACCTCTCGCTCGACTGTGTCCCACACATAATAATCAAAGGGGTTGTAGTCTGAGGAGTTAGGTGGCCAGGTGTCGCATAAATTGTCTGACAGCCTTGATTGGGTTCTCCTTCTTGTGTGGCATGGTTCAGAGTCCTGTTGCCAGAAACAGGGTCTTCCAGCATCCACCCACTTGACTCAGAACAGCACTACCCCCCAGAGGCACCTGATGTAGGCCTCCGTGTTGAATCTGAGGCCCTGTGGGAAGATGAATGGATGGCAATCACTAGTGATCACTCCAAACACCTTCGTAATCATCATTGGATTCACCCGACTTTTTCCGAATTCTCTGCACTCTCTGCAAATTGACATCCAAACATTGTGAATTGTTCGTATTGGAGCTTCCGGCTCGAATGCCAAGCAATACAGCATGCTGTTTCCAAATTTCCAGTCGAGTGAATTGCGTCATGGTCCTTTTATCTCACAGATGTTACCCAACCAACCCTCTGGCTCCTCAAAACAGATGCTTCGAATAGAGTTCGTCATCCCAGGAAGGCAGTTCATGTAGGAGAAGGAAGGCTGATTTTAAAACTCCATTGCCTTGCGTTTATATCCAAGCATGGAATGGTCTATGGAAGTAAATCCAGGCAAAAAATCCGGTGTGGAGTCTCGAAGACGGTTGACTATCAACACTGACGACCTTCCGGTAACTCCTGCATCCAAGCCGGCCCCAAATGTAATGCCCTGTATTCCTTTGGATCTTGTCGGTACGGTCGGGATGGGTCAATGTGGTCTGGGCAGCACACAGTTTCCAAATAACATCTCCTAGGCATGCGCCCAGGAGAGGTCACTCCAGTCTCACGATCCGCATTTTACGGATTATAACTCAATACACAACTGGCGTTGAGTTGGGCACCAAGGATTGTCTTCGACAGCGGGAGGGGTGAATGTATTATATTTGTCAACTACTGCCCACTTCAAGCCGGTCAGACCCGGAGAGTAGGGTGTTGACTCGCCACAGTCTTGTCTGCTTCAGTTAGCAGCTATAAGCTTTGGGCAGCTTATAACTGCTAACTTAACAAGCTGACCGATAATCGTGCACCAAACCAACAGAAAAATGGAAAAAGAATTCAGCTCTTCGTATGGCAAGCTAGAATGTGCGAACCATGTACACAGGTCTATCTGATGACCTTCATAAAACTGATGTCATGGGTCAAGATGTTTCTGCATCTCTATCAACCAGCATAAATGACGTGTTGCTTGAAGTCACTTCACATATATAGGTTCTACTATTTCCAAAAACTTATCGCTTGGAAAAACATCTGGAAAGATTCCATCTCGCTGAATACGACGTATCCACGGCATCACAATGACAAATTTACAAACATTGTCGTGCTGGAGTCGTATGAATGACGGCCATATGCCAAAAGACATGTATGCTAGCTGGTCACGGGACATCATCCGGTAGACCGCCGCACACTACGTCTCAAGGATGTTTGCAAGAGGGATCAGAAGCACACAGGTATCGAACTCTGCTAGCTTGGAACAGCTAGCAGACGATCGCAGCAGCTGACACCATGCTTTCACAGAGGAGTCACAGAAGTCGGGGAAAGGCGAAATCAACCATTGGAGATAAAAGGAGAACGAAGGAAGCAGATGTAGCAATATCAACCCATTCCACATTCCAGCTTCATCTATTATACCTGTGGAAGAGAGTACCATGCAAGGATTGGTTTGATAAACCACTCCAAAAAGGATACTACCATTATCTCGCGAGATACTACTTCATACATACTGCTTATATATATATGTATATATGTGTGTGTGTGTCTGTGTGCGAGTGTTTGTTTTTTTGTTAACGTGCATCTATCTAATTACATATGACGTGGACATATACAGTAAATTGTTAGAAGCTGTCAAAATGATATCTATATGCATAGATAACAATTTTCGTACATGTAATTTCGATATTGTCTCTGTGTATTCACTGCAAGGTAAAATATCTCTTTTCCGAACAGGTTTTATAACTTCAAATAAAGTATTTAAAATTAATATCGACAACAGCTCTTGGTATATACATTATGGACATAGATTTATCATGATATATATTTAATTTTAAAGGGAAAAATGACTTTTGGTGTAATTCTTGTGTTATTTCCTTTAGTCGAATTGCCTTTTAGTTCGTTTTCTATTTTTTGTAGCTGAGTGGTTTCTGCTTCTATCTATATATCTATCTATTTCTCTGTGTGTGTGTGTGTGTGTCTGTATATATAGCTACCGTTCATATGTATGCAATCATATGCGCGTAGTAGTTTAAGAACTAAAACAATGCCTTTTAATGTTAAAGTTTCCGGTAGATAGAATACCGTTGACAAAAGAAGAAAAGAATCCAAAAGAAGGGAAGGATAAAAAGGAGCGAAGAAATCAAACAATTGAAATTAATAACAAAAGCAATGAATGAAAGGATTTGAGAAATTATGCAAACACAAATACTTAATTAAAAAATAAAATGCTGCATAGAACTAAAGAAAAATGACAAAAGAAAAAAGACTTTTGAGAAGAAGCTGGAAGAAAATAATATGAAAACAAGAAAAATGAAGAAAAGTAAGACATGAATGAAAAAGGTGAAACAATACCCAAAACTTTATATTTATTTTTTCATTTGACTTTTCACAAGAAAGACTCCATGAAGTTGTGTCGGTAGAGAATTTGTCGTGTACATAAACGGTCCTTAGAAGAAAAAATCGTTTTAACATTTGCCGACATTACCTCCACAAATGGAATCCACTGACCAAAATAGTTTCTCCAAAATGCAAAGGAAAAAAAAGTGAAACGGAATATTGAAAACAAACCTAAAAATATCTCTCACAAAGGCATTTACTTGACGTATGGCGCCTGGAGCGGGCTTTGCTTAAACAAATGAAACACGTGCACTTACCAACAAACATGTCTAATTTAGAATAAGAAGGAAAACTGATGTGACACTTTATTTTTCCAAAATGATCATGTATTTTATTGCAAAGAAAAGAAGCTATAAAGATAGCAAAAGAGAAACTTTGAAAAAAAGAGTAAATTGTGTCAATCTAAAGTTTCCAACATGCTTTTAATGTCTGGTGAGAAAAACTACATAAGATAAAACTCAGAATAATTTCGTAAAATACTTTATAATTTTTAAGCGTTTCAAACGTGGCCGGTGATGCACAGTTTCTAAAGACCAAATTAATTCCATGATTACATAAGTGCTTGTTATGATTTAGTATAGGGTACGCAGTAGTAATAGACAGTAAATAAAAGGGCACTTATAATTACAATCAGAAAATGTTGAAATTTATGGAACACAAAATGAGAAAGGAGGGTTTAGTGAATTTACCACTCACGGGATATACTGAAGACAAGAGAAGCAAAAACCTCGTTGACGAGTTTGTATGAATTATTCAACAAGGACAAAGAGAGATTGCAGAAAGAAAAAGAAGCAAAGAGGTTTTCGAGAGCTAAGATTATCCATATCCTGAATGAATACGGCACATAGAATAACTGGTAATACGTTCAACTGTATTTATCTTACGAAAAACACTATTTATCAAGTTAGACTTGTGAAATTTTATTGGGGAATTCTTTCTTTGTTTGAGGTTTGGGTTATATAAAGTCGGCTTAATCTCTAAAGTATCCCACTACTATTTTTTGATTAAAAGCTGTTAATATTCTAAGATTCATAATTTAGCTCAAGACATTTATATCTACCCATTCAAAATCAGTTGATAACAACCTATAATGTTCACTTCACTTGCTGTCTCAGAAACTACTCGCAAATCTTTATCTACACAAAAGGCACAAACAAAACAAAAAAATTCATTTTTTTCGTATATATATATATATATATATATATATATATATATATATATATATATATATACGGTTTATATGATATATATATATCGGTGTATTCTTTGATGCTTTAAATAATTTCAATTTTCTAAAGTCGTTTTATCAAGGAAACTGTCGAGAAGACATTTCAACAAAGAGAGTAAGTAGGACAAAAATGCAAGGTTTCTCTCGTTATCATTATGATAACGGTATTATTTGTTTGGTGAAGAGAACTTGGTGATTTAAGATAATTATGTTAACGAATACAATGATACTACAGAAAGCAGAAAGAATATTTTCCAAAACTATTTTTTCTTAATTTTTACAAGATAAAACTAAACTTTTAATTTGATGATGCATTCATCATACAGTGGAGACCTGTATAGGAAAAATGTACGTAATGCCGCAATCACCCAGGATCAAATCCTCCGAATATATAAATATACAAGATTACTTGTATCGGGGCGTCTGCAGTAGGGCAACACTGAACAAACTTGTTAGTGAAACCTTTAATGAGACTGACTTTCACTTATCGAAAGCATATTATACGCCATCAATGGTATTATTTTTTAATTTTTGTTAGATTACCACCGCATATTATTTTTAATTTAGATCGTCTTGATAGCGATCCATCAAAATTATTACGGAACATTTAATTATTTCTTTTAATCTGGATAAAATAAGGGGATAGAATTTGAACTTATAACTTTATAGATTAAAGCTTACTCAAATGAAATCTTTCGATTCTTCTTTATAAAAATGTTGGTAATTTTACCATAGTACACATTTACACCCTTGTTTGATAGAATTGGTGTATATATTATCATTATCATAAGGAGATATAATTTTAGTAGTAGTAGCAATATCGTTTCTTTCATCAAAGCTGTTTTGTTAATGCCAATTTCTCTGATAAGTTCACTTTATAAACATTTTATTTACAGCAAATCTATTTTTGCCTCGTTTTTTTTCTCGACGTTGACTTGGTCACTTCGCTTAAATGGTTACTTTTTATCTGGACAAAGTTTTAGTCGGTATGACAATTACAAATCTATCACTTCGAGCCTTTGAATGCATATAAAAATAGTAACGATTCATCTTTTTCCAAGATTGTCTCTTCGTCTGATTTCTCTTCTTTTGATGACTACCCAAATCGTGTGTTGTCGTCTGACTTTCTGTGGTGTAATTATTTCGATTCATGTCGAGAGGCTTTCTGACTATTTTCAGGTCTGTGTCACATTCGGTTATCAAGAATCGTTTAATTTTCATTTACGCACTCAAACAAGAAAGATTCATCAGCCAGTGTGAAACGAAACCAACGATAAAGTTGAAGTAAAAGGTTGCTTACCAGATGCTATACAAACTCCAGGAAGTTGGTGAGTCTATAGATAAAACAGCAATTGAATCGAATATACTAGTATGAATACTTCATTGAAACATAAATACACACACACACACACATAAATTATATATATATATATATATATATATATATATATATATATATATATATATATATATATATATATATATATATATATATATGAGTTGAAGTAATGAAGTTAGTATTAATTGAGGCTCAAAATCATGTTTTTATCATTTTGTATACTGCTCTGATCTAGATGGCTGCGGCAATATTATTTGATTTGATATTTGATAATCGTTTATCTTGTAATAAATTTTAGCAAGGACGTACATAACGTCAAATAATTGCAAATCGAGACTGGTCTATTCATATAATAAATTACCATGACGACTAAAATTTTCAAAATAAGAGGAAAAGTTTTGTAATAAAATATGCGTGTAATTCAAATAGCAGTTTTTTAACGAACATAAATCTACAGGTTTGTTGATCCCTTCCCTTTTTTGGAATAACCCCCAAAAAAAAAAAAAAAACAAAACTAAATGGGTTAAAGTAAACATAAGCAATTACGAAATTTTCAATTTTTACAATGTATAAATAACTATAAAAATAGAAAAAAAGAGAAGAATGTATTTCAAAATTATTTACCAGATTTACAGCCGCAGTGAATTTCACTAAGTTTGTTTATTTATGAAATCATATAATCTGAAATTTTAAGAATAATAATTATCATTTTTCAGTTCCTAAACATGTACGAAGGTTAGTCTAGTGTATAAAATAATGAAAAGGGAGATAACTAAATCATTTCAGTAGTTCAGTTGTTGTATCATGTTTTTGTCGACAAGTGACTCATAGACTGTAATGTTCGTTGGCTTTTCTTCGTTGAGGATTTAAAAAGAAAACATAATTAAAATTTGTCTCTTTTTATAGCTTGAAATTTTATTTAAAAATCATATCATAACTATTTATCATACAAATTGTTTACAGTTTTCTTAAAATCAGAGCCGCAAGGAAAAGAAATTGAATTTGCTACAGAAGCACACGTATGAAATGATTAACGCATTGTAAACTTTCGTCTGTTAAATTGAAAGTGATGTTTGTATGCTCTTTTCTTTTTCTTTATTGAACCTGTAAATTTATTTATATTTAAAATTGCGAAAATATGATGTACTAGGATATACGTAAGCCAATATATATATAATATATTATAGCCGACGCTTCTTTCTCAATGTTTTAAGCAGTTTAATTCGGCTTTTGACAATTTCCTCGAAAGATACATAATAGGATGACCATCCTGAGCTAATATTGACGATATTGAGTGTTCAATTTTTAGGATCGAATATTTTTACTACTGGCTTCTTTATCAGAACAGCTTTTAAATTTTCAAATGCCACTTGCTCTTTTGTCCAAATAAATTCTACATTCTTTTTTCATAAACAAGCAGTGTTTTGTCAGTTTGGAGTATCTCTACGTCCTAAGAAAGATTCTAAGGCTTTTTTTCTTAGTTACTTCAACTTTTAATTTTGTCAATTAACGATTGGCCTGGTGATATGCTTTCGTTAGATATGTAATGATATTTTTTTGTTTGTTAACTGTTAATTCAGTATTTTTTTAACTTATTCAAAACCATACTGGTTTTCCATTTTAATTCTTTGCTAATAACGCCAACACAAATATCACCCTGGTAGTATATTGTATTTTTCTATCGCTACCAATAACTCACTCTATAGCTCTTTGAAAAATCGCATTTGCGGTTTTAATTCCATACGGTACTCTTTTCCATCTTACCCATTGGCGTGTTTATTGTTATGACTTCTTTAATGTCTTCGTCAATAGTTATTTGATGTTATGCCGACTTTAGATCAAATTTAGAGAATGTTTTACTCGCAACGGAGTTAAAAAGCCATTGAAGATAGGATATGAGTGCGCATTTTGTAGTTTATACCTATTTTCTAGTCACCACAAATGCGCAGATTCCCATCTTTTATTCTTAAAATTACTAACGGGAAGGCCCATTTGCTCTCTTCTGGCGGAACTCATTCAAGTAGATCTTCTTACGGTAATTTTTTAGGTTTTCTATAACTATTGGTAGTAAATGGACCGTCACTGTTCGTTCTTCAAAATATGAGCGGGAAACATTATCAACATGAAGCAATGTTAATACGATAGAAAAATTCCTGCATTTAAGTTGCATGTCCAGTAAAACATTATTGATTCAAATTTTTAATAACCCTTTTTCATTTATATTTTTCAATGAAAATACGTCCATATTTATTTCCTCTTAATTTTGTTGGACCGTCTCTACATTTTTCTTTTTGGATTTACCCATACGTTTAAAATGATTCATTTTGAAACACATTCCCCCTTTTTTTATGCCGGTCATTTTTGTTTTTCTATTTGATGTTGATATCCAAAAAAGTACATGTTATTTTATCTTTTTCTTTATCGTGTATGTGTCCAGATCTGTAGCTTTTGTTACGTTAAATTTTCGAATTAATTCTTGTTATTGAACAAATTCGACACAGTTTTCTAGTGACAACTTTCCCATTTGTAAATGTATTAGAATCATTTGAAGGCCGTTTACCAATTTTATTTGGATCAAATCCTTTTCAATTAACTGGTTTTCCGTCTCTGTTTCCCAAATTCACAATATTTAGCGGCGTGTTTTAAACGAAGAACATATTCAGTTCTGGTTCATACACTTATTAAGAAATATTCATAAACTTAATAAGCTCTCTCTGCATTCCCTAGCTTTTTCTTGGGTGCTATGTTTTTCAATATTAGTTGATCAAACGTTATTTCCTCCAAATGTCTTGAGTGTGAAATTGCTGATAATTATATAATGGGTTCACAACTAGCAGTTTCCAAGAAGAGATCAGTTATTTGGTTTTCTTCTCCAACTGATTTTAAATCCTTCGGCGTTTTTTGTTCTAGCTTTAACATCTAGTATCCTCAGCTATGCTTGTGTGTACTCAGAATTATCCAATGATAATTATTCGTTCGGTTCTTTAGATATCAGCGATGCTGGTGTAGTGTTACTGACTCACGGGAAGTATTATGCACTCAAACACTCACAGGTAGCTTTGTGATTAATATGTAAATGCGTCACCACAACTAGCAAATTTGTGAATTGTTTTTTCGCTAGGCCTACTGATTATCTGTGCTTGAAGAGAAAAATAAAAAAAAATATAGCGCCCATTGCAGTGACTCTTATTGGGGGGGTTGTTTTATTTTGTTTTATTATGACTGGAATATGGTTTGTAATTATAGTTTTGGCAGCAATGTCATTTATTAAAAATATAAATTTAATTTTTTATAATATTTCGCTGAAAATGTAGAAATTTAATTTAATCGGGCTTCGAAGTATAAAATGTTTATGCACAATCAAACAATCTTGCGAGATGAGATTCAGAACTATCGCTCTACTCCATGAATCTAGTAGACGAAAATGTTTACGAATTTTAGCTTGCTATTGCAGAGAGTCACACTAGTAGGCACCCAGTGTAAAGCAAATCTATTAGAAAAAATCTGCAGGAAGTCACAATCACTGTACGGCTTTGAGCCATAGGATTTATCAAACTTTTTAATCTTTGTCTTCTCAAAATTCAGAAAAAGATATTCTATTATATTTATGAGAATAAAACATCCGATAGAACATACTTTAGGAACATTAAAGATTTTACAAGACTAATAGTAATATACGAAAGATTTTCGTTCAGGTTTGACATATTTTTCCATAGAAAACATATTTTAACTATAGGCTTGTTATACAAATTTTAACTATAGGCTTGTTGTGCTAAAAGGATGCATGTCATAAAATATAATCATAAAGCAGCAAAAGATAAATTGACAAATGGAAGTTGGGAAAATTAGTCAGATGCCATTTGTGAAATAGTTATGTAATTATAAAATAAAATTATTTATTTAGATTTTGTGACATCCATGACATCCATGAATGTGTTCTTAATGTTGTGGTTACCGATGGGAAAACTGGAATTAGCAAAGCTGTTTTCAAATTCTGTCCATTTTTTGCGATCACTTCCCACTAATTCTCTTGGGAAAAATAAATCTATTTTAAACCACCTATAGATAAAATATCAGTGTAACCAGTATACATTGAAACTCCTATCAACCTATAAATAAATATAGCAGGTTAAGGAATATAGCTCACTATGTTTTACATTGCGGCAAAATTTTAATCCTCTTTTGAATGGAAGAAATGGCAGATATATAATCAGCTATTTCTTCCGTCCATATCCGGATTAAAATATACAATAAAAATGTAAGGAATGGAAAGAGGAAAACCTTTCATGCCAAAGTGGAGACATTTTATTTAGTAACGCAGAGAAAAATAACATTAAGCGTTTAAGTTTTGAACTAAATAAAACGCCATTGTAAAAATAGTGAGAAATTTATTTATTGAAAAAAAGTTTGAACAAAGTAACTATAAACATTTTTTTCTATCCTCTGCCAGCCGCAATGATGGAGAAAGCATTACCTCGAACCATCACCAGTGAGATACGCTGCAACTCCGTTTCGCGAAGCTCGTCCCTTAATCGAGACGCAATCGCGCCATTCCTCCGAAGGAACGCCATCGAACGAGGGCCAATAACCCCAGAAGTCTCCACTGCCACAGGAGTAAAAAAAAAAAAAAAAAAACTATCAGCAAGGAAAAAATATTTAACTATTTTCCAAATCAACGGAAAATGGTAATGCCATCCGGCCGCTTTCCATCACCACGGTCGAGGCCTGGGAGTTCAATTTGGGAAGGGAACCCAGCTGCATACAAACCTCTTCTGATGATGTTTTTTTGTAAAAAATTATTGCGTGAAAAAAGTAAATTATATAAAACGCTAAGTGACGTAATGTTTTGTCATATTAAACGAAAGTGAATTAATGTTATTAATGTTTTTATGTAACTATCTTTTTATATTTTATTTTGTCTTTATTTATTTTTTAAAGATCATGAGCTAACCGTTTTCTTGAATGTTCTTAAATTATTTATAGTCATGCATAAAAATCTTGAGAAAGGAACATATCGGTACGAGAACGACCACAGTAGTAGAATGATGTGGAGTCATCCACCGTGTGGCATTTGCGTCTTTGTCTAGACTTTACGGCACGGTTGTCTTCATAGTTCTTTGCTCACGCAAAACAGAAGCTCTCCACCTTACTCAATCCCGGGTAACCGCACCCAGTTCGCAACACTGATATAAAATTCCATCATGGACGCTTTACATTGGTCCTTGAAGCGAAGTTTGTGTCGTCCAACGTTACCCAGGCCTTCAGACAGTTTCCCATACTTGGAATGGAGTGTTTGGGAATTCTGGAGTTACCCATGCGCGTGACGTGCCCAAGCCACCTGAGACGCCGAGACCGCGGGATGGAATATAGTGACTGAATACCAGCTCTTTTGAGCACTTCTGTATCCGGGACCCTATCTTGTCATTTAATTTTTAAAATATTTCTTAAACATTTCATATGAAAACTATTTAAGCTCCTCTACTGACTAGCATTCAAGGTCCACTTCTCACTCTCTTAAAGGAGTGCTGAGAGGACGAATGATAAATTAGTCTTTGTTTTTATCTTAAGTTTATCACTTGCCCATGCTCTTTTCATAAGTTCCTTGAGTGCAGCTGTGGCCTCTTCTATTCTGCATGTCAATTCCTCATTTATAGATAGGGTCGAAGCTATGGTGGGTCCCAAGTAAACAAACACATCTACTGTTTTCAGAGATTCACCACCAAGTTTTATAGTAGTGAATTTGGCGTTTGTTCTATTACCTCAGTTGTCTTGACGCTGATTGTCAAACCGAAGAGTTCGCATGCTCCGTGAAACGTTCGACTAGTTGTTGAAGATCGATTTCACTATGCGCCGTTATTGCAGCATTATTAGAAAAAGTAATTTCCTAATCGACACTTCAGTCGTCAGTCCATAAATCTACCATTCGACCCTGCACTGAATATTGCTACCACATATTATCTGGTTCTACTGCTATATATTTGTGGTATTGAAAAGAGCCAAAGAAGGGTTTGCAATGTTATCAACCTAGTTGGTATTTCAGCTATAGTCATTTTTCTACCGTCAAGTGGCTTCTCTCATTTTTTATAACTTTTTTCATGGTAATTGTTCTGATGGAATTTATTCCTTGGTACCGCGACCTTATGAATTTGAGCTTAGTATTAGATTGGCGAACTCTAATTGTTTTACTGGTGAAATAGCTTCGTACAGCGATTTTCAAAACTTGAAGCGCAAACATTTTCTCCCTCTTCTGTCTTCCTGAATTCTGTTCTTTTACTGCGCTTTCTCAGTCTTCTCAGTATCTTTCACTTTCAGTAACCCATTGCGTTGTAGTGGTATAATCGCCTTGCACGGGGTGAAACGATTAAAAAGAAATCAGAAAATCCAGGGCATAAGTTAACATTTTGGCAAGAATCAATTCATGCAGTTTAAAGAACTTGTCTAAGTAGTTTATTTTCTGTTTTACTAATTTCGGCTTTTTTTAATCAAAATTATTTCTGAGTCTAACAAATGCATTGCATAGATTATGTAGAATATTTTTCTTATGTCCATGAATACGTCATGTTTAAATGTCTACAAGTTTCACTGATATATTGTAAGGAACTGCTGTTACAGATTCTTGCATATGCCTGCTTCGGAATTATATATATATATATATATATATATATATATATATATATATATATTAAGTAATTCACCCCAAACAAGGGGGAGTGCCACTAGTACACAAGGGGATACAGAGTGTGTAACTAAGGGAAAAAAAAACTGGGTTGAAGAAAAGATAAAAAAGAACGGAGGAGGATAAAAAATAAGAACGGATATCAAGGCAGCAGAATATGTCGATTGACATTACATTTAAATTTTTGAAGATTATAGTTATCAGGGAAGCAAGTAAGAGGAAGGGAGTTCCACTGTCGGGAAGTGCGAGAGAAGAGGTGGTTACATTTAAATGTTTCGATAGTAAAAGGGTGGGAACGAGATGCCAACCTAGTAGCACGCTTAAATTAATGCAGTCGGGGAAACTAATGAAAATATCTCCTCTGAGCAGATGCCATGAAAATATTTATAGAAAAGATAGAGGGAAGCCACATTACGCCAGTGGGAAAGTGACTGGAGTCGAGATCCCAAGTCAGATATGCGTCGTGAACCTTGAGATGAACAGCGGGGGCACTAGTGTTCCATGTGTGGACGAATAGTAGATTTGAAGGATGGACTCAGATAAGAAAAACCTCCTAGCGTGACAAAGACAACCAATTTTCCTTGCGGTAGATGTAGCAGTTGATTCAATGTAGTTGTTCCACCGCAGATCAGTGGAGACCGTGAGACCAAGAAGGTGCATTGAGGCTCTCTCGTGGAGTTGTGTAAGATTATGCTGATAAGAGGCAAGGCAATTTCTCTATGGTGAGTAAATGACAGCAGTTTCGTTTTGGATGAATTATAATTATGATATAATGGAATATGCATAAACCTGAGTTCCCCCTCTCTGAAATATGATTGGCTGGTGTCCGTCATAAATACAGACGGACGTGTAGGTACGACATAGTTTAAGTCTATGACAACACCCCTTGGACTACGCCATTGGCTATCCTATTGGTCTACACCTATTACCTGCGACTACGACCACCAGTCGATTACTGCTACCGTGTACTACTTGGTTACAGTAGCCAAAACCACTTAGCTACTTCGATCAAATATATCCCTTTCCGGGACATATCAAATTCACAAGCCATTTCCTCATCCATTCAACCACAGATTGGAGCTCGTTTTCGAGATAAACGGCCAGGTTAACTTTGTCAGTAATGCCGGATTTACTATTGAGACAGGAGTGCTGTTTGCATAGATGCCGACTTGAGAATTGATGACGTCAGGAAGATCATTGATGAAGATCAGAAACAGTGTAGGGCCAAGGATAGAGCCATGAGGAACACCAGCGTTCGTATGGGAGGAACTGGAAGAGAACCCGTTCAGGACACCCTTCATTTCACGGTTAGACAGGAATGATTAAATTAAATCTAATAATCACCCTGAAACTTGTGTAGAAGGCCAGCATGCCAAACACCTTCGATATATCTAGAACAACAGCTTTATTATCAAGAGCTTGGTATATACATATTCATTTATGGCCGTAAGCACATCAGCAGTAGACCGGGTATAGCAGAAACCATATTGTTTGTCAGAGAGTAGATCGTGGGAGGTGAGATGCTTAACTATTTCGGCATTGATTAAAGCCTCGAAGACTTTGCCGAAGAGTGGTAGAAGACTGATAGGACGGTAGTTAGATGGGTCAGAACGGTCTCCAGATTTCTTAAAGGCCGGAACGACAGAGGAGCACTTCCAACAGGCTGGAAAGCAAGATTCATTAAGGCAATTGCTGTAGAGTGATGGTGTAGATCATGTCTAATACCATAGACGGGGTTATGCACATCTCACTCAGTATAGCCTCAGTTCTTGGGGGGAAAATCAGGTCTGGGTACCGCCGATGAGTCGTGTGTTGGGTTGGATAAGAATTTCCTGTAGTTCAGCACACTCTTGCAGAGGTGCTAATAATCTTTAGAACCAAACTTGTGAGATGTAATACGTTGTTTCATGCAAACAGCAAACAGTAACTTTACTTCATTGAGGACGCGCTTGCACTCATTACGAGCAGAGACAAAGAGGCGTCTGTTGCAATCAGACATGTCGCTCGGATACAAACGGAAGAAGTTATTCCTATGGGCTATAGCGGCAGAAGAAGAAGGTAAGAAACAGGGAGATGAGCGCGATTACTTGGTATTTTATTTTTGGGAACCTCGATGTCGGCTTTTACCTAGTGGGAGACCTCAGACGCACATTTGTATACGGGATGATTAAAAACATCGAACGAGTTCCAGTCTGCGCGTTAATAACAGAAAGATATACTGTTAGTAGGACGTTTATGGCTAGAGGGGGGTGGAAGGGGATATTAGCAGACACCACCCTGTGATCAGAGTTGCCAAGAGGGCAGTGCTGCGTAGCGAGATAAAAATCAGGGGTGGAGGTAAAACAGAGATCGAGAAGGGAAGCGTTACCATCCGGATTCCTAGGAAAACGTGTAGGAAAGTCAACCACTTACATGAGGGATTGAGTGATTGAAAAATTAAGGGTTCGGATGCCAGCGACGTCAGTCACAGACTGTTTAAGCTATATGTTTTCAAACGAATGTAGGGAGATGACTTTGATTATATTATCAGATATATTATCGAGTACACAACAGTCTTGAGAGGAAGGGGAACATTAAAAAAAGAAAAGGTAGCTTACTAAATTACGGAGAGATAGACGGAGACACATATACAAATGGTCTGGAGATTCCAAAGAGAGTTCTTTAGCTAGCGGGTGATGATCGCAGACATAAACTCCCAGGCCATGCATGTGGATTTTAGAGTTTTTTCTAAGGAGAGGAAGGGATTGACGGGTTAAGGTTAGTCTCGCTAGTAAATCAGGACACTTATCAAAGAGAAAGGGTTCCACACTGCAGAAGTTGGTACGAATACTAAGATGTTGTAGAAGAAAATGTTAAAGGTTTTAGGTGATTTTTTTGTGCTGTTTTATTTGGTTGCTGAATTACGTTGGTAAGGAAAAGGCCTAAAGTAATAGAAGCAGTCGGTCATTAAATGTTGCATGAGCAGAAAGGAACTGACACAGACTGCAACATAATGTGGCCTCAGGGTTTCCCACCGGAGGTGCATGCAAGGACACCCATCCATGCGTGACAGGGTACTGAAAGAATCCCGATATTATGCAACTACGCAAGAGACTACTAGTCGGAACAGCAACCAGAAAACTACCAAACTCTGTACCCTCTGTATGAAGAGACGTTGCCACAAACCGTACACACCACAAGAGATTCATGACAGCACTACTACTAAGGCCAGAGAAATGGAAAGTATCTGAGAACCCCTTCCGAAACAGGAAACAAGGGATGAGCCGCTACTCCTGTTCAAAAGAAGGAGGAGGAATATTAACCGGGCGACAGGAAAACCTATCTACTGTTAAAAGAACACACACAAGAAATAGACAAAAACAAGCAACAGACAAAACCAATGACAGCAACAACGGGCATGGAAACACAACTGCAGAAACAAAATGGACTGGGAGCGATGGCGCGAGTTATGTATGTATAGATCGCTCGTGGGCTTGAAGTCTAAAAGTCACATTGGGAGGAGAGGGTAAAGGGAGATTCTTGGATTGTTACAGATGGATAGAAAGGAAGAATATGTGTAGGAGGGGCTATGGATAGGGAATCTGGAATTTAAATATAAAGTTTTAAGTTAAAGTCCAACATTCACTTCTTGTGGAAGAAAAGACTCCAATGGTCTGTAAGTCACGATTAAGAAATAACGTCTAAAGCTTGTATAAACGCGAAAAATCGCCAAAGACATAATATTCAAAGTTTTTAAAGAAGGGAAAAAGAAGGGAAATAAAGTAAAAAAACCCAAAAAAAACAAACAAATAAAACAAAAAGGAAGGAAACGTCAGTAACGGAAAAAAGAGAGAGGGACAGAGAAATTAAAATAAATACAGAATGAAATTCAAAGTGATACATACAAGGATGAGGGGCGACGATATTCTTTCTCGCATAGCTACTTTGGCGAAACTACAGAGTGCGATGGATAAATTGTTGTCTAAATTAAGCAAAAATGAAAATAACATTGAGATCACATTTTAACAGATATATTTACCAAAATTACGCAAAAATATCTTGAAATACTAATGAACAACTTATTCAATAAAATCGCCATTGGTTTCAACCACGGCCTCGAGATGACTTGGAATCTCCTGCAATTATTCTGGGCGGTCTCCTTGTTTAAGTAGGTGAATGCCGCCATAATTCTTGCTTTCAGTTTGTGTTACAAGGAGTTTTGTTGTTTTCTCGCTCAACTGCGCCCCATACATAATAATCAGGGTGGTTGCAGTCTGGGGGAGTTAGGTGCCCATTTGTAAGGGGTGATATGGTCGCAGGATTGCGTTCTCCTGTATTGTGTGGCATGGTTCAGAATCCTGTTGCCAGAAATAGGGTCTTCCAGTAGCCATATCATTGACTCAGGGTAATACTACCTTCTCAAGGCACTGAAGACGTCACCAACAAATTCGTCATTTCGTTTCTTATCAGAACGATGAGATTGAGTTTTCCGAGCAGTCGTATATTTGTAATCACCATTGGACTCTAATATTTCCGAATCTCCTGCATTGTCCTCAGATTGACACCTAAACACTCTGAAATGTTCGTATTGGAGCTTCCAGTGCGAATTCCAATCATTACAGTATATATATATATATATATATATATATATATATATATATATATATATATATATATATATATATATATATTGTCAGGTTAGTTTATGTTTTTTTTATTTTACATTAAGACCGGCTCACAGGTTAGTAAATGAATACATGGACGTAGGTTAAGGAGAACATAACATAATACCGCAATTAATGCTGCGTAGAATTTTTTCTTTAATTAAATGTAAAAAGACTTGCCATAACTTTGACGCATGTGCAAGAAAGACAAAAAAATCACGCCGTTGATCTTATACCTGTAGACGGCAGATAAAACAAAATATGATTGGCTAATGCAAATCTCGATGGCATTATAAAAGTAAGATCTAACTCCTGATATAATAAGTGTTTTAAAATTACATCGTGGAACGAATTATGTGGAGAGGCGGCATGCCAACAGATCGGGGTACCTGGCAGAACGGAGCTGATATTGCAATACCCAAAATTCGTAACATCACTGATGACCTCTACCGTTGAATTTTATAAATGTCTTTTCAAGAAAATATATATATATATATATATATATATATATATATATATATATATATATATATATATATATATAAATTAGGAGGTGCTGAAAAATCTTCACTTCGATCTACTTTGCAAAATATGACAAAACATTACAATGCTTTTGGGAATTCCGTTTGGTCGGGGTGATATCTTTTTCAGTAACATATATATACACCATTCCATTTTCCCAATTTCTTGTGAACCTTTTTCTATTGTGGGACTGACTGGCAGTAAATAGTACTTTGCCTTATAATTATTGAGTTTTGTTAAGTTGTCCCGCGAAATTGTGGACATTTGAGAAATAAGTGAAATAATTGTAGGTCAGGTTTCCACTCACTTCCGGTTAACTAGGTATCTGACAGCGCTGGTCAATCACATCTAGATATCCGCTGTCAGTGAAAGTGAAATAAAATGAATTATCTCATTCACTATTCCTCAGCCTTTACTATTGGTTGATTGTTTTTAGCAAGATTTTGCTCTTTTCTTTTTTCATTCTTTCTTTCTGATTTTTTTAATCGACAATTCTAAAATGGTGTGTCGTTTATTTTAACTTATCTTTATATAAGGAACGACAGAAATACCTCCCACATAAGCCTCCCAGAAATATCTCTCACACAATGGTAAGACATTGTCTAGATGAAGATATTGTCTGTAATACCGTACCTTTATGCGGGAGATATTTATGTATATTCTGAGCTTAGCTTAGTAAGACACAAGGAAAACTGGCGGGAATTAGAATAGGAAGATGGTGTTGAACGATTTTTCTGAAAGGAAAACTTTTTTCTATCTAAAATACCGGCAATGATGTTTGTCACATTTGTCTACTTTTAAATTAATTTAACTAATCCTTAATTTTTTTAATTTCCAATTGTTACTATTTAAGCAGTACCTTCTTTTTTTCTGTTTTAGCTGAAAATCTTTTATTTCATTTTACAGCATGCATCTTAATTTCTTTCTAGCTAAATTCTATTTTCTTTGTGGATGTTTTGATAATTTGTCACTATAATCTTTTAAATCTAAATTTAATCTAAATTCAGATTTGAAAAATGTATTCATTGAAATGGCTAACTTTCAAAATTATTTTAAAGTATACTTAATAGTGTACAGACAAAAGTCATTTCCTTTGATTTGTTTTGCTACAGTCTTTTGTTTGAAAGATGTATTCTGTAGTAAGATTTCTGTAATCATGAAAGTTCGATAGTAGTCGTAGTTTAATTTATAATTTATTAGATTAAAATATGCTATTAAAATATTACATTCCTTTATTATCAAACTGATCTAAATGTTATGGTGGTTAGCATTTTTCAGGGTAGAAAATGGTTTAATGGTATAAGTTGGCATTTTAATTAAAATTCCATAAGCAAAACAATCGCTTATTTAAAAAGACCACAAATCACCTGCATAGAAATTAATAAAATAAACTTTAATTCACTTTTTAAAGATGAATATGCAATTTTTATCTTTTACTAAACACGAACTGATTAGAGGGGCAAGATCTAAAGCACATGTTAGTAGATATTTTTATTTGTTTTACTACCTGCTTCCTTTTATTTTCATTTATTTATCTTCTAAACGTTTTATGTTTCTGTCTATATTTCTGAGATGAGGTATTATGTACATTATTTACATTGCATCCAAGTGAATACAATATGGGAACCAGTAACAAGGAGTGCCAGAGAAAAGCGATAATAACAACAAAAATTGCAATATGAGCTCTGGTAAAAACATAAATTGGTAACAGCAAAAAATGCAATATGAGCACTGATAAAAAACGGTTGCTGAAGACATTAGGTTTATAATACCCAGAAATTCATACACAGATGTTCTCAAGGACACGTGACACAGAAGATAAAGGCGTTAGTTAGATCCAGTGACAGGACCCAAAGAGTGTGAATTCAATACCCAGGCAGTGGAGAATTTCAGAAGGAAATTAACAGGAGATAACTGATAACTGACACCCATTAAACATGCACATGGAACTAGAACAGTCTACCCCAGTGAACAAAATAAAGGGTTCAGTTCGACATTCCAACGACCTGAGAAAACCTTGTGATAAATATGGCGACAAAGATGAGGACAATAGTCTGAATAATGTAAATAATGTACGTTTTATGTTCATTTAGATTGAAAAAAAAAAAGGACTATATTACTGAGGATCCTAGCCGAATTCACTTCTTTGGCAAATGCTGTCAGGTTAGATTGCAATCATCGCTTTTGAACACGATTTATTGCTTAACAGATTTTGTTCCTGCAGAAAAATGTTTTTTTATTTTTTTGTCTCTGAAAAAGACAATGTCTTTTGGACGATAGAAAACAAACATTTCAAACGAGTATTTCTGACATATTTTTTCTGTTTGATGCTACGAAGGAAAACCTATTAAGTTCTCTGTAAAATTAAGTCAGTTCCACTCTTGACCGGCTTTAAAACAGTTCTTCGTTTGGCTGACACAATTTAGTTTATTTAATATCAACTTCTAAAACGCGACATTATTGATGATATCTGTTTTCAAACATTATGGTGGGAACTTTACTGACAAACAAGTGAATATAGCATTGTTTATTTTTCATTGATGAGTCTATTTCATCTTTTTGTATTTATTAATTGTATATCTGCGTTTTCTTTGAGCACAAATTAGCCAGTCAAGTTATGACAAAGGAGGCATTTTGTTGGCATTATTCTTCTGATCATAGAAGAATAATGCTGACCACACCATGAAAGCAAGGGCGTTCAACTTCTGCACAGATACAAGGCATATTTTCAACCAAGAAATAATTATGCAAATATTAGCACTTACTCATAGTCTAACGTAACACGGCACAATCAATAGAAATCAATCATTTTGTGTCGTTTTTTTTTTGTTTTAAATGATTACCGCATTTGATGATATATTCTGCATGGATATAGATTTCTAAATTATATTTACCACGTTAAGGCAGTGAACATCGGCTGAAGATCAAACTCGGTCAAATAGTAGTGTGTTTTGAGACCGGTTTGTTGACAATTATTCCGAAATGAGACTTGTAAGTAATAGGACAAATATTTATTCGAAAGAGTGGGTTCTAAACAGCAAGAACATAGACATTGTATTCCATTGTCGATATTTTCCCCACTAATATGTCGCTTGTTCAATAAAGTTTAATAGATATATGACAATATAAACTTTAAACACTTACCATTTAAATTTCGTTTAAAGTGTTTGCTTTAATAGTGTGTTCAGTTTTTGGTCATATTAATATTTTCTGATCCGTCATCTGTTTTTTTTATATTCATATTGTTTTAATTTTCCTTTTAGCTTCACAATATCCAGTCGGTTTCTTTTGACAATTATGTTGATACTGTGAGGAAGAAACCAAGCGTGATAACTGATACGTTGAAAAGTATAACCACTAAAGAAAAACAAACTTTGTCATATACACACGCGCGCATAAAAGCACATATAAACACTCACACAATATAAGTAAATAATTTGAACGACGATATTGCAAAGGTACGGCACCAATGAAAAACAAAGCTGGTAAAAAATTGACTCATTCAAAAAAGCGATTGCAGAATAAGATTTTCGATAGAGGATCCCTTTCTTTGATAGGACAATTATTTTTCAGTTTGTTTAGTGTCAATAACCTATTAAAGGCTAATTATTATGCTGATGCGATTTCCTTGCAAAGAATCCAAATATTTTAAATGGCACAGATCTATAATGAAAAGCATCTGAATATACAGAATTGTACGTTTTCAAATATTTTATAACGAAAAACGAACTTCATAATTAAAGAATCATAGCGTAACGTTGTCTTGAAATAGTTTGGTTTATCATGGCAGTTTTACGATGAAAAAAATTAATTTATGTAAAGAAATGTTATATATGTGTTTTCTTTTAGAAAACATGAACGTCCGAAGGCATCGCTATATTCGGTGATACAGATTTAAGATGAGTTTTCACACAGAAAAAATCTCTTTAAACCACGTCTGTTCGCAAAATATGGAGTGTTTTCAGATAATCAGTCTGGAGCTGCTTAAGTTTTGAAAATCAAATTTTATACGTTGTCTTTTATATAAACCGTCAAGTTGCATTTTGTCGGTTTTTTTTACAACGTCTATGTGAGCCTCACATTGCAGTTTTACACATGAAATTTTATCAGTCAATTTCTACTAAACGTCTGGCATCATTAGAGCAGTTTTATTTAAAAAATACTGTTAGTAGTTTCTATTTTTAAATTATTTAATTATTTTTATACAGTTTCTTTTTATACAACTTTTTATACATTTTAACGCCGGGTTTCTGTCACGAAATGCCATTTAAATATTAGAAGTCAAAAGATTCCAATGTATTGGCGTTTCGCATATAAATTGGTTCTGTACACATGATTTTTTTCATAAAAGTTAAAAAGCAAATAATATAGAAAATAGTCTAATGATATTTTTATATTTACAAAATGATTTGAATAAAACATTGAGAAAACGACCTTCAGACGTGCTGCTTGTTTGATACTAGTTCTGATATTTCTCCTTTATCCGATAAACTCTGAATTAGGTTTACTCAATTAGCTCTACTCAATATGAAATGTAATTACAATTAGTATTTTTACAGGGTATATCACAGATTTCAAAATATTGCATCGACAACTTGATTAAAATGATCCTTTTTCTCTGATTGAAATGAAACTTACCTTAGCGAACATTAACGAGCGCTACTAAATATGACTGCTTGTTCAGATATGGAACAGAATTTACTAGTCCCATCTAGCCATGTTGAAATTCAAAATGAAGGTGTGTTAAACTCCCTCTGTGGCTCGAAGCGGAGGTCATTAAAGATAGCAGATGCATGCGTATCAAAGACCCAATTAAAATCATACAAGCTTGGATTGCTAGTGGGTATGAGAGGAACGTAGACACATTTTATCGATGTTCGAAGTTATCTAGGTGCAGTAGGTTTTATTCTAATTACAATAGATGAGCTGATAATCAACTAGAGGAAGCGACTACATCGAAGACAAAACCTTTAAGACATCCTTTCACTTAGAACAATAAATAGAAAATCAATTCTCGCTAGTGTTAAAACAAAACAAAGTCAAACAGACGATCATATGAACGCTAGAAATCTTGTTGGAAAGGAATCCTAATTTCTTGATAATTATATATTAAACTTATATTTTTAGTGATACAGATATCTTACTTTTAAATGGTATATAGAAATATATTTTCATGTGTATGCAAGTCTCTGGAAGTTTAAGCAATTTGTCCTAGATTTACTCAATCTTTCCTTCTATTCATTGAAATGAAAGTATGTTCTGTTAAATAAATACAATTCAATATTAGAAGGGCTTATAATTTTAAAAGATTTGAATGCAACAACTCGTGTATTTATATTGAGTTGTGTCTGTGAGAATTCGTTGTATCACTCCTATTAGTGATTTATGAGTGTCGCTTTCACTCACTTTCTTTGTCAATTTGTTATAGACGTATGAACTTTATTGTTTATTCCTGAATCTATATTTCACTTATTATATTATATATATATATATATATATTCATTAGTTTCAGCAAAGCGGGAAATTAAATGAGTTCATATATACTTTTAGAAACTATTATTTTTAATCATATAAATATTCTAAAGTTTAAGCACTAATAAATAAAACAAAAACAATTAAATAGAAAACAAGTTTGAATATAAAATGAACTATTGACACATCAGTCTTTTTAGCTCTATACATGTTCATATATTTCTGTTTGAGTACAGAATTAGATATCAAGTTTCATATCATAATTTGTAAGGTTTATATCGAATATCATCAAATTGTTACTCTAGTTGTAACTGCTAGCTTGTTGTCTTCCACTTTGAAATCTGGTTGCTTTCGAGAGTATATAGGAATCCGTTTCACTAAAGCTAATCGATTCATAATATATGTAATCTGTCTAATCCGTTGCTTCCTCCTCTCATCTTCGGTTTAGTGAACTTAAGGGTTAACTATAGTGGAAAATATCTTTGTATTCTTGTTTTCTCCTGCTTGTAAATGTCAATTATCATTCAAATTGACTTCTAAATGTGAACACGGGTCATTTCTATTTTGAAAGTTTGCCTTCGCATCAAGATTTGATTAAATAGTAAAAGAAATTTCGTCTTGTCAACCATTTCTCGACATGGTCAGCCTCGATTCATATTCAGTTTAATCGTGTTTCAAGTTGACATACAATATAATGACTTATAGTTCCTTATTATTCTTAATTTTAAAAATTTTGCCCACTCAATAAGGAAACTTAAAAGAAATTTACAAAATATTTTCGATACAATTTTCTGAAACTTATCCCAGTAACTGATATCGTCTTTCAAGTTACTTAATAATACCATTATTTTAAAACATTTGACCATTCTGAAGGCAAAACAATTTTTGCAGCCTTTCACTGAAGATTTTTCAAATAAGGCAATCCTGTGAATAAATTCTGATCCAAAGATGCAATATCGTTGAATGCGTGAAAAAATCCCATCTAAACTGTAATATTTTCTCTCATAGCCAAATAACACGACGGTCTAGCGTTAGCCTGATAGAATATTATTAGCATTTGTCAAATTAATTTCGGATAATTTTCGTTAATTATTTGATTTATTTTGTCTGTCTGGGAGAAGGATTTGTTTTAAATAATCTTTTGCATCTCCGGAATGATTCATATTAGAGGAGATTATGTATGTATGTGAATTGCGATATAAATAAAATACATCGAACTCTTTTTTTTGTGGATGAGTTCTAATATTTTCATATTACTAGGATAAGATCCACTTGGATTATATACCAATGGATTTTTTACATTTATATATATATATATATATATATATATATATATATATATATATATATATATATATATATTGGTTCTATAGGACATAGATTATTGTGTGCCATGTTATTGCAGACGGTTCATCGTAAAATATCTAAAATATATAATGCAAAACGATTAAAAACAAAGAGGGTTGATATAGCACGGATAAATTCGAAGATGCCAGCCTTTAAACCAACATGATCATTGATTTGTTATATTATTTAACTAAGTCTAATTCTTAATATATTATTTAACCAAATATTTAGTATTTATACAACTTTGTATTAGGAATGTAGATTTTAGAAAGCTGTGTTCAGAAAAAATAATTTTCCCAATTAAGCCTTAATATATTATAATCAGGCACATTCATTTTAATATAGCTATATGACTTTGAAACAATGACACCACAAAATAGTAAATAGTTCCTACAATTGTGGCAAAAAAGATCTCGTCTGTTTCCATGTTTGCACAAATTATAAATCCTTCACATTTAGTCACGTGAAATGTACAAGATTTAGATAAAAGAGGCAATAATAAAAATTCTAAGATTGGTTACAACGTATAACTGAAGGAGGCCTAAAATTTCTCAACAGACATAAATACTTCTCAGAACCTCAGAAAAATCAAGACTAGTGCTCATTTCAAATGATTACATTTGCTTGAGTACATTTAGGCTTCAATCGTTTATTGCAATGATTAGGCTTATAACAAAGATATATTAAATTCTAATTAGCTAAACCCATTTCGTAGCTGAAGGGGAAAGTAGAGGCTGTTACTGTGACCGACCATATTATTTTGATGGGACACTATCGGCAATAATTATGTTCTAAAAAGATGTGCACAGATTACCCTTCGTCTGATCTTCGTTCGAGCTAAGGCAAAAAGTCAGTAGGTTAAAATGATTCGCTGGAAGGATTTGCTTGTGTAAATAAGCCAAAGCATAACTATTTACAAATCTATAAAAGTACTTTTCATCAAGTATGTGATGCCCAGATGAAGCTTTAATCCTATTAGAGAAACCTTTCAATTTGTTCAAACCTTAACTCAGAGCTACTCAGATAGCCCTTCATCCTTATTCTAAATTTCTCTACACTATCAACCAAATGTTTAACATATTAAATTATGCCCGGAGTCGAAGATAATACATTGACACATTTTTCATGTGATAAAGGTAGATATGACAGAAAAAAACACTAGTTGCATTAAAACGAGTTTTTATTTAAAAGATATCTAACAAAAGAGCTAACGTAGACTGATACCGTAGAGAAATTAATATTTAAAACTTTGAAAATTGTTTATGTGATAGCCAGTGAGCATAATTGTCTGAACGAAAAATATGTTTATCTAAAATTGAGTATTAAGAATGAAGCCGGTGATATCTTTCAAAGTTACTGAAATTTGAATGAAGAAAGAAAAGAAAGAAAAAAGCTTTTCAGAACACACATACAATATATATATATATATATATATATATATATATATATATATATATATATATATATATAATGGTCCTTTAATGGTGTTGTAATGTTCGGACTGTTACTCTATTTCCTTTCTTCCTCTTCCAAGCCTCCTCCACCTCTCTCCCCTCTTCTTCAGCCACCTGACATAACCAATAGACAACAAATGCTTCTTCCTCATACCCACATTATTCCTCCAACCATTCTCCCATAATTCAATTCATTTCCTCCTTTCATCCAATAAATTCATCCTCCTACTGACATCTGTTTTTCATTTCTCTCTTCATTCTTCGCACGGGTTCAGTTTAGGTTTTCGTTTTTGGCCTTCTAGGTCCCTATCATCTTTATTGACCGACCCTATCTAAAATATGCCGATGATTCTCCCGAGAACTGGGCCCAGCCAGGTGATTTTACACATATTTTATCTCCAATCTGGATAGAGACTGACCTCATTAGCTTCCAATTGTTCTTAACCTAGATCTCACCAACTTTATGAGCACGCTCTCATTAATTTTGTACAGCCTCCTTAGAAACACTGGGATTTACTTTTCTTATTATGAGCAGTGTTCTTTCTACACATATATATAAAATGGATTCAAATTGTCGTCTTCCCCGCCACACGTAGCGTAGTTTTTTGTCAGCGGATTCAGGTACACAGACCTTAGTAAGAACGTCTGAACTCTAATTTTAACTTGCAAACTATATTCTTCTCTGACCTTCTTCAGAAGCTCAAATGTTATGATGTCTCTGGCCGAATATTTGGCTTAAACCAATTGTTCTTAACAAATCGTGTAATGAAGTCGTGTTTAACAGCCACGCTTCTAGATAATTTCACATTCATGCGGGATTCCCTCAGGCTCTATCATTGTACCTATATTATTTCTTATCTTCATCAATGACATTTCTATTATCATTATTATCCAACTAAGTTTTTATACTTATGATGCAACTATGTAATTCTGTCTTAATAGTGTCCTATGGGTCTGATAAACTCAACCTTTAGCTATTCTCGAAAATGAACTTCAATCAGTTGTAAACTGTGGCAAGATATGGCTTGTAAATTTTAAAGCCCCCAAAACAAAACTGCAGAATAAATACAAATGATCACTAAAAAGTAACTGCCTATAAACCAACAAAATATATCAAGCTAATGTAAAATAAAAGTAAAAAAAAACAGGAAAATATATATAGAAATAACAGACGGTCCATAAGAAATAATAAATCTATGCGTACAAAATAACATTTAAAAACAGAAAATATGCAACCTTATCAAACTATATGTGGAAACTGAAAAACACTGACCACGTCACACAAAAAATAATATTTCAAGAAAGAAAAATGACACCAACTTACAACAACGTCTCAACATCTTCCATAGAAGATAAAATAGCAATAATCACTTTACAGAAAAATAAAACTATTAAGCAAAAGAGCAACTGCTTATTTCCAAATGAAGATGCGAAATCGAATTTCTTCTACACTACCACACAATGAATCAAAAGGCTAAGCAATAATCCATAATATAAATCTAATATGCTTTATTTTAAATTTCATAATTTAGAACCAAACAAAGGATATCTAAAAAAATACGTAAGTAAATAAAATCAAATCATAAACAAATAAAATATTATAAATAGACAAGAAAAATAAAGAAATTCAAGCTAAGGATCATAAATTATCGAAATATAAAACTTTGTATAGAGAACATAAAACACATAAAAGTAGAATTGCTTGTCAACAACAAAAATAAAAGCAGTAGTTATGAAAAGGGCGATTTTTCATATATTGACGCTAAAATTCATGATTTTAGATAACTTTTTCTTCTTCTATCGTAGAAGCAATCATATTTTATTACAATATTTTCCGTCATTCATATTGGTCTTAATTGGTCATTCATGTTGCTCATTCTTTTGGGGCCTTAAGCTTTGTATTGAAATTTACACCCATAAAAGAAAAGATTTATGTTCTAAGAAAAAGCATGAAATTCAACAAAAGGTCTCAAATCTCGCTTTGGAAAAATTAAAAACGAAAAATCAAAAATAGAATAAACTTCGCAGGAAAATGATGATAAAATTTAAATTGCCAACAAATCAGGATAGAGCAGAAAATATAGACTCATATGCATTAAAATATTTGATTATTTAAATTTGTATCTAAAAGGAAAATGATAGCAACATGGAGGCCAGCAGCAATGACATTAGTAGTATTCATATCTTCATTTTCCATTATCATAATAATGGAAAAGTAAAAATGATAATGGTGGTAATGTGGATACTTAGAATGATGATTACGATTATAGTAAACCACCTACCTAAAACAATTGTAACAGCCGAATTCATAAAGCTGCTTGCATTAAAAATATTTAAAAGATAACATTCATATGACGAAGCCTTGAACTGAACTTTTTTCATGGCTGAACCAAAGGAAGACAAGGATAAAATCATAAACCCCCGCAAATTCCTTGTAGCATTTTTACTGAAGAAGTTCGAGAAAGAACCAAATAGCTGAGAATTGAGGAATCATGTTTATAAACATTTTCTATTAGATCACCCGTACTATTAAAGAAATGGTGAAGAATATCCTGAAATAATATATATAATAATAATATAATAATTAATAGCAGTTACATTCATTATACATTTCTGCATGAGTAATTAAGAATGTTTATTTATACAATAAATAATTAAAAGTAAAATAAAAAAAAACGAAGAAAGCTAACACGAAAAGAAAGAAATACAAAGCAATGAAGAGGATCGTGTTAAAAGTAGTTTTCTATTTATTCTGTTAGTCTACTATGTCGGAGGCTGAGGTCAGTAGTCTAGCAGTAAAACTTGAAAAAAATGCACTGCACAACAATCTCTAAATCGTTTACAGAGACTAGACAGTGGCTGTGAATGCATTTTGACAATGTCGTGATAAATATTTATGTAAAGTCACATTGCTAGTGTCGCTGCCCAACTGTCAACCCACGAAACGTTTTTTTTTTTGTCTCTAAAACGGTGTTATTATCATCCTTGATGTGAAATAGAAAGTGAGAAAAAACAGTCAATTAATGCATCGACTTGAGCATTGCCAAGTACTGAATCATAAAAATACAACAGGCGGTTCAATAATCTTACCGTGGAGAACTAACAGAAGAAGGAACATTCTTCATTATGTGCCGTGTCTACTCAGGATGTAGGCGATCCTGGCTTTCCACAAAGTCATTTTGTTATTTTTCCTAAACCTTCTTGTTTTCCATCCATTTAATCAAGCACACTAAGTAGGTTAAGCGTTGTTTTCTTCTGTACCTCTTGCCTTCATTTTGTACTGTGAGTATCAGATGTCCAAACCCTCCTTCCTCATCATGCGTCCTAGAAATATATGTGTCCTTTTTGTTTCCATTTTCTCTAAAACTTCGTCGTTGCTCACATATTCGGTCCATGATATCCTCAGCATCATTCTGTAGAAACATACTGCTGTTGCTTCAATTATTTTCATCTTTGAGAAGATTGTCCATCATTCACTACTATAAAGGAGGACAGATATCACGTAAGATTTCAGTAGTCTTTTCTTTGTTTCTAATGAAGTTTTTCTGTTTTTCAATTACCTGCTTAGCTTTTAGAATGCATCTTTGCTCCTTCGGATTTCATTGTCACACTTTCTGTCCTCTGTAAAAACTCTTCCCAGATATTTAAACTTTTGTAATTTTTTGATATCTTCGATGTTTAATTTGTATTTTGGGCTCATTCTTTTGCTAACAGCCATGCATTCTTTTTTCTTTTCTTCTAGCTTTCCTTCACTACTTTCTGTAGGAGGTTTTGTAATTTTAGTTTTCTCCCCGTGTCTGCTATCAACACTGTGTAATATGCATTTCTTTTCTTGTTCCGATTGTGACCACCAATAATGAATCCTGGTAGCACTTCTAATTCTCTCAGAATCGCCTCGCTGTAGAGGTTGAATATGTCTGGTGAGAAGACACATCCTTGTTTTACGCCCCTTTTTAATTTTTGTATATCTGCAGAGATCATTTTCTATTCGGGCAGTTTGTTGTCAGTATCGGGTTTTCATTATTCTAATATCCTTCCCAAATATATCAATGTTGCTGAGCAGCTCCAGCAGATTTGTGTGGCGCACTTTATTGAACATCCTTGCGTAATCTATAAAACTACACCTTCTTAATCTGTATTGGTCTTTCTGATGAAATTCTGAGCACAAATTCCATGTTACTTGTTCCAGTGACGAACTTACACTGTTTTTTTCCTATTTCCACTGTACGCCCTATTCATCAGAATTCGGATGATAAGTTTTGTTATGTCACTCATTCGGCTGATTGTCAAATGGAGTCCGCATTCATTTGCACCTGGCTACTTAGTCAGTGCTATGAAAATAGATCTACTTAGATCCTCCGGCATATCACTACTGTAGATTTTATTTATTATTTCAGTAATTTTGTCTATGTCTAAATCATCTAAGGCCGCCAGCATCTCTATTACAATTCGGTCTGGCCCTGCCTCTTTGCTTCTGTACAAGTTTGGCCAGTGCAGATTCAACTTCAGATTTTAATATTTCCAGTCCGTCAATATGTTTGTTTAGTGCCGATTGTTCTCTTTCGTCGTAGAAGAGTTTTCTGATATATTCGTTTCATCTCTGAAGTATTCTTTGCTTTCTCTAATATCAGCGTTCCATTCTTGGATTTTATGCATCCTGTTGATGCATATGATTTTGTCCTGTTAGTTCTCTTATTTTTTTGTATACATATCTGCTTTATCTGTGATACGCATTTCTATTTCTGCACATCTTCGTTGAGTCATTTCTCTTTAGTCTGTCTGCATTTATCACTTATATTTTGTGTAGTGTCCTGGCATTGTTTTTGTCTCCTTTCCATCATGTCGAGAATTTAATCTGTCATCCATTCATTTTTTCTTTGTCTATTTTCCTTTAGAATGATCTAGATTGCTGGTGTTACTAAAGCTTCTCTTAATGTATCAAACTTCAAGTTTCTATTTTCATGCTGTCCTTCGTATCCTTAATTAACACTGTCCATATATTCCTCCTGAAAGTTCGTATCATTCAAGAGTCTGTCGTATTGCAATTTGTATACTGCGAAGCTGTAATAAACACATTTGCAGGAACATTTCATGGGATTAGCAGACGGAGTATTTGTAAAACGTAAGTGAATTCCTACTGGAGGCACAAATCAGCTCCATAAGAAATGGCAATATTAAGGATTAGATATACATAGCAGAGTAAAATAGTAAATGTAAACACAGCGGAAATAGAGATGACGTCGTCAATCAATATAGTTCATAACGAACATATTAGGAATGACTTGATTGTAGCGATGGTCTATTATAAACAGGGGAAGGAATTGGCATTTCATTCTGAAAATAATAATTTTACAAACCAGAATCTGTATTACAGAACAAAAAAATTCTCTGGAATTTTAAAATTGAATATTGTTCAATCAATCAAGATCTAGTCAGCGTAAACTTGAAGAAAAGTTGACAGATGACGTTATTTTATGAGACCACAAAATAAAACTGAAAGAACGAAATGTGGAAACAAATGTAGCACATGAAAATGGCAGTTGTACCATCATTATTAGTGCGTTTGTGAAACAGTTTAAAGAAAGAGATATCAGCAAGATTGAAAAATGAACGTCACAGGAAGAATCGAAAAGGTTGTAATTGTGACAGATTATTCGACCCAAGACTGATTCATTTCTCAGGGATGCAGCCCTTGTTTATCCGGGTGATAAATGATCCGCTATGAGTTTTCTTTGTAAACATTGAGATTTGCTATTTTGTGTTTTATCCTTATAATCAGTTATTGATTTGTATATATGTGACATCTGTCGATCTCGAGAGACCATGTATCTGCGCTCAAAAATTTATGCCCCAGGTGCTGGGGACGGCGCAGCATCTGTTATGACAGTACTGGCCCACATGAGAGTAACAGTCTCTCATGAGTTACCAGACCGAAGTTGAACATAACATTGGGCTGTCTTAGGGACACCGGTTACGGATTTATCCTCATGATTTACTCCTGAATCCCTTCCAATGATTGAGTATGGCTGCAAGGCAGCAGAGGTATAAATCAGAGTTTTCCTTCTCTTAAATGGTTTACACTCCTTGGCTGACGAGTTCCATTTACTCGAAGTATATATATACACCCATAACCATATATATATATATATATATATATATATATATATATAATAAAAGTAATAAACAAAAGAAAATAACGCTCCCTACAAATTTGAAAATACGTCCTCGTCCATAAAAACTTTACTTTAATTTACAATCAATAAGATCATAGGCAAATGTTAAAAATGTTTGAATGATAACTGGTATAGAAAGAAATCAACTGTATTATTATTATTATTATTATATTAAATATTAGGTATTACTCCATTTCCTTCCCTCGCTTAATAATAATGTATTAATCCAGACAATATTTTACAAATGTACCTACGATATATACTATCTTCTGCAGGAAGGACAGTTTATATATTGATTTCAGCAATTTGGGGTTCTTTTAAAAGTATTCAATGCAAGTTTGACACATTCCTTTCTATGTATGGGATGAAAGGCCCCATTCGAGAGATATTCCAACCTTTTGTTCTTTCTCATACATTTTCATTTGATTTTTCCTTCGTCTTGGAGTTGAGCGCTGAATGGTCTTTTTTGTTTGGTTGAAAATAAAAGGGTCTGTTCTTAAGTGCCTAACAACAAATAATTTGCTGTTTTTGATCTGCTTCTTTCTTGCTATTTTTTCTTTCGAAAAATAATTAGATTTATTTTTTTTTTACTGGGTTTATTATTTCTTGACACCATGAATGTCAACTAGTATTCCTGTATTGAAAACGGCAGACGATATTTGCGTCAATTTATTTTTCTGTCCTTTAATATAATTTAACTGAAATCGATCATTTTTTAGCGGCTGTGGAAATGATTTAATGTGGACAGAGGTAAAATTCTAAAAAAAGTTAATGTGAAGTGTACTAATTATAAGGAGAAGCCTGTAACGTCGAAAGTCTCATTAATATTAAAAACTGCACTCCTAAAGTTTAAACTTCAGAACATTTCGATGAATTAATCATTTGTACCGATTACGTTGAAAGTGAGTGTGGGTATTCGTTTAAAAGTTTTTTTTAACGATTTTTATAACCCTGTTGAGATCTTACCAGTTTATTATTGTAGGTAAAATTTTTAAAATTCGACCATTAATTTTTTTGATATTACATATTCATATGTAAAGATTCTCTTAAAATAGTTCAACTTGGGTATATCGTATATCTTATCCGGGAAAAGATGAAATCATAATGAATTTGATTCAAAAGATTATTTGGCCATGAAATTATTAATTTGGCTACAATAACGGAAACCTTTATCTCATGTAACCAGAACGTAAACACAAAGTTCGCACGTAAGTTAATGCATTTAATCCCGTTATGGCTTTAAATATGTGAATAGCATTTGGAATTTGATCTATTTCTACATTCTGTAGTAATTTCACAGGTAATGAAAAAAGAATCATAATTATTTATCTGTGTGTATGACTGGTTTCTGAAAATTTCTCGATACGATGCTCTTCCTCAAATTTAATCAAATGGTCCCAATATAAGACATTTTTAAAGAGCTTCGTAGTCGACCCCAAAGCCTTTCAGCACGCACTATTATATCCACATATTTAACTTGCTTTTTATAAAAAATATGATTATGTTTATACTATTTACATTGTTAATGTAAGACTGTTGTCTTCATCTTTGTTGTCATATTCGCAATGAATATGACAAAAACGATGAGGATAACAGTCCGAACAATGTAAATAATGCAAATAACTATAATACCTCATTTTAGAAATATTGACAGATGAAAATAAAAAAAAAAAAAATATTTATTTCTAATGTAAACGATATGACTAATCAAAATCAGGGTGCGATGGATAAAAGTTTCGTCTAAATTACGCAAAAATGAAAATACACTGACATCTCATTTTAACAGATATAGTTACCAAAATTACACAAAAATATCTTGAAATACTAAATATTAAATTTACTCAATAAAATCGCCATTGGCTTCAACCACGGGCCCCAGAGGACTTCAGAATCTCCTGCAACTCCTCAGGTCGGTCTCCTTGTTTTAGTAGGTGAATGCTGCCATAACCCTTGCCTTCAGTTCATCTTTCGTGTTACAAATACTTTTTTTGGTCTCTCTCTCAACTGCGCCTAACATAATAATCAAGGTGGGATGCAGTCAGGGGAGTTAGGTGGCCACATGTGGTGATGTGGTCGCAGAAATTGTCTGACAGGCATGACTGTGTTCTCTTGCTTGTGATATATAGTGCAGAGTCCTTTTGCCAGAGATAGGGTCTTCCAGCAGTCACCCTTTTGACCCAGGGTAACACTACCTCCTCAAGTCCCACACGGACATATTCGGGAGTTCATTTCTTATCAGAACGATCAGAGTGAGTTTTTCGAGCAGCCGTACTTTCCTAATCACCATTAGACTTATCAGACTCTTTTCGCACTGTCTTCAGATTGACACCTAAACACTCTGAAATGTTCGTATTGAAGATTCTGGCGCGAATGCCAAGCAGAACAGCATGCCGCTTCCAAATTTCTGGCGGAGTGAATTGCGTCATGGTACTCTTTTTCTCACAGACGGTGCCCAACTGACCCAACTATACTGTGCAGTCAACAAAATCAAAAACAAACAACAAGCATGCGCAAAATTAAAAATAAAAAATGACGACACTTTACTCATCGCACTCTGTATATTGGAAGAGGAACTGCATTTGAACAGGCAAACATTTGAAAGGAATATTTTTTAAAAGGAAAATATTTCCGTTTTTTTTTCAAAACCTTATTTGGCTAATAATCCATTTCTATTTAAGTTTATCCTTATTATTTTATGATACGAAAAAAGAATAAATTTATTGAAATTTCCACAAAATGACTTTACGTAGATGAAAGGTAGACTAAAACATCCAGAAGGAGGTACTTGTGATTTTTGAGTAACTCTCAGTTGTTATTTGTTGGAATTCCTGGGCGTGGATGCAGAACTAGTATTATGTACTCATTAGTATCGTTGATATCTGTAAAAAGCTTTGTACCGTTCTTAATTTCGTTAGTTCCTATCTAAACTTTAATTGTATCCTTCAGTATCTAACCTAAATAATATAATGTGCGGAAAATCTATCGACTCGAGTCACTTCCCAATATTTCAAGGTCACACATCAGAGAAAATAATGAATAATTTTATGGCCGTTCAAAACAAGATCAGATTCATTTTTAGACATTCGAAAGTTTCTTCTTCGAAAAAGTGGAAGAAAGAAAAGCATGTTTCTATAACATAACATGCTGAAAAAGAAAGAAAAAGAAGATGGAATCAAGTTTTTTGAAGGCTCTCTATCTCGTGTTTTAATAAAAATAGAACCCTTCTTGAGTAAATCATAATGTTAAACAGCTTCTCTAAAAAGTGGAGAAAACCAGAAAATCCAGAATCTGATTTGGTTGTTAAAAATAAAAAAAAGTTAAAGATGTAAGAAAAAAAGGAACGAGGGCAAAATAAAGAGAAAGACAAATAAAAATGAAAGCGCGAAAAATGGGCTCATAAGAAAGAAGAATGAAAATAGTGACTTCAAAAGAAAAAGAAAAGTGATTTACGACTTTAGAAAAGAAGGAAGTATGCAGCTGATGAAAGATTGAACGTAATTCCATAAACGAAAAGCAATTTTCAGGAAGAAAGAAAAGTAGAAGGACAAATAAAAATAATAAAAAGAAAACGAAATAATAACAGCTTTTCAACTTTCATTTCCCCACTCATTTGCTTGAAGTGCCCATTTCATTTGGGCGACGTGTCTTCGTGTCCGCATCATACAGGTCAAGATGCATGTGACATTCCATGACATTTTACGGCAGACAAATGAAACTCATTGTTAACCTTTCAGGCATAAAAATGACAAATAAATACACTGCTTGCCCGCTTCTTGGACTTTGTTCAAAAAAAGAGTAATTCACGTTATTTTTTTAATAAATATTTTAAATTGTGTTTGCACAAAACGGAAACGGCATATCGTCATTTGAACGGACTTGATCAATCAACGCACGCGTGAAAAAGAACATGAATAAAATATTTGTAATCTGTGCTATTGATAAATATACAGTGGGGTGGGGGAAGCAAATATTCGTACACATACAAAATTTTCATTTATTCTATTTCCAACTAATGAATAAACATACATTTTATATAATTTATCGTACACATGCATAATAACTAAATATGCATAGAAAACAGAAAAAATGATTTAATAGAAATAAATCTCATTTATCTATTGAAAAAAGCATTCACACAATACAAAAAAGAATACATACTCTTCATTGAATACTTTGTAGAATAGCCATTATTCACTTCTACTGCAGCCAACTTCTTGCAGTTCTCAATTAATGATTTTCAAATTTTAGTTAGTATTTTGTTCCATACTTTTTCGTCGTTTGAACTGTGATAGTTTAGTCTTGGCGACTTAAAGATCTGTGTAAAATTCAAACTGTGTAAAATTGGAACACATAACGCTGACATGGAGGAGCAAAATTTGTTTCTATTAAAAAGCTTGAACAGCACATTCTGAAGTGGTATAATGTAAAATTATTCTTTTTATACGCTTCCATTAGACTATGATAATGTATGTTTGGTTGTATCCTCCACGTTGGTAATTCCTGGTTATACATATGGTATGTATAACTAGGTATACTGTCACATATGGTTATACATATGGTATGTATAACTAGGTATACTGTCACAATGATCTCTGCTGAGACGTGTCTGCAAACCATCACTTTAGAGAAGTTGCCTTATAAATAAGATCTAACATAGCAAGCGACGATGTAAAAGGCGAGAAAAGAATTAAAATACCATACAAAGAAGAACTTAAATAAAAATGTGAAATAATATTGAGAGTTTCAAGTAAAAACAGGAAGAAAAAAAGAATTACAATATCCACGAGCGGCTTATGGAAAAAATAATAATACAGCGAAAACTAAACGGACGTATAGGCGTGTGTTTAATTTATTGTGTCATTCATTGTTTTATAATTACTCTATCATCTCAACAAATGTTGACTCATGCAGTGGTACCAATTATTACATAGGACGAATGTTTTCATCATTTTCGGTTATAGCGTTTTTTGCTTTATCATTTCCTGATCTTTTTTTTTATTATAATTAGCCAGTTCATTCATCAGCCATGAAATTAAACAGTGGAAATAGATCGGTTCAAAATGTCGTGATGAATAGCGAAATAAAAAATGCATAAAAAAACAAGTAGATAAAAAAGGTATGAAGAAATCAATTCAAAGTACAATGAAAAATATTTCTGTTAAGAGACTAAGAGGAGGATTATTGAGTTGCATCAATCCGCTAAATAAAGGGGGTGTTAAGTTTTTGAAAATCCACATGAAAAATCATAGCTTTAAACTGAACTTCAAACGAATTTTAATGCTTGTGGGAAACACATCAATCATCAGGCAAGCAAAATTGCAGGGGCAGATTAATGTATATAATTCAGCAGTATACTTGATTGCAATTGCGATAAATGGTACAAGCAGTCACTACATTGTTAGGACTTTATTTGTCCTCGCATTAAGTCGAAAAAAGCAAAGAAAAGAAGACGAAAGAAGAATTAAAGAAAAAGAAGAAATGGATCTAAAGTTTGTATTCTAGGGAAGGGATACAGAAATGAAATTCTTGAAATGATATATAACAATAATAATGAATGATACATAACAGAAATGAAATTCTTGAAATGATACATAACAATAATAATGAATGACACATAACAGAAATGAAATTCTTGAAATGATACATAACAATAATAATGAATGATACATAACAGAAATGAAATTCTTGAAATGATACATAACAATAATAATGAATGATACATAACAGAAATGAAATTCTTGAAATGATACATAACAATAATAATGAATAATAACAACAATAATAATGAATGATACATAACAGAAATGAAATTCGTGAAATGATACATAACAATAATAATGAATGATACATAACAGAAATGAAATTCTTGAAATGATACATAACAATAATAATGAATAATAATAACAATAATAATGAATGATACATAACAGAAACGAAAGTCATGAAATGATACATAACAATTATAATGAATAATAATAACAATAATAATGAATGATACATATCAGAAATGAAATTCGTGAAATGATACCTAACAATAATAATGAATAATAACAACAATAATAATGAATGATACATAACAGAAATGAAATTCTTGAAATGATACATAACAATATTAATGAAAGATACATAACAGAAATGAAATTCGTGAAATGAGACATCACAATAATAATGAATAATAACAACAATAATAATGAATGATACACAACTGAAATGAAATTCTTGAAATGATACCTAACAATAATAATGAATAATAATAACAATAATAATGAATGATACATAACAGAAATGAAATTCTTGAAATGATACATAACAATAATAATGAATAATAATAACAATAATAATGAATGATACATAACAGAAATGAAATTCTTGAAATGATATATGACAATAATAATGAACAATAATTACAATAATAATGAATGATACATAACAGAAATTAAATTTGTTGAAATGATACATAACAATTATAATGAATAATAATAACAATAATAATGAATGATACATAACAGAAATGAAATTCTTGAAATGATACATAACAATAATAATGAATGATACATAACAGAAATGAAATTCTTGAAATGATACATAACAATAATAATGAATAATAATAACAATAATAATGAATGATACATAACAGAAATGAAATTCTTGAAATGATACGTAACAATAATAATGAATGATACATAACAGAAATGAAATTCTTGAAATGATACATAACAATAATAATGAATGAAATATAACAGAAATGAAATTCTTGAAATGATACATAACAATAATAATGAATGATACATATCAAAAATGATATTCTTGAAATGATACATAACAATAATAATGAATAATAATAACAATAATAATGAATGATACATAACAGAAATGAAATTCTTGAAATGAAACATAACAATAATAATGAATAATAATAACAATAATAATGAATGATACATTACAGAAATGAAATTCTTGAAATGATACATAACAATATTAATGAATGATACATAACAGAAATGAAATTCTTGAAATGATACATAACAATAATAATGAATGATACATAACAGAAATGAAATTCTTGAAATGATACATAACAATAATAATGAATAATAATAACAATAATAATGAATGATACATAACAGAAATGAAATTCTTGAAATGATACATAACAATATTAATGAATGATACATAACAGAAATGAAATTCTTGAAATGATACATAACAATAATAATGAATAATAATAACAATAATAATGAATGATACATAACAGAAATGAAATTCTTGAAATGATACATAACAATAATAATGAATGATACATAACAGAAATGAAATTCTTGAAATGATACATAACAATATTAATGAATAATAATAACAATAATAATGAATGATACATAACAGAAATGAAATTCTTGAAATGATACATAACAATAATAATGAATAATAATAACAATAATAATGAATGATACATAACAGAAATGAAATTCTTGAAATGATACATAACAATAATAATGAATAATAATAATAATAATGAATGATACATAACAGAAATGAAATTCTTGAAATGATACATAACAATAATAATGAATAATAATAACAATAATAATGAATGATACATAACAGAAATGAAATTCTTGAAATGATACATAACAATAATAATGAATAATAATAACAATAATAATGAATGATACATAACAGAAATGAAATTCTTGAAATGATACATAACAATATTAATGAATAATAATAACCATAATAATGAATGATACATAACAGAAATGAAATTCTTGAAATGATATATGACAATAATAATGAACAATAATTACAATAATAATGAATGATACATAACAGAAATGAAATGAAATGATAACAATAATAATGAATAATAATAACAATAATAATGAATGATACATAACAGAAATGAAATTTTGAAATGATACATAACAATATTAATGAATAATAATAACAATAATAATGAATGATACATAACAGAAATGAAATTTTGAAATGATACATAACAATAATAATGAATAATAATAATAATAATAATGAATGATACATAAAATGAAATTTTGAAATTCTTGAAATGAATAATAATAACAATAATAATGAATGATACATAACAGAAATGAAATGAAATGATTTTAATAATGAATGATAATAATAATAATGAAATAATAACAGAAAATGATACATAAAATAATAATGAATGATACATAACAGAAATGAAATTTTGAAAAATAATAACAATAATAATGAATAATAATAACAATAATAATGAATGATACATAACAGAAATGAAATTCTTGAAATGATACATAACAATATTAATGAATGATACATAACAGAAATGAAATTCTTGAAATGATACATAACAATAATAATGAATAATAATAACAATAATAATGAATGATACATAACAGAAATGAAATTTTGAAATGATATATAATAACAATAATGAATGAATAATAACATAACAGAAAATGAAATTCTTGAAATGATACATAACAATAATAATGAATAATAATAATAATAATGAATGATACATAACAGAAATGAAATTTTTGAAATGATAATAATGAACAATATTAATATTAATGAATGATACATAACAGAAATGAAATTTTTGAAATGATACATATAATAATATTAATGAATGATATAATAACAGAAATGAAATTTTGAAATAATACATAACAATAATAATGAATGATACATAACAGAAAAATGAAATTCTTGAAATGATACATAACAATAATAATGAATAATAATAATAATAATAATGAATGATACATAACAGAAATAAAAATTTTGAAATGATACATAACAATATTAATGAATGATACATAACAGAAATGAAATTTTGAAATGAAACATAACAATAATAATGAATGATACATAACAATAATAATGAATGATATTGAAAATAAGAAATGAAATTTTCAAATGATACATAACAGAAATAACAATGAAATAATAATAATAATAATGAATGATACATAACAGAAATGAAATTCTTGAAATGATACATAACAATATTAATGAATGATAGAAATAACAGAAATGAAATTCTTGAAATGAAAACATAACAATAATAATGAATAATAATAACAGAAATGAAATGAAATGATACATAATAATAATGAATGAAATAATGAAATAATAATAATAATGAATGATACATAACAGAAATGAAATTTTGAAATGATGATAACAATAATAATGAATGATAATAAAATGAAATGAAATTTTGAAATGATACATAACAATAATAATGAATGAAACATAACATAAAATGAAATTTTTGAAATGATACATAACAATAATGAATGAATATAATAGAAATGAAATAATGAAATGATACATAACAAGAAATGAAAATCTTAATAATAATAATGAAACATAACAGAAATGAAATGAAATAATAATAACAATAATAATAATGATAATAACAGAAATGAAATTCTTGAAATGATACATATTAATAATAATGAATAATAATAACAATAATAATGAATGATACATAACAGAAATGAAATTCTTGAAATGATACATAACAATATTAATGAATGATACATAACAGAAATGAAATTCTTGAAATGATACATAACAATAATAATGAATAATAATAACAATAATAATGAATGAACAAAAATAATGAAATGATACATAACAATAAAATGAAATAATTTGAAATGAATACATAACAGAAATGAAATAATGAAATGATACATAACAATAATAATGAATAATAAAAATAATAATGAATGATAATAACAGAAATGAAATCTTGAAATGATACATAACAATAATAATGAATAATATAATAATAATAATGAATGATAAATAACAGAAAAATGAAATTCTTGAATAAAATAATAATAATAACAATAATAATGAATGATACATAACAGAAAATGAAATTCTTAAAAATGATACATAAAAATGAAATAATAATGAATAATAATAATAATAATAATGAATGATACATAAAATGAAATGAAAATTAATAATGATGAATAACAATAATAATAATGAATGATATAATAGAAATGAAATTTTGAAATGATACATAAGAAAATAATGAATAATAATAATAATAAATGAATGATACATAACAGAAATGAAATTCTTGAAATGATACATAACAATAATAATGAATAATAATAACAATAATAATGAATGATACATAACAGAAATGAAATTCTTGAAATGATACATAACAATAATAATGAATAATAATAACAATAATAATGAATGATACATAACAGAAATGAAATTCTTGAAATGATACATAACAATAATAATGAATAATAATAACAATAATAATGAATGATACATAACAGAAATGAAATTAAATTCTTGAAATGATACATAACAATAATAATGAATAATAATAACAATAATAATGAATGATACATAACAGAAATGAAATTCTTGAAATGATACATAACAATAATAATGAATAATAATAACAATAATAATGAATGATACATAACAGAAATGAAATTCTTGAAATGATACATAACAATAATAATGAATGATACATAACAGAAATGAAATTATTGAAATGATACATAACAATAATAATGAATGATACATAACAGAAATGAAATGAAATGATAAACAATAATGAACAATAATAATGAATGAATGATACATAACAGAAATGAAATTTTGAAATGATACATAACAATAATAATGAATAATAATAAAGAAATGAAATTTTGAAATGATACATAACAGAAATGAAATTAACAGAAAATGAAATGATACATAACAATAATAATGAATAATAATAACAATAATAATGAAATGATACATAACATAAAAATGAATGATACATACAGAAATAAAAATGAACATAATAAAATAATAATGAATGATATATAACAGAAACGAAATCTTGAAATGAATGAAATGATAAATAACAATAATAATAATGAATGATACATAACAGAAAATGAAATTCTTGAAATGATACATAACAATAATAATGAATAATAATAATAATAATAATGAATGATACATAACAGAAATGAAAATTCTTGAAATGATACATAACAATAATAATGAATGATATAATAAGAAATGAAATAATGAATGATACATAACAGAATGAAATGAAAGAAAATGAAATGATACATAACAATAATAATGGAATGATAATAACAATAATAATGAATGAATGACATAACAGAAATGAAATTCTGAAATGATAAATAATAATAATGAATAATAATAATAATAATGAATGATACATAACAAAATGAAATTTTGAAATAATATGAATAACAATAATAATGAATGAATAACAGAAATGAAATGAAAATAATAATGAATAATGACATAACAGAAATGAAATTTTTGAAATGATACATAACAATAATAATGAATGATAATGAATAACAGAAATGAAATTTTGAAATGATACATAACAATAATAATGAATGATACATAACAGAAAATGAAATTTTGAAATGATAGATAACAATAATAATGAATAATAATAACAATAATAATGAATGATACATAACAGAAATGAAATTTTGAAATGATACATAACAATAATAATGAATGATACATAACAGAAATAATAATGAATGATACATAATAATAAAATGAAAATTCTTGAAATGATACATAACAATAATAATGAATAATAATAAAATGATAATAATGAATGATACATAACAGAAAAATGAAATTCTTGAAATGATACATAACAATAATAATGAATAATAATAACAATAATAATGAATGATAACAGAAAATGAATTTTTGAAATGATACATAACAATAATAATGAATAATAATAATAATAATAATGAATGATACATAACAGAAATGAAATTTTGAAATGATACATAACAATAATAATGAATGATACATAACAGGAAATGAAATAATAATAATAATAATGAATGATACATAACAGAAATGAAATTTTGAAATGATACATAACAATAATAATGAATGAATAATAACAATAATAATGAATGATACATAACATAAAATGAAATTAACAGAAATGATACATAACAATAATAATGAATGATAATAATAGAAATCAAAGAAATAATGAAATGATACATAACAAAATGAAATTTTGAAATGATACATAACAATAATAATGAATGATACATAACAGAAATGAAATTCTTGAAATGATACATAACAATAATAATGAATGATACATAACAGAAATGAAATTCTTGAAATGATACATAACAATAATAATGAATAATAATAACAATAATAATGAATGATACATAACAGAAATGAAATTCTTGAAATGATACATAACAATATTAATGAATGATACATAACAGAAATGAAATTCTTGAAATGATACATAACAATAATAATGAATAATAATAACAATAATGATAATGAATGATACATGAAACAGAAATGAAATAAATAATAAAATGAATAATAAAGAAATAATAATGAATGATACATAACAGAAATGAAATTTGTTGAAATGATACATAAGAATAATAATGAATAATAATAACAATAACAATGAATGATACATAACAGAAATGAAATTCTTGAAATGATACATAGAAAAAAATGAATAATAATAATAATAATAATGAATACATAACAGAAATGAAATTCTTGAAATGATACATAACAATAATAATGAATAATAATAACATAATGATAATGATACATAATTTGAAAAATAAAATTCTTAATGAATGATACATAACAATAATAATGAATAATAATAACAATAATAATGAATGATACATAACAGAAATGAAATTAATGAAATGATAATAACAATATTAATGAATAATATATTTAATAATAATGAATACATAATAGAAATTAAATTTAATGAATGATACATAACAAGAAAATGAAAATAATTGAAATGAATACATAACAGAAATAAAATGAAAAATACATAACAATAATAATGAATGATACATAACGGAAATGAAATTTTGAAATGATACATAACAATAATAATGAATAATAATACATAACAATGAATGAAATTCTTGAAATGATACAATTGAAAATAATAATGAATAATAATAAATAATAATGAATGATTCATAACAGAAATGAAATTTTGAAATGATACATAACAAATAATGAATGAATAACAGAAATGAAATTTTGACAATAATAATGAATGAATAACAGAAATGAAAATTTTTGAAACAATAATAATGAATGAATAATAATAATAATAATGAATGATACATAACAGAAATGAAATTGAAATGATTTTGAAATGATACAATAATAATAATGAATGATAATAATAATAATAATGAATGATACATAACAGAAATGAAATTTTGAAATGATACATAACAATATTAATGAATGATATAATAATGAATGAAATGAAAATCTTGAAATGATACATAACAATAATAATGAATAATAATAACAGAAATGAAATTTGAAATGAAACATAACAATAAAATGAATAATAATAATAATAATGAATGATACATAACAGAAATGAAATTTTGAAATGATACATAACAATAATAATGAATAATAATAATAATAATAATGAATATATAACAGAAATGAAATTCTGAAATGATACATATAATAATAATAATAATAAATAAGAAATGATAATAACAGAAATGAAATGAACAATAAAATGAATGAATAATAACAATAATAATGAATGATACATAAAAAATGAAATTTTTGAAATGATACATAACAATAATAATGAATAATAATAACAATAATAATGAATGATACATAACAGAAATGAAATTTTGAAATGATACATAACAATAATAATGAATAATACATAACAGAAATGAAATGAAATGATACATAACAATGAAATAATGAATAATAATAACAATAATAATGAATGATACATAAAATGAAAATGAAATGAAATGATACATAACAAAATAAATTTGAAATGATAATAATAATAATGAATGATACATAACAGAAATGAAATTCTTGAAAATGATACATAACAATAATAATGAATAATAATAACAATAATAATGAATGATACATAACAGAAATGAAATTCTTGAAATGATACATAACAATAATGAATGAATAATAATAATGAAATAATGAATGAATACATAACAGAAAATGAAATTCTTGAAATGATACATAACAATAATAATGAATGATAACATAATAATGAATGAAATAACAGAAATGAAAATGAAATTCATAACAATAATAATGAATACATAATAACAATAATGAATGATACATAACAGAAATGAAATTTTGAAATGATACATAACAATAATAATGAATAATAATAACAATAATAATGAATGATACATAACAGAAATGAAATTTTGAAATGATATAATAATAATAATAAATAATAATAATAATAATAATGAAAAAGAAATGAAATTTGAAATGATAATAACAATAATGATAATAATAAGAAAATGAAAAATCTTGAAATGATACATAACAAAATGAAAATGAATGATATAATAATAAAATGAAAATAATAACAATTGAAATGATACATAACAATGAATAATGAATGATACATAACAATAATAATGAATGATACATAACAGAAATGAAATTCTTGAAATGATACATATAACAATAATAATGAATAATAATAATAAATAATAATGAATGATACATAACAGAAATGAAATTCTTGAAATGATACATAACAATAATAATGAATAATAATAACAATAATAATGAATGATACATAACAGAAATGAAATTCTTGAAATGATACATAACAATAATAATGAATGATACAATAATAAGAAATGAAATCTTGAAATGATACATAACAATAATAATAATAACACAAAATAATGAAATGATACATAACAGAAAATAATAATGAATGATACATAACAGAAATGAAATTTTGAAATGATACAAAAAATGAATGAACATAACAATAATAATGAATGATACATAACAGAAATGAAATTTTGAAATGAAATACATAACAATAATAATGAATAATAATAATAATAATAATGAATGATACATAACAGAAAAATGAAATTGAAAATAATAAAATAATAATGAATGATAATAACAGAAATGAAATTTTAATGAACAATAATAAATGAATGATACATAACAGAAATGAAATTTTGAAATGATACATAACAATAATAATGAATAATAATAACAATAATAATGAATGATACATAACAGAAATGAAATTCTTGAAATGATACAATAATTAATGAATGAATAACAGAAATGAAAAAATAATAATAATAATGAATGATACATAACAGAAATGAAATTTTGAAATGATACATAACAATAATAATGAATGATAACATAACAGAAATGAAATTTTGAAATGATAACATAATGAAATAATAATGAATAATAATGAACAATAATAATGAATGATACATAACAGAAATGAAATTTTTGAAATGAAAAACAATAATAATGAATAATAATAATAATAATGAATGACATAACAGAAAATGAAATTCTTGAAATGATACATAACAATAATAATGAATAATAATATTCTTTGAAATGATAATAACAATAATAATGAATAACAGAAATGAAATTTTGAAATGATATAACAATAATAATGAAATGAAATAACAATAATGATAATAACAATAATAATAATGAATGATATAATAACAGAAATGAAATTCTTGAAATGAAATGATAATAATAAATAACATTAATGAATGATACATAACAGAAATGAAAGTCTAAATGAAAATATAATAATAATGAATAATAATAACAATAATAATGAATGATACATAACAGAAAATGAAATTTTGAAATGATACATAACAATAATAATGAATAATAATAATAATAATAATGAATGATACATAACAGAAATGAAATTTTGAAATGATACATAACAACATTAATGAATGATACATAACAGAAATGAAATTCTTGAAATGATAACATAACAATAAATGAATGATACATAACAGAAATGAAATTCTTGAAATGATAATAATAATAATGAATACATAACAGAAAATGAAATTCTTGAAATGAAATGATACATATAACAAATAATAATAACAAAATAATGAATGATAACAATAATAATGAAATGATGATAACAGAAATGAAATTCTTGAAATGATACATAACAATAATAATGAATGATACATAACAGAAAATGAAAATTTTGAAATGATACATAAAATAATAATGAATAATAATAACAATAATAATGAATGATACATAACAGAAATGAAATGATAATGAAATGAATACATAACAATAATAATGAATGATACATAACAGAAATGAAATTTTGAAATGATATAAAAATAATAATGAATAATAATAATAATAATAATGAATGATACATAACAGAAATGAAATTCTTGAAATGATACATAATAATAATGAATGATAATTTAATGAAATAATACATAACAGAAATGAAATAATGAAATGATACATAACAATAATAATGAATGATAACAGAAATAAATGAATGATACATAACAATAATGAAATGAATAATAATAACAATAATAATGAATGATACATAACAGAAATGAAATTTTGAAATGATACATAACAATAATAATGAATAATAAATAACAATAATAATGAATGATACATAACAGAAATGAAATTCTTGAAATGATACATAACAATAATAATGAACAATAATAACAGAAAATAATAATGAATGAACATAAATGAAAATGAAAAGTCTTGAAAATGATACATAACAATAATAATGAATGAAATACATAACAGAAATGAAATTTTGAAATGATACATAACAATAATAATGAATGATACATAACAGAAAATGAAATTTTTGAAATGATACATAACAATAATAATGAATAATAATAATAATAATAATGAATGATACATAATAGAAATGATAAATAACAGAAAAATGATATAATAATAATAATAATGAATGATACATAACAGAAATGAAATTTTGAAATGATTGTAAAATGATAATGAATAGAAATGAAAACAATAATAATAATGAATGATACATAACAGAAATGAAATTCTTGAAATGATACATAACAATAATAATGAATAATAATAACAATAATAATGAATGATACATAATAATGAAAAAATGAAAATTAATAAAATGATACATAACAATAATAATAATGAATGATACATAACAGAAATGAAATTCTTGAAATGATACATAACAATAATAATGAATGATACATAACAGAAATGAAATTCTTGAAATGATACATAACAGTAATAATGAATGTTACATAACAGAAATGAAATCCTTGAAATGATATATGACAATAATAATGAACAATAATCAATAATAATGAATGATACATAACAGAAATTAAATTGAAATGATACATAACAATAATAATGAATAATAATAACAATAATAATGAATGATACATAACAGAAATTAAATTTCTTGAAATGATACATAACAATAATAATGATACATAACAATAATGAATGATACATAACAGAAATGAAATGAAATGATACATAATAATAATAATAATGAATAATACATAACAGAAATGAAATTTTGAAATGATACATAACAATAATAATGAATAATGAATAATAATAATAAAAATGATAAAACAGAAATTAAATTTGTTGAAATGATACATAACAATAATAATGAATAATAATAACAATAATAATGAATGATACATAACAGAAATGAAATTCTTGAAATGATACATAACAATAATAATGAATGATACATAACAGAAATGAAATTCTTGAAATGATACATAACAATAATAATGAATAATAATAACAATAATAATGAATGATACATAACAGAAATGAAATTCTTGAAATGATACATAACAATAATAATGAATAATAATAACAATAATAATGAATGATACATAACAGAAATGAAATTCTTGAAATGATACATAACAATAATAATGAATGATACATAACAGAAATGAAATTTTGAAATGAATGAATAATAATGAATAACAGAAATAATAATGAATGAAATGATAACAGAAATGAAATCTTGAAATGAATAATAACAATAATAATGAATAACATAACAGAAATGAAATTTTTGAAATGATATAACAATAATAATGAATAATAATAACAATAATAATGAATGATACATAACAGAAATGAAATTTTGAAATGATACATAATAATAATAATGAATGAATAATAATAAATTTTTGAATGATACATAACAGAAATAATGAATGATACATAACAATAATAATGAATGATATAACAGAAATGAAATGAAATGAAATGATACAACAATAATAATAATGAATGAAAATAATAATAATAATGAAATAACAGAAATGAAATTCTTGAAATGATACATAACAATAATAATGAATGATACATAACAGAAATGAAATTCTTGAAATGATACATAACAATAATAATGAATAATAATAACAATAATAATGAATGATACATAACAGAAAATGAAAATTTTTGAAATGATGATAACAATAATAATGAATAATAATAATAATAATAATGAATGATACATAACAGAAAATGAAATTTTGAAATGATATATAACAATAATAATGAATAATAATAATAATAATGAATGATACATAACAGAAATGAAATTTTTGAAATGATACATAACAATAATAATGAATAATAATAATAATAATAATGAATGATACATAACAGAAATGAAATTTTGAAATGATATGAATAATAATAAAGAAAATGAATAATGAATAATACATAACAATAATAATAAATGATACATAACAGAAATGAAATTCTTGAAATGATACATAACAATAATAATGAATAATAACAATAATAATGAATGATACATAACAGAAATGAAATTTTGAAATGATACATAACAATAATAATGAATAATAATAACAATAATAATGAATGATACATAACAGAAATGAAAATGAAATGATAATAACAATGAATGATACATAAAGAAATGAAATAATAATAATAATAATGAATAATGATACATAACAGAAATGAAATTAACAGAAATGAAATGAAATAATATATAATCAATAATAATGAATAATACAGAAATGAAATGAAAATAATAATGAATGATACATAATAGAAATGAAATTCTTTGAAATGATACATAACAATAATGAAATGAATAATAATAATAATAATGAATGATACATAACAGAAATGAAATTCTTTGAAATGATACATAACAATAATAATGAATAATAATAACAATAATAATGAATGATACATAATAAGAAAATGAAATACAATGAAATGATACATAACAATAATAATGAAATGATACATAACAATAATAAGAATGAAATAACAGAAATGAAATTTTGAAATGATACATAACAATAATAATGAATAATAATACAGAAACAATAATAATGAATGATACATAACAGAAATGAAATTCTTGAAATGATACATAACAATAATAATGAATGATAATAATAAAAAGAAAAATGATAATTTTGAAATGATACATAACAATAATAATGAATAATAACAATAATAATGAATGATACATAACAGAAATGAAATTTTGAAATGATACATACAATAATAATAATGAATAATAAATAATAACAATAATAATGAATGATACATAACAGAAATGAAATAATAATGAAATGATAAATGAAAATAATAATAATAACAATAATAATGAATGATACATAACAGAAAATGAAATAATGAAATGATTGAAAATAATGAAAATTTTGAAATGAAACATAACAGAAATGAAATAATGAAATAATAATAACAATAATAATGAATGATACATAACAGAAATGAAATTTTGAAATGATACATAACAATAATAATGAATAATAATAATAGAATAATAATGAATGATACATAACAGAAATGAAATTCTTTGAAATGATACAATAATAATGAATAAATAATAATAATAATGAATGATACATAACAGAAAATGAAATGATTGAAATGATACATAATAATAATAATGAATATAATAACAATAATAATGAATGATACATAACAGAAATGAAATTTTGAAATGATACATAACAATAATAATGAATAATAATAACAATAAAAATTGAATGATACATAACAATAAAATGAAAATAATTTGAAATGATACATAACAATAATAATGAATAATAATAATAATAATAATGAATGATACATAACAGAAATGAAATTTTGAAATGATACATAACAATAATAATGAATAATAATAACAATAATAATGAATGATACATAACAGAAATTAAATTTTTTGAAATGATACATAAGAATAATAATGAATAATAATAACAATAATAATGAATGATACATAACAGAAATGAAATTCTTGAAATGATACATAACAATAATAATGAATGATACATAACAGAAATGAAATTCTTGAAATGATACATAACAATAATAATGAATAATAATAATAATAATGAATGATACATAACAGAAAATGAAATAATGATAATAATAAAATAATAATGAAATGATACATAACAAAATGAAATTCTTGAAATGATATGAATAACAGAAATAATAATGAATAATAATAATAATAATAATGAATGATACATAACAGAAATGAAATTTTTGAAATGATACATAACAATAATAATGAATAATAATAACAATAATAATGAATGATACATAACAGAAATGAAATTTTTGAAAATGATACATAACAATAATAATGAATAATAATAACAGAAATGAATTTTGAAATGATAACAGAAATAAAATGAAAATGATATAATAATGAATAATAATGAAATGATACATAACAATAATAATGAATAATAACAATAATAAATGAAATTAACAGAAATGAAATAACAATAATAATGAATAATAATAACAATAATAATGAATGATACATAACAGAAATGAAATTTTGAAATGATACATAACAATAATAATGAATGATAATAACAGAAATGAAATTTTGAAATGATACATAACAATAATAATGAATGATAACAGAATAATAATAAAATGATACATAACAGAAATGAAATGAAATGATACATAACAATAATAATGAATAATAATAACAAAAAATAATAATGAATGATACATAACAGAAATGAAATACATAACAATAAAATGATACATAACAGAAATAAAAATAATGAATAATAATAATAATAATAATAATGAATGATACATAACAGAAATGAAATTCTTGAAATGATACATAACAATAATAATGAATGAATAAGAAATGATAATGAATGAAATAATAGAAATGAAATAATAATAATAAAAATGATACATAACAAAATGAAATAATAATAAATGAATAATGAAATAATAATAATAATGAATGAATACATAACAGAAATGAAATTTTGAAATGATACATAATAATAATAATAATAATAATAATAATAATGAATGATACATAACAGAAATGAAATTTTGAAATGATAATAACAATAATAATGAATAATAATAACAAAAATAATGAATGATACATAACAGAAAGAAATGAAAATTATTGAAATGATACATAATGAATAATGAATGAATAACAGAAATGAAATTTTGAAATGATACATAACAATAATAATGAATAATAATAACAATAATAATGAATGATACATAACAGAAATGAAATTTTTGAAATGATACATAACAATAATAATGAATAATAATAATAATAATGAATGATACATAACAGAAATGAAATTTGAAATGAAATGAATATTAATGAATGATAACAATAATAATGAATAATAATAACAATAATAATGAATGATACATAACAGAAATGAAATTTTGAAATGATACATAACAATAATAATGAATAATAATACATAACAGAAATGAAATTTGAAAAATATAATAATAATGAATAAAATAATAATGAAAATGAATGAACAATAACAGAAATGAAATGAAATTAAAAATGATACATAACAATAATAATGAATGATACATAACAGAAATGAAATTTTGAAATGATGAAATAATAATGAATAATAATAATAATAATAATGAATGATACATAACAGAAATGAAATTTTGAAATGATACATAAACAATAATAATGAATAATAATAATAAAAATAATGAAAATGATACATAACAGAAAATAAAATTTTGAAATGATACATAACAATAATAATGAATGATATAATAATGAATGATATATAAAATGAAATTTTGAAATGATACATAACAATAATAATGAATAATAATAACAATAATAATGAATGATACATAACAGAAATGAAATTCTTGAAATGATACATAACAATAATAATGAATAATAATAATAATAATAATGAATGATACATAACAGAAATGAATGATACATAACAGAAATAATGAATAATAATAATAATGAATGAATACATAACAGAAAATGAAATGATTGAAATGAAATAACAATAAAATAATAATAAATAATAAATAATAATAACAGAAAATAATAATGAATGATACATAACAAGAAATGAAATGATTTGAAATGATAATAAAATAATAATGAATAATAATAATAATAATAATGAATGATACATAACAGAAAATGAAATTCTTGAAATGATACATAACAATAATAATGAATAATAATAACAATAATAATGAATGATACATAACAGAAATGAAATTTCTGAAAAATAATACAATAATAATGAATAATAATAATAATAATAATGAATGATACATAACAGAAATGAAATTTGATAAAAATGATACATAATAATAATGAATGATACATAACAGAAATGAAATGAAATACATAAAATAATGAATACAATAATAATGAAATAATAAAGAAATAATAATAATGAATGATACATAACAATAAAATGAAATACATAACAGAAATGATAATAACAATAATAATGAATAATAATAACAATAATAATGAATGATACATAACAGAAAATGAAATTCTTGAAATGATACATAACAATAATAATGAATAATAATAACAATAATAATGAATGATACATAACAGAAATTAAAATTTTGAAATGATACATAACAATAATAATGAATGATAATGAAATTTTGAAATGATACATAAAATGAAATGAATGAAACATAATAACAATAATAATGAATGATACATAACAGAAATGAACAATGAAATGATACATAACAGAAATAATGAATAATAATAACAATAATAATGAATGATACATAACAGAAATGAAATTCTTGAAATGATACATAACAATAATAATGAATAATAATAACAATAATAATGAATGATACATAACAGAAATGAAATTCTTGAAATGATACATAATAATAATGAATGAATAATAATAATAATAATGAATGATACATAACAGAAATGAAATTCTTGAAATGATACATAACAATAATAATGAATAATAATAACAATAATAATGAATGATACATAACAGAAATGAAATTCTTGAAATGATACATAACAATAATAATGAATGATACATAACAGAAATGAAATTCTTGAAATGATACATAACAATAATAATGAATAATAATAACAAAAATTTATGAATGATACATAACAGAAATGAATTTTGAAATGAAATGATACATAATAATAATAATGAATAGATAATGAAATTGAAATAATAATGAATAATATGAATAACAGAAATGAAATTTTGAAATGATAAATAACAATAATAATGAATAATAATAATAATAATAATGAATGATACATAACAGAAATGAAAATTTTGAAATGATATAATAACAATAATAATGAATAATAATGAATGATACATAACAGAAATGAAATTCTTGAAATGATACAATAACAATAATAATGAATAATAATAATAATAATAACAGAAATGAAATGATACATAACAAGAAATGAAAATAATAATAAAAATGATACATAACAGAAATGAAATAATGAATAATAATAACAATAATAATGAATGATACATAACAGAAATGAAATTTTGAAATGATACATAACAATAATAATGAATAATAATAGAAACAAAATAATGAATGATACATAACAGAAAAAATTTTTGAAATGATACATAACAATAATAATGAATGATACATAACAATAATAATGAATGATACATAACAGAAATGAAATTTTGAAATGATACAAATAATAATAATGAATGATAATAAAAATAATGAATAATAATGAATGATACATGAAACAGAAATGAAAATTTTGAAATGATACATAACAATAATAATGAATGATACATAACAGAAATGAAATTCTTGAAATGATACATAACAATAATAATGAATAAATAATAATAATAATGAATGATATAACAGAAATGAAATTTTGAAATGATAACAATAATAATGAATAATAATAAATAATAATGAATGATACATAACAGAAATGAAATTTTTGAAATGATACATAACAATAATAATGAATAATAATAACAATAATATTGAATGATACAAATGAAATGAAATTCTTGAAATGATACATAACAATAATAATGAATAATAATAAATAATAATGAAATGAATGATACATAATAAGAAATGAAATTCTTGAAATGATACATAACAATAATAATGAATAATAATAACAATAATAATGAATGATACATAACAGAAATGAAATTCTTGAAATGATACATAACAATAATAATGAATAATAATAATAATGAAATAAATAATAATGAATGATACATAACAGAAAATGAAATTTTGAAATGATATGAATAAACAATAATAATGAATAATAATAATGAAATAATAATGAATGATACATAACAGAAATGATACATTTTGAAAATGATACATAACAATAATAATGAATAATAATAACAATAATAATGAATGATACATAACAGAAATGAAAGTCTTGAAATGATACATAATAATAATAATGAATAATAATAATAATAATGAAATGAATGATACATAATAAGAAAATGAAAATTTTGAAATGATACAGAAATTAAATAATAATGAATAATAATAACAATAATAATGAATGATACATAACAGAAATGAAATTTTGAAATGATACATAACAATAATAATGAAATGATACATAACAGAAATGAAATTCTTGAAATGATATAACAATAATAATGAATAATGAATAATGATACATAAAGAAATGAAATAATGAATGATACATAACAATAATAATGAAATTTTGAAATGATTTTGAAATAATAATAATGAATAATAATAATAATAATGAATGATACATAACAGAAATGAAAATGAATTTTAAAATGAATACATAACAATAATAATGAATGATACATAACAGAAATGAAATTCTTGAAATGATACATAACAATAATAATGAATAATAATAAAGAAATGAAATAATGAATGATACATAACAGAAATGAATAAAATAACAATAATAATGAATGATACATAACAGAAATGAAATTCTTGAAATGATAATAACAATAATAATGAATGATACATACAGAAATGAAATGAATGATACATAACAATATTAATGAAATGAAATACATAACAATAATAATGAATGATACATAACAGAAATGAAAATTTTGAAAATGATACATAACAATAATAATGAAAATAATAACAATAATAATGAATGATAATGATACATAAAAAATGAAATTCTTGAAATGAAATGAATAATAATAATGAATAATAATGAATGATACATAATGAAGAAATGAAATTTTGAAATAATAATACATAATAATAATAATGAATAATAATAACAATAATAATGAATGATACATAACAATAAAATGAAAATTCTTGAAATGATACATAACAATAATAATGAATAATAATAACAATAATAATGAATGATACATAACAGAAATGAAATTCTTGAAATGATACATAACAATAATAATGAATGATACATAACAGAAATGAAATTCTTGAAATGATACATAACAATAATAATAATGAATGAAATAATAATAATAACATGAAACATAACAGAAATGAAATTCTTGAAATAATAATGAATAATAATAATAATGAATGATACATAACAGAAATGAAATTCTTGAAATGATACATAACAATAATAATGAATGATACATAACAGAAATGAAATCCTTGAAATGATACATAACAATAATAATGAATAATAATAACAATAATAATGAATAATAATAACAATAATAATGAATGATACATAACAGAAATGAAATTCTTGAAATGATACATAACAATAATAATGAATAATAATAACAATAATAATGAATGATACATAACAGAAATGAAATTCTTGAAATGATACATAACAATAATAATGAATAATAATAACAATAATAATGAATGATACATAACAGAAAAATTTTGAAAACATAATAATAATAATGAATAATAATAACAGAAAATAATAATGAATGATACATAACAGAAATGAAATTTTGAAATGATACATAACAAGAAATGAAAATTTGAAAATAATAATAATAATAATGAATGATACATAACAGAAATGAAATTCTTGAAATGATACATAACAATAATAATGAATGATACATAACAGAAATGAAATTCTTGAAATGATAAATAACAATAATAAATAATAATAATAATGAATGATACATAACAGAAAATGAAATTTTGAAATGATACATAACAATAATAATGAATGATACATAACAATAATAATGAATGAATGAAATTCTTGAATGATACATAACAATAATAATGAATGATAATAACAGAAATGAAATTTTTGAAATGATACATGAAATAATAATAATGAATAATAATAAAATAATAATGAATGATACATAACAGAAAATGAAATAATGAAATAATAATAACAATAATAATGAATGATACATAACAGAAATGAAATTCTTGAAATGATACATAACAATAATAATGAATAATAATAATAATAATGAATGATACATATACAGAAATGAAAGTTTTGAAAATATAATAAAATAATAATGAATGAATACATAACAGAAATGAAATTTTGAAATGATACATAATAATAATGAATGATAATAACAGAAATGAAAATTCTGAATGAATAACAATAATAATAATGAATGAATAATAATAATAATAATGAATGATACATAATAATAATAATGAATGATAATAACAGAAATAATGAATGATACATAACATAAAATGAAAATTTGAAATGATACATAACAATAATAATGAATGATACATAACAGAAATGAAATTCTTGAAATGATACATAACAATAATAATGAATAATAATAACAATAATAATGAATGATACATAACAGAAATGAAATTCTTGAAATGATACATAAACAATAATAATGAATAATAATAGAAATAATAATGAATGATACATAACAGAAATGAAATTCTTGAAATGATACATAACAATAATAATGAATAATAATAATAAAATGAAAATGAAATGATACATAATAAAATAATAATAATAATAACAATAATAATGAATGATACATAACAAAATGAAATAATAACAATAAAAATGATATATAATAATAATAATGAATAATAATGAATAATAATAATGAAATAATAACAGAAATGAATGAAATACATAACAATAATAATGAATGATACATAACAGAAATGAAATGAAATGAAATGACAATAATAATGAATAATAATAACAATAATAATGAATGATACATAACAGAAATGAAATTCTTGAAATGATACATAACAATAATAATGAATAATAATAACAATAATAATGAATGATACATAACAGAAATGAAATTCTTGAAATGATACATAACAATAATAATGAATAATAATAACAATAATAATGAATGATATAAACAAATGAAATTCTTGAAATGATACATAACAATAATAATGAATGAACAGAAATGAAATTCTTGAAATGATACATAACAATAATAATGAATAATAATAACAATAATAATGAATGATACATAACAGAAATGAAATTCTTGAAATGATACATAACAATAATAATGAATAATAATAAGAAATGAAAATTTTGAAATGATACATAACAATAATAATGAATAATAATAATGAATAAAATAATAATGAATGAAATTTTGAATAACAGAAATGATAATGAACAATACATAACAATAATAATGAATGATACATAACAGAAATGAAATTCTTGAAATGATACATAACAACAATAATGAATAATAATAACAATAATAATGAATGATACATACAGAAATGAAATTTTTGAAATGATACATAACAATAATAATGAATAATACATAACAATAAATGAAATGATACATAACAGAAATGAAATTTTGAAATGATACATAACAATAATAATGAATAACAATATGAATAACAGAAATGAAATGATACATTGAAATGAATACATAATAATAATAATGAATGATACATAACAGAAATGAAATTTTGAAATGATACATAACAATAATAATGAATAATAATAACAGAAATGAATGAACTTTAATGAAATGATATTTTGAAATGAATACATAACAATAATAATGAATAATACATAACAATAATGAAATCTTGAAATGATACATAACAGAAATAATGAATTACATAACAGAAATGATATTCTTGAAATAATAATAATGAATAATAATAATGAATAATAAATGAAATGAATGATACATAACAGAAATGAATGATTTTTGAAAATGATGAAATGATAACAATAATGAATAATAATAATAATTAATAATGAATGATACATAACAGAAATGAAATTTTGAAATGATACATAACAATAATAATGAATAATAATAACAGAAATGAAATTTTGAAATGATAATAACAATAATAATGAATAATAATAATAAAATGAAATACATAACAGAAATGAAATTTTGAAATGATACATAACAATAATAATGAATAATAATAACAATAATAATGAATGATACATAACAGAAATGAAATTTTGAAATGATACAATAATAATGAATGATAATAATGAAATGATGGAAATGATAACAATAATAATGAATAAAAAATGAAATGAAAATTTTGAAATGATACATAACAATAATAATGAATAATAATAACAATAATAATGAATGATACATAACAGAAATGAAAATTTTTGAAATGATACATAACAATAATAATGAATAATAATAACAATAATAATAATGAAATTTTGAAATGATACAGAAATGAAATAATAATGAAATGATACATAACAATAACAGAAAAATAATGAATGATACATAACAATAATAATGAATGATACATAACAGAAATGAAATTCTTGAAATGATACATAACAATAATAATGAATAATAATAACAATAATAATGAATGATACATAACAGAAATGAAATTCTTGAAATGATACATAACAATAATAATGAATGATACATAACAGAAATGAAATTCTTGAAATGATACATAACAATAATAATGAATGATACATAACAGAAATGAAATTGAATAACAATAATAATGAATAATAATAACAATAATAATGAATGATACATAACAGAAATGATTTTTTGAATTGATAACAATAATAAATGAATACATACAGAAATGAAATAATAATGAATAATACATAACAATAATAATGAATGATACATAACAGAAATGAAATTCTTGAAATGATACATAACAATAATAATGAATAATAACAATAATAATGAATGATACAACAAACAGAAATTCTTGAAATGATACATAACAATAATAATGAATAATAATAACAATAATAATGAATGATACATAACAGAAAATGAAATTCTTGAAATGATACATAACAATAATAATGAATAATAATAATAAGAAATGAAATGAAATGATACATAAAAATAATAATGAATAATAATAACAATAATAATGAATGATACATAACAGAAATGAAATTTTGAAATGATACATAACAATAATAATGAATAATAATAATGAATAATAATAATATAATAATACATAACAGAAATGAAATTTTGAAAATACATATAACAATAATAATGAATGATACATAACAGAAATGAAATTTTGAAAATGATACATAACAATAATAATGAATGATACATAACATAAAATGAAATTTTGAAATGATACATAACTTGAAATGATAATAATGAATGAATAATAACAATAATAATGAATGATACATAACAGAAATGAAATTCTTGAAATGATACATAACAATAATAATGAATGATAATAACAGAAAATAATAATGAATGATACATAGAAATGAATAATAAAATGAAATGAATGATACATAACAGAAAAAATACATAAAAATACATAACAATAATAATGAATGATACATAACAGAAATGAAATTTTGAAATGATACATAACAATAATAATGAAATAATAATGAATAATAATAACAATAATAATGAATAATACATAACAGAAATGAAATTTTGAAATGATACATACAATAATAATGAATATAATAACAATAATAATGAATGATACATAACAGAAATGAAATTCTTGAAATGATACATAACAATAATAATGAATGATACATAACAGAAATGAAATCCTTGAAATGATACATAACAATAATAATGAATATAATAACAATAATGAATGATATAAACAGAAATTAAATTCTTGAAATGAACAATAATAATGAATGATAATAACAGAAATGAAATTCTTGAAATGATAACATAAAAATAAAATTTGAAATGATATATTTAAAATAACAATAATAATTAATGAATGATACATAACAGAAAATGAAATTCTTGAAATAATAATAACAATAATAATGAATGATACATAACAGAAATGAAATTTTGAAATGATACATAACAATAATAATGAATAATAATAATAATAATAATGAATGATACATAACAGAAATGAAATTCTTGAAATGATACATAACAATAATAATGAATAATAATAACAGAAATAATGAATGATACATAATAATAATGAATAATAATAACAGAAATGAAATGAAATGATACATAAAATAATAATGAATAATAATAATAATGAATAATAATAACAATAATAATGAATGATACATAACAGAAATGAAATTTTGAAATGATAATAACAATAATAATGAATAATAATAACAATAATAATGAATGATACATAACAGAAATGAAATTTATTGAAATGATACATAACAATAATAATGAATAATAATAATAATAATGAATGATACATAATAGTAAAATGAAATTCTTGAAATGATACATAACAATAATAATGAATAATAATAGAAATTTTGAAATGAATGATAACAGAAAATGAAATAATTTTGAAATGATACATAACAATAATAATGAATAATAATAAATAAAATGAAATTCTTGAAATAATAATAATGAATATACAGAAAGAAAAAATTCTTGAAATGATACAATAATAATGAATAATAAACAGAAAATGATACATAACAGAAATGAAATTCTTGAAATGATACATAATAATTAATGAAATAATGAAATGAAATGAAATGATACATAATAATAATAATGAATGATACATAACAGAAAATGAAATTCTTGAAATGATACATAACAATAATAATGAATAATAATAATAATAAATGAATGATACATAACAGAAATGAAATTCTTGAAATGATACATAACAATAATAATGAATAATAATAACAATAATAATGAATGATACATAACAGAAATGAAATTCTTGAAAATGATACATAACAATAATAATGAATGATACAGAAATATTTTGAAATAATAAGAAATGAAATTCTTGAAATGATACATAACAATAATAACAATAATGAAATGAAAATACATAACAATAATAATGAATGATACATAACAGAAATGAAATTTTGAAATGATACATAATAATAATGAATAATAATAATAATAATAATGAATGATACATAACAATGAAATGAAATTCTTGAAATGATACATAACAAAATGAAATGAAATGATAATAACAATAATAATGAATGATACATAACAGAAATGAAATTCTTGAAATGATACATAACAATAATAATGAATAATAATAAATAATATAATGAAGATAATGAAAAAATCTTGAAATTTTGAAATGATACATAACAATAATAATGAATAATAATAATAATAATGAATGATACATAACAGAAATGAAATAATGAAATGATACATAAATAATAATGAAATAACAGAAATGAATTCTTGAAATGATACATAATAATAATAATAATAATAATAATAATAATAATAATGAATGATACATAACAGAAATGAAATTCTTGAAATGATACATAACAATAATAATGAATGATACATAACAGAAATGAAATTCTTGAAATGATACATAACAATAATAATGAATGATACATAACAGAAATGAAATTCATTGAAATGATTTTGAAATAATAATAATAACAATAATAATGAATGATACATAACAGAAATGAAATCCTTGAAATGATACATAACAATAATAATGAATAATAATAACAATAATAATGAATAATAATAACAATAATAATGAATGATACATAACAGAAATGAAATTCTTGAAATGATACATAACAATAATAATGAATGATACATAACAGAAATGAAATTCTTGAAATGATACATAACAATAATAATGAATGATACATAAACAATGAAATTTTGAAATGATACATAACAATAATAATGAATAAAATTCAAAATTGAATGATACATAACAAAAATAATGAATGATACATAGCAATAATAATGAATGATACATAACAGAAATGAAATTCTTGAAATGATACATAACAATAATAATGAATGATACATAACAGAAATGAAATTCTTGAAATGATACATAACAATAATAATGAATGATACATAACAGAAATGAAATTCTTGAAATGATACATAACAATAATAAAATTTGAAATGATACATAACAATAATAATGAAATGATACATAACAAAATGAAATGAAATGATACATAACAGAAAAAATAATGAAATGATGCATAACAATAATAATGAATGATACATAACAGAAATGAAATTTTGAAATGATGCATAACAATAATAATGAATGATACATAACAGAAATGAAATTCTTGAAATGATGCAATAACATAATGAAAAATGAAATTCTGAAATGAATAACAATAATAATGAATGATACATAACAGAAATGAAATTCTTGAAATGATGCAATAATAATGAATAATAATAAGAAATGAAATGATACATATAATAATAATGAAATGAAATCAATTCTTGAAATGATACATAACAATGAAATAATGAAATAATAACAATAATAATAATACATAACAAATGAAATTTTGAAATGATACAATAATAATGAAATACATAAAGAAAATGAAATAATAATAACAATAATAATGAATGATACATAACAGAAATGAAATTCTTGAAATGATACATAACAATAATAATGAATGATACATAACAGAAATGAAATTTGAAATGATAACAATAATAATGAATGATAACAGAAATGAAAATGAATGATACATAACAGAAATATGAATTAATAAAATAATAATGAATGAAACAGAAATGCATGAAACAATAATAATAATAAATGAATGATACATAACAGAAATGAAATTCTTGAAATGATGCATAACAATAATAATGAATGATACATAACAGAAATGAAATTTTGAAATGATACATAACAATAATAATGAAATTGAAATACATAAATAAAATGAATGATACATAACAGAAATGAAATTTTGAAATGATATAACAATAATAATGAATGATACATAACAGAAATGAAATTTTGAAATGATGCATAACAATAATAATGAATGATACATAACAGAAATGAAATTTTGAAATGATACATAACAATAATAATGAATAATAATAATAATAATGAATGATACATAACAGAAATGAAATTCTTGAAATGATGCATAACAATAATAATGAATGATACATAACAGAAATGAAATTCTTGAAATGATACATAACAATAATAATGAATGATACATAACAGAAATGAAATTCTTGAAATGATGCATAACAATAATAATGAATGATACATAACAGAAATGAAATTCTTGAAATGATGCATAACAATAATAATGAATAATAATAACAGAAATGAAATTCTTGAAATGATACATAACAATAATAATGAATGATACATAACAGAAATGAAATTCTTGAAATGATACATAACAATAATAATAATGAATAATGAAAAATTTTGAAATATACAATAATAATAATGATACATAACAGAAATGAAATTTTGAAATGATACATAACAATAATAATGAATGATACATAACAGAAATGAATGTCTTGAAATGATACAGAAAATGAAATATTGAAATGAATAATAATAATAATAATGAATACATAACAGAAATGAAATTCTTGAAATGATACATAACAATAATAATGAATGATACATAAAATGAAAATTTTGAAATGATACATAACAATAAAATGAATGACATAACAATAATAATGAATGTTACATAACAGAAATGAAATTTTTGAAATGATACATAACAATAATAATGAATGATACATAACAGAAATGAAATTTTTGAAATGATGCATAACAATAATAATGAATGATACATAACAGAAATGAAATTTTGAAATGATACATAACAATAATAATGAATGATACATAACAGAAATGAAATTTTGAAAATGACATAACAATAATAATGAATGATACATAAATAAAATGAAATTCTTGAAATGATGCATAACAATAATAATGAATGATAATAACAATAATGAAATGAATGATACATAACAAAATGAATGATAATAACAAAATCTTGAAATGATGCATAACAATAATAATGAATGATACAAAAATAATGAATGATACATAACAGAAATGAAATTCTTGAAATGATGAAAATACTGTGAACGAAAAGGAGAGAAAAATGACAGTCAAGAAAATCTAGGCACAATTTAATGTGAACAGAAAAAAATTAAAAAATCAGACATTAAATGAAAAAAGAAGAAGAACCAGATATGGAAAATGTAACGGGAGGGTAAATAAGTAAAGATGCTTGAAAGCAAAAAGAATATCAAACATGTATTATCTATTTTTAATAGTAATATTCAGACGACCATTATTTCAATACCATCAGTGCACTCGTCCACTTTTGGTCTGACCTGTTCATTAAGAATATAATAGAAATGATAATGATAGATAAATATTAGCTTATATTCAAATAAATAAATTCAAGTAAATTCAATAGCAAAGATGAAAAAAAATCATTGTGAGTAAAAACGCTACTCTTCATCAGAAGCAGAAATCATATCCTACAACAGAAGATATGAATAGGTCTTTGGAACTTTACTATCAGTAGTTATGGCATAGAAATATGAATGTTTTAAATGATGCTTTGTCGTGATATTGCTTTTTGAACGCCCTTTCGTCTAACATTAATATAAAAGGCGAATATGAATAAAATAAAAGGCTTTAACAATAGCGCAGCATTCAGAATCTGTGACGGATGATTCAATGGTCTGGAGTATATGCATAGATTTTATGAGTTTGGCGATATAGCTATGTTTATGTGCACAAATGATCAGACGTTCGGTTTTCAGCACTCCTTCGTAAGTTAGATTTAGTAGAGTAAGATTATCACTTGAATCATTGATTCGTCTGTTCGTTCGTATCTTCGATACTGATATATATATATATATATATATATATATATATATATATATATATATATATATATAGTCACCCTTGGGTGGAGAGTTTTCTAGGCAACGACGGCCAGAGCAGATGGGTTTCCCTGATGGAATCAATGTCTATGATCAGTGCGAGAATTCATATTGGGGACATCGACTGTGGTTTGACCAGAAGAGGAACGGGCTTCACTGTCAACTTGCACAAGACACGCTACGCATAAACGAATAGTTCTCCGACTTTCATTGCAGATATGTAGTGAGAAATGGTCAGGTTTTCAACAGCGCGCAGCGATACTGCAGCACCCGTTCTTTGGACCAATTTATATAAGCGGGGGTAAATGTAAAATATCTTGGCATGTAAGCATATTATTTAGAAAGAAAAATCTAGAAATAATAATTTCATACAAAATCTGAACGTGGAAGTCATTTTCCTTATCTATGGATACGCTTAAAGATGAAAATGCAACATTCATTATTTTGTTTTGTTTGTAAATTTAAAAATCGCCCCTATATGAAATTTAATGAATAAGTAATCATAGAAAAAATTACCAAAACAATGAAGGTTGAAATTAGAATTTTTTATCAGTATATATTGGTAAATGATATGTTTTACTAATATTCACATTTTTATTTTTCCATCGTCGTTAGATCAATATGAATTATTGTGATAAACTTTTATCTTTTCTATTTTTTAAATATTAATTTCAGTGAATAGTATATATCATAAAGCTGCATTTATTTTAACCAGATATTCTGCGCAAAGCACAAATTAAAATTTTAGTACATTGATCAGTATCCTTCTATTGTGTGACATTGTGCTAGTCTTAGTGTTCTTACATACAATATATTTATTTAGGATTTGATCTTGTTACAGTTGTGGGCATAAAAATTGATAAGATCATTCTTGTTTTCCTGTAAACCTCAAACTTATTATCTAGGAACGCACGCTCCAAAAGATTTTCTTACAATTAACAATAACACATTTCTAAAACCATTTTTCGGATTACATCTATTTTTTCGTTGTCCTGTTATTACCGGGAAGTAAAAAACAAAAAAAAAACAAATCTATTTCCATACCTTATGATGTCTGTATGTGTCGTGGATTCCGGGATGAAATCCGGTACCAATAAATAACAAACGCCAAGAATGAATATAGGAAAATAATGTATTAACGTAATAATACAAACTGGTAAGGCAGGTTAGTAGTTCCAGGAATACGGGTTAGTAGCAAAAATATCTATACAGTCTTTGGTATTGAAGTATCGCTGTATGACTTCTTACGTGCTCGCTCACTGTGGCTCTTGCTCACTAAGTTTGTTTTGTCTGTCTGTTACCTTACTCTCAAACTTCCGGTTACCTACAACCTTTCACTCCTCCTCTTCAGATTATCGGGTCTTCATGTAGCAGTAGTATATGTATATGCTGGGTGAGTCCATTTGTGTAAAAAAGGGAGAAACCCTCAACAGTATGCACAGATGAAAGCTTGTAAAAAAATAAAAATAGACCTTATGCAACTGGAATTTATAAACAGAGATCATAACATTCATCTACAGGTTCGGGGTTAATGTAATCATTAACTTCTATATCTGTTTTTTGTATGAATGATTCATGTAATATATATATATATATATATATATATATATATATATATATATATATATATATATATACGAATATGAATGAGAGAATACAACGAATTGGCTCATTGAATTGGCTCACAGATTTCCAGATTTAAGCTTGTATGTGCGGGTAGTGTAATGTATAATACATTACACCATCCGCATATACAAACTTAGATCACCTGGTATTTTCAAGCGGTCACCCATCTAAATACTGACCAGGCTCTACGTTGTTTAACTTCGATGATAGTACAAGAAACAATGTTTCAACGTGATGTGGCCACATGCTATATATCCTCGTTCAGATCAAACCTGGGCCTGTACAGGTTCCTCATGCTTCAGACACTTTATTTGCCTAAGCCGACGACTTCCCCACATTAACGAGAAATACTGAGATTGATGAAGTTGAAAAGTCTCCTCGACTCTTCAGCTGGTTGAACATCCCTTTAAAACTGTAAAATACTCGGTGTCTGGTAAAGCTCTAACTTCCACCTGGAGAAGAACTGAATCTAATGATGAAAATAAGTCAAAGTTTCAATTAATATGTTGTTTTGAAGGAATCTTTATTTGAATGGAGAGACCAAGTTGTGTATTTCGTCCTTTAATCGGCTATCATCCACTCCTTGGTAATGTTTCAATAACTTTGTTATACCGATTTAATTCCTTTTTTATCACAAAGCTGCTACTAAGATCGTTCCGTAAGCCGTATAGTGATGCTGTCGGTTATATTTTCTAGGCCGAATGTTTGTAAAAGATGAGAATAACAGCAGAAAGAAAGGTAACAATAAATCTCTTAAGGTTCAGAGAAATATACACACGATTGAGGTGAAGGTCCGATATTTGCTTCGAAAATATACAAATTCGACAAATTTTATTTATTTATAGATTATAAATAAGACAAGGAACTTCGTTTGTGAAACATTTCTTAACCTCATTTTATTGTTTTGACACTAAAACTACAGAAAGCTGAACATACCCATTAAAAAAATCTAATAATTGACAGTTGATAAAAGTAAATGAAAAACAATTTCAACTCAGATAAAATTTTGCGTAAATACTTCTCTAATGTTTAATTGTTTTGCAAAATCTTTTGAGAACATTTTTTGTGAAATTGTGGAATATTGCAACAAAAAGAAAAACTATATTATTGTACTCTCAAAACAATAAGCTGAAAGATTAATTTTTAAAAGATATTTACTTTTAATTTTTAATTAAAATTAAGTTTGTTTTGAAATTTTTGCTCTCTCTCCTGCGAGAGTTTTGGTTATTAATAACTAAAATCAGTTTTAATGTACGTTTACTATTAATAATGAATAGTAAAATAGAAGATTTGGATCTTGCATAGAATAGAATGCCCAAAAATGAAATATTTTCTATTAAAAGTGTCGTACTTACATTAATGTATAAACAAATAAATACATTTTATTTATTTTAGTAATGGATAGTGCCTTACAGATATTCTGAGGTCTTGTTTACTGTTTTGTTTTGTATGAGTACGCCTAGCTTTGTGAGAAGTTAGCATGATATGTCCCGGAAAGGGATATATTTGAACGAAGTAGCTAAGTGGATTTGGCTACTATAACCAAGTAGAATACGGTAGCAGTAATCGACTGGTACGCGTCGTAGTCGCAGGTAAGAAGTGTAGATCAATGGCGCAGTCCAATGGGCGTCGTTATGGACTTAGCTCTCAGACTAAGGTTCACTTCTGACTCTCTCTTACACGTCCGTCGATATTTATGACGAACACCAGCCAACCACACTCCAGTGAGGGGGAATACAGGTGTATGCATATTCCATTATATCATAGCACAACAATGATTTAAATCAAATCCCCATCTTTTTTGCATGAAATGGCCACCACATTAACATCCCAAATTGATATGATGGTTGTATAATGTGATTATGCATACTATCAAAGAAATTTCACATTTTTATTCTAATTATAAAGATTTGGCCGTTTATTGCTATATTGGTGGTACTGTCAATAAAATATATTTAACTGTAGTTTATATTTTTACTGTACAAAGAAAAACTACATATAGATAATAATAATAATAATAATAATAATAATAATAATAATAAATTGCAGGAGACGATGTAGAAATTTTGTATTGATTATCGTAAAGCCTTTGATAGTGTGTCACACCCTTGGATCTTTAAGACTTTGGAAATGTACAAAGTCTCCTCTGTGGTAGTAAAGGGAGATTTACAGAAACACACTCGATAGATTTAGACTTTCACAAAGATTAGGGAACTAGAAGAAGATGAAGGCTATAAGTACCTAGGAATTAGCAAAGGAGATGGTATGCAGCATACCCAAATGAAGGAGAATGTAAGAAAGGAGTACTACAGACGTGTGCGTCTGGTACTGAATACCCAGCTGAATTAAAAAAAAACCCAGAGTATCAGCCATAAACAACTTGGCTGCCCCTGTGATGCAATACAGTTTAACTAGACCATAGCTGACACTAAGCGAATGAACGCAAAAACAAGAAATTTAATTTGCTACCGCATGTATAATCCCAAAGCTGATGTTGATCTCTGTATGTGCCCAGATCCGAAGGATGCAGAGGATTAGTTCACCTAGAACTGTCTTACAAAACTACAATATTTGGCCTTCAAAGATACCTGGAAACTAGAGAAGACTGGATGATTAAATGTGCCAAAGAACATAAAAGTAGTAAGCAACTTTATTTCGTAATAAAGGAAGCCAAAAAAAAGGAGTTTCAAATGTGTGTAGAAATACAAGTAAAGAACAATACATCAACTGAAGCCTCAAAATACTTAAAAATAAAGCAAAATCAAATGCAACGAACCACAGACAGAAACGATGGCAAGATAAACCGCTTCACGTTCAATACTCTGCCCGTACCAAACAAGCTGATGTAGACAAACCGCGTACCTCTCAGTGGCTACGTAGTGCTGGGTTAAAAGCTGAAACCGAATTTTTTATTCTTGCTGCACAGGACCAATACTTGTTAAGTAGAAATTATCAAGCACACATACTATAATATTTTAGCCCCAAATTCAAATTCTGTGATAAATACCCAGAAAGAATTGATCATTTTGTATCAGATTGCAAGATATTGGCATCCACTGAACCCGGCATGACAAAGTGGGTTAATATCTGCAATGGAAAATCTGTAAGTTATACGGGAAGGAAACTGAAAGAAATTAGTATGAACAACATCCAGACCCGGTTACGGAGATAGGACTTGTAACAACTTTATAGGACTACACTATAAACACAGACAAAACAATCAAAGCTAACCGCCCAGACATTGTTATTAGAGACCGCAAACAAAAATTGCATCTTTACTGATGTGGCAGTCCCTGCAGACTGTAATGTATCTTTGAAGATGTTCAAAAAATCTATGAAAATACAAGGACCCTGAAATCGAAATTTTGGAGCCCTCGGATTAGTTGGAAAAGATTCCAGTAAACTCATTGAAGGGATTCCTGGAAGCCCATGCCTTAAAGAAATACAAAAAGTTTTCTCACGTGTAGAGCCCACATCTTACGAAGTGCTTTATCTATGTAAAATATGTGTGTTGTTTTTTAATTGGTCATTGGAAAATGTCATGATGCTATTTCTGACCTTAGGTCTCTGGGCGGGACACGGAAAGAAATGTGTATATACCAGAAATCAAAGGAAACAAAGTAATAATAATAATAATAATAATAAATAATAATAATTAGCTTAACTTTAAAGAGATATTTGATGCTGTATCTTATTTTGTTTAGAAGTTCGTAAACATAAATTTAATAAAAGAGGTTCAATTGTAATCAGGACTGTTGGATTTGCTCTCTCATTTCGCTCGATATTCGCCAAAAAGTTGGATAAATCGATACTTGGTGTGAAATGGTATTTTTGTCTTGCCAAAATTTCTACTTTATTTTTAACATATATAAAACTTAACTTCTATGCCGAATTTTTACCTGTCATCGAAAAGAAATTAGCGACATTTTGTTATTCTTAAATTTTCGACTAGTGTGTTTTAACCTCTTCATTTTTGCTTTTAAATTCGTTAAACTCCGTTAAAACTTATTTATTTTATGTCAAAAGAATGTTCAAAATTAATTTTTTGTGTCAAAAAGTTTGTTTTTTTGGGTGTAATAAAATTTTAAAACAAAAATATTTTGGGGGCAAGAAAAAAACATGAGAAAAAGCAATGTCCGCCAGCGATTAATACAGTTAGATTCTCAACAATTTAAAAAGTAAATTTGTTGTGGTGTCCTCCATCTTAAGAGTCTATGTTAGACTCTTCCGCATACTATAAGTTTAGTAGGAGAGAAGGCTTCGGCAACAGTGAATAGCCTCCCTTTACACGCCAATGTTCCTACGTGAAATCGTAAATCTGGTCGTTAGAATTTTAATAGAGACCGGGACTATAGTGATTGTAGAGTAACTGATTTCAGAATGAATGTTATGGTAAAAGATACAATAAAGAATGATTGCTTCAGCAAACGTGACAATCTAAGTTAATGATAGTATAGTGAATGGAAGCACCTTCTATTAATCATTTATCGGATTTACGCCGGATTTTTATTGTTTTATTTTTTCCTTATTAGAATTCAAAGGGAAAAATTTCCCCGTACTTAATCATTTTATATATTTGTTTAACTCTTTTTTCTCCTGAATATTGATCCGTTGTTACGGACATTAGAAGCTCAATATTTAGATATTTTGGAACTGACCCATATATTTTTGGCCCAGGACTTTACGTAAGTATATATATGCGTGTATGTCTGTGTATATGTATGTGCGAGTCCATCTTTCAGTTTGTGAGTTTACACGAATTGTCTATTCTGTCTCTCGACCATTTGCCATTTGCTGTTGATATTTCTGGGAAAATAAGCCAGGATTCTTAAATTTGCTGTAAACATCCATAATATGGCCTATCCTATATAGATTAGTGTTCATTAGGACATATTGTAGAAAAATCCTTGTGCAGTCTAAATTTATCTTTCATGGAAATAAACTAGAGCCGTTGACATATTTGACTTAGAATTGTCAAACTCTTATTTTAATGTTTTTTAAGAGATTGTAAATGTTTATAATGTTCTTGCATGTACTTACATTTACTTACTATAGCATGGCCGGCGTTGCCCGTGCTTGATTCAAAAATCGTACGACTCATACAGCAATTGCTATCACTTGACTTAAAATATTTTTGCCCTTCCTTTTTTTTTTAAAAGAGTGCAGATTTTTCCGTGCTGATGTTGCTACATGCCTTACTTCTTGCCTATCTCACACTGCGAATTTTTTTTCTAAGCTTTATACTAAACATTAAATCTGTTACGAAAAAAGAACTAAACAAAATGAACACAAAACGACCAGCCTTTAAAAAAGGACTCGTAACTGTAAAAACCGAATGAAAAAAGAATGTTAACAACAAATACTTTTTCACACCCAACCCAGTTCTGCGGAATCAGAATCAACGTTGAGTTTAAGCAAGCGAATGAGCCAATTGGAGTAAAGTGCCATGCAGATTTAAATTTTTTCCACTTGTGACGAATGGAGCTATCGATTTTTTTTGCATGCTAGCATGCTAGTTAACATTCGTGTCAGTCAGCTGTTGTCCAATAGAATCTTCCTGTCTATTCGTGGCAGCCAGCTATTGGCTCTCACTCTGATCAGTACAAAATGGCCGCAAACTACATGAAAACTGGCGTAGAAGCATGAAAAAAATCGATTATTTCCACTATCGATGGGAGTTGGGAAATGTAAAGTCGGTCTTGGCCTTCCCGCTAACTTGGAGCATGTGCATGTAAATTTTGGTGCAAATCCGTCGAAAATGGCGGCCGTGCATTCGTTACACACACACACACACACACACACACACACACACACACACACACACACACACACACACACACACACACACATCCTGCCTTTTATAGATAGAGATCTGTCTTTTCTGGTGTGAACGTTTCAAATCTTGCAGTCTCACCTTTTATTGATATATAAGTTCAATTTGTTTTTACAATTTTCATCAATCGTCAGGGATTTTTTAGGTATATGTATTTCTTTTTTGTTTGAAATTAACAAAATAAAGAGTATCAGTAGTAATAAGAATTATAATAACTAGAACAATAAAACAACAACAGTAACAGTATTTGCGATAATAATAATAATAATATAAATAATAATAATAATACTAAAACCTATAATAAAAGAGATTATATTTCTTAAAGAAGTATTTGATGTATATATATTAATGTGCACATTACCGCAAATTATATTTTAAATTAATGATATTATAATTTTAAAAACATTAATAAGTTATTATACCATTCAAAAGTGACCGATGGGTTATTGCTATCATTGTCATTGTTATCATCGTGGCCAGCATTGCTATTATTTTGTTATTGATCTGTATATTATGTATTTGGTATTTACTGGTATAATTGAATTTTTATTGTTATTGCTTAAAATGTTTAGGCAAATCTAGACTTATTTGATTTTTGATTTCTGTTTCGTTTTTTTTCTTTTTTTTTTCTCTTTTCTCGGCATCTTTGTTTGAATTACAAAAGCATCTCCTCGTAGCAGTCATTGAAGCAAATTGCTGAAAGTTACAAGACATATACTGCTGATAGGAAGAAGAAATGAATGCAATAATAATAACAATAATTGTAGTAATAATAATGATGATAATAATAATATATAATTTGTATATGTGCAAGTACACAACACATACATATGTGTTGTGTACTTGCCGGGTGCCCCATACTTTCGGCCTTGTGCCACATCTGAGCTACGCTTGGAAAATCACTATGTGTTGTGTACTTGTATATCTTTCAAATAATTTTAAACAACAACAACAGTAATAATAATAAAATTTTCTCTTATACTTTATAATAATTTTATACTTTATATATGGCAATATATTGGCACATTGATAACGATCTGTTTATTCCGACATCCAATGTAATATATGCTTTATGTGTGTAGGGGCAGTGGCTAGAAATAGTACCTTTGTTGCTCGGCTTATTTTTAAGGTGGACGGGCAACACTGGTCTTCATCCATCCCGTAAAACTCCACGCACCATACCCTGTAAACCTCTTCAGCAGGCGGGCTAAATCACATGAGTAGTGTTTGCATCGCACTACTAGGCGGATGATCTGTACAAGCGGACAGGTCTGTCTGTTTAGATGTCAAGTCGCTATCTCACCTTCGTTGACACAGGGGTGGCTTTCGGTTCTTCCAAGGGTGTCTCAGAAGCCCTTTTAAGGAGAGCACCGCTCACCAGAAGATTGCTGAAAGGGTCTAGAAAAAATGCTTGTCTCATTTATCTGGCCAGTATAGCGCAGCTGGCGGATGTTTATTTGGCGTAATTAAAAAGAAAACAAAAAAAAACTAATGATAAATCTACCCTGTTGGAGCGTACGGACTCTCGGAGATAATCCCGTGGGATCTGCTCCTCAACATAGAACAGCGCCTAGGGACATAGCTATTTTATAGATGCAGCTGCTCTCTCGGAAAGAAGTTGGAGGTGGCTACATTTTCTTATGGAAGGGAAAGTATGCTGAAGAGGATAGAGTAGCTGGTAAGGATTTTGATGTACGTAGCACACTTGTACTTAATGATCCTTGACCCATATCTGAATGGGCCATGATACGCTACAATCATTGCTGCTTACACTCTAACAATGGACGGTACCGACATTTTAAAGACTCAGTTCTATGAATCTTTGAGAAGTATACTCTACATGATTCGAAAAGGTGACAAGATTGTCCTCCTTGGTGACTTCCACGCCCGATTGGGAGACTTCGGGTAGTTTGGGGAAATATGGTGTCGGGAAAATCAACATCAATGATTTAATGCTTCTTGAACTCTGCAACTACTATAGAAGTGCAATATTGGTCTGGATAACTGGGAAACTCTAGCTGATGATCGGGTTTCTTGGAGAGTTAGTATTGCTGATGGCGTCTTCGATGAGGCATCACAAAAATATGCAGAACAGAAGAGAGGGCTTCGGAAGGGATCCCTGAATTGCCATGAGGTGCCAACCTGGCCATGAGCCCAATGTAATCGAATATATCTGTCCAGTGTAGGTCTGCTCAGTCACCAGAAATCACACCAACAGTATATTGCATATGACGATTTCGTAATGGCTTGTTTTGAATGCCCGACCTGCACTAGAGTGAGCAAGTCCATTCAAAGTCACCTTCCAGCACCCGATATGCCATATATGTAACAAGAAATGCAGTCGATGGCTGGCTTTATTAGCCACTGTCCTTCACACAACAAATGAATGCAGTGCTGTGGTGAGGGGAGTTTAACTGATGGACTGGTCGGATCATTAGCATCGAGACTAATCAACATCAAAAGCTGAATATTCCAAGCAGATTCATTGTCACCGCTACTGTTCTGCCTTGCATTAGCTCCCCTCGGCTACCTGCTGAACAACAGTAGCTACGGATACAAGTCAAAGATTCTATACTGATGAAAACGTTTGCCAAGGATGACAACCAGCAGAAAAACCGACTCACCACTATCAAAACCTTCAGCGAAGACATTAGGATGGAGTTCGGATTCTGCAAATGTGCCAAAAGCCAATTTTAATAGTGGTAATCTAACGAAAACTACAGATTTAGACCTTGATATCAACAAAAAGATTAAAGAACTAGACCAAGAAGTTACATAGAAATACGTAGGAATTAATGAAGGAGACAGAATACGACATTCAATTATGAAGAAAAAATCCAAAAAGAATATTATAGGAGAGTCCATTTGACAGTAGAAAGCGAACTTAATGGTGCCAATAAAATGAAGTCTATCAACACCTTAGCTATATCCGTAGTAACATACAGCTTCCACATTGTTAAATGGAAGTTGAATGACATTAAGATATTGAACTCCAAGACAAATACTTACCCAAATGAGGATGCACCACCCAAAATCAGATGTTGATAGGCTATACGTACCAAGAGCTTTAGGAAGCCGCGGTCTAGTTCAACTAATTCAACTTGAACTCTAAAAAAAACCCCAAAAAAACAACACAATGAGCCTCTCTTACAAATAGTAAAACGTCAAATCCAGAAGCTGCACTCTTATACCTACCAACAAAAAACGAAGCGAATACCATCTACAACAAGCGAGTAAAGAACAAAGCAAAACAACTTGTGCAAATTAAATTAAAATAAAACCTAGTAGGATAAGTCGCTGCATGACAAATACATAAAAAAGAACGAAAGAAGCAGATGTGGACTAACAGAAAATACATCAGTGGCTGAGGAGCAGAGGGTTGAAAGCTGAGACAGAAGGCCTAATTATTGCAGTTCAGGATCAAAACCTCGCAACCAGATCCTATTACTGTCACATAATCAAGGATGGAACTAACCCGAAATGCAGGATCTGTGGAAAATATGATGAAACTGTCGACCAATTAAAAAATGAATATACCAACAGATATAACAAGGTAGCCACATATGTGCACTGGAAGATATGAAAGAAGCACAAAATCGAAAGCACAGAGAGATGGTATAGGCACTAACCAGACAGCCCCTCCCCCCCAAAAAAAACGATGTAACTATCCAACATAAAAATGATCAAGAAATTGTCCAAATACAAGGACTTGGAGATTGAGATTAACAGGATGCGGGGAATAAAGACTGAGACTGTACCAATAGTAATCGTATCTCTGGGCCTCGTGAGAAAAGTAATGGACAATTTTACTAACAGTGTCCCGGGTAACATCAACATACTAGTTGCCCAGAAGATCGCCCTACTATGAACATCCCATATACTAATAAATGACAATTAAATGACAATTCTATAGAGCCTAAAGACCATAGTTTGGACCCTGTAGGATACAAAGCAGGAATCATAGCATACACAAATGGTGATAATGCCGATGACTTTTGATCTTAATTGACTGGGGGCGTAAAAATATACGTTTTGTCTTGATGAATTAAAATAGCTTACAGTAAATATCACGTCTATGTTGGGGAATCATCATGGCCAGGTTTGTAAAGTGTCATTTAAGTGTGGAATGATCAAGTCTAAATACTTGGAGACAGTCTTAATCTGAGACCGTCTAAGCCAACTGCTTTACCCGACCCGACGTTATTTCTACGTACAAGGATTCACGCTGCTTTAATGAAAACCATATCGCACCATTTTGGCTGTGATACATGTACCTGGTATACTCTTATCAGACTGGGTGTAATGATGAGTATATTGCTCTTCATATATTAATCAAACCATATCATAGTTATCAATGTGTATTTATTTATATATTTCCTGTGTATTTGTTTTTATATTTCCTGTCCCACCTGTAGTGGAAAGGGAGATACATCAACTTAAGTTAGTAAATTTATGAATGATTTCTTCCCCCTAATCGTTTTTATAATCTATACAAATAAATAAATGGAAGAATTATATACTATGATAATTATGTCAGAAATGCTTACATTATTTTCCAATAAAAATACTTTCTCATGATTTTAATGCACGACATACAGATTGCGTGACAAAAATTATGAAACATATTTTAGATTATAATTTTCTAAATTCATTAGCATCAATTTTTCAGCTTTTGTTAGAAATATTGATTTTGCCTTCTGTCGAGGCAATGGTTAAAATAAATCATTAATGTTAGTGTGAAGCGATAAAAAATCAGGAACCTATTAGCTATCACGGTTACGGTAACCCTACTCGTGATATCGTAGATTACATAATCAGCTTTCTTATAATAAAATGACGAGGAAGAGTAGCATATGTTAAAGTTAAAAAGAAGAGAGGAAACAAACGAATGATTAGGAAGTATTTTTACATTAATACTAATGATATGAACTCTGGTTTAATTACATTAAAACGAAGTAGTTCAAGTGTCACCGTGGAAAGGTGATTGCATAGAACTAAATAAATGAAACTAATAACAATGTGAATATAGACATTTAGTTATTATAATGAACTCAGATACAACACTAATAAACAATAACTAAATCATTAGCAGTAAAAACAAATATTCTGGCGATAAAGCAAAATATAATTATTAAGATGAACTAAAACTAAAGGTAAATTTTCGCACGAACGAAGCCAAGTTAATTATAGCAGAATGGAGTAGAGAAATACTCATTTCCTTATTTCTCCATTTAGTCGTCGGCCATGTTTAACGATGAAAGAGAATGTATCTAGATGCTACTTTTCTCACACAAACCTGAAATCAGCGTCGCGTAAAAAATAAATTAATCCAATAAGAGAGTTGGTTATTTACAAATTTATTAATTAGGCTATTCAAAACATAAACTACCATATTTGTCTTTTTCCATTATTTCAACCAAATGATAATTCGTCTTCATTTTTATCTTCGTACAGATGTTTCGTGCTATACCGTAGAACATTAGGCATGTCTTGAACATGTGGAATTAATTGAGGATCCAGATATTGAAGAGTGCGAACTCCGCTCTTAGAGGCGTTAGTTAACAAGTAATTGACGTTTTGGTTTGAGTTGAATTCTTGATCAACAGGCGCATGTCTTGTTATGAGGACCTTGTCTGATATTGAGATGTCAGAATGTGAACGAGAATGCGTAATGATTGAAAGAATTATTTATATCTTATGGGTCACATTAATATGATGCATTGATAATAAAATACCGAAATGAAGAGTTTTTCGTAGTTTAATTAACAAGAATGATTCACTTATTAAATAAGTTTCATATTTATAAAGAATGTATTCAACGTATAGTCGTTTTCTTCAGAAGTTTTATTTAAATATTTCTCGTCAGTGTAATGACAGAGATACATGACGTTTTCTTTTCTGTAACTCTAATTCTATGTGCATGGATGAAAACTGGATGATCACAGACATTTACCACAGCTTTTATAGGTATACAAACATAGTTGCTGTTAGGCTGATTGATATATATTAGGTCATCCCATAAATTCTGTCCGAATTTTAACTTTTTGTTAAAATGAACGAAATTTAAAGAGTATTTTATAATGTCTAATGGAGCTGAACATTATTTTTATGTTTAGATGTATTTAAACTGATCAAATTTTATTTCAGAGAACAATAAAATTAAATTTTGTTTGATTAAAAGCCTGCTAACATGGAAGTACCCAAGAATCATTTGAGGCACATAATGCTTTATGAATTCAAGAAAAGGAAACTCAGCAGCCGAATCGGCTAGAAACATTCACTCAGTTTATGGGGAGGAATGTGTGAATGAAAGAACTTGTAGAAGATGGTTTGCAAAATTCAGAGGTGGAGATTTCACCCTTGAAGATGAAGATCGAACCGGACGTCCAGTTGAGTTTGATGAAAAGCTTCTTGAAGCAGCCCTTGAAGAAAATCCTGCTCTTATCAGTTGAGGAATTGGCAGTGGTTCTCAGTTCAAAAATGGGTGCCCCATGAATTGCCTGAAAACAACGTCAAATCCCGAGTTGACATCTGCTCTTCTCTCCATTCTCGCCAACTTGTTTCACCTTTGTTGGATAGACTTGTGACTGGCGACGAAAAATGGATCTTTTATCGAAATGTTAAGCGTCGTAGACAGTGGCTTGGTAAAGGGGAAGGACCCCAGTCACAGCCGAGAAGGGAACTTCATGGTTCTTCTTTCAATCTGGTGGGAACGCCAAGGAATAATCCACTTTCAATTCTTACCACCTAATGCAACAATTAATGCGCAAATATACTGTCGGCAATTAGAGCGTTTGAATCAAGCTTTGAGGAAAAAAGACCTGCTCTAGTGAATCGAAAAGAGTTGATGTTTCATCAGTTCAATGTGCGACCCCACACAGCAAGAATCACGTCACAAAAGATCGAACTTCGTTGGGAGAAAATTCCTCATCCACCTAATTCTCCTGATCTTGCTTCTTCAGACTACCATTTGTTTCATAGCTTACAGAATCATTTGGAAGAAACAGCTTTTGTAACACAGGAAGAGGTTAAAACTGACATTTGTGAGTTTTTCGAATCAAAGCCAAAAGAATTTTACAGTAATGGAATTAGTAGGCTAATAGATGGAAGGAAGTCATAGATAATCAGGGAAAATACATTGTTGATTGAATCTGTAATTAAATGTAACATTTGGTCACTTGTTTTCTTTATTCAAAATTCGAACAGAACTGATGGGATGACCTGATACTTTAAGCACAACCATTGAATATATTATATTATACATTATCTAAATACAGGCTATAGTTTCACGTGTCACTACCACCAAGCTTGGATGATTAACGGAAATATATAGAGATCACTTTAGCACCTGGTCTATTGACAGGAAAAGATTTAGATGGGAGTCAATGCTTATTAAGCGAACATTTATTCCAGCATAACATTTCCACTTCATGATCTTCTATAATTCACAGTTAGACAAAATGTAATAAAGCATTGGATGTGCTGTTATAGGCGTGTCAATTAGAATTTTTTTTATTATCTTGTATCGTTCCTTATTGTTCTACAAGTTCTATTGTCTGACAGCCCTCTCCACAAATTAAAACCAGTAAAATGAATTTTAATTATTTTTTATGTAGGTAGACTGGCAAAGATAAAACAAAAAAAAACGGGTAGGGCCATTTGCGTACTCCTCTCTGTCTCTCTCTTTCACACACACACACACACATTTCCCATATATATATATATATATATATATATATATATATATATATATATATATATATATATATATGGCATCAAATGACAATTGGAAAAAATCTTACATTTTGCCGACGCGTTTCGTCTTCCAATTGTCATTTTTTTCAGAGAAAAAAAACAGTTTTCTTGAGAAATTAAAACAATAGAAAAATATGGAGATAAATACAATTAATCTCGGTTATAGTTTATATTGAAACGTTAAAGATAGAGAAGTTCAGCATTTGAATATCAAATTTTGATGCTCAAAGGATCTGCATTTTAAGTTTAGCTTACCTCATTGAGTGTTTATCTGCTAGTTAAAGGTGGCAGTGCCCCTGGAAAGAAACAGAGAAGACGACAAAAGAACAGAGAATCGGTAAATTAGGAAGACAGAAAATAGAAATTCACATTGCATTTACATTTTAGAAGATCAAAGTTGACTGGAACGCAACAAACAGAAAAGAGTTCCACACGCGAGAAGCATGAGAGAAGACAATGTTAGCATAAAACTTATATAGCTATTTCAATGGAAAAATGATGAAACTTAGCTGCCAATCTAGTACTGCGCCTAAATTGTTTCTTTTACAAGTTGGATATGAGTTCATATTTTTGAAAATGTACTGATTTTTTCTAGATTATTTTTCTTTTTCTTTACAATTTATTCTTAAATATTTAACACATAAAAATATTCTCCAATTTAGTCATTAATCTGTACATTTGAGCTTTACCTTAAATCATACACTCGTTATCTATCAGTATTTATTTCACTTTATTTATATCGTGTTATATATATATATTTTATAGTTATTTCTTGTTATATTTCAATCCGTCCGCATGTCTTTCTTGGTTTATCTGAACATATTCTATCTAGCTATACTTTTATATTCGTGTAATTGTACTTGACTATCAGTTTGTCTAATTCTGTTCATATCTATCAGGGCCGGCACATATCAATTAATTTGTATGTTCTCGCCTATGTTCGTATTTGTGTTAGCTGTATGTATATATTTACGTGCATGTAGATATAAGCTAATCAATAATCAAAAGAGAAAAATAGAAAGAAAGAGAGAATAATTGCATGTTTAAGTTGAATAGAGAGAAACAAATGCATTAGAAGATTACTCGCTGGTATGCTCCGAGATACAACATCTGTTTTTGAATTAATGAAATAAGAGAGAAAAAGATATAGTAAAAATTAAAAATATTATTTGAAATATAGAAAAATGACCTGGTGATGGATAAGGGAAACAAAGGAAAATGATAAAAGATGAGTTCTCTAAGAAAATCTTTGCAAAAAATAGTCAAAAGAGGGCTATTTTAAAGGAAATAATAATAATAATAATAATAATAATAATAATAATAATAATAATATTCAGCTAAAGGCACAGAGAACAAGACGACACGAAAAACGTTGTAGGTTCTATCGCCAAAATAAAATATTCCGAACGGATCTTAAGAAATTTTACAGGGAAATTGGAAAAACACCTATACATGTCGAAAGGCCACCATCGATTGATAATGTACAGACATTTTGGGAAAATATTTGGAGCAGCCCAAAGGAATATAACCCAAACGAATGCTGGATACACCTCTGCAAGAATGGGAAAATATACCCACAGATGATGTTACGCAAGCTCTAACGAAATCCCAAAAATGGAAATCTCCAGGAAATGACAAGGTGCCCAATTTCTGGCTTTATCATCTCTCATCTATCCATGAAATTCTTGCAAAAACATTATCAACGCTTGTAAATAATCCCAATAAAATCCCGGAATGGATTACTGAAGGTATTACATACCTCATACCAAAAACAACCGAAACAGACGACCCGAAAAATTATAGACCGATAACATGTCTCTCCACAACGTATAAGTTGAACACGTCTGTACTGACGAACCGCACTTATTCCTTTTTCGAAACAAACAGCATTCTTCCGCTGGAACAGAAGGGATACAGAAGAGGTTCATATAGCTGCAAAGATCAACTACTGATAAATAAAATGATCCTGGAAAAGTGCAGGAGACGACGTAGAAATCTTAGCGCAGCGTGGATTGATTATCGTAAAGCCTTTGATATTGTTCCACATTCTTGGATCCTTAAGACTTTGGAAATGTACAAAATCTCCCCTGTGGTATTAAATTTCCTTAAGCACGGCATGGGAACGTGGAACACCAAACTATACCTTAGTCACACCAGGGGCACTGCCATATCCAACCGTTTGAATATCTGACGTGGAATCTTTCAAGGAGACTCTCTGTCGCCCCTTCTGTTTTGTTTATCCTTAATCCCTCTTACGCATGAACTGAACAACAGTATCTATGGTTACAAAATAAATAAGAAAATATTCAATCACCTACTCTACATGGATGGTCTCAAACTCTTTGCCAAAGACGACAATGTGTTGGAAGGCCTCCTCAATATTGTAAAATACTTCAGTGACGACATAGGTATGGACTTCGGATTAGATAATTGTGCAAAAGTAACATTCAAGAAAGGTAGAATTACAGAAACAGCCTTAACAGATTTAGATTTTGTCACAAAGGTTAGTGAACTGGAGCATGATAAAGCTTATAAGTACCTAGGAATGAGCGAAGGAGGTGGCATACAGCATCACCAAAGGCAGGAAAAAATAAGAAAAGAGTACTACATGCGTGTACGTCTGGTACTAAATACTGAGCTAAACTCAAAAAACAGAATATCAGCCATAAACACATTGGCTGTCCCTGTGGTGCAATACAGCTTTAATGTCCTTAACTGGACCATAGCTGAAATTAAGCGAATGGACGCCAAAACGAGAAAGCTTCTCAATTGCTACCGCATGCATCATCCCGAAGCTGATGTTGTTCGTCTGTATGTGCCCAGACCCAAAGGAGGCAGAGGATTAGTTCAATTAGAACTGTCCTACAAAACTACAACAATTGCCTCCAAAGATACTTGGAAACTACAGAAGACTGGATGATGGTATGCGTCAAGGAACATGAAAGTAGTAAGCCTTAATAAAAGAAGCCAACAAATTCAAAATGGAGTTTCATATGGGTGTAGAGATGCAAGTACAGCACAATACACCGACTGAAACTGAAAAATACTTAAAAAAGACAGCAAAGACGAATGCAACCGACCAGATACAGAAGCGATGGCAAGATAAACCGCTTCATGGCCAATACTCTGCCCGTACCAAACAAGCTGACGTAGACAAAACCCGTACCCATCAGTGGCTACGTAGTGAAGGGTTGAAAGCTGAAACTGAAGGTTTTATCCTTGCTGCACAGGGCCTATGCTTGTTAACTAGGAATTATCAAGCACATACACTAAATTATTGTGTCAGCCCAAAATGCAGATTCTGTGATAAATATCCAGAAACGATTGATCATCTTGTATCAGGTTGCACGATATTGGCACCCACTGAATATAAAACCCGGCATGATAGAGTAGGCCAATATCTGCACTGGAAAATCTGCAACTTCTACGCGAAGGAAACTGAAAGGAAATTGTATGAACACCACCCAGACCCGGTTACGGAGATAAGGGGCCTGTTACAATTCTATGGGGCTACACAATACACACTGACAGAACAATCAAGGCCTACCGTCCAGATATTGTTATTAAAGACCACAAACAAAAAAAGTGCCTCCTTATTGAGATGGCAGTCCCTGCTGACTGCAATGTATCTTTGAATATATTCAAAAAGCTGTCAAAATAGAAAATTTCGAAAATGTGGCATATGGGAACATCAACAATCCCTGTTGTAGTTGGAGTCCTAGGACTGGTTGGAAAAGATTGCAGTAGACTAATTGAAGGGATTCCTGGAAGTCCATGACTCAAGGAGACACAAAAAATTGTTCTGGCAAGTACAGCCCACACTTTACGAAGGGCTTCATCTATGTAATTTTTTTTGTCAGTGGAAAGTGTCATGATGCCATTTCTAACCTTAGGTCCCTGGGCGGAACCCGGAAAGAAATGTGTAAACGCCAGAAATCAAAGAAAATAAAAGAAAATAATAATTTGTTTTTTTTGTCTTGTTTCTATCCCCTTGTTTAAATTTTAGTGGGCGATGAAACTTGATAACTCTCATTGGCATTGGAATGTTGAACATTTGTCGGATGACATTTTGTGCTTAGCTTTCAACATGTAAGCTATCGTAAAGTTTATGCAATTTGAAGTTACATGGTTCTTTTCTTCATTTTAAGTCTCTTTCACTTTATTTAACTTTAATTCTTTCATTTTAAATTTTTGTGATAACCCTCAATATAAAAGTATGTCCACCTTTGACATTTCATCTGGTAGTAGTCACTGCGACTTATACTAAATTAAAACTTATTATAGTCAGTCCCATCACTACACGCCTATGCTACACCTCTGAATACAGTACTCAATTATGAACTATCTAACCATGAACACCTGAATATAAGCACCTCCTTATCTCATGGGCAGGACAAGCTCTTTGGTCTTGGCTGACAGTCGTCCTAGAGCTGGTAACTTGAACAAAATTTCCTAGATATAAGACAGAACACAATAACCCATCACTCAAACAGTAAAGAGATGAGAGTAGAAATAAATAATGTGACAGAGGATGAGTTAAAATCTAAAATGAATGAGATAAGAAATAATAATCTCTCATGAAATAAAACCAAAGAGTCTTACCTGTGACATAACCTGCAGTTGTCCAGACTACGTCATTGAAGAAGAGAGCAACTGCATTAGGATAGAATTCCTTGAAAACCACTGAGGTGAAATCACCGAAGCGAAAGACCATACAAGTTATACACGTCAAAATGCAAGTATCTACTGAAAAAAATCCCTAAAATGGAAATGACAAGTTGCTAATTTCTGGCTCTATCATCTGTTATCAATTCATAGAATTCTTGCACAGACTCTATCAATGCTTAATAATAATCCCAATGAAATCCCGGAATAAATCACTGAACAGATGATCCGAAAAAATATAGGCTAATAACGTGTCTGTCCGCCACGTATAGATTGATCACGTCTAACCTGACGAACCGTAAATACTCTTTTCTCGAAACAAACAGGATTCTTCAACTGGAACAGATGGGATGCTGGAGAGATTCATATGGTTGCAATGATAAAATACTGATAAACAAAATAATCCTGGAAAATTGCAGGAGACGATGTAGAAATATTAGCGCAGCACGGATAGATTACCGTAAGGCCTTTGATAGTGTGTTGTAGTCTTGGATGCTTAAGACTTTGGAAATGTACAAAGTCTCCCCCATGATAGTAAATTTCCTTAAACACAGCATGGGAATGTGGAAAACTACATTATACCTAAATCACACCAGAGGCACTGCCACCTTCAACTAGCTGAATATCCCTGTCAGCCCATCTGTTTTGTATGTTCTTACTCCCTATTACGCATGAACTAAACAATAATAGCTATGGTTATAAACTAAACAAGAATGTATTCAATCACCTACTCTACATGCATGATCTCAAACTCTTTGTCTAAGACGACAATGAATTGAAGGGTCTCTTCAATACTTTAAAATATTTCAGTTACGACATAGGTATAGATTTCGGATTAGAAAAATGTGCAAAAGTAACATTCAAGAAATGAAGAATTACAGAAAAAACACACAACAGATTTAGATTTTATCACAAAGATTAGGGAACTGGAAAAAGAAGCCTACAGGTACCTAGGAATTAGAGAATACCCGAAATGAAGGAGAAGGTAAGAAAGGAGTACCACAGGCGTGTGCGTCTGATACTGAATACCCAGCTGAACTAAAAATCAGAATATCAGCTATAAACACCTTGGCTGTGCCAGTGGTGCAATACAGTTTAACTGGATCATAACTGATATTAAGCGAATAGACGCCAAAACGAGAAATCTTCTCACCTGCTACCGCATCCATCATCCCAAAGCTGATGTTTATTGTCTGTATGTTCCCAGATCCGAAGAAGGCAGAAGATTAGTTCAACTGGAACTATCTTACAAAACTACAACTGGCCTTCAAATATCCCTGGCAACTAGGGAAGACTGGATGATGATATGTAATGATGAAAGTAATAAGCAACTTTATTCAGTAATAAAGGAAGCAAATAAGTTCAAAATGGAGTTTCAAATGGGTGAAGAAATACAAATAAAGAACTGAAGCTACAGAATACTTGAAAAGAAAACAAAAGCAAATGCAACCGACATGATACAGAAACGATGGAAAGATAAACCGCTTAACGGTCAATATTCTGCCCGTACCAAACAAGCTGATTTAGACAAATTTCCGTACCCATCTTTGACTACAAAGGCATGTGCAGGGTTAAGATCTGAAACCGAAGGTTTTATTCATGCTGCACAGTAATAATGTTTGCTAACTACAAATTATCAAGCACACATTAATTGTGTTAGCTAAAAATGCAGATTCTGTGTTTAATATCCAGAAACAATTGACCACCTTGTATCAGGTGGCGCGATATTAGCAACCACTGAATATAAAACCAGGCATGACATAGTAGGTCAATATCTTACACTGGAAAATCTGTAACTTTCACAGAAAGGAAACTGCAAAAAATTGGTATGAACACCACCCAGATCCGGTTATGGAGATAGGACCTGTAATAATTTTATGGGATTTCACAGTACACACAGACAAAACAACTAAAACTAATCGCTCAGACATCGTGACTACAAAGTGCGCCCTTATTGATATAACAGTCCTTGCAGACTGCAATGTGTCCTTGAAGATCTTAAAAAAACTATCAAAATACAAATCTTAATCTAAAAAAAATGTGGCACATGAGAACATCAACAATTCCGGCTGTATTTGGTGCCCTCGGATTGGTTGGAAAAGATTCCAATAGACTAATTGAAGGGATTTCTGGTAGCTCATGCCTTAAAGAATTACAAAAAATTGTTCTCTCGAGTACAGATCACACCTTACAAAGAGCTTTATCTATGTAAAATATATGTGATTTCTTTTCAAAATTGCTCAGTGGAAAATGCCATGATGCCATTTCTGACTTTAGGTCTTTCGGAAAGAAATGAGAAAACACTAGAAATCTAAGTTCACGGAGAACAATCGCCCTGCACAAGACTAAATGCATCAAAAGATAAACGTTGTGATATTTAGGACTATGAATATTGCAAAGGCAGTGCAGGGGGAAATAATAGGATACCAATATCGTGAAGGGAACTCGGGGAAATAATAGGATACCAATATCGTGAAGGGAACTCGGGGAAATAATAGGATACCAATATCGTGAAGGAATCGGGGAAATAATAGGAAGAAGGGAACTCGGGGAAATAATAGGATACCAATATCGTGGGGAAATAATAGGATACCAATATCGTGAAGGGAACTCGGGGAAATAATAGGATACCAATATCGTGAAGGAACTCGGGGAAATAATAGGATACCAATATCGTGAAGGAACTCGGGGAAATAATAGGATACCAATATCGTGAAGGGAACTCGGGGAAATAATAGGATACCAATATCGAAGGGAACTGGGGAAATAATAGGATACCAATATCGTGAAGGGAACTCGGGGGAAATAATAGGGAAGGGAACTCGGGGAAATAATAGGATACCAATATCGTGAAGGGAACTCGGGGAAATAATAGGATACCAATATCGTGAAGGGAACTCGGGGAAATAATAGGATACCAATATCGTGAAGGGAACTCGGGGAAATAATAGGATACCAATATCGTGAAGGGCTCGGGGAAATTAGGATACCAATATCGTGAAGGGAACTCGGGGAAATAATAGGCCAATATCGTGAAGGGAACTCGAGATTATTTTGTTGAATTATTTCGTTGAATCTCTCTCTCTCTCTCTCTCTCTCTCTCTCGCAAGACGCTTTGAGGTTATTTGACAGCGCTGGAATTGCATAGGTGGCAGCACTGCTTGGAACGGTTCATGTGCTAAGCTGCTGATCATCATCATCCGGCTAAAACATCTAAGAATTGGATAGAATCTAATAATAATAATAATAATAATAATAATAATAATAATGAGAAGAAGAAGAAGAAGAAGAAGAAGACGCGGTTGGAATCACAACGAGAATGACGTCTTCTTCGAAGATCCTGAAAATTTAACGTTATTTTGTTTTTTCCACAAGAAAGTAAATATGAAATTTTATTTTCACTACTATTTTAACGTAAATATGAATTTTATTATTATTATTTATTTTATTTGTCTCTCTCTCTCTCTCTCTATATATATATATATATATGTATGTGTTTGTGTCATTTTATGCAAACGAATAAGTTATCAATAATTTTGTATTTTTTAAAAAATATACTCCAATAAATAATATCACTCCTTTCTTCAAAATTTAAATGAATCAATAGATAAAATGTTATTTATTTTTCCAATTTGCAGGAATGTTTCACTTAATCTTATCATCTTATAAAATAGTAAACGTTATTATTACTTTAAGTTTCACAGCACTGATATGTAATTCTTCGTATAAATTCTAAACTTTATTAACCGCATGGTAACTTTTTCTTTTTCTATTATTTCTTTTTGACAATTAATTTTGATAAAAGGAATAGTGATGATAGCAACAACAATCAATATTTTTTAATTGATTAAGAATTAATCTGATTGACAGTATCAACAACAGTAAAAAAATAACCATCTATTTTTTCATAAATATATAATGTATTATTTGGACATAATACTCTAGTATAATAATGTTTTTTCGTTCAATAACTTCTTTTTCCGAAGTCATTATTTTTGAATTCCAATTGCGAATCTGTCTCTTGGCAACCCGCTTCGGAGAATGAAAAATCCGAACAATAACCCGCAAATCAAGGTGTTAATCGTTAATAGGAGTGTATGGCTGCTGCATTATGAGGTCTACAACACAAGCTTCGGAACTCTCTCTAAAGCACTGTTACTCAATGTGCCGGGAAACTTTGGGTGGACTTTTGGAACCATCAATCACTCATGGAAACATTATGAGAACTAAAAGTCAAACCAAAAGGTCCAGAAGATAAACTGGGAACCCGTCTCTCAGGAGGGAACCTGAGATAGAAAAATATGTCATAGAAACAAACTGTTACACAAATAATGAATTTTCAGGCCCCCATAACCAGAATAATCCCAATGAGTGCTATGCAAATTCTTCAAGTAAATCGACAACCATTCATTTAAAAAAAGCAAAGGTAAAATGGTGTCGCGAGGAGTACGAACTCGCTACGACTGCATTCTATAAAGCGCAAACCTCAGAAAAATATCACTCCCCAAACATATCACATTTGGCGACAAAAGGTTTGGACAAACAATTAGAAGGTACATTGGCGAAAATAAACTAGCCAAGGTAAGAGGTACATAATGAGAAATAACCGATTGGGAGATGCTGAAATTAAATAAATATAAAGAACTGCAATCAGAATACTCGAAACAACAGAACATGAAAGGTAACCAGAAATGTGGACATAAAATGTGTTAAAATCACACAAACCACAGATCATAATGAGGAAACTGAGATGCACACCAATAGCTGTGAAGATAATGCTGAAAGTTTAGAAGAGGTGGAAAACGAGTCTAAAGCACATTGAACCGAATTATTTTACGAACAACAAGTATAGTAATGTTATGGTGAAACACACCTATTCTATAGTTAATACAATCTCCCACCTAATATAAGTAGGAGTAGTAAGAGAAGCGAGGGTTAGACGATGTTGGACGACCGGCTGAACGGTTGAACTCTCTGCCTTCGGGCGGGGAGGAACCCAAACGAGGCTACGCCGAGGGGCGTTGTCTCGTTCGGGGAGGTAAACCGGCCCTGAGCCCGTTTATACGGGTTCAATGGGCATATTTTTGGGCCGAGCCCACGGGCTCGGAGAACCCACAATAAATAACCGACCATGTGTCACATGATACCTCAGTGGGTGGGGGGTGACTGAATATCCAGACGATGTCGGACGACAGTAGTCGACAGTTAGTCGAATACAAAAGTTTTCAGCGACCACAACAAGATTTAATCTGCGTAATACCTATTATATCAAGTTCCTAACGTTTTGTACGTTGAACCTATTTAGGACCGATTTAGTACAAATACAAGCCTCCACTGCGAAATAACTCTACAACAACTGTGACGACGAGAATTCGCACTCATACAAAGGAAGAAAAAATTCGCTTGCCACAATAACTTCGGATTCACACTTGGCAAAGTTTTTCGCAAGCCAAGACGTCAACTTAGTGACGAAAAAATCTGTCCTTTTCTCAACTGAGAAAAGAAAAATTTTTCCCGATAATACAGTTTGCTCAAATAGGTCACGAATTGCAAATTCGTAGCACCCCCCTCTACAGTATTTAGGCATTGTGTAAACCTTTTGCGAAGATGGAGGAATGCAAAAGTATATTCCAGGTATTCTTTAAGTTCCAGTCGGAACAACAGATGACAATATTAGAGCAACAAAAATCATTCCAGATGCACCTACAGGAGGAAACTTTCAATAGACAGAGGCATAGGGAGTTTCAAAACAAAATTCTGGAAATAACTGAGAAGAGGAAAGAGAAAAATCTACAAAATGATTCTTTCCCAGAGAATACAATATGGAATTCAATTGAAATATTCGCGCAGAGTCCAGATAAAGAGATAACTTTTGAGGAGTATTAAAAAAAATATACGGAGGGTATAACGAGGACTGCCACTCGTGGTCTGAAGGAAAGAAGGTTAGGCTTCTTTTAAGCAAATTAGGAACTGCTGAGCATAGCAAATTGGTAAACTACATTTTACCGAAAAAACTAGCGAGTTGACATTTACCGAGTCGGTAAATATATTAAGTAAATTATTTAGTAAAAAGACATCTCTGTTCCACAAGAGGTGGAAATGTTTGAATCTGATGAAAGATGACGAACAACACTATATAACGTACGCATCCAATGTGAATAAGCATTGTGAAGAATTCAAGCTGGCAGAGTTAAGCGCAGACAATTTTAAGTGCTTGGTGTTTGTTCAGGGGCTGGTATCGGAAAGAGACGCAGAGTTGAGAAAATTAGTACTGGCAAAATTGGAAAGCGATCCAAGTATTACAGTACAGAAATTGACAGAAGACTGCACAAGATATGTTAGTGTAAAGAAAGATTCAAAAAAGATAGAACAGTCTGGCGTTTCGCATGTAAGGAAAATACGCTACAAAGAAGAAAGTCAGTCTACCACAAAGAATTCTAAAATTGCGGATTATCAAGCAAAAAGTGAAATACCAGAGAAAAATAAACAAAAACTCCCGAAGCCATGTTTTGCTTGCGGTGAACTACACTGGTAAAGATTTTGCGATTTTAGGAAAAAAAAAAAATGTTTCAACTGTAAAAGAGTGGGGCATAAAAGCACGCATTGTCAACGCACGGTCAAAAAATAAAGACAATAAAATAAGAAAATTAAAGTCCAACGTGGTAAAAGATGGAATAACCAGAAAATTTGTTACCGTCGAAGTAATAAAAATATAAAAATGCAACTTGACACTGGTTCGGATCTATCATAAATTTGCATAAATTTGCATACGTGGAAGAAGTTGGGGAAACCAACTTTAATGAAAACAAAGAAAATCGCGAGATCAGTGACGGGAGAAAAAATACAATTTATTGGGGAATTTGTTACAAACGTCACGTTAAATAAAAAAACGCGAAAAGCGAAACTATTTGTCATAGAAAATACCACGAACTTACTTGGTACGAATTGGATAACAGAATTCCAATTATGGGATCTACCTATAAATTCCTTCTGTTACAAGGTAGAAAGTTTAAACACCGAAGCCCAAAAATTAATAAAGAAACTTAAGGAAACATTTCATACTGTTTTTTTCTGCAGGGTTAGGAACGTGTACCAAGATGGAGGCAAAATTCCAGCTAAAAGAAAACGCTCAGGCGGTATTCAAAAAGAAAAAGGAATGTGCCGTTTGCCTCAATTGAACAGAGAGATAAAGAATTGGACGGATTAGAGAAAACCGGTGTACTTAAAAAAGTTGAGTATAGTGAATGGGCAACACCGACGGTATACGTGAAAAAAAAGTCTAAAGAAATTCGTGTTTGTGCTGATTTCTCGACGGGTTTAAACGCGGCACCCAAAGACTATAATTGTCCTCTACCAACAGCGGAAGAAATATTTGCGAAGCTTAAAGGAGGCACAATATTTTCGAAGATAGACTTCAGCGACACATATCTGCAAATACCGGTAGAAAAAGAAACGTCAAATCTTTTGTGTATAAACACACATCAGGGTCTGTATAAATTTAACAGACTACCTTTTGGGATTAAGGTCGCGCCCGCCATTTTCCAACAAGTAATGGATTCGATGTTGAGCGGTCTAGATTTTGCGTATCTGGACGACATCCTCATGAGAAGTACAAGTATAGCAGAACACGTGGAACATGTAAATGCAGTAGTTTCAAGAATACAGGATTTGGGATTTAAACTCAAGGAAAGCAAATGCAAGTTTTTTTATGGAGAAAATAAAATATCTGGGGCAGATCATCGATAAGAATGGTAGAAGGCCAGACCCAGAGCGAGAAGCGATATAGAAGACATGCCGGCTCCGAAGGATATTACCACATTACAAAGTCTTTTTGGATTAGAAAAATGAGCAAAGCATTAGAAGACACGGTAATTGCCCTGGAAATGGACTAATGAATGCCAGAAAGCATTTGAAAAGATAAAGTAAGTGTTAACCTCGGAATTATTTTTAACTCATTACAACCCGGATTTAGAGATCATAGTAGCTTGCGACGCAAGTGCGTATGAAGTAGGATCATGTATCTTACACAGAATGACAGATGGTCAAGTAAAACCAATTGCTCATGCTTCTAGAGCACTACTTCCGGCTGAGAAGAATTACTCTCAGATAGAGAAAGAGGCGCTAGGAATAATATTTGCAGTAGCGAAATTTCACCGTTTTCTCCACGGTCGACATTTTAAGCTACAAACCGATCATAAGCCTCTAATTTCGATTTTTGGATTGAAACAGGGTTTGCCGACGCATACAGCCAACCGACTATAGAGATGGGGTACAATACTGCTAAATTATAACTTCAGCATGGAGTACATACCATCGAATAAATTTCGCTACGCTGATGGGCTGTCTAGGTTAATTCCTAAAATGAGCGAACCATTAGAAGACACAGTAATTGCGTCACTGAAGTCAGAAGAAGAGCTGAAATTCACTGTGTGTAATGCAGTTCGGGAACTTCCGGTAACTCTAGAAAAAATAAAAGAAGAAGCCACCAGGGATAAGTATACCTTGAAAATAAAAGAAAAAATAGACGAGAGGGACCAGTACACAACAAATGTTTTTTCGCTTTGCGATACAGTATTGTTATAGAGAGAACGTGTGGTGATTCCATACACACTGCAAAAGCAAATACTAAAGGATTTTCATACTGGTCATCCGGGCAGCACTGGGATGAAAAGCCTAATGCGAAGTTTTGTATATTGGCCGAATATGGACAGGGACATTGAGAACGCAGTGGCAAAATGTAAAGGCTGTGCTTTAGCTGCAAAGGCACCCCCAATAAAATTTAACCCCTGGCCAAAAACAGACTTACCATGGTCTAGGTTACATGTGGATTTCGCAAGTCCACTGAATGGATGCCATTACATTATAGTAGTGGATAGTTTCTCGAAATGGCCTGAGATACAAAGGATAAGAAAACCGACGACGCAAAGTTCTAAAAACTTCCTGTTGGAATTGTTCGCAAGGTTTGGTGTATTCCGTTGTCCATCACAAGCTTCCGTTGTCCATCACAATTGTGATGGACAACGGAAGTCAGTTTACGTCGAAACAATTTAAAGATTTCTGCAAGGAATACAACGTCGAACATATTACCACAGCTCCATATCACCTAAGATCAAACGGGTTAGCTGAAAAATTTGTGGACACCCTAAAAACAGCTCTAAAGAAAGCTGCAGATGAAGCCCGACAGAAGTTTCTACAGGTATACAGAATTACCCCAAATAACGGAACACCAGCCTCAAAATCGCCAGCCGAGGTTCAAGTAAAAAAAGTAAAGTAAAAGTACAATCCCGGTGAAAAAGTATACTTTAAAGTCTATAAACACAATAAATCATTCTGGAAGATTGGAAAAATAGAAAAGCGGATTGGCAATATGATGTACTTGGTGAAAGGTGGAAAATTCACGTGCAAACGGCACATTAACCAGATCAGACGACGCTCTTCAGACGTGGTTGACAGCGGTCCCGCGGAAGAAATCGCTAAAAAAAGAGCATAGCTTGATGAAAAAGACGCCAACCTTGCCGAAAACAAAATTTTATTGTCTAAATGCTTATGTTATTATTAAGAGGAAAGACCAAATTTTCTTTTAATTATTTTAAAAAAATTTTCCTTCTTTTTAGAACATTCTAAATTTTGATTAAAAAAACCTTGTTTCTATTTGTATCAGCGGAACTAGTAAATAAAATAGACAATTTTTAACACGTTTTTTTGGTATGACACATTAATTTGAAAAATCGTGCAAAAATAGAAATAATTATCGGATGTTAATGAAACTTTCAGGAACTATTCACAGATGATCGAAATTATTATAAATATGTTTTTTTTTATTAAAGTCATGGTAGAAATATTTTTTAAAATATTTATTACCCCCCCCCCCCATGACTAATTTTATGAAAACGCTAGAAATTCGGTCGCATCGGGTTTAGTGATTACAATAATTAAAAGCACAGGGCTTTGAGGAATGCAAATCATGTTTTTTTTTTGTTTTTAATTGGATCCGCAGTACCTGAAAATCAGCTCTGAATTGTAACATACAAAACTCAATAAAACAAAGATATTATTTAATTTCAAATACTTTTATTTGCTTTTAGTTGTTTTTATGAATATGGACAATATTTTCTGAAAGCAAAAAATTTTTTTCGATGAAAAATGAATTTTTAATACAATTATTTGTTATTTCTTTAATTATAATAGATTTTACATTTAAGTTGTTAAAATATTATTAAATTAGTTAAAAGCCGCATCGGCTTTCCTAAGTGTCCTTATGAGATAGATCTTTTTTAGCGCGTTGTAAATTGTATCATTTTGACTAATCAGAAGATCCGCAGTAATTATGAAATGTAATTTTGTGCTTATAACCGGGCTGTAATTATAAAGTACGGAAGACCAACCAGAATATAATTAAGTTGCGTTATTTAGTTAAGCATTGTTCTCCGCTGTTAAGGCCTTTACTTTTGCGAAACACGTGTGGAGAAGTTAATTTGATTTTTCAATTTCAACTGAGAAGGGTACCTACAAGTATCAGCATCATCTTATGAAATTTATATGATCTTATTTTTATATTAATCTCAGTTATGACATTTTTCCATAAATGAAATATCAAAATTAATAATAAAATTAATGCAAATACAAATAACAGTAAAATGTAATAAATGTACATAAAATTATAGTATTTTATGTACAGTTCTGATAAAATTTCATAAGAAAGGTACCTATAAGTTAATTAGATACCTTTCTTAGGAAATATGAAATTTAATGTCACTCTTAACAGTCTTATTTTAATTTCTTTAGAATATATTTTCCATAAAGCATCATAAACGTAAAGGTGAAGGCTAAGTACAAAAAAAAAAAAAAAAAAATTGAACCGCTGAAAGTTTTCGTTAAAAATAACGAGATAAATAATTTGTTCACTTAAATGTAAATTATTTCACTTTTCTCCTTCCGTAGAACAAATTAGCCTCATGGAATTCGTAAATATGTCATTCATCACCTGTCAAGAGACGCGAAAGTTTATGACCGGCTTTGTTTTATTTTCAAATTACATCTTTTTGGCACAAAAGCTATGTTAAGTTTGGTTCAAAATATTTTAAATAAACATTATAATTTCTGATTTTCTTAAAATAAGTTTTAAAAAAATGATAATTGATATTTAAAAAATTTCAAAGTCAGATTTCCAGTTTTTTTTTAAAATGGAAAAATGGTCAATTTTGCTGACTCAAAAAACTAGATTTTTAACGAAAATTTCGGACGTGCTAGGAACGATTAAAAATGGAAAAAAAATACCCCCAAAAGACTTTGATCTTTCCTCTTAATAATAACAAACATTTAGACAATAAAATTTTGTTTTCGTCAAGTTTGGCGTCTTTTTCATCATGCTATACTCTTTTTTTAGCGATCTCGTAGAAGTACCTAATTAAACTCTAGACACGTTTCAAACATTATTCAAAGGACATCGCTGGAAAATTAAAAAGAGAGAGTTTATGTTAAAATATATTTCATTTATCAATAAAGTAATTGTTGTGTCTTGCTAGATTAATTTAATAATTACTTTACTTTAAAAATAATTTGGGATTAAAAGAAAAATTTAGAGTTGATTTGTGTAAAGTAATTTTGTACTAATACGTGTACCAAAAGTGCTCAGAAGACTTTGGACAATGTATCTTCAAGCTCGTTCCGGAAACGAGGAAAATGATTTGAAATGAAAAACAAGTCAAATGCAAATGTACATATGTATAGAAACAAGGTTATTGCAGAAATGTATAGATGTACAGAAATTAAAAACAAATTGTGACATAAAGATATAAAATGTACGGCATCTCAGATGATGTATAAAATTAAAACCTGATATTGACTTGGTTGGTCACCGAGGATAAAAGAAATATGAATTATGATTTTGACAGTAAGGTAAAGTGGAGACAAATCCGCAGCAACGGGGAGACAGATGGGCGGATTGTTTTCTTTTATTTTCGTGAATTAACAGACAAGATCATATAATAGTTGAGCTTCTACAGGTTGTCTCTTCATTTGTGATGAGATTACTCAGCATTCACTAACATATAGGAGGATCGATATTATATAATAGTTCAGTATTCTTTTCTTCGTTTCAAAACAAGTTACAAAATTATGAACAAGTAGCATAGACTCACGGGAATATAGTTATTCATTAAGATTAGGTTACAGCGATGAGGCACGTGTACTGTGAGATGAACTTGATAACAAATTATTTATGGTAGATACAACGTTACCCCCCTGCTTAGATACCTGTGATGAAAAATGGAAATGCAATTTAATGTATTAATTGGCATATAAAATAATTCTACACCGTAAACATATAAGATGCATAAAAAGTAATAAATATAGTATGTAATGCACAAAGAGTAATACGATTCAAGAGCAAGAAAGGTGAAGACATACTTGCTTTATAGTGACTGATGAATTTTACACACACACACATACATACACACACATACATACATATATATATATATATATATATATATATATATATATATATATATATAAACAGCATGAATTCAACCAACAACATTTATATTTTATATTTATTATATTTTTCTAAAATTGTAAATAAACTTTCTAAAGTTTCTTTTGTTTAAATTTCTTTCATCTGTCTCACACTTTATCCAGAAGTGAATTTTGTCAGTTTGTTAAACAATATGTTATTGGCTACCTTCGGTTATTATTTTCGAAATAAATTAATTAATCCAATTATATACTCGTATTGAAAATTGACGTCATTTGTAGAACGATTTCATCACGCTATACAAAATGTCCGAAAACGATAAACCATTCAGATATTAAGGGGAAAAACATATTTAAAAATAAGTAATTTATAAATGGTAATAAGCAAATAAATCAAAATAAACTAAAATGGATTAACCAGCAAGAAAATATTTGAAGAACCTGGTGATGTTCAGGTAAACAGAAAGAAAATGTGTTGAATATTAAGGATATTTGGCTAAAGGCATGAAAGCAAAGATAGTTCCAAATCTATAGAAAATTAAATATTTCTGCATATTTCTGAATAAAAATTTCTAAATCCGAATAAAACATCGCGGATTGAAATGTTTCTATTTTTAAAAATTCAAATTCATTAAACACTGATGCATTTTTGCATACTTCTTTATATACAATTCTATATATAAAGAAAATTAAATTTAGCATATTTATATATGAAAAAGTTAAAAGGTGGAGTAAATATTGCTGATTTTCATATTCCTACATAAAAAGTTAAATCTCTAGAAAATAACACATTTTCACATATTTCTATATAAAAAGTCAAAATCAGAATAAAAAAAAATATCGCTAATTTTCATATTGCTATATAAAAAAGCTAAATCCGTGTAAAATGAAGTATTTCTGCATATTTCTACATAAAAATTTCAAAATCCGTATAAAAAGGCACATTGAATGAATTTTGTTTAAAAAAATTCAAAATCATTCGCTAATGATGCATTTTTGTATATTTCTATATAAAAATTCAAAATATGAAGAAAATTAAATTTAGCATCTTTATATATGAAAAAGACAGTAATGAAGAGGAAAAAAAAAGGGAATTGTCGTAGAAGACGCTTATGATAAACTCACTATAGTATCAATATCAAAGTCTATTCGTACTTCAGTTGATAACGTTTAAGCAGCTTGTGCCAAACTAAGAACTGCTTAATAAATAGAATATTCTTTACTGTTTATAATAATATAAATAACGGATTTTACCAACATTAATTCTGGCTGGTATTTAGTTAGATAAACAATTAGAAATATCAGGTTCTGTAAATATATATTTCGGGAACAATGAGCAACGATTGGAAATTAAGGCTATGAAAAATGTTACTGCTCTAGTGATTTGTATTCCCACTGGGAACTTCGAAATTACCAAACTACTAAACGCCTATCATATTTATTGTTATCTTTGGCTGCTGAATACCGAAGTTAAATCTGTGCAATTAATTAAAAGTATTTATTACTGCAAACAGTTTGTAGCTTTGTACGAAGCAAAGCTTAATATGTCTGGCGCCTCATAATGGTATAATCCGGTCATTAGTAGTGAGTTCCATCCTCAATAGGCGCGTTTTAATAGTGATCTGTAAAGCTAAGCTACACTTCGTAAATAAAAATTCTCAGGTAGAACCAATAACTTTTTTTGTTATGTCATAGTACCTTGATCAGTGAAGCGATAAAAATAGTATATGCAAAGTGAAGTTATTTACATTGAAAGAATGAATAATGATAGGCTGAAGAACAGAAAGAAGTAAAGAAAGGAAGCAAGACAGAAGGGAAAAAGACGAGAAAAAGCAGAAAAGATAAACAAGTAAAAAGAAACGTTGAAATGATGTTTATTTTGCCTTTAAGCGCCTGATTCTCTAGCCAAAGTTGACGCTGATTGAGTTAACATCTCCATTTCCGATTGTTGTTCTAATGAACTTTCTCTAAGAAATCAAAGTTAAGCGCTAACAGCTGTAAGTATTTGTACAATTTCTTCAATACTATATCATTATTATCATCAAATCATGTTTATTATTATTATTATTATTATTAATAATAATAATAATAAAAATAATAATAATGATAATAGCAACAACAATGGTTAAAAATATTTATATGATATCTTAATATATATATTATAATTTTCTCCGATAGTAAACATATATTGCTATCAGTTTCTGCTTTTTGTTAATATCGTCATCGGTTATCACTTTTATCTTCGTGGAGTTTATTAACATTTACGTCATAATACTTTTAGATTAAAGTTATTTCGTTTTATCTTCCGTAAGTGATTTTAAAATATTATTTCCCGATTTTCTTTCTTTTCTTTCACTCTTTGTTTTATTCATCCTTTAATCTGAAGAGATGAATGACTACGTGGGGTTCTTTTGTAATAATAGCTGCAGCCAAGGTAAAAACGAATTAAGGTCGGAAAATACGTTTTCATTTGATAAATAAGTGTAAAGAGTTCGAATTTCAATCCAGAATATCATATTATCACTCTAAGGGAGAACACTATCCATGAATGTTCCCTCTCTTCATCATTGTGATTCATGTTGCTCATTGTCTTAGGACTAGAGAAAGAGAGAGAGAGAGAGAGAGAGAGAGAGACAGACAGACAGACAGACAGACAGACAGAGACAGACACAGACAGACACATACAGACAGAGGGAGAGAGAGGACAGAGATTCGGTAACTAACAATAATTCTAAGACTAACATGAAATGTAACCCTAATTCTAAGACTAGCATGAAATGTAACATTAAGCCTAACATTAAACATCACCCTAACCATAACACAAAAATTATACCTAGCCCTAACTCTAAAATCTAAACCAAACCCGAAAACTAACTCTAACCCAAACTAAGCCTAACACTAGCACTGAAAGATACACTAATACCATTACTAATCCATAAGTTAAAATTAACCTAAATTTAATCCTAAAACTAAAACGAACCCAATCTGTAACCTTAAACCTAAGTCTAACTGTAAATTTAGCAGTGACCTTAAACCTGGGTTAACAATCCTGACACTAAGTTTCAAACTACAACTAACCTAAATATAAACGTAACCTTAAACATAACGTAAGCCTCCTCTACTATAATAGTAAGCCTAATACAAACACTAAACAAAGATACCACTAGCCTAAAATAGAACTGTTACCGTAAATCCAATCATACTTCTAAGACTAAATTTAACAATGTTAATCTAAGCTTAACATTAATCGTAAACTTGATACTAATCCGTTCCTGGGTATAATCTTAAACACTAGCATCCTAATCTATTGACCAGGACCAGAAACCACAAATCTAAAAGTAAATATAATTGTACCATAAATATATCTGTAACGATCTTAACCAAATAAGAATCCTACTTATAGATCTAACGCTAACTGTGACAATGCTCCAAGCCTATATCGAAAACTCACTATAAATATAACCTTAACACAAACCATGTTACTACCACGAAACCTAACATTAACGCAAAACATAAACATAAATCATAAAAACTAACTTTAAACCTACCAAAAGTTAAAACCGAGCCCTGCCCTACCACAACTGTAACCTTAAACCTGTCTAAAACCCTAACCGTAGGTCTATGAATAAGCATAAATATATCCAAAATCCTAACTCTAACGCTAAAAATAATTCTACACCATAATTCTAATAATAAACTTAAGCTTAAACCTAAGAATATCCATTATAATAATTCTGAAGCTAGCCCTAACTGTAACACTGATCCTAAACACTTAACATAACTTAATCTTGATGCTAAGAGTAATAAAAAATGTAACCATAACTATAAATCATAACTTAATCAAAATATTAATCCTACCATGCCTCTTACCCAATTCCTAACACTAAGATAAATCATAACTTTTAATATAATACTAACCTTAACTCTAAAACTTAAATAACTTTAATCCTACACTTAATACTAAAAAAAACTATTATTATAAATGTAAACCCAATTGTAAGTAAAGATAACAGTAATTAACTCTAACACTAACCCTAACTGTAAAACCAAGTATAAATGCAATCTTCAACTGAAAGCTTACCCTAAAACTAATAAAACCCATAAATGTAACTTAAAGAATATTCATGACTGTAATTCTAACCATAAAAAAACATAACATTAACTCAAAGCGTAACACTATGTAAATCCATAGATTAAACCCAAAATCTTATTCTAACGATAACTTTAAATATATGGTTAATCCTAATTGTAAACTTATCCCAAAGATTAACGATAGCTGTGACATTAAACATAACACTATTACATTCTAATCCTAAACATAATTCCAAGTTTGACCAACTCTAAATAACACCCAAATTCATAGAATGACTGTCAGTATAAGCGAAAACCTGAAAATAATTTTACGTCTAACACATAAATTATGACACTTAAACATAAGCCTTAAACATACACTAATGTTGATAATTGTAACTCGAAGCCTAAACCTAAGGATAACTTTAAAACTTTTCCTAACATTAACTCTAATACTAATGCTAATTTCTAAGCTAACTCTAACCGTAACTAGCCAAGTGAAAGTTAGCACTAATGTTGGTAACTCTAAAAATATCCATAATCTTACGAGTATCTAAAACCGTAACTGTATCAATGAACAGAATTGTAATTAACCCTGTCTGTGAGATTAGCCATAACTATAACAGTAACGCTTAGACAAACCATTAACTTAGACCTAACCCCAAGAGTAACCACAATTGTAACTCTCTCTAAACTTAACACTTACCCAAAACCTAACCTTAATTTCTGACTAAGTATAACTTAATCTCAGCTTTAACTTAACTCTAATCCAAACCGTAAACAAGACAATAACTTTCAAACCAACCAAAACTGCAGCCATAACCCAACACCTAAAACATTCTTTCCTCATTCTTTTTTTTAATTCTTTGTATGTTGGATTATTTGTCTCTCATTTATATATACTTCCATTTGATAGATTTCGGGAATAGTAGTATCAATTATTATTATTATTATTATTATTATTATTATTATTGTTATTATTATTATTATTATTATTTTCTTTGATTTCTGGCGTTTACACATTTCTTTCCGGGTCCCGCCCAAGGACGTAAGGTTAGAAATGGCGTCATGACACTTTCCACTGACAAAAAAAAAAAAAAAATTAAATTACATAGATAAAGCCCTTCGTAAGGTGTGGGCTGTACTTGTTTGAACAATTGAGGCATGGACTTCCAGGAATCCCTTCAATTAGTCTACTGCAATCTTTTCCAACCAGTCCTAGGGCTCCAACTACAACAGGGATTGTTGATGTTCCCATATGCCACATTTTCGAGATTTCTTTTTCAAGGTCCTTGTATTTTGGCAACTTTTTGAATATCTTCAAAGATACATTACAGTCAGCAGGGACTGCCATCTCAATAAGGAGGCACTTTTTTGTGTGTGGTCATTAATAACAATATCTGGCCGGTTGGCCTTGATTGTTCTGTCAGTGTGTATTGTGTAGTCCCATAGAATTGTAACAGGTTCTATCTCCGTAACCGGGTCTGGGTGGTGTTCATACCAGTTTCTTTCAGTTTCCTTCCCGTAGAAGTTGCAGATTTTCCAGTGCAGATATTGGCCCACTCTGTCATGTCGGGTTTTATATTCAGTGGGTGCCAACACCATGCAACCTGATACAAGATGATCAATCGTTTCTGGATATTTATCACAGAATCTGCATTTTGGGCTGACACAATAATTTAGTATATGTGCTTGATAATTCCTAGTTAGCAAGCATTGGTCCTGTGCAGCAAGGATAAAACCTTCAGTTTCCGCTTTCAACCCTGCATTACGTAGCCACTGATGGGTACGGGTTTTGTCTACGTCAGCTTGTTTGGTACGGGCAGAGTATTGGCGGTTTATCTGAAGCGCTTCTGTATCTGGTCGGTTGCATTCGTCTTTTTATCTTGCCATCAGTCTTCTGTATCTGGTCGGTTGGATTCGTCTTTGCTGTCTTTTTAGGTATTTTGCAGTTTCAAGCCGGTGTATTGTGCTGTAGTTGCATCTCTATGCCCATTTGAAACTCCATTTTGAATTTGTTGGCTTCTTTCATTTTACGTAAATTTCGAATTTAAGTAAAAGATTCATCTTACTGGATGGATGGAACTTTCATGTTCGAATATATGTGACGCATACCATCATCCAGTCTTCTGTTAGTTTCCAAATATTCTTTGGACGCCAATTGTTGTAGTTTTGTTGAGAGTTCTGAATGCATTGAACTGTACTGGTTTCTATTTCTAACGCAAACCTGGTTTGCGTTTTCAATCGTCTCATGGATTTATTTTCATATTTATATTTGTATTCGTGCATATACATAGATTATATCATATCCTATCGGATCTTTGAAACACCGGGGCACAGTTAAACAATAGACGAACAACATCAGTTCTTTGGGATGATGCACTTGTGTTATGGGATAATTAGTAGGAGTTTGAGAATTCTTACAATCTAAAAATATTTTCTGTATTTTTTAAGCCGTAAAACAAATCGTCCATTCTATCTTAATTTCAAAACTAGCTATGGTCTTGTTTAAGTTAGAAATTAAAGTTGTATTGCACTTTTAGAAACATACGTTCTTTTTTAGGTCCGAAAGTTGGCCTCATAAACCAATGAATGTATGTTTTATCATCCAATTTCTTTTCTGGTTGATTATCCTGTTTTTGATTGTCATGGGTATGTTATAGTTAGTTATATTGAAGTCCTTTTAACTGTTATTTTGTTTACTTTCCTATTACACTGTTTAGGGTATCAGTTTAACTTAAGTTTCTCAGTGTTAATGTATTTAAGAGCGCGTGGCATTAATCACATAAAAACATTTCATATTAAATCATATTTAAGTAAAATTGTTGACGTGTCGTTTTTCGTTGGCCAATCCTTAAAAAAATAATGTTTTTGCAGAATAATAATTAAGGAGGAAAAATAATAATAATTTAAAATCTAAACAATGTGAAAACATCTAATAGTTATTTGTTTGTTTTGTCTATTTCATCTCATGCCACATTTTACTGTAAATTTCGAATTTAAATAACATTAGATTCATCTTAAACGATGGCTGGATGGATGGAAATAATGCGTTGTGTTTGTTTTGGAGATCGTCGAATATATAGTGCCGTTGACAAAAATTCAGCTGAAAATCTAAGGAACATTTTTTCGTTTAACAAATAAAACAACTTTGTTCTTCGTTTATTAAATAAATAGGAATAAAATCCGTTAGTGAGAGACTTTTTAAACTTTGGCAAAAATGTGTTGTAGGCATTAAATATTTTATTTACAGCTGCCATGAATTAATAAAAAATGTTGAATAATATTCATATTATATTCGATTATGTTTGATCCGTACCTTTTAATTCATTTTCTCTTCCTTTCTCACTTGACACCATTCAGGGAAATGTTTTGGTCTGAGAAAATTTTCTTCCTTTAGAGACACGCGCATCGTTCACCCCTATCAACAAGTGACATAGAATCATTTCTTTACCCTTTTCCTCATCCACCTGTTGCCATAAAATAATTATCTGTAACTAGCTTGGTGATCTCTGTCCGAAATCGCACTCTCCTCACCTCGTCCCCTGGGGTTCACTTTAACAAGATGCCCAAATGGATTTCAGCGTTATCTTCTAGCGAGGTCCTTATTCACGAAATGAGAAACAAAATAAAAGTATATTTACTTTTGTTTTCGATATGTCCTTCAATCTATCTACTACCGTCTTTTTCTTTGTGTTCACTTTCGATTTAATTTAAGCCTTTTCTCTTTCTTCAAATTATCAGCATTCTTATAGTATCATATTAGTATATAAGCAATCTTGACTTCCTAACTCTTTTTCCTTCCAGATAATTTTTCTTTCAATATATTGTTACTCATAAGCCCAGTGAAAATGATTACAATGAAAAAATGTCGAGTAATCTTAATGTATGAAAAAGAACCATTTTTGCATTGAATCATTACGATGAGAAATAGATACTCTTTGGCAACAGTAAGAGAATAGGCCAGCGGTTAAATACAAGTGAATCACCAAAACAATAGCCAAAAGTTCCACTGCACATAAAAGTTAATGTTTACTGTACGGTGGTCTTTCAAAGAGATTACTCATTATCCATCCTTGCCTTAAGTAGAAAAAATTACAGCAACCTCGTATTATGAAGAAACTGGGTCTATGTACGAAAATTTGAAAAGGAAACATTCTAGACTTGTGAATAGGAATGGCCGAATTTTGCTGCACGATAACGCACGGCCGCATGCTTCTCAATCAAGTGTCCAAAATCTGCATAGCCTGAATTAGGAAATTTTGCTTTATCTTCCATATCACTTGATATCTCTCCTATTGATTATCACTTATTCAAGCATTTTGAGGTTTTTATAAGCAATAAAACATTCTCCATCAAGGAAGAAGTAATCAAAGCATTTGAACGGTTTATCACTTCCAAGGAAGAGAATTTTTTAAAGATGGGATCAAGAATTTAGACGCATGTTACAGAAAGCTCATTCATTAACATAGTGCATATTTCACCTAAATAAACTAGTTATTTAACATTTTAGAAGCGTTTTATTCATTTCCTATAAAGTGCATCATTTCCTGTATGACAACCAAACATAAACAATCATATGGTAATAAGCTGACCTAGGATTCTTATAAGTGATTTGAAGGTGATTTTCTTTTGTAGGAAACCAAACTCACTGCAGAGATAATAAAATAAGACAATTAGAATTGATCTTTTCGATGTCCTGTTTTCCATTTATGTTTTTTTCAGGAGGTATTTTCACTGTACACCATCGTTGAAACGTGCTTTTTCATCAAGTTTGATCTTCCTCATTTGTTCCAATTGATTAGAATGTCTTCTTTAATCTCATCAGATGAATCCATAATGGGATCAGAAGGACAACATGCCCATTTCTTCCTATTGCTAAACGACAGATATAAAAATATCATTAATCCTGACTGGAAGCGATTTAACATTCCAATCGCAACAACACACCGGATAATGAAGTCTAATCTTCACTCGCTCTTTCCGTTTTCAAATCGACCAATCCAATAAAAAGTTTGATCTACATCAACCTCTTCTAACAATCCATGGTCTGCAAACTTTGGTCTCGGAGCAAAAATGGTTTTCTTTTTCAAAACCATTGCAATTATTGCTGTCCTGTATGCAGTTTCTCTTATCCTTATTGGGGATCTTAGATGAAGTAAACATTTTTGTTTTACTTTGCTTTGTTTTTCTTGTTGATTAGGGTGCTTTCTGTGAATTTCCTGTCATTTGCATCTAATGACAGGGACGTTTTAGAGCATAAAAATTTAATCAGTTAGTTAGAAATGCCCTACTGAGTGATGATCATCTAACATCAAGCATTAATGTGCAGTATTCAAACTACAAGCTACCCTTTTATTATGTTTCACTACATCATTACTGGAAATGCGTCTGCAAGAACACCAGATCTAAACTGACTTGCCAAACTGGCGTGCCAAACAACCTGCACTAATGATCTGTTTATAGTAGTAAATTGCTTGTACTGCACTAAGCACACTTTGTACATCAAAATCATATTGCCTGTACATGTTCGCAGTCTGAGAGGCGTCAAATACTAATTGAGAATGACAGACTTGAATTATACGGATTGTCTGTGAGAGTCAACCGGTTTTTAGTGATGGAAGCAGAACTTCTTCAATGAATAATTCCATTGCAATTTACAATGTTTTTATATATTAAGAAAATACCTGTTTTAATTTGTATTTCCGTCTATTGTGGCATAAAAAATACAAATATATTACTTCTGAAAGGCATTTCGATTGTTGTCAATTCATTTCTGCAGATACGACATTCTAAAGACCACGCGTATTTATCAATAGCTGTATGTCTCATATGAGATTTCCACTAAAAATATTCATGAGAAAAGGTTCTGCAGTTATTTTATAAAATATTTCAGTAAAATTTTAATTTCAAGGAATTCCATGTAAAATATTGAAAAAAATATGTTCATTGAAACATATACAATAACGAGTACTATATACAGTTGTTCTATAAACTATTTGAATTAAACTTTTAAGCAGTCCAATTGAATATAATATTTTTTTTGAAATCTGAAATCAATTCCTTTCGGATATTTCATCTTTAACACTCATAGTTAAAGAGAAAAGATTCAATAAATAAAAAATACCATATTTTAGAATATTGTTTGAAACAAATATTCTTGTGAATTTTAAATGGTAAGTGTTGTCACGTTGCTAGTAATGTGGGTTAGAAATTTCTTTTTTTCTTTACATTTGATATATATATATATATATATATATATATATATATATTACTGGGCAACATAAAGAGCGGCTTTTCACCCAATGCATCGGCACTATACTGAAAAACAGAACAAGAGAAACATAAATTAAACGCAACAAAATGAAACTTGTTACTGCGATCACACATTAATATACATTGTTTACTCAGCAGAAAGTTCATCTGACGTTTACAACCAAGAAAATGAGTGAGGTAATTAGAATACTCAGTATTAATGGCTCACTATCTCCTTTCATTAGTTATATATCAACTCATATATTTGTTTTCTATAGCGACTATAACCACATTTACGGCATTTAGTTATTCTTCAAAAAGTATGCATTTACTTAAAGTTTTATTATAAGATCACGTGTCGAAAGAGTATCTTTCAAGAAAGGACTTATATTTTACAAATAAATGAATAGTTTATAATTGTTGTTATTAATTGAGAGTCAATTTTAATTCATTTTCCTAATCTACGGATAGATATTTTCACGCGTTTACATATATATTGTTACGAACTTGTAGCATATAGATGAACCACGGGTTCTAAAAAAAGGAAAACGTGGTTTCTTTTCTCGGTCTTCACTCAGAAATGGAAGCGACACAAGGGAATCAACGAAGAACAGACACAAGACGATGGATTTCAAAATTAAACATTTATTTATAAGTATATATATAACGAAACAAAGAAAGAAAAAAAAAAGAACATTCATTTAACAAAGGGGGAGGACATCATTAAAGAATAGAAGGCGCGAGCGAATACATATATATATGAAAATAAATCAAGCCAAAAGAACCAACTTATCTTGCAGTCGGGCTGGTATCTTCACATAAAGTTTTGATTCGCCGAAGCGAGAGTTCTGATGATAAATCAGTATCTTGGCCGGCCGACAATGTTCCTGGATTCTTCTTCTTTTCGCAAGTGTTCGTGGGTCCCCAGCATTTCATACAGGCATTTGGTTGGGTTGATCAGTCCATAGCAGCCCTTCAATCACTAGTCGATAGACTTCGTGGTCTTCCTCATCTCAGTGGGCGGTCTGACGATTTTTGCCCAGCGATGTTCAACTGCCGCTGGTCAGAGGGAAACTGAAAAATCCTTCTTTGGTTTTCGCTGTCCCCACAGACAGTCACGTGGGTTCCCTTCGTCCTTGACCGGGTACGCAGGAGAATAGGGCGCAAATCACGCAGTGCTTATGTGATGGCCAAAAGTTCAACGCATGCTCCGTACGTCCCGATCACGTGAATCGCAGCATGAGACCCTGATGGTGTCTGGAGTTCACTCATGGTCAAACGCGAAATCTTAGAACCAGGTCATCCTCGCGTCGGGTCACTTCTAAGTTCACGGGCCCTTGGCTGGCGGGTGGAAGAGAGGATAAGGAGAGAAAGAATTTGTGAAGAGAAGAGGGGGGGTATGGCTGATCATAGAATATATTCGCTCGCGAATCGGAAGCATTGGATTAAATTTCTTTTTTTATCTATTTATTTATCTTTCTTTTATATCTAACTAGTTTTCTCTTTATTTAAGATTTTACTTTAGCCTAACGCCTATATGGTTAATGAAATCGTTGCTACGTGACACCTCCCAAAAAAAAAAAAAAATGCCATTAACGGCAGTTTTCTAAAAAAAAAAAGAGATTGTTTTCGTCCCCGTTTGATCCTCAAAGGTTTATCGATCAGATACGGACAGGGCGTCAGCACACGTTGTCGATGCCTCTTATGTGCTGAATAGTTAGATCGTATTCTTGTAACGCTAAACTCCAGCACAGTAGTCGCCTGTTCGTATTCTTCATTTTCCTGAGGAAGGTTAGTGGGTTATGGTCAGTATATACTAAAGTAGGCTGACTGGACGAAGACACATACACTTCGAAGTGTTGTAAACTTAACAAAAGGGCAAGAGTTTCTTTTTTTCTACTGTAGAGTAATTTTTCTGGTGATTGTTGAATTTTTGAGAAATAACTGACCGGGTGTTCGATACCATTTGCATCGGTCTGTAGTAATACAGCGCCAATGCCATGGTCACTTGCATCTACAGCTAACCTGAACGGTCGGGTAAATTCAGGAGCTTTGAGGACAGGGTTTGAGCACAATAGGGCTTTTATTTGATCAAAGGATCTCTGACAGTCGGGTGTCCAATCAAATTTGGCTTTCCTCCTCAACAGTCGGGTAAGCGGTGAGGCTACATCAGAGAAATTCTTACAGAACTTGCGATAGTAACCCGCCATTCCGAGAAATCTCCTCAGGCCTTTTACATTGGTCGGGGCTGGGTACTTAACTATACTTTGTATTTTTGCCTCGATCAGGTTATCCGCCCATGGCCCGACAACGTGTCCGAGATACGTCACTTCTGCCTGGCAGAAATCACTTTTCGCAAGGTTAATGGTGAGATTGGCATGCTTTAACCGATCGAAGACTTTTCGTAGAGATATCATGTGTTCTGCCCAGGTGTTATTGTACACGACTATGTCATCGATGTACGTCTCTACACTAGCCAGATCTCGCAGGCAATGGTTCATCATTCGCTGGAAGGTGGCCTGGGAATTTTTCATCCCAAAAGGCATCACGCGGTATTGATACAGGCCATCCGAAGTCGCGAAAGCAGATATCTCCTTAGCGCGCTCGGTTGGGGCACACACCAATAACCCTTCAACAAATCGAGCTTCGTAATATAAGTAGCCTTGCCTACTTTATCAATACAGTCGTCCATCCTGGGAATGGGGGTACGAGTCCGTCTTAGTGACGAAGTTCACCTTTCGGTAGTCGGTGCAAAACAGAACTGAGCCGTCAGGTTTGTCCACTAGCACGCAGGGGAGGACCAACTGCTTTGGCTACGCTCGATAATGCCGTTCTCTAGCATGTAGGCTATTTCTCCACGTAGGATTTCGGCTTTCCGTGGGTTAACTCGGTAGGGATGCTGTTTAATGGGGTGGCATCTCCTACTTCCACATCATGATAAGTAACGGTGGTTTGGTTGGGTACGTCAGGGAACAGGCCCCTGAAATCCTCGATAAGTGAGGCTAAACCCTTCCTCTCCTCAAGGGCTAAATGCGACAGCTTCGCACTTAGGTCAGCTAGTACCGGAGTTGTAAAAAGTTTGGTGGGGTGGTCACCCCTTCCATAACTTCTCCTCGGATCTCCGTGGGCTCGGGCGTAGTGTTAGGCCCACTGATTACTAACACAGGGTCGGTCTTTTCCCCGTTCATAGTAAAGGCTTAAGCATGTTAATGTGACACATCTGCGTCGACTTCCCTGCGATCAGGGTTCTTACGACGTAGTTGAGGTCACCGGCCTTCCTGACCACTTCATACGGGCCATGGAATCGAGCTTTGAGAGGATGTCCGGGCAAGGGTAATAACACTAGTACTTTTATCCCCCGACACTGAAATTTCGTTCGACTGTGTCTCGGTCGTATCGATCTTTCATTTTATGCTGAACCGACCGGAGGTTCTCGCGGGCCAGTTCACATGCTTCTGCTAGTCGGGTTCGGAAACGTGAAACATATTCCAGCAAATTTTCTGTTACTGGGTCTTCCCGCAACAAACCTTCCCTCAGTAATTTTAAAGGACCGCGGACTGAATGCCCAAATATTAATTCAAATGGGCTGAACCCCAACGATTCCTGTACGGATTCGCGAGCGGCGAACATTAGGAATGGGATACCTTCGTCCCAATCGTGTTGGTGGTCCAGGCAATATGTTCTCATCATGCTCTTCAAGGTGGAGTGGAACCTCTCCAAGGCACCTTGGGACTGGGGGTGATAGGCGCTTGACTTAATGGATTTTATACCCAAACTTCTCGTAACTTGTTGAAACACCCCTGACATGAAGTTGGATCCCTGGTCTGACTGTATCACCCTGGGTAAGCCGACCATGGTGAAAAAAAGCTAACAAGGGCCTTTACTATTTTCCTGGCGGATAGATTTCTCATGGGTATCGCTTCGGGAAACCTGGTCGAGGCGCACATGATCGTTAGCAGGTATTGGTTCCCTAACTTAGTTTTGGGTAACGGACCAACACAGTCTACGATAATGCGACAAAATGGCTCCTCGAAGGCAGGAATGAGATGTAGGGGTGCGATGGGGATTTTCTGGTCTGGCTTCCCTACAACCTGGCAGATGTGGCAAGTCCGGCAATGCTCAGACACGTCCCTTCGGATACCCGGCCAGTAAAAGTGTCTGACAATTTTATCGTGCGTCTTGTTAACGCCAAGGTGACCCCCAATGGGATCTCATGAGCTGTCCTCATGACCTCCGGTCTGTACCGTTTAGGGAGTACTACTTGGTGGACTGTCGACCAGTCTTCTGAGGCGGAGATGTGCGGGGTCTCCACTTCCTCATTAGTACCTCATTCTTAATAAAGTATCCAGTTGGAACTTTCTCCAACTCATCCTCGGGCAATACGTGACGGAAGAGTGGGGTGAGCTCAGAATCACCCCTGCTCTGTTATAAGTGCTCTCCTTGATAATGGAATGTCCATAGCGGGCTCAACAATACCATCGCTATTTCCAGTTGGGTTACTATCGGGAGGATAATTTAATCCCACATCAGGATTTATAAACGTCTGCGATAGGTCTATCACTTCGTCCTCTGTCCTATCGATTATCTCGTTTGTCTTTTCATCGGCCTTCTTTCTGGCCTGTGCTCTGGTCACTGCACACGAGGGAAATATATCGAGATTCTCTTCCTCGATATCTTCGGTGTCTACCAAAGCAACCGGTTCCGGGACTACTTTAGGGTGGGGTATCACCCTACCACCCGCCAATTCGTTTCCTAACAGCATGGATATGCCTTTCATAGGCAGACTAGGAACTACTCCGACCTCGACAGGGCCAGAAACTAACCCAGACGTAAGGTGGATTCGATGAAGGGGGACGCTAACAAAGCTGCTGCTAACACCCTGTATGATAACAGATTCGCCAGTGGCCGAATCCGATCCACACGGCACGAAGCTCTCCACAATCAGGGACTGGGTCGCCCCAGTGTCCCGCAAGATCTTCACGGATTTCTTCTTCGTGGGGTTACCAACGGGGGATACAGCACCATTAGAAACAAATGGCCTATACTCCTCCCTCACATCTTCATTCGGTTTCCTATTTAGAATAACGCTGTCGGAAGAAATTAGCCCTTGGGGTCTCTCTTGACTTAGGGCTCTGGACTCGGCATTCCGCTTCGTCCAACAATTCGACACGAGGTGTCCTACTTTATTGCAGTAGTGGCACATCGGGAGTTTCCTCTCTCCTATTCGTCTGCCGATAATCCGGTGACGGAGAACTGGGATTTTGAGATTTGGTATCTTTCGGACTGGGCGGTTGGCCTGAACTAACCGATCGACCAAACTTCGAATTCGGACCATAACCAGACCCACGTCTTGGGTGTGGACCGCTTCCAAATTCGGATGGGTTGTTATGATTGAATGTACCCCGCTTATGTGTTAACGCGTATTCGTCAGCGAGGGTGGCCATCTCATATAAAGTATCTACCCTTTTTTCATCGAGGTAGGTTTTCAAATTATCAGGGACACATTCTTTGAACTCCTCTATCAGGATCATTTGCCTTAGCCTATCGTGATCTGCCTCGATGTTTTTCGATAAACTCCATCTATCGAAATAGGTTTCTTTTTGTCTAGAAAATTCTACATAAGTCTGTTTGTCTCCCTTTCGGCAGGCTCTAAATTTTTGCCGGTATGCCTCCGGCACAAGCTCATACGACTTTAAAATGGCCGATTTCACAATGCTATATTCAGCGCAATCTGCTACAGAGAGCGCGGCATACGCTTCTTGAGCTTTGCCTTTTAGTGCGGTCTGCAGTAAAATTGGCCACGTTTCTATGGGCCATGCTAGGTTTGAGGCGACCTTTTCGAAATGCTGAAAATATTTGTCGACGTCAGCCTCGTTAAACTGCGGGTACGAGTCGGACTTGCTTCGCTAAGTCGAACTCACTACTTCTAGCTTCGTGAAGTTCCCGCTTTTCGTCTAACTCCCGAAATCTAGTTTCTTGCTCGATTCTAGCTTTTGCTATTTCAGCCTTTGCTCTTTCAGCTTCGGCTCTGACCTTAGCCTCGGCCTCAATTTTCACTTTCTCGAGCTCGAGTTATGCCTGCGAAAGTTCGACGTGTCTAGTGATAATTTACTTAATTCTTCTACGTCGAAAACGTCGTTATCTACCATATGCTCAGAGACTATCCTGACTAGCTGAGTTTTCCTCATAGATTTCGTTACCTCTAGTTCTAATTCCTTCCCTATTTCAACTATATCATCCTTCTTAAGCTTACATAATTTTTCCATAGAGGGCGATGCGAGAAAACTATCTATAACTGACATCTTGGCCTGTAGTTCGCCGATACCCTGAAGCTGTGCGATTCTTACTGAGTGAAAAAAACAGGAGAAAAGATTCTCGGAACGAGGCCCCAATTTTATATGTTACGAACTTGTAGCATATAGATGAACCACGGGTTCTAAAAAAAGGAAAACGTGGTTTCTTTTTCTCGGTCTTCACTCAGAAATGGAAGCGACACAAGGGAATCAACGAAGAACAGACGCAAGACGATGGATTTCAAAATTAAACATTTATTTAAGTATATATATAACGAAACAAAGAAAGAAAAAAAAAGAACATTCATTTAACAAAGGGGAGGACATCAGTAAAGAATAGAAGGCGCGAGCGAATACATACACATATGAAAATAGATCGAGCCAAAGAACCAACTTATCTTGCAGTCGGGCTGGTATCTTCACATAAAGTTTTGATTCGCCGAAGCGAGAGTTCTGATGATAAATCAGTATCTTGGCCGGCCGACAATGTTCCTGGATTCTTCTTCTTTTCGCAAGTGTTCGTGGGTCCCCAGCATTTCATACAGGCATTTGGTTGGGTTGGGTTCCATAGCAGCCCTTCAATCACTAGTCGATAGACTTCGTGGTCTTCCTCATCTCAGTGGGCGGTCTGACGATTTTTACCCAGCGATGTTCAACTGCCGCTGGTCAGAGGGAAACTGAAAAATCCTTCTTTGGTTTTCGCTGTCCCCACATACAGTCACGTGGGTTCCCTTCGTCCTTGACCGGGTACGCAGGAGAATAGGGCGCAAATCACGCAGTGCTTATGTGATGGCCAAAAGTTCAACGCATGCTCCGTACGTCCCGATCACGTGAATCGCAGCATGAGACCCTGATGGTGTCTGGAGTTCACTCATGGTCAAACGCGAAATCTTAGAACCAGGTTATCCTCGCGTCGGGTCACTTCTAAGTTCAAGGGCCCTTGGCTGGCGGGTGGAAGAGAGGATAAGGAGAGAAAGAATTTGTGAAGAGAAGAGGGGGTATATTGATCATAGAATATATTCGCTCGCGAATCGGAAGCATTGATTAAATTTTTTTTTTTATCTATTTATTTATCTTTTTTTTATATCTAACTAGTTTTTCTCTTTATTTAAGATTTTACTTTAGCCTAACGCCTATATGGTTAATGAAATCGTTGCTACGTGACAATATATATATATATATATATATATATATATATATATATATATATATATATATATATATATATACGATAATTTCAAACATTGAAAGGTCTGACATCCATTCTATGGTATAATTAAAAAATTCATAGCTTAAATTTTCTTGATGTTTTACTCTGAATCAGTAAAATACATTTGAAGAGAAAATCCCTTTAATTTCAAAAATGGAACTCCGAAACATATTTACATGAGGATACATAATGTAAGCTTTCCATAAGTTTTTATATCCCATAGTTAATTTTCATTTTTGATTTGCATGAATTCTTATCTCTTCCTTAGAAAGGTGAATAATTAAGGAGTGGTAGTATAGCATTTGTTCGCCATGTAAAAGTATTAATTATACTATTGTCAATTTCAGTTAGTAAATGGTAACCTACCGGATTTTCATACATTATTTTACAACACAATGATATATTAAAGATTTTGTTGGAATAAAAAGAAAACGCTTGTCATTTAACTGTAATAAATTAATTTAAACAACATTACATGCGGCTACTTACACTATCTAAATTTTGAGTGATCTGCAGAGAATTCCGAATTGAACCTTTTATTTAATCTACGAGAGTAAATTGTTCTCGTTTCACTGATCATATCTCGGGATATCGTCTAGTTATTATTTTATTTAGTACTATTGCTCGCCCGTTTTCATTGAGTGCAAATATACATTGACCGACCCAGGGACTGAACCTACAACCACTATGTCGCAAAACCAAGCTCTATGTTTTCTCTAGCAATTGTCCCTAGTAGGTAAAAGCGTTGGTTTGTGAATTTGCTGAAATAGTGGTTGCGAGTTCAATCTCGGAGAGTGTGTACTTTGCTCTCAGTGGAAACCAGATCGATATACACTTGAAGAAGACTGGAGGGCACAACGGCTGAAACGCTGTGATGACAACAACAACAACAACAAGAATAAGGACAATATTACAAATATAGATAGTGTAAATTATGACAACATCCCAAAAATTCAGGCAAAAAATACATGAGGCTAGAATGTATGTCATTAGAAACTATTAGGCAATGTTATGCAGAGTTTGAACATCCTATCACTTTAAAGTAGTAGAAGTAATAGAACATTATTAAATGCTTCATGTAATTCTTTAGCTATAAAAGCGAGTGAATAAAAATTGAATTAACAAAAAATGCGACAATACTATTCTTCCTATTTTTCTATTTGGCGAAGGGTTTGCTTTAACATTTAACATTTTTCTAAATTATATTTTAACCTTTTAATAATTTTACCTAGTGAAAAATGCAATCTAAATTTTTTTGGTAAACTTTATACAGCTTTCTTCAAAATTCAGACTAAATACAATTTAAGAAAAAGTCACGCAGAATAAAACATCAAAACCAAAGAAATATAGTATTGTTCATTTTGCCCGTGTGAAGTTTATTAAAAATACAAGATAATCATATTTCTTTAACTCACGTGTGCCTAATTGTATATAAGAATATAACTATTAAAATAAAAAGAACAGTCAAAATAAATGATTTATTGTTATAAATTGCAGACTTGACCAGGGAACCATAAAAGGGTGTACCAAAGGACAGGACTTAGCCCTCTAAAAACACATTCACTGGCACAATATGTACAGTTTTTGGTTTGATTCAAATGAAATTTACGACACACTTGCGGCTTAGTATCGCCTTCATGGGTGTCAAATTTCAGCAAAAATAATCGTAGCTGCACGCGGATTAATCTTTTTTGTAACTTCCTTACACACACACAGCTGCGTCCAACCGAGTCCGCGTGTTGATACCGAGACTGCTGCAAGCCCGTTGGTCGCTTTCACAGAGCTTGACCTTGGGGCCTGTCCAATCATCGCGCAGGATTTCTCACACGTTATAGCGCCCGCGTGATCGCGGGTCAGCTTATGTGTAAGTGCGCTCAAGGTCAACCACCTCTATTGCGTGACTCGGGCGTGCTTTCACACGTTTGCGTTTATTGTTGCCCGCGTGCACGCACTTGGCTTACTTTATTCGCCTACTTCGGACACCGCAAGTTGTTGATTACGTGTTCTAGCTGCTTTTTTGTTTTATACTTCCAACCGAATCCCACACACGTTAGCCAATTGTATTAAAAACCCATTTCCTTTTGGATTTACCCTTGGTTTACCTTTTTAAATTTCCACTTTTATTGTTTACAGTTCCCCTTTAGTAACATCTGAACTCATTTTACTGGGTGTTCCCCTTTTTGTGTCTACGTTAGCAGTTCAAGTTTTTTCGTTTTGGATTTGTCGAAATCTCTTTTTAAGCTTTACCCTCTTTGACGTTTTTACTGTTTGGATGCCACCTGAAACTTTTGGAACGGCTAACGGCAGCTGTCTCCGATGCTAGAGCAGCGAGGGGGAGTGAAACCCCTGAAGAGACTTCTTTGCGTCTTTCACCGATGGCCTCGAGATCAGCTGCTCGCTTATCTACGGAAAGCGCCGCTGCGCGGACTGAAAGGTTGGCTTCAACGGCTTCAACCATGTCCGCACGCCGCGCCAGGCTTTCAGTTGAAGAATCACTTCAGAATTCACAGGGCACAGTCTGCGTGGCAAGGTTGAGGGCTTCACAGTCCCCAGCACAGAAAACCCTTCGTCATTTGCGGGATTCCACCGCCAAAGCTTGCTCCAGGGGTTTAGAAAGCCCCGAATAAACAACTTCACGTCGTCTTATGAATACTAGGGCTACAGCCGCCTCTAGAGCTTCGGAACAACCCCAAGAAACCGCTCATCGTCGCTTTAGAAATGCCCTATCCACTGCATCTGCTTGAGCCCTAGAAAGCCCCGCACAGACCACTGTTCGTCGCGATATAAATGTCCGCTCCACCGCATCTGCTAAAGCCCTAGAGAGCCCTGCACAGACCAGTGTTCGTCGCGTTAGAAATGCCCGCTCTACTGCATCTGCTAGAGCCCTGCACAAATCACTGTTCGTCGCGTTAGAAATGCCCGCTCTACTGCGTCTTCCAGGGCTGCAGAAAACTCTGAAGTACGCCGTCAACTGCTCGAAAACATTAGCAACTTCGAGCTTCTTTGAATGGCGTAACTTCGCCGTCTGCGTCATTTTGGTCAAATGCAATTATGACTGCACTGTTAACTATTCCGCAAGGAGATACGTACAAATAGGGGCCATGGATAAAGTTTGCCCTTTTTGCAATGCAAAAGTGGGGCGGTGAGCAAAATCAAACTCCCTTCTTTAGACGAACCTCCCCAGCCGCTTAGGGACCTCCTTCTGGGTACAACTTCGGAGTCAACGTATTTTCTTGAAGCAATACGGAAGTAAAACTGTTGCTTCCAGATGACATCTTTTGGTGCGAAGGCTATTAGTGAGGGGGGATGGATGCCTACTTTCAAAGTGCCAGTCCAGGTTTACCACTTAATGGGATCACTTTTGGCTGATCAGGGAGAGCCACCTCAGTTCCTACAAATTTATTCTCTCGCTGACTACAACGAGCAGGTTGATGCGCGTCTCGGCATTCTACCTAGCGATATTTCCGTCGGTCCCCGTAGAGACATTCTGTTCCGTCTACAAGACATGCTTCACGAAACTAACAGTTACATCCGAAGCTTAAATTTTGCCGCATCAGTGAAACCCACCGTTCATACGACTGTCTCCAGTACCCCCTTCTTTTTCCATACGGAAGCGATGGGTACCACTTCAAAATCCTAATATACGAGGCAAGCAGCTATTCCATGTCGACCTCAAAGACGATCTCCTGTAGGGCTTACTACGCCTACATGTAGGTTAGGGTGGGCGAATTTAACCACTTGCACAGGTGCCGTCAACTATTTCTTCAATTCGCTGTTGACATGGCTGCAAAAATGGAGTCGGAGAGGTTAGGATTCATCAAGTTAAACCAATCCAAATTTAGAACCGACTCGTACATTCACCTTCGTGATGGTCTGCGTTCTGATGGTGACCCACGCAATCTCGGCAAACCGTGCATTTTGCCTTCCTCTTATACTGGTGGCCCTCGATACATGCATGAAAGGACACAAGACGCAATGACCTATGTCCGTCATTACAGGAGGCCTGATTTGTTTGTCACGTTCACGTGCAATCCAAAATGGGTTGAAATCACACGCGAACTTTTTTCAGGTCAGCAGTACTCACACCGCCCAGACCTAATTGACCGCGTTTTCCGGTTACAGCTGCGTAAGCTTATGGATTTAATCCTTAAAGGGCAAGTCTTCGGACGCGTTAAGTGTCATATGTATACAGTGGAATGGCAGAAACGCGGTTTGCCTCATGCTCACATCCTGCTGTGGCTCAACGATAAGGTTGACGCAAACAAAATAGACGATTTTTTTCCTGCTGAAATTCCGGATCTAGCGCTCCACGAAATCATTAAAAACAATATGATACACGGCCCCTGTGGCGCGAATTACGAAAAAAGGTCATGTTGATCAAGCGGCCCCACTTGCGCAAAGGGTTACCCCCGTAGGTTTATCTCAGGAACGCAGACTTCGACTGATGGTTACCCACTGTAGAGACGTACAAGCCCCGCTGAGGGCGGCAGAACTGTGATAGTTAAGGGACACACTCTGGACAATCGTTGGGTGGTGCCTTATTGCCCGCTGCTGTCCAAGACTTTTGGAGCCCACATAAACATTGAATACTGCCACTCGGTTAAGTCAATAGAGTACATCTGCAAGTACGTTAATAAAGGCAGCGATGCTGCCGTTTTCGTTATCTCGCGCGATAATCGCGTTGACGAAGGTGGCCGATAACGTGGCTGGACGCTACCTCAGTAGTAGCGATGCCTTTTGGCGAATTTTCGAATTCCCCATACACCAAAGGGCTCCAGCCATTGTGCAGCTTGTTGTTCACTTAGTAAATGGACAGAAGATGTACTTCACCGAACAAAACGCCCACTAAATGTGGTCAAACAACCAGTGGGTTCGGCGAAAGGCCGGCGACCCTGTCGAGGGTTATCCCGATGCAAGGTCTAACTCTTGCCTTGGACGCGTTTATACTGTGCCCCACCCCCGCAGCCAGCAGGAGTGCTTTTACCTCCACCTTCTACTTCATGAAATTGCTGGGCCAACGAGTTTCACAGATATTCGCACTGTCAAAGGCATAGAATGCCAGTCTTATAGAGAGGCATGCTTCCGTTTGGGATTCCTTGAAGACGACTCCCAATGGGATGCAGACATGGCGGAGGCTGAACTTCTCAGAACGCCATCACGGCTTCGAACGCTATTCGCCATTTTGCTTTTGCGATGCGAACTAAGCGATCCTCTGTCGCTCAGGCTAAAGTACAGAGAATCCATGTCAGAGGATGTTCTGTTCTCCGTTCAGCGTAACAGCCCAGGAGTTGAATGCAGTTTCACTGACTTCATATTCAACAGAGCGCTGGTGGCCCTAGAAGATGTTGTTTTCGAACTGGGAGTTGCCACTTTACCAACTTACGGTTTACCGCCACCGCTCAGAGACGGTTTTGAGTTATTGCGGGAAACATCCTACTACATCGAGGGGCTGAACGCATACATTACCGAAAACGAGCCGAAACTTCTACCTGATCAGAGGGTGGCTTTCACTACCATAACAGACAGGACAAACGGCTCCAGTGGAGGTATATACTTTTTAGTTGTGCCGGGAGGAACGGGCAAAACTTTTGTTACTAAATTAGTCCTGGCAGAGTTACGGCGTCGTGGGGAGATCGCTATTGCGGTCGCATCTTCCGGGATTTCTGCAACGTTGCTACCGGGAGGTAGAACCGCTTATTCGGCTTTTAGGTTGCCGCTTGTTCTATGCCGGTCACAAACTCCTCTATGCAACAAAACAAAGAAGTCGCCACAGGCTGAAGTTCTGCGGAGATGCAAACTTATAGCGACTCCTCCGACCCCATATGGGTGGAGTAACCCTTCTCCGGTGAGGCGACTTTAGGCAGACTCTACCTGTTATTCTTAAAGGTACACGCACTGACGCTGTCCCTGCCTGCCTGAAGTCGTCTGCCCTTTGGCGCCACGTGGAGACTCTTAAACTGAGCACGAACATGCGTGTCTACTTGAATGGGGACTCCAGATCCACTGACTTCTCACTGGACCTTCTTGCTCTTGGGGAGGGGAAAATGCCATCTGACACACAGGGTTTTGTGCAGATGGATCAGCTTGCCACCACTGTTGAATCACCGGATGAATTGATGAATGCTGTCTTCTACAACCTATCCACTAATTTTGCAGATGCCGATGCCATATTGGCACCGAAGAACTGTACACTTGATTCCATCAACCTTAAACTGTTGGATTGCATTCCCGGGCAATGTCATGTTTATAAGTCCATCGACAGAACTTCCGATCCATCTGAATTAGCTGAGTATCTCATAGAAGTTTTGAACTCCCTTCAGCCGTCCGGACTCCCACCTCATATTCTTCGGATCAAAGTTGGTGCTCCGATTATGCTAATCAGGAATTTGCTCCCACCTAAACAGTGCAACGGTGCTCGCCTCATTATTAAATCCCTTTCTCCGAACCTGATTGAGGCGACCATTGCAACTGGCTGCGGCAAGGAGGAAGTCGTTCTGATTCCCAGGATGCATCTTCTGCCGTAAGACGCAAGCATACCAATCAACTTTCGTCGCTCACAATTTCCCGTGAAGCTTTGCTTTGCTATGTCGATTAACAAATCACAAGGACAGACGCTTAGCATCGCAGGTCTGCATTTACATGAGCAGTGCTTCTCTCTCGGCCAACTTTACGTTAGGTGCTCACGAGTTGGGTCTAAGGACAGGGTTTTCATTTATTCTCCCAACAACTGTGCTAGAAACAAAACCTGCACGGAGGTCCTGTAGACAACCCGCCCGGTAGCGTTTAAGCGCCATGCACACATATGCAGTCCGATTGCATGCCAATTTTTTGTTTGTCATATTGGTTTTAACGTTAGGTCATCGTAGTCTCCACTTGCCATTACTAAGACATCTTTGTAAAGGTTATCCAGCTCTTTTGTTGCCTTCTGACTTTCATACCTTCACCCACCATCATCGCGTTTATTTGTACACTATGATAACCTCACCGTATTCATTTGCAACACAAGCTGCTAGACACATGAACACCTGCATTAGACATGATTGCTCCACTAAAGTTCCGGTTTCATTAACAGTTGATCGGAGCACCTGTAGTTCGTACCAGTGCATACAAGCACATTCACACTTGAGAAGCTTCGGAGTTCGTTTAATTGTTACAAAAGTCGAGTGCGTCTACGAAATTCAGGCTTCTGCTTCCATATACACTTTACGGCTGCCATGGGTGAAACATGTCAGCCATACGGCTCTATTGTTTTGTTTGTAGTCGTGTAAAAAACCTAAAATACACACGCCAAGTACGGCGACCCCAGTCGGTTTTCATAAGCTCTCAGCCGTGATGTTTACTGCGACTGAGAGAAGGCACTTCTCCATTGCAATTGAGGCGCTCGGCCATACGGCGACCCCCGGTCCGGTTTCATGGGCTCTCAGCCGTGATGTTGACTGTAACTGAAGAGAAGGCACTTCTCCATTTCAATTACGATGCTCGACCTTACGGCTACCCCCGTTGCGGTTTTAAGGGCTCTCAGCCACGATGTAGATAGTGACAGATCAAAATAAAGAAAGTTATATCACATAAAGTTTCTTACCATGACACCCCGTCACTGTTCGCTATTCTCTCGGTTTTACGGTTCTGCTTCGTGGTCGTGGCAGCACCGTCTTTTGGGCATAAGACGCGTCTTTTAGTTAGACAAGCGATTTGCTTGTGATTGCGCACAGCACATACTTTATGTCTATGCCTTCCTCACGGCACGTTTTCCCTTCAATCCCTATGTATGTTGCAACTGAATCGTGGTTTCTTGACTACTTGCTTCTAGTAATGCTTAACGGTCCAACTGGTTAAAGCAGTAACTGCTGCCAGCTTTTACTCACAGATGTCTTAGTAATGGTAAATGCCTGATGCTACAACGGCTTTCCGTTACTTCCTTCGATACCTTCGAATACTTGGGCCTGAATGATGTCTGCTTAAACTTTGTGTGCATTGCGTTTCAACGTTTTGTAGAAACTTAGTTCCTGTCGACTTACAAAGAACATCTATCAAAGCAACAGCCCCAAATCTTACTGTTACATCCCCGGGTAACGCCGGGCTCTACTGCTAGTACCTTATATATTTCAAATGTCAATAGACAAACTTAACAGTCTATAGTATTTCGACTGTTTTTCTGCAAGGTTGTCTCGCACAAATATATGCATATTCTTGGTTGTGATCGGCAACACTCTAAAGCCTTTTTGTCCAAGGAGTTGCAATAATTCTCTATATTCATTTTGATATTATCAATTTTGAACGGAACTATAGTTTCACTAGCTAAAAAATTACATTATAATTAATATTCCACATATTTTCTTTTTACATTATCAACATCATCTTCTTTTCTTGCTGGTCAATTAATTTGTTTTTTACCATTTTAACTTTCCTAGAATCTTTTTTATTTAAAATTTTAAGCCAGTTTTTGTTCTTATCTTGTTAATGTTTTCAACTTCATTTTTCAGTTCTTTGATCTCTGTTCAACTTTTTCGCATTTTTCAATAGTGTTTCCCATTACTCAATAACTATACAATATCTTGTTTCTCCTTTGGGGATTTATCGTTTTACAACTCATAGTAATCATTAATTTAAAAAAATAAATACGTATTATATCTGCTGACAATATGTTAAACATCGAGTTTATAATAAAATATCGCAGTAGCATATAAGTTATTGTAAATATTTCTAACAAAACAAACTGAAATTAACATAGTGTATTTGACATATAACAATACAGGATATTGTGAAAATTTTACTATCACATGTTCGTTAATACTAATGTTAATGTGAAGTCAGTGACTTGCATAATAATATTTCAATCATTTTACGAAATAAAAAAAATGTCTTGTATACTTGACGTCTCAATTTTGTTCCCTATTTGGAGATTATGCAAGACAGAAATAATATTTGCATTCGTGACAGGTGAATATGACTGTTACATAAAAGTAGCAAAGTATCACTTAAAAGATAAGAAAATATTTAGTAACAGTTCTCTGCGAGCTAACATGTTTGGAATAATGATATATCCACAGAATTTTACGCCGAAATAATGATTACAGGAAATGGACTTTCCCCTTATTAAAATGAATATCTAATAAACAGTATTGTTTAACTTGCATAAATGAACAGGCGCATTTTATGACTTGAAGATAGTAGAAATTAAATTATTTTTATTTTGAAACTTTGAAAATTTGGATATGGGTGAATCACAAGCAAAACTGAAAATGGCAATCAACGCTTTTACCCTGGAGGAAGATATCATGATAGGAACCTATGTAACAGAGTTGATTTTGTGGTCATTTTTTAAAGTAAATTTTTTGGAAGTCTGGCTATTACTCACAATTGAAGAAGTTTATTTTGAAGGATGGTTTGAAAGGAATATTTCCCTGTTTAATGCTGCCTGAACTTTTCAACTTTGTACATAGTTATTTACTCCCTTGGTAGTCCAAAAGAAGATGAATGTTATCAAAAACTAGGCTATTAGAAAATTGTGTTGTTTTACAAATCAGGAGGAACTTATAAAATATTCCTTGTTTCTTTTGTACGTTCGACCATCGAACGCTGGCGCCAGAATACTTAATTTGTGAAAGAAATCTAAATCTAAAATTAGAAATATGTGATTCAAATAAAATCATTTTAGCATCGAATTTGAAATTAAAAAGCTGAACACATGGATTTCGGCAACCGACAAGATAAGAAAAGAGCAAGCCAATTACATTTAATGGCTAATTTTATAATTAAGAATTTCAGAGTATTTTGTGTGAAGGTAGTTAGCATAATTTTATCGAAGTGATTAATTACCAGCGAATTGTTTAGTAGAATAATTAGAATCATTTTGCCGTAACAACTAAATCTTTATATATATAAAAATATGGTGAATGAGAAAGGTATAAAAATATCAACTTTATTAGGCAGGAACAAAGGTTCGTAGCATTTTAAGCGAATTTCGAAGACAATCTTTACGATTTTGTACATAACATGTGCCATATTGTTCTCCTATGTTTCGTCATCTTTGAGGTGGCCTCAACGCTCCCAGACATTGACATCTTTGTGGGTGATGAAATAATCTAAGTGATTTTTTATAGTGTTATAAATCATTGCTGTTCTTCCCATTCAGAGAATTTCGTCGGGATGGAAAAAAGTGGTAATCTGAAGAGGCAAGGTTAACTAAGTACGGCGAGTACAGTCAGGCACCCCAATTTCTTCCAGTGTGTAAACAGACAGAATTCGGTGTTGTCTTGGAAGACGAAACCCATTCGATAGGTGAATTCGGGACGCTTTTTATCGATTGCTCCTTTTCAATGGCCAAGTTGAAAAGTTGGAAATTCAACGTTTGATTAAGCGAAAGAAGCTTGTAATACAGAATATTCTTCCAATCCCACCAAATACCCTTTTCGGATGAAGATCGTTTCCCTAGAACCTTTTCTGGTCCATATTTTTGTAAACAATCCGTCTTTCATCACTTGTAAAATTTTCCTTTAAATGTGTCATTTTTGTTGCACTTGAGCAGAGGACCAAAGATGGAAAATGATGTTCATTAAATTCTCTTCCGTTAAATCGTGAAACAACTAATCATCGTAGCGACTGAAGCATCCAAAGTTTTTTTTAGCTCGGTCTTCCAGGTAAAACTTCTCTCTTTTTTCGACTTCAGTCCTGCCGGAACGTTGTCGGTCTTCCTGATCAAAATTTCCATTTTGGAACCTAGTGAACCACTTACTGACAGTACTTTCAGCTATAACACCATTTTCATAAAGTACAAATTGCTGCTTGTACAAGATATTTTTGGAAATAAAAGACCACCAAATGACGAAAATATATTTCCTTTTTCTCTATTTTTAGTTTAAAATCTTTCAAATTCACAATCTGAACACAGGTAGTTTTTCATACTATATATATTTTAGTCATGTGCAAAAAGAAATCACGGGTCAAGTGCCTTATCTTGAAAAATATTACGAACTTTCTTTCTCACAGAATATTTCATGTTTATCGTAATATTCGCCATACTGTTCTAACTGAAGGGAATTCTATTTTAAAGTCCGTTTTCATATTTTCATTGATTTAATTTTTATCGACTTAATGAACAGGAAAAGAACATTAGCCAAATATTATATTGTAATTAGAGATTTAAAATATTTTGAATTTCATCCGAAATTTCTTCTGCGGACTTGCGAAAGTAATTAGCAATAATTTGTACCGGATAGACGATTATACATAAATAAGGCAGGAACATATATGTACAATTTCCTGGAACATAATTAATTCTTAATTTTAATGAATTCAAATTCTTATTTTATTAAACTTAATTACCAACGAGTACAGAATTATAGAATGATACAAACTTTTGCATGAAGTTCGAATTATGCTGCAGTCTTCCTGACAAGAATTAAGTATCAGAATTCAGTGATCACATGATTTTACTTTTAGGGAAGAAATTGCATACATTTTAGGTTACATATTTACAATATTAGTGTTATGGATTCTAATCGGTCTCATCTTTATCAGAAAATATTTTGTTTTCTTTGAATGGAAAAGACATTTTTAGCAATTCAAATGTCCAAGCTTCAAAGGTCACTGGTCAACAGTTTATTGACATGTAAGCTAATTATAGCAACAGTGGATATTTGAAAAACTGAAGAATCTAGAATCTTAAAATAATTAAGGGACGATTGCTTAAAATCTTTCTCATATTAGAGCCCGAAGTGATCATGGCTCTCCACTTATTCCTTTTCTCTATTATTATTATTATTATTATTATTATTTCTTAGAATTCTTCTTCTGACAATCAATACTAGAAAGCCCAGTTTACCCTGCTACTTATCCCACAACAGAAGAAATATTTGGAATATTTGTGGGAAAGGAACGCAACAGACTAAGTAGGAATTTGAAAATTTCGCTCCGTTATGCAGTATATGAGCCATAGGGTTATCTACTATTTTCACTGGAGAAAATATTTTAGCGATAATGGTTAATTTGTAACTGTTCTGTAAGTTTTATCACAATACGCCATTCGTTCGTGGAGCGCAAAAATTCTTCCTAATTGAATTACACTTTTAGAAGTTGTCAAAGTTCACTGATAGTGTCTTGCAGTGATTAAAAATGCTGATGCCGGTCAAATTTTAATCCATATAAAAGAAGTTTACTAACGCTAGAAATATTTAAACCTTGAGAAATTTTAGTAAGAGTTTATTTAGTTATTTGTTCCAGATATCTGATTTTAAAGTAAGTAACTCGATGACATTTGAATCAGTTATTTATTTAGAGATATTCAAGTTTGCAATATAAATTTAATTTAAACAAGAATATGCTATTTGTTTGAAGGTTTTGTAGTGATCATTTTTTCTACAAAGAAATGATTAAATGATGAAAATGAATCTTAAGTATCATTTCTAAAATAACAAAAATAGAAATTATATAAGACGCTGTGAAAAAGAAAACAAATTTAAAGAATTATAAGCATTCATTATTATTATTATTATTATTATTATTATTATTATTATTATTATTATTAATTTGGTAATGTCCATTTTCTTAACAAGTTGAAAAATTATGGCAATTTTAGACGAATGTTTTATTTGATTCAATATTTTTTATCAAATTGTGAAATTAAATTTGTCTAGAACAACCACTATTCTAGATATTTTTGCATTTATATGGGTGCCCCCTTCCAGGGCTTTATCTTTGTATCTAAGTTGTTCCTAATTGTCATTAACGACCTTCCCGATGTCATCAGTTGAAAATTACAATGAAAATTAATATGCCATTTGCGCAGAGAGACCGGCTAATAAGGAATTTGATAATAATGAACAAATAGAAAATAGGGAACTAAACAGTGTAGGTGACTGTCTATGGATGACTTTATACAAATGAAAGTAAAATACTAGGTTCAGAAAGTTAGGAAAATATGTTGAACACGAAGGTTAAATTTTGATCATGGTGCCCTTGGATCAGGCAAAAATGGAAGCAAGATGGACTGGAGATTCGATGAAGGCTCTAGATTTGTGAAACTGTAGCAGTACTGTCATTGGCAAAGTGGCCGATGTGATTTGATGTCACTATTCTCAGCGATAACTACTAGGCATTTACAGTGATCATATAAAATTCGACAGCTGAACGAAGAGTTAATGTGAATCTGAATACGCGAAATGTTGAGCTAGTGACCAGTAAACAAGTATAAGGAGAAGCATCATGACAATTTAAAATCCAGAAAGCTTTATGGGCAGTTTTTTCCAGGAGACGGAGAAATTGCTGGACCTGAGTGGTGTCTTTGGGTAAGAGATGGTTTTATAAACAGTTCATATTTGCCGCAGAGGTTTAAGCCATCAGAATGAATTCAGTCAGGGCCAGGGTAGACATAAAAAGAAAGCAAACGCAAGATGTATAGGTATGATAAGACAGTTAACTACATATACTGTGAACATCCCAAGCTGACAATAAAGAGTATAAGCGAAAACATGATTGGATTGTTAAGAAAATCTATTGGAAACTATGCTGTAAATTTGGCTTCAATGTGAAAGAGAGGTGTGTAGATATCAGCCAGAGTTAATGATGGAAAATAACAGTCAAAAGATATGGGATTTCATGTCATTGAATCGCGAATACCCGACATTATTATTATAGATAAAGAGAACAGCAAGTGTCAAATTATTGACTTTGTTGTTCATTAAGATACAAGAGATAACTTTATAGAACTCCTGTAGTAATGGGTGTGCTTGAATATTGAAAGAGCACTTTGGAAAAATTGGAATTGAGACAAAGATTGTCATCATTTAGTCAGTGAAGATTCTTCGAAAAGTTTCCGAGTTGTATGAAATTGTTGACACTATGACTCAATATTTTCTATTAAATGCTAAAATGGATTTTAATTTTAATTTTATTTTTCTTATATTAATTTTTTGAAGCTCTACTTCATCCTTTATGGCTTAACGAGTAATGTTCCACTTGTAACATTGATATTAACAGCAATAATAATAGCTTTCATAAATGCTAAGAAAATCTAAATATATTAAAGAGGCTTGTTTCAAAGAAGTGTTGACACACGCATGCAAACGTGCATATTCTCTTCTACTTATAAAGAAGACCTGAGTGGTAAAAGGAAGTCACTGAAATTATAATATTTAGATGGCCCAGATCAAATATACAAGAAAATGAACAATTTTGTTTTTTATCGTTTTTACGAATATACAGTAGAAAGGTCGAATAATCAGTAAGTCGCAATGTCTGCAACTGCAGAAGTCATAACCTGCACTCAATCATCCAGATTCTTGAACTCAGTTCAAACTAATCTTTAATGCTGATCGCGTTCAAGCTGTGGGTAGGACATGGTTACAGATATCAAATGAGAGTATTCTACCTTCCTTCTCCGTACCTACTACTTAAACTACACAAACCGTATCATTACCAACGCCCACAATCGACATCACCTTGTAGCTGGCTGATCGATGAAGGTGCAAAGGTCTCTTTGATTAACGTTTACATTTTTCGCCGGCATTAAGCCATTTGCTTCCTTACACACAAAAAGCACCGAATATAGGGCTCATTTCAGCCACGCCAGTGATGCCAAACTGGTTCCGATAAGTATATCTTTGTTAAAACAAATGCTAGCATCTTTTCGCTCTTATATTTTACCCTATCTCTTTTCTGAATATTTTCTCTATATATTTCGCATATGTGTTGATGCCGTCATTTTAATATTTTATTCATTCTTCATTTTATTTATCGTTTTTAATCATCGCTTCTTTTCGGCTTTCTCGTCATTGCATCTTCTAATTCTTTGGGGCATATATTTTCCTTCCTTTACGTTTTTGTTTTAACAAATTTTTAATGTCTTTTTTTCAATTTTTAATACCTTTTTTTATTTAATCCCAAAATTACGGGACAATCTGGTTATTTTATATTTTATTTTGTTGGTAACAAGATTTGATTTATTTCTTTTTATCTTACTTTTATTTATTACATGCTCTTATCCCCTTCTTCATTCCCTTTATGTAAATACAATTTTTATCGTTCATTCTTTTCTCTTTATATCTATGTCCTTTTCGATTTCCTCTCTTGCTATTCTCTATTTATTTTTATTTTTTCTCATTCTCTTCTCTTCAGCAATCCTAAATTTTCTTCTTAATTAAATTTTCTCTCTTTCTTTATCAACCGATTTTTCCTGGTTCACATTAGGAAAATCTCTCATTTCGCCTTTAGTGTTTAAAAACGCTCTAGTTCAGAATCTTTTGAGTCAGTTTGTTTTTAATCAACACTGAACTTTACTCAACACTGAACGACACGAAAATGCAAGACATACAGGAAAAATGTGTTTTGGTGCAAAGTTAGAAAGAGAGATTTCATATAAGGTTTGCTCTTAATTTACAAGAAACGTAGATCAAAATAAATAATATGGTCTCATCTTATTCAGTATTGAATTAATAGGCACCTTAACTCTTAACGTACAACCATCTTGTTAGCATATATGATAGACAAGCTCAGTATATCTTTGCTGGATTTATTCATACTCAGATGTTTTCTTTTCTCTTCATTCCTAAAATATATATATATATATATATATATATATATATATATATATATATATATATATATATATATATATATATATATATATATATATATATATATATATATATATATATATATATATATATATATATATTTTTTTTTTTTTCTTGCTTCATGATAACATTGTTTTCTTCAGTTGACAGTGAACAAGGCATTATGAGTATTTCAGTCTTAGATGACATAATCTTCCAAGATGGCCATTATGTTATGCTGGCAAATATTAAACAGCGTTCGGATAGATATTATGAATGTGTAGTCATCGCTTCCTATACATAATATGGCATACGTCATTGCAACCAAACGACAAGAAATTCAGTTGCATAACGAAATTTCCGAGATATTTTCATGAAATAAAAATTTGCAAAAACGTAATTCTCGATGACAATTCCATTTGGCGAATGATACGTAAAGAAGGTCGGTAGTATATTAATATGAACAATCTTAAACCTAACTCTGTTAACTCTATCTGTAACCAAATGTTAAGTGTATCATCCAATCTTTGAAGCCATTCAATATTTGATGACTTACAAGTGCTCTGAGTTTAATCAATTTTCATTTTGACCGTATTTTGTAATTTTGTATAATTTCACTTGAGGATCGATATGTGTTATTTTACAGAGAAGTTGTCATCTTTCGATGGTCATGGTGATGTATATATTTTTCATAATAATTGGTCTTATGAAAAACTTATAAACTAACACATGAAAGAAGTACTGATTAACAGAAATTTGCAAGTAAAACAAGCCTGTTTTTTGCTCTCTTTTTCCTGCTTCGACTTCTGAAGAAATACAGACTTTACATTGTAACCAGAAGATTTAAAAGTTGGCTATGGTGCTTTACTATCCAAGCCAAGTTTGATATCGTACCACGTGCAGAAAACCCATAACATGAAAATGGGAAAATGTCGTGCACAACAATTAGCAATTGTATCACCAAACAAAGAATCGATAAAATAACGTGTAAAAAACTGGAACCAAGTTGTCATAATTTGGAGAAAGCAATTCATTACTACCCAGAATTTTCAGGGAACAAGTCGACGTTGTTCTGCCACTACTTTAGTGAAAAAGGAACCCTGTAAATGGTACTTCTGTATTGATCTTTAATGTAACCTACTAAAGATCGTAAGCAGGTTGTTTGGGAGAAAGATTAACCTGGTCGACATCACTCTCACACATAAGTAGAATCAAAAAGTGTAAATGGTTTTCGCTACATCTTCACACTTGTTGCTTAAAAACTCTCTGGATATGGATTTTTTCATTGATTTTCTGGGACTCTGATACTTTTTGGCGTGTACTTTAATGTATACAAACACCATTTTAGGTTATAGTCTTTTTGTTCTTTTTTATTACACATTCTATTTGTTTTAGTTCCCATATCCACACCAGACCAGACCATTCTTTCTGTAGTTTCTCCTGTTTCAATTTCTTTCATGTCTTCGCCATATTGGTTTATATACAAAACACAAAAATCGCGAAATACTTCGAGATTTAGACACCGGGACCGAACACACCATCTAAGCAAAAGGACTGGATCGGATAATCAGGAATACAAAGAAAATAACCAAATGGAAAGTTAGTATGTCTATGTCAGCAGATCACAAACTGTATATATCTGGTTTACTTTCTCAGTGTCCTTTGGATGGTGTAGGTGTGTAGTCCTATTATTATGTCTATTTAAAAGTTTGAGGTTTCTCAAGCCTGCTTCCTCAAGCCTGCTTCCTCAAGCCGGTCCTGGTTTTCTGATGCCTTGCGAATTTTTTCTCTTACCCTTTTGGTACTAGCATATATCAGGTAATTCAGCTTTGTTATTGTTTACTGAGTTATTTAGAAGATTCTATTTATTCTCGAAATAAGTTTCGGAAATTTACATTTCATTCTACAAAGTAAATGTTACATTTTTTACTCCAATAAATTTTATCTTCTTTCTTTTTTAAATTAGCAAAAGAAGGTTGGGGGTTCACCTTTAAAGCTGGAACGTGAAATACAGTAATTTTGATATCTCCTTTTGTTTCTGCTTCTGATTTCTTGTGATATTTCCCGAGTTATCCGTTGGTACAATTCATTCTTTAATTTCTATTTACTTCCAAATTAACTGAAAATCTGGATTTGCTCGTAACTTTTTAAAGATTTTTGGTTTGATCTATGTGTTTCTTGTGAGATGTTTCCAACGGTGTTTTACTTTTCCAAATTCCAATCATTCGTTTTTTTTCTAACTTCTAATGAATGGATAATTTTTCAGGGAGTAATCTATTACTGGTTTATAATCTTTGCATCATATCTATTTTTATATTCAATTGTCATTGTATAACGGCAATCAATGATGCGGTTACTAATAAAAGGTCGATTGCCGTGTTGTTATTGTTGTCCACTAACGAAATATCTTTCGGTCATTACGCATAAATCTGGTATGTGTTTATGTATTAGTGCATTACCTGGAATTAAGATGGAACAAATAGATAACTATTTTCCTGAGATAGATAGATAGACAGACAGACAGATAGATAGATAGATAGATAGATAGAGAGAGAGAGAGAGAGAGAGAGAGAGAGAGAGGTGAGAGAGAGAGAGTACATAAAAATATGGAAATACCTGAAATGTTAAAATTTGTAGTAAGATCGGTACGTTGAAAAGGGACAAAGCATTAGGACAAGATGCGATCGTAATAGCAATGAGTTCTGCCTTAGGCGACAAGATTACAGAAATAATAAAGGATATTATACAATGACAAAGCACGTGGCCATGATAGTATCCATGCAATAGTGCTTAAGAAATATGCTTTTGAACTAGCTAATTTTCTCTCTTATCTCTTACAATGCTGCTTCTTGTTTTCCTGCGTGTTGGAAATCCTCTGTCTGTAAGAACTCAGGGGAACCGACTGATCCTTCTATCGGTCTAGAGTACCAGAAGCTCTAATCAATTTGGAATTAGTTAAGTATCTCATCTCGAAGTGTCTTCTTTTAGACAAGCAATATGGCTTGCGCTTTTCTAGGTCAGTTACTGGTGAAACAGATTATCATGCTTTAGATAAAAAGCGTGAAATTCAGGCTATTGCTTTGGATATCTCGAAGATATTTGACAGGTTTTGGTATGCTGGTCTGCTTCACAAGTTGAAAGGTTATGGTATTTCTGGTTCAGTCTTTCTTATCAAATCGCATAAAGAAAGTTGTCTTGAACGGGCACACTTCTATATACACTTCTATATATTTTTGGCATTAATGCCGCTGTCCCCCAGGGCTCTATTCTCAAACTTACGTTGTTCCTAATTTTCGTGAGTGGCATTCCTGATGTCATCACTTCTCAACTCGGTATCTACTCCTATCTTAATGGTAAGTCTGATCGGTTCGATTACATCAATTTGGCAGTTGATCTATCTAAAAAGAAATAACGTACAGTCTGTTTTTTAACTGGGCAAGAAATGACCTGATAATTTTAAAGCCTTCAAAATGAAACTACTCTCTTTTAATTTTAGTTTTAATTTAATTTTAGTCTTCCAGCATCAGTGCTGATGCTGAAGCTCCAGGGGAGTAACTCATTGCGACATCTCAGGCTAACGTTTTCTGTTGACAAGAAGTGAAAAGATTATACCGAACCAATTGTTAGGTCTGCTACTAGGAATGTTGGTTCGCTTTGTCGTGTCTATCTTAAACATTTATAAGTTCATTATGCATCGAATTTTACTGTCACATCTGATTTGTTCCTTCTGTTATGTATTTAGATATTCTTGATAAAACATAGCTTCCTTGTGGCTGTTCTGTATATATTTTCATGGTAATTGTTCCGCTGCGATTCCTCTCTACGAATTTAAATTCAGTATTAGTCTCATAATTTTATAGTTGAAATTGCTAGATGTAACCGTAAGTTCTATGCTACGCGTTTCTTCCCTCGTTTTTCACGCTGCTGGAACTCTCCTCTAGCATTCTGTATTTCAGTAAGCTTTGATTTTTAAAGATTTAAATGCAATATCAAGCGTTACTTTCTGTCTTCTGTCATGTCTTTTACAGTTCCATCTCCATAATAATGTTTTTCTTTTTCTCATATTCTTTCACACTCAGTAATTCTAGACATCGTAAACGCTTTATTGCCTTTTGGGGGGTGAAATGGTTAAAAGGAACAACGCTAAAAATACAATGCAAACAGTTATTCTAGCTATTCCATCCGTTAACTGCATCCCGTTCTAAATAACCATATTCACTTTCAAGAATTCTGCTAAGGTTTCAAATATTACGACTAATATTTATTGATTTGTCATTTTTCTTTCTTGATCTCTCTCAATCAAATTTCTTCCTGTGATTTCTCTAAGATACGGCGTCAGCTTGTTTTTTCTGCAACGTTTTCACTCACTATTATTATTTTATTACCTCTATTTTAGATGCAGTTTCTTTTTATTGCAATTGTTGCTTATATTATAACTATTACACTGACTTGTAAAATTTCACGTTCGTTTGTAATTCTATCTGTCTGTTAAATGTTATTTTGTTACTTGGTTGATGTAGTTATATATTTCTCACTGGTTTGTTTTGGATTGTTTTAAATCAAGGCATTAACCTTTATTTGAATGAATTTAAGCCTTTTACTGCCGCCTACTTTAGAGTGATGTTTTTCAAGCATTTGTCACTGTGGTAATCTGAATTCTTATTAAGGTTCTTTGGCACATTAAGCTAAACGTACATTCTTTTCTCTTTTCTCCTCTCTCTCTCTCTCTCATATATATATATATATATATATATATATATATATATATATATATATATATATATATATAGAGAGAGAGAGAGAGAGAGAGACAGAGAGACAGAGAGACAGAGATATAGAGATGAGTATATATTATGTTTATTTATAACTTTATATATAAGATAATTGTAGACTTTCTAGGATAGATAGAAAAGGTAAGCAATATTCAATTGTCCTTTGGAGAAATGGCTAGAGAAAAAGAAAGATACCAAACACAAAAAATATATGTATATCATCGTAAATATTTATACAGATTTTATCATATCATATCTTTGTGATTTATTATCTCGTTTAGATTAAATTTTGTCTGAGTCATGATTAATAACTTGCATTTGTTCAAAAAGAGAATTGCACTGAAATAGTTTCCATTCAATGTGGAAACATCAATAAAGTCTGAAGACCTAAACCGTTACTAAGAAATGAAATTATTAACTATGGTTTTCAACAATTGTCATATATGTTCTGAAATAGTCCTTAAAATCTGAACTGTAAGAAGAAATGATATATTAATATATCATTTTCTGTTTAAATGATATTTTCAAATGTTTTCGTAATTATATATTTTGTGAATATATATATATATATATATATATATATATATATATATATATATATATATATATTGCGTGTATGTGTATGCGTTAAGTAAAAGTTGATTAATAGGAAACAGCTAGACAGAATGTTTAAGTAAGTAGATATGGAAATACTTATGATAATGACTGGCGCCAAAAGTTGCCTTGTATCCTCAGAAGTTTGTTGGTTGTTTAGCGAGTGTCTGATAAACAATGAACCAAAACTAATTATTCTGAAGTGTTTGGTCGATGACGGAGAAGAAAAGCTGCTAAAGGTGAAGTCACTCACGGGATGTTCCAGAAATCGATCATCATCATCGAAATGGAAAGAAGAAAAAAAAGACAATTAAAAAAAAAAATAGACTAACATGGTCACTTAACAGAATCATCATTGTTATTGAAGCACTGGTGGTATGTTTTTTTTTTCATTTTAGTTATAATAATGATATCCAGAACAAAAAAAAAAAAGTGTAGATAAATCACCAGATAATAAAAAGAAGAATTTTAAAACATTAGTCAACAATAAACGTGACAATAATCACGTTTATTTAATTTGTGAGTTTGATGATATAGTAATTATGAGTTCAATCCCTGGTCCGGGCAGTGCAGTCTTAGCGCAGAGGATGTGGAAACAAGACTAGCAATAATTGGATCGACGGGAAATTCCTAAACATGGACAGGGTAACGCGAATAATATAATCCCGTAGATTAGGACCAGCAAAGATGATGACCATAATTCGAATTTAAATAACTTATTATGACAATATGTGAATTGGATTAATACGCTGTCTGCTTTTTTTTAATTATTGCCTTATTAATACGTGTAACTCGTATATTGGTGGCATGTTTACTGAGAAATTTTTCGAAACATGATAACTTTTGTTCCTGCTTCCACTGGTTCGAAAATCTTTACTAAGTTGTCATAATCCTGAAAATGTTGTATATCCCATTTACTAACACAAATGCATATTTTACAAAATATTCAATAAATTCTGCAGTGGAATTTTCATATAATTTCTTAAGTCTTAACTGTAAACATTGATATAATTACGGTCTTAGTACTAGCTATACTGGACAACAGATACTTCTATAAGCTCATAAGCTAGATAATAAATAATTCTGATATCAATAAATATTATGAAGATTATATGTAATTTCATACGAATTTATTTGTAATGTATCCACAATAACAACACAATTTATTAAGCTTATTTGAGGAAAATACCTCAAATATTCAATGACAAAAGAGAAGATGTGTTGGAACTATATTTTCATGCGCGAGGATCTTGAATGTTTCAGGATAAGCGACTGGATCTTTATACATTTCTTGTTTGATTAAAATCAAAACTAAACAAGACGAATACAGGAAAAAATAAAAAATAACGCATTAAACCTTCATATTTTCTAACTGTCAGGCAACTCATTAAAATATAATAAATGGTAAATTAATAAAATGAATATTGTTCACATACTTATTATTTATGATATCATAATCTACAGTGGCCTAAGAAAAGTTTTTAGGTGAAATAAACTAGATCCAATTTCAAAATTTAATTCCGTAATCCCTGCTCAACATAAGTAAACAATATTTGGAACTAATATAGAGTAGGTCCTCCATTTGATAGTTTCAGTCCTTGTATTCGAATTTTCATGGATTTGAAGTTATCAACAATTGTCTCATCCATATTTTGCCACTCCTTTAGCAATGATTCTTTAAGGGCTGCCACTGACGTGATTTTGGTTGCACACTCTCGAAGTCAAGGTGCTCCCAAACGTGCTTTATTGGATTCATGTCAGGACTTTGGGATACTCATGGCAGTGACTTGATTCCTTGTGATTCTTTCCAGGACTCTGCTCGTATGACATGCTGCTCCATTTTCTTGAAAAAGGTAGACATTCATGTCAATCTGATTGGTTTCAAATACTGGGAGTAGTCCTTTCTCTAATATTTAACAGTATTTTGGACCATTCAACCGCTCGTCAATAAGAATCAGCTCAGATTTCCCTCCAGACCAGACAACGCCCCACAGCATTACTCCAATCCCTCCATGTTTCACTATTGGCAGAATTGACTTTCATCTTACAGATTGCCAAAATTCATAATATTTTCTCTCGAATTCTCTCGCCGAGTCCATACGCCTATTACTGTTAACCTCTGAAATAAAGGGCTTCTTTCTACCAACTCTTCTTTAGTAGCTTACCTTTTCAGAGTCTTTCTCACCACATATGGCGACATTTCCATGCTGTTGGTGACTTCTTTGACGCTCTGACGACGGTTTCTGATGACTTCCATCTTCAGCGCACTTTTCGTTCGCTCAGACACAATGCTTGGTCTTCCTGAACGTTGTCCTACACGACAATGGCCTTCTTCATTAAATTTCTTGACAATATTATTAACTGTTTGTTGATTAACGTGGAAAAACCTAGCAATTTCTCTATTTGACTTACCACACTGATTGCCCTCGTTGAAATTCACCAATTTCCTTACTTCTGCGAACTTACATTGCAAAATATAAGTCAACTATCGTTCTTAGAGTAGCTTGATACTAACATGGTATTGTCTGAAATAAAGAAGATACGTTATTACAGAAGCCCAAATTGTTGTAATTAAGAGTGGCTAGAAACTTATAGCCCACTATAGTTGATAGTCAGGATGCACCGTGAGTTTATTTTTAATATCTTTCGGATCAAAACAAATTAAGTAAATGGGAACATTCCCTTACCAAGTATCACATGACAGGTTGTATACAATTACATGGACCCACCAGCAAAGATTTTTGAGAGTGGATTTATGTCTTTGCCAAGAGTCTTAACTTGTTAATGCCCATCATAAAATACGGTATTAATTGTACAAATTAAAACAAAAACAACTTAATTATACGTTTCTAAAACATCCAGTATTAATTATAGGCTTTTCCTATAACCCACTAATGCCCACTGATCCAAAAAGGATACTGGGAGCATTAAAAGGGACAATATGAATTGAACACTGACCACCTTAATCGGAATGTAAAACTTGGTCATGCCAATGTCTTTGCTGTTAAACTTTTGAACAAATCTGTACCGTCGTATAAAGATATCTATTTTTTCTAAGAAAATGAATGATTTATATTTGCAATTAAATCTGTGCGATATCTATAAAATTTCTATAAAACACTTAAACTGAATATGATTTTTCTTTATAAATTCAATCGCTACTTTACGTAACAGCAATAATAATGATGCTGATGACATTCATGGTGTTGATGCTGCCGCTTAAGTGAGTCACAGATAATATTGTACAGACAAAATAAATACAAATAAAAAGAAAGTAAATATAGAATATGAAAAGAATAAGATTGAAATAAGAGGAAGGTCAGTAATAAAGAAATAAAAATGATAGAAGGAAGAAATGTTGAATAGAAGAAAATATGTTTTAAAAGGAAGAACGAGAAGATACAGAAGAAAAATGGGGAAAGAAAAGATGAAAAAGGAGGAGAAAGATAAATGGAGCTGCATATATATATATATATAAGTGAAGCAGAATAAGAAAATGAAGAAGACAATAAGAAGAAAGAATTTTGAGAAAAAAAGAAAATTGTCGAGTGATAGTGAATAGAAAAATAATAGCTTTAATGGTAAACAATTATTTCTTACCGGCTTCGCCTCTTATTCTCTTCACAAGTTGCACTAAATCCATTAGTTCCATTCATCGAACTCTATATAATGTCCATGACATATTGATATTATTGATATTCTCAGCGCTAGAATTTCACAAGTTCAATAGGAAAGAAACTTGTTCTCTACCCGCCATTCCACCGAAATTTATAAACAAAAATCCTACAAATGAGGAAAGCAAGTGTTACGCGGCCAGTGAGTCGTAGCTGACCACGTTGCTCAAAATGCCAAGACGACTATTTCGTTAATCCTTTGTTCACAACAGACACTTCTGTCTTTTCACTGAACTTCCAATTATATGAAAGTATGACAAGTAAGAGTTAAAGAGACATTAGATGGCATATTTGTAGGGGATTCTCAGATAAGTTACTTAATAAATTCATATTTTCAGACAAATATCTTTGTCTTTTTTGATTACGCTATATTTTGATTACAATGTTTATGTTATTCTACCACAGAGAGTGGACAGTTCAAAATATAGAGACATCGTTTCGATCATTCGTTGAGAAAAGATGAGGGGAGAACAAATCAATCCCTTCAGAGTTATTATGTTTAGCGAGATAAATTCTGAGTTCAGTCATCTAGAATAATGGCTAGGAATGAATTAGGATAATAGAAATTTTAGTAATTTTATTGACATATACGGTTTCATTATTACTTGAAGGCAGTACCTGAATGTAGGGTTTTAAGTGATGAGTTAAACTAACCGAAATGTTTTGATTCACAACTGAAAGAAAAATTATGATGCTATTATTTTGCTGTTTTCATATTACTGGCATGACTTGGCAAAACTAAAAATTGAAAAAGGAATGACTTGAATCCTGGGTGATTCAAGTCATCATCTAAAATGTACAGAGTTACAAACATAAGTTGTTTGCTTTTGCATTCAGATTTTAATAATTCCAAAGTCTTGAAACCAAGAAACAAAAAATAGAAGAAAAATAAAAGCAAAATAAGAAAATACTTTTAACGTTAATTGAAAAGTAAGCTGTATATGGAAAATGGGAATTAGGTAATGTTCGCATGCATATATTACCAAGATTCTTCACAATTATTTCCTTGTGACAGACTAAACTTAGGAAATAATTATTTCAGAACCCAAAATTATTGTTGAATAAAAACGGTTGCCATTGTATAATAAAATTGACAAATTCTTGAGAGTTGGTGATGATGGGAACTATTTTGGGACATGGGGGTGAAGTATAGCCACACGCAATATCCAACACCAGGAAGCTATGGATAGTTATCGAGGTAGCTTATTTCGATATCTCTATATAGGTCGATTCCAAAACGAAGTTGCATTCTTCTCCGGGTCGGGTGATCGCTAGTTGGTTTGTTCGGAGGTAAAATGAGAACTTCACCAAAAGGGATTTTAAACATCTATTTTATTAACACGTCGACGTATACATTTTTAACTAGCCAATGGGGTCGCTCTATCACCCCCACTGGGGAGCAAGTTCCCCGAGACACGAAATAACCTCGTCTAATCTGTATGACTTGTAAAAACTTAACTCCACATTCGGCTCAGCCAATCACAATAGACATCCCTATTTTGTCTAGCATTTGATAAAGCTCAGCCTCAGAAGGTCTGAGCCAAAATACACTGCCACTAAAAATAATAGTCTGAAACTATTATTTAACAATACAATTCACAGGATTAACAGGGTCCTACATGATACCTGATATATTCCCATGATATTTAGCAAGTCATTATATGTGGGAATATATACCATTATATTTGTATTTATTAACACGAATTTGTGCACGCGCACATATATATATATATATATATATATATATATATGCATCTCTGCATGAACAAAATTCCATTCGTAATGTAACATATTGATGAAGATTAATAATAATACAGTGTAATATGCAGCAATATACATTTTGTAGGAATTTGTAGCGATACAGTCTGATCCATAGTAGTGAATCTATGAAAGACACCAATTGACTTGCAAATCATTTTATATGTTGTTATGTAACGTGCATCTTATAATTGTTGACTTGAAGAAGAAAGGACATAAAGATTTTACCACGTTAAAAACAAATTTAATAAAACAACTGTGAACCTTTTATTCAAACTTGATACCCACAAGGTACGTGGACGTAATGGTATTCCTGTTGTCTTAAAGGAGCGTGCTTCTGAATTTACTCCTATTATTCCTAAGGTCTGTAATAAATGCCTTGCTGCTATTTGCTTTACAGCTTGTTGGAAATCCTCTTCTCTTATTCCTGTTTTTGAGAACTCGGGTGAACCATCTTATTCTTCGAACTATTGACCTATTAATCTTTTACATTTTTTGTCAAAATACTAGAAGCTCTAATCAATTCGAAATTGGTTAAGCATCTTACCTAGCATGGTCTTCTCTCAGACAAACAATGTGTCTTCTGCTTCTCTAGATCAACTGCCGATGTGCTAACAGTTATTGTTGAAAAAGTCTGTCACATTTTATATATATTATTGGTAAAGTTCTGAAAGTTGCTTTGGATACCGCGAAGGCGTTTGTTGACAGAGTTTGATATGTTGGGCCGTCTTCAAAAGATTAGAGTTACGGTGTTTCTGGCGTGTTTCTCACAGGGCTCTATCTTTGGATCTACTTTCTTCCGAATTTTTATCATCGATCTTCCCGGTGTTATCAGTTCTCAATCCGGTATCTTTGCCGATGACAACTTGTCTTAATAGTAAGTCTGATATGGAATGAGTCCATAAAATCAATTGTTAATTTTGATGCTAAGAAAATTGGTTTATTGCATCGTGTTAGACAATTTTTTCTCGTCAAAATCTCCATTAGACATATTCGTCCCTGCATTGAATATCTGCTCTTGTGCTTATGCTATATATCTAGAGATTATTGATAAAATCGCCCCCCGCCCGTCAAAGAATATTTAATTTTATCGGTCCTCACCTTGCATCTCAATGTCATTAATAGATAATTCATTCCACTGTGTGACGTATTCTTCTAATCTGAATGTTCGCCAAATTAGGAAGTACTAGTTTTAGAGGAATGTGTAGTGTGCCCTTTTTGCAAAACAATACGCCTGTGTTAATTTCTAAATTTCTCAAATTTTTTAGTGAATAAATGTCGAACAAAATAATTCATAGAGTTGATGTATTATAGAAGCTGACGAACAAATCTGAAGATGATTTAGAAAGTAAAATTGCTCTTAGTTTTATATTTTAGAACAGTTTAACGAGACTCTTGATACGAAAAGAATTTGTTCCATTTCCTTGTAGAAAAAGTCATTGGAAATCGGATGCGAATATACTACTTTCTTATTCTTATTCTACAGTCTGTCTGAAGTTAGGCAAATCATATAAACCGCTTTAGTTTACATTTTCATCGACGAAACTTTTCCCTTGTTTCTTGTTCAAACTTAGTTATATTTTAAACAGCTCACTTTATCGTTCGTATCCGCTTTAATATCTCCAATATTGACATTCCCTCACTCAATAACTTCGTTATTTTCTGTTTCTCATCATCTGTTAGATCCTTTCCATTACCCATTTTTGAACATGGAAAAAAGAAAAAAATACTCTACATGACTCCCAACATTTAGATCAACATTTAGAACATAATTTTGTTAAAATCTTCATGGCTTGATTTAATAGCTCTCAGCATAATACTGAATAATTATGGCTCATGAATTCACTGCAAATATTATATCCGAGTAAATGTTTATATATGATATATTGCTTTTGCTGTAGTTACTTTCAAAATCAACAAAGAGAGGAAACAGATTTTTACTACTATTTACGAGTCAAATAAGTTATATAAGGAAAGTAGTAATAGTTTAGTCAAATGTCCACTCTCTTCTCCAACAAGAGAGGCATATCGGTGATAAGATATTTTGCCAATATGGATACGGAACAGTGGACACTGGAACTGGATTAATACTTTTTCTATTAGCACTATGATGAAAATAGTATGTGTACCGATTCGACTGTCCGTGTCGATTATCAGTAGACGACCAATCATATTCCGCATGACATTTTGTCTTCTGTAACATATCTTATAAATTTAAAACGGTTCCGTTTGTCGTGAAATTAATACTAAAATGAATGAACATTTATAAAACACTTGAATGATCAATAAAATTGTAATATACTAATTTGTTATGGACAAACTAGAATGAATGATAAAAGCTGCGAGTTTGGTAATTTACATATACTTTTTGTATAGTCAATTGTTGTCATATATATATATATATATATATATATATATATATATATATATATATATATATATATATATATATATACATACACCTTCATACATATAACTAACTCATATACATATATATATACCATAAGATGTAAGCTTTTTGAAACACACATGCACATATATGTATATACACACATATATAAACATAATAATTCTATTTTTAAGGGAAAAATACAAATCAATACTTCGAGCATGTGAGCATGTAAGAGATTTAGTTTGATAGATTATATGATAAAAAAGATGTAAGTGTTAAGAGCACTTGAATATAATTGAAAAAGAATCTAATTACTGAGTTTGATAAAATTGTTATACTTTAAATAAAAAACTAACCATCAGTGAATCTCGAATGCAGTCTATTGACACCATAGAATAAAACTAGTGTTAAACTTAAAATAAATATTCACGGACTTCAACATCTGACAAGAGAGATTGGAGAAAGAGAATGATGATAACGGAGATAAATGAAACATAAGAGAAATAACAATAAAAATATTTATGTAAATGTTAATACATTTACAAAAGTACCTATAAAAACATAACAAAGCGCGCAAAGATATGCAAATACCAATATGTCTCTTTCCTCCAAAGTTGAATATCTTTAGTGATCAAAACCGTGTATCGTTCGATTTTTATGTAATGTGATATGCCAGTAAATCTTAATTTTATTGAATATTTCAATCATAATTGCTCTATTAATAAATAAAACGCACTAACATACAGAAGACATCCGCATATTAGTAAGTTCATAACGTTATATGTAGTTACTGACTGGATTTTGATTTGACATTTTCATTGTATAATGTTCGAAATCTACGTGATTAGTGCTCATCACAATAATATTCACGAGAAGGAGATTATATACAAAAAGTAAATATTTGTTGTGTAAACTAAGTACCCTTTTACTTTATTTTGATTATTGATCTATGTACTTTAACTGAAAATAAAATTGCAACAGCGTGAACGATGATACCGATTTTGACTTGGACAGAATACGTGTTTGTCAGGGTATATTAAATGTTATGATAAAACTTTCAAAGTTTCAATCCTCTTGCGATATCGTAATAATCATAATACTGCACCATCTCTACCTGAACTTTAGACTGAAAAATACTGCGGTAAGTTTCAGTGCAGTGAAATAATCTTGTGCATGCAAGTCTCATATCACAGTGTTGCAAATACGTTCTTTTTCTTCAATTTAAGCTGCTTTAAGGGGACAAAATTGTAGGCCTTCGAAAGGCTAGATGCTCATTTCGAAGAATTACTGTGTACGTTGGACGTGATGTGTTGGTAGTGTTTCGATGTTGGCAACAATATTAAATTATTCAGGACAGGCACAAGTACAGATTCGCCCTCATCGAATGCATTTTTAATGCAGTGGTAGACCGCACAACGTACATAGCACAGATCAGAGTAAATGTGGTCCCATGTGTGTAAACATTAACCGTTAGGAATCTTTTATTTAGAGCAGATCTGCAGGTAGATATGGCTTTAGGCATGTTTTAGTGTGTAATTACTTGCAACACACATGCACAATCATGGTGCAGGGTGCCATAAGTTAAAACTCCCGCTTGATGTTGATGTTCGTTCAGCTGCATCAATGTCCTGTTCCAGCAAGATAACACTAGTCCATATGATGCCCGTGATGCATAACATTTTACGCAAGTTGTTAGACCAATTTACTTGACATTATGATGTTATATTTCCTGCTGAACATGAATGAGGCATATTTGGACCGTTCTTCTCTCGCGTTTAATTTTGAGTAAATTTATGCCCATTATGGTCGTGCAGCAGTTTTATTTTTTTTTATCAATCTCTTATGTAGATGCAGAATTATCTATCTATCTATCTATCTATCTATCTATCTATCTATCTATCTATCTACATGCATACATATACATACATATTACAAACTGAATGCTCTCACAGATATAAAATGGCTGCCATAAAAACTTGGCTAAGCGAGATAAAATATATTTCTTCAAACAAATTGTTTTAATAAACAAAAGTAGTACAAACATTTATCAACGATAAACTCCCCTACCATGTTGCTATCGAGAAAATAATAGTAGCGTCAAAGAATTTTAGAAAAACAAATCACACATTCAATTCTCCTGATAATTGTCCCACCAAAAAAATATACCATAAACTGATTTTATCAGATATATCTTAAATATAAACAAAATAGGAAAAAAAATAAAAAAAAAACAAACTTTAAAATATTCAAAAAAAATTTTAAAAAATTCATCGGTACATATCACGAAAAGATCCCAGTAAATATCTGAAATTTATCATTTACAATAATATATATATATATATATATATATATATATATGTGTGTGTGTGTGTGTGTGTGTCAGTTAAGAAACTCCTTCAGCTTTTTAGAGTCATATGGAAAGTTGGTTCTGTTCCACCGGACTACAAAAACATCCGTTCAAGAACAAAGGCAAAAAGGTTGTATGTGATAATTCACGTGGCATTGCACTTCTAAGTATCTGCGATTGAAAGGCGGTGCCCTTGCTGTGTATAGGCAGCTGAGCAAAGAACAGAAAAGTGACATTGAGCAAATAAAGCACGCTCTACTAACCGCGTTTGGAACTGACCGGTTCGTGGCCTATGACCAATTCCAGGCGCGGCGTCTACGACTTGGCGAGACAGTAGACGTATATTTGGCGGAATTAAAGAAGCTCGCCGTACCGATCGCACCGCTTCCTGAAGAATGGATGACCTGTGCCTTCGTGTCTGGATTGCCTAGTCATGTTAAGCAGATACTCCGTGCATCATCCAGAATGGAAGACATGACGCTTAATAAATTGTTGACCAGAGCCTGTGCTATCATGATCGACGAAAAAGAGGCTGATGAACCAGTGGCCGCAGTTGTTCAACCAATTGAAGTCAAAGAAGGTCCAACCCCAGCCATCTGTCGCCATGGCGATGTCACCTGCTATCGGTGCTCTGGGCCGAATCATTTTGCCAAAGACTGCCGCTATCAACACAAAGCAATGCGCAGCGGGTCGGCGCGAAAGGCACGTTTCGATCTACGATGTTTCCAATGTCATAAAGTAGGTCACATTGCCTCTAAGTGTCCGGGAAATAGAATGGGGGATGCGACATCAGCCAGTCTCTTCTCCGCACCGAGCATGAAAGAGGCGCTCCCTGCGATTAAGGTGCGCATCAATGGAATAACGCGTACCGCTTTAGTAGATTCGGGCTGCTCTCGGTCACTCACGAACAGATCGATTTGTCGACAGTGGAGCAGACAAAGGATGGACGTACTAACGGCTGATGGAAAAGCTCTCAGAAGCCGGGATGTTGGAAACATCAAACTCACTATCAACAACGGTAACCCCGCTACAGTCAGCGTGTTGGTCGTGGACAGCACGTTATTAGGTTTTGATCTGCTCCTTGGGATGGACATTATTAAGGAGCTGGGCGGCGTACGCATCACAGAAGCGGGCGAGTCCGAGTTTTCTGATCCGCCCATCTGTGCTGCCTTGAGGATTAACGAACCTGACTTCAGTGCAACTTTCGACCAGCGCAGACGCGTATGGACCGCAACGTGGAAGTGGGCGGGTGGACGAACGCCCACGCCACTGAAAAATAAAATAGCCGAGTACTCGGTTCCAGAGCATATCAGGAGCGAATACGAAAATGAATTGCAGCTTTGGATAGCAAGCGGCTGGCTTGCGCCGTACTCCGAGGAGGAGATAGGGCCGCCTCGAGGACTGATTCTGTTGATGGCAATAGTGCAAGAGAATAAGAAGAAAGTGAGACCTGTCATGGACTACAGGGAATTGAATACCTTTGTAGATACATATACGGCCAACGCGGACGTTTGTGCCCAGAAATTGCGGGAATGGCGACAGCAAGGGAGCAATGTGGCCACCATCGATTTAAGAAGGGCCTACCTCCAAGTCCGAGTCCACCGATCACTCTGGACCATTCAGACTGTCATGGTAAAAGGACAGATATATTGCCTCACTTGATTGGGATTTGGTCTTAATGTGGCTCCAAAAATCATGTCAGCGATTATGAATGTGGTCATGTCGCAGGATGAGGAAATTCGAAGGGCAACGTCATCCTACACTGACGATGTTTACGTCAATGAAAACGTGGCATCTTCAACGAGGGTTAAAGAACATCTGGAGCGCTTTGGCTTGGTGTGCAAGGCCCAAAAGCCGCTACAGGATGGAGCGAATGTACTTGGATTACACATCAGTAGTGATGGAGAAAAACTTCGCTGGAGGCGAGGTAGTGACGTCCCGGAAGTCCCGCCAGTGATCACTCGTCGGAGTACCTTCTCCATGTGTGGGAAACTGGTAGGTTATTTTCCCGTATGCGGTTGGCTCAGAGTGGCGGCAGCAGCCATAAAGCGCTGCGTAACTTCTGTTTCGTCAGGCTGGGATGATGAGGTGCACGACGTTACCCTAAGATGCATGATAACTGAAACTATGGAGAGAGTGATGCAAGACGATCCTGTGCGAGGTGACTGGTGTGTTAAGGCGAACGAGCTCCTCATTTGGGTGGATGCCAGCTCGTTGGCCATGGGTGTCACCCTTGAGGATAACAGGTCCATCATAGAAGACGCCTGCTGGTTACGACCTGAAAATGATGCACGACACATAACCCTGGCTGAACTAGACGTCACTCTGAAAGGGGTTAACCTGGCGCTCCAATGGCAAGCAACAGTGCTACACATCGTCACGGACTCAGCATGCACTCAGCGTTGGATATCAGATGCACTTAGCGGAAGAACGCGACTGACCACCAAGGCATCGAGCGAGATGTTGATACGAAGGCGGCTCACCACGCTGATTGAAATTATCAAAGAGTACAACCTGTCTGTGGATGTAGTGTTAGTTAAATCGGCAGTCAACAAAGCAGATGCATTGATTCGCGTTCCGCAGCGTTGGTTGGCTGCTGCTCGGAAAGAGTCTGAACCTTTGCAGCTGCCGTGTACGGCTTCTGCGCTCAGTATGGACCTCGAGCGGATCATGAGCATACATGAACAGTGTGGGCATCCTGGGATTAAACGGACGCTCTACTTCTCGAAGATGGTCGACCCGGCAGTCAAAAAGACGGATGTTAGGACAGGTGTGCAGAGGCGTGCCAGTCAATTGACCCGGCACCGGTGCAATGGCAAAAAGGAAATTTGAGTATTACCCATGTTTGGAACATGTTTGACTATTATTGACTGTGGACCCTCTCGCTTTGCCATTTGGCGACTACTGCACCGGTATGACACTGCCAGCCTAATACGTCAATTGAGTCCATCTTTTACGACCGGGGGCCACCTGCAGAAATATTGACAGATAATGGTGTGGCTGTGTCCGTCGCTACAACAGCAGGAGAGAAAGAGACGAAATCATTTATTTTTTCGTGACACATTCCAACACACCATCAACGTTTTAAATCAAAATCGCTGATTCGAGCAAGCTTTTGTTTGCTGATGACGTTGCGGTCGTGGCCACCTCAATCAAAGAAGCAAGCACTTTTCAATCGTTTTTCCACTGCTTGCAACGAATTCGGATTAACTATAAGCATAAAGAAATCTGAAGTTGTCCATCAACCTACAGACTACAAGTCAAGGGTGTAAAACAAAAACCACATTACTGTTGACATTACTGTTAATCATTCTCGTACTTAGGAAACAAAATCAATTCAAGTGCCACTTTGGATGACGAGATAGTTAACCGAATATCAAAGGCAACCAATACCTTTGGGATGTTTAAGCATGTTCATGGGATTTCTTTGAAAACGAAAATCAGTTTCTATAGATCAGTCACCACACTTCTTTATGGGTCAGAATCGTGGACGCCATACAGGATGCACATCAATCAACTTGATGCTTTTCATAAATGCTGTCTTCGTTCAATATGTGCAGGACAAAATCTCTAACCCTTATCTTTTCATCAGGTGTTTCGTCGATGGTATCGAATCCTTTCTGATGCAATCACAGTTCAGATGGGCTGGTCATGTCATCAGAATCAGTGATGATCGGATGCCGAAAATCCTCATGTATAGCCAACTTTTTTATGGTAAGCGTAATATAGGCAGTCCTTGGTTACGTTTCAAGGATAAACATAAATACAATTTAATTGCTGCAAACATACCTATAGAGGAGTTCGAACTTGCTGTTGAAAACCGAGAAAATTGGAGAAATACCTGATACCGAGGTATAACTTTGAAAAGAATCGTCTCAACCATCTGAGAGAATTTAGAATTAACACTAAATCTCGGGCTCATACATCAGCCCATATGTCGGTGAAGCCTTCAGTATGCCCTTCGTGTAGATTTGTTTGCAAATCTCGTGGAGGATTGTTGTCTCATACGAAATATAAGAATAAAACTGAACTGAAAAGACTCATACGTCGAAAATGACGGGAGAGTCCATCATATATATATATATATATATATATATATATATATATATATATATATATATATATATATATATAATGGACTCTCCCGTCCAAAGTTGTAAGAAAAAAGCAACAATGAGAAAATTATTTAACTACTATTATTAAAAAATAATTTAAATTATACTAAACTTAAGTATTCTGAGCGTGTGGACATTTCTTACATTTTTCTAGAAGAGAGTGAAAGAAAACGGACCACAGAAATGCTTTCAAAACATATACATATACATATATGCACACACACACAAAGCGTGTGTGTGTGTGTGTGAGAGAGAGAGAGAGTGAAAGAGAGGGGGAGACACACACAGACAGAGATAGATAGTGACAGTAAGGACAGAGAAAGAGACAGATATAGAGAGACAAAGTTAGAGATACAGAGAGAGGAAGCTTTTTCATAGTTGCAGGAATTCGGCGGAATTCAATTAAATCATACTCTTAACTCTTAAATTTCTATGCCATGGAGTAAAATCTATAGGAAACGCCAATGTTTGTGACACGAATTTTCATTTTGATTTATTCCTTTCAACGACCAAAATCGATTTGTTTCGAATTTCTGCAACTACGTTTGATAAGCTATAAAAAAGTAACAAATATGAAGAAACTTGTGTAATATGGAAATATATGGAATAAAATTATTTAATTTTATAATTTCCCAAAATATTTGATATATTTGTTGTTGTGGTGTACCATAACAACAGACATAATTAACACAACTGTTAACATTTTATTTTTCTTCTAATTCATTAATTGTATGTTATCTCTTTTTAAAAGCTACTTTTCGTCAACGAAATACAACGTCTTATCTATCTCTCTCTCTCTATCTCTCTCTCTCTCTCTCTCTCTATATATATATATATATATATATATATATATATATATATATATATAAATATAGTTTCCTAATGACAAAATCGCCTGGGTTTAAAAAACCTCGTGGAGTATTGGATAACGACTCGAATGGAGGAATCGGAGAGCCGATTCGAATTCCAGTCGAATGCATTACATTCGCTTACGTGATAATACCCTTGGGAAAGGTATGACTCCTCTTCACCCCTCCAGCTAATGGTAAATAGCAGTACAGACTGTTCTATAGCCTTGGGTGTCAACTGGTCTACCGCAGAAAGAAATGGCAACCTCACGTAGGAAAAAAAATCTGCCTCGTCAGTCATGTATGCATGATCGCGTAAGCGTGTATTGCACATGACACATAACTGACTGAATGAATGTACGTTTTAGATTTTCAGAAAAGAGATATACTTAGATGTTATGTATGGGTGCCCCTTTTTCCCATATTAACCAGGACAGATATCTGGTAGTGCTAGTCTGTCTTCATGGAAAGTAGAACAAATTTAACGACCAGTTACTTGGTGATTAGGAACATCTAATACAACTATAAAAAACTTTTCCTAAATTACCTCCTTGGATTTAGTACTAATCACCATGCTTAAACTTCATTAGACCTCAACCGCATTTTTTTCTCCCTACCCACCTCGACCTGTATACATCTCCACACATACATACATACATGTAGAAAAAATTTCCCTCCAAAAATATGTGCCTAGAAAGGCCATTTGATAAACAAAATCTCGGCAGGGGGGTCGTGTTTTCGGGTCCCGGTAATGAAGAACTTTTAGACGTGTATTCACCGGTAAACATTTTATATATTTTTTCCATGCATCATTTGACCAATATCAAAAAAATAATTTATAGTTATGTATTTCTTTTCGGTCTTAAATGTATTTTTTTTTTAAAAATATGCTCCCCTGATTATATAGTCATAAATAATATTTTAATCAAAATCGTCCTAGACTTTACTTCTGTTTTTGTTACTATTTTTGTTAACTTAAATAGATTAAGTGAACATTAACTTCCATCGTTTGTTTTATTTTGCATTTGTTTATTTTTTTTTTGTCACACCTTGACAGTAGACATTAATTCCTATTAAGTAAAATAATCTTTTGTTAAAATAAGTTACTCTTAATGATTTGCTTTGTACTCAGTATAATTAAAATGACATACCCCATAAAAATTATTTCACAACGAATGGGAGAAAATAGTAAGCAATAAAAACACCAAAATTCTTTATAGGCATTTGTTGTTGTTTGGCGAATTTAACAAAAGTTACAGATTTCGATTATTTAGATTAGCTACGCTACTTATTACTAAGCAAATATCACAGTGTAAAGCAGGAAAAGTTTAAAAAAAACACTCTTGTTGTTTTCAATAAAGAAAATAACCGTATGAGCCTTTGGAAGTTATTGCATACTCCCGGAAAGCATCTCTCTTATTTAAGTGATTAGCGCTATCAATTTCCTCCAATATAATTTCATAATTCAAAACCGGTTTTAAAAGTAGCATTCAAGACAAAGTTTATGTATTCCGTCCAATAATAGTTTTTTTGGTTACGAACTGTAAAAGTTCATTTAATATGGAATAACAATCATAAAAAGTAAGGCAATGAACAGAACATTTAGCAAGATCTCTCGATAGCCAGTTCACTCTTATATAAAAAGTAAAAATACTAATACCCAGTATTCTGGATTTTTTATATTTCTAAATTGATAGCACCTCCCCCGGATGAAAAACTGGCGTAACATAATCTTCGTATTCCTAAGTTAGCATTGTACTATACTCAGATAAACCTTGCCGTCCAAATCAAACGATTCGGAAAGCGAGCGAGGATTTAAAGTGCGCATGGCGCATAAAAGAAATCGTGAATAGGATTACGAGTTTCTCTTGCTACACGTAATTATTTATTGTTTAAATCGTGTTTTTGTCTCTGATATTTCTTTTTAAATTCTGGACTCTATCGGATGAAAATGATTTCAAAAAGGATGCTGTGAGGCGAAAAAGAGATGAAAGAAAAATAATCAGAAGATGTCAATTGATTAGAATAGCAAATATGTGTAAAAGTGTGAGCAGAAAAGTGTTTGGGAAGTAATGAGAGATAAGAGGCGTTATATTCTAGAAGGAATGACAAAAGATCACTAGTAAATTAATTATTTTATTACTTGTTGAAGATATGATATATTAAAACACTATTGAATTGAACTTTTGAAGGAAAGTGTTGAGTGATCTAATTAAAATTGACGGAATGTGATTAAATAATCTAACCTAACGATTTAATCTTTTGAGTATAATTTGTTGATTAAGAGCTCTCACTGTCATTTTGAAGAATAAACTTTCCCTTGAACAAATTTCAGCATTCCACTTTTCATTTGTTGCATTCTTCAAATTCGCAATAAAAACAACCCTCGTATACTACACCAATTATTTATCAAAACGTTTATAGGGGAGAACTTTGGTTTCGATTTAACATTACATTTTCGTTCCGAATTTCAGTTTATTTCAATACGAAATGAACAAAATTCACAATGCTTTTTCTATTTCAAATAACCATGATTCTTTTCTGTACAAAAAAGTTATATCTGAAGGGGTTTTTATTCCATTTCCAACAATGCCACGTTTATTTTTCGTACAATCTAATTCTTCCATGAGACATATATTAGCTTATGCATTTACCTCATCTTTACAGTACATAGTTGTAAGATTACATAGGTATAGACCCAGGACACTTAGGCGTGATGTAATGGTTAGCAAGCTTGTCCCGCTAGATCAATTACAACAGGATAGTGAATTCGATCCTCACAGGGCGCCACATACATTCGGCCTTGTGGCACATGTAAGCTACGCTTAGAAAATCACTGTATATAGGTGTAAACCGTACAGAATTTTACATATGTATGGATTCGATTTTTGTAGAGAGAAATATATGACGTTAACTATTGTCAAGGTAACATCATGACAATAAAACTAAAACCGACATAATAGGATTTTCTTTTAGAGTATTTAAAATATGTATTAGCACTATCTAGATAAGAACTTAAATACATTGAAAATACATTCAAATCGCTACAACAATTTCGTACAAATCACAAAAAAGCTCTAAATATACATATGAATTGTAAACGTAAAGTAAAACAATCAATCACATTAATGATAAACACGGAAAGGTTTTTCTGAAGATTCTAGATATCTATCTGTACCAAATTAGACTCAAATAATTGCTGATAAACTAAATAAACTTGGAATTAAAAACATCCTAACCACATCTACCGTAAAAGGACAGTAAAAAAATAAATATTATTCAAATACTGATATATATATATATATATATATATATATATATATATATATATATAATTCCTTGTAGTAAATGTGGTAAAATTTATATCGGTGAAATACAACCAGGTTTTAAAAATGCCCATGTACAATATACAAGACATCTTTTCGAATTTTAAATGCCAAAACGTTTAAATTTATTCAGTATAAATCTCAAAGAATGAATCAATCATCTATGATATCACGATTCAATCTAATAAATCAAAATTCTTCTATATGCTGTGTCTCTTCAGGGCATAGGCCGTCATGACACTCCACATTTTCTTGCCCTTTGAATCTCGTAGTAAGGTTTACCTATTTGCTATCTCTCATAATCCATGTTCTGACAACCGTTTACACAAGCTTGTTAGGTAGGTTATTTGCGGCTTTCCTGCCGCTCTTGATTGTAATATATACTGTGAGTGTCACATTCTCCAGTCTCCCTTTCCTCATTATGAAACTTAGAAATTTCAATTGTCTCTTTCTGATTCGAAACATAGGCTTTTATAATAAGCTTTTCTGGTTAACATAATACTTAAAGTTATATTAAAATAGATACTGGTTATACACCTTAAAATATTGTATTATATTTTTTATTTAATTCCATATTTTCCTTAACACCAGAATATTATTTTAAATTATAAATCAGATGTATTCACTATAAATATAAGTGCTTTTTCATACCATACATCTTATTTGCCTACATCAAGCCATTATAATTTACACTCATAAATCACATGGATATTTTAGAACAATATTTTAGCCAGAGTTATCTAATGTTATAAAATCACCATTTCACATTTTATATTTTACATCGGAGATAAAGTATTAAAAAGAGTGAAATATTAAATACACGCCATTAATGTTGAACTGATTTCAAACATGGTCTAATATACATGACTGAAAAAGTGTTAGTATTTCATTTAGAGAGGCTAATAATGATCTCGGCTTTAAAACGCTGGCTTATTGTATACTTAAAAGTAGCAACTCTATTTTATAGCATCCAATGCCAAAAACAGTCTAGATCCCCCACTTTCGATTAAATTACTAGTCTAACAATCTGACTGCAAGGTTCATATTTCATTAGTAATCAGGCCTTTTATGTCTCTGGTTATTATTAGATGAGAAATAACTTGTCGTTAACTTTCGGAAGACACTAACAAAATTGACTGTTAAGACAGGACATTATTTGGGCTTCGTCAAGTGAAAATTATTTGCTAAAAAAATCTCTCTAATTATAATTGGGATCAAGATAGTTTCAACGCCTTTTGTTCTTCGAGAGACAAGACCAATATGTGTATAGGCCTGGGTGAGTTGCTTAGCTAGTAAAGCCATTGCAACTTCAAACGGCATGGTCAGTGTTAGAAGATGGTGCATAAAATATTTTTTTCACACAAAAAGCAGCTTTATTGCAAAATCTGCTAACGCTGGATTTTTTATATATCAAGATGCGATGGCGAGTTTTCTAATTTCAATAACAGTGGGCATCTAATAATTCAGTCAGTTTTAACATAAAATCCCTGAAAATTAAGTGATAGTAGGCATATGAATGTATGTTTCAACATTTTCTAAATGGGCTGATGAATTTCCATGTAATTGGACTCTTTCACCACAATGAATCTTATCGTAACATGTGTCACCATCTACAGGTCAGTTATAGATCTGGTGTGAGTGTTACTATGTTATAAGCAATATTCGAAAGAAAAAGTGAATCTCTTATTAATATCTGCCGTGGATAAATATATAAGATCTAAGCCTTAGATCTAAGGTTTGAAACTTAATTTTTCTTTAAAACCGACTTTAACACAGGAAACATGTTCTATCAAAAAACTTGCTGTCAACAGTCAAATGCGCTTGTCCATTGGTTTCCGGTAGTCAGAAGCATTCACATGCCCTAATCAGATTAGCTTTATCAATTTTGAACATAGCCATGAGTGATTTTATGGTGCTGCCATATATGTCGTAGTCTAGTGGATTTATGTCTGGAGAGCTAGAAATCCATGTACTTTAGGAGAACTTGATCATGGATATTGTCACGCACCCATGCCTGAGTTGTAGCCTTATGAGACGGTGCAGAAATTTGTTGGAAGATGTACATTCTTCCATTGTGTACACTGTCTATCCAGAGTTACACAAATCTCTCTAAATATCTCTGTTATCAGTATTAACTCTTAGCTTTAAGGAAAGAAGTGAGGATGCATGGCATCTCGATCGTTGCTGATTACTCCTAGAAGCATTAGATTTGCTGAGAATTTAGTAAATATGCCCCTCCATCGCATCCTCTGAATAACCATCTATCGTTCCTTCGGCGTACCTTTTGGTCCTCTATCAACGTTTTTCTTATCGGAGAAAATTCAAAGCATTCCAACCAGGTTTTTATCTTCATTTCACATGGGTCAAACAATTTTCTCTTGTCTCTTTCGACATCAACAGTTTTCTCAGCATCACAAAGAAATTGAACCAAATGTCCTCATTTACAGCTCTTCTAATGATGCACTCTGATAACTTGAAGTCCTTTACAATGGCTCTCATTGACTTTCCGGACATCGACTGTTTTCTGAACCTTTCTTACGAAGTTAGATATGCTGATAATATTAGGACCGTTATTATGTTTTGCATTTAGCTGCTTCTGTTGGATCCCTATCAACAGCTTCCAGTTTCTTTCAAAGTTTGATAACTGAAGATCGGGCTACTTTCAGGAAACGAACTGTCGCCGTCTCATTATGTTATCCTTTTAAATCAACGATTGCAACTAACTTTTCATTTGCACAGTCAACTTGATGCATGCTATTTATCTAAATAGAATGTAATAAAATCTTCTAAGACAGTAAGATGTGTCCACAAACTAACGCACCCTACATACAAATACACACATTCACACACATATAAATAAAAAAGAATGTATAAACATAAAAATGTCTTTATATATATATATATATATATATATATATATATATATATATATATATATATAGGGTGTAACAAAAATACTTTTGCAAACTATATTGGGGTGGTCCTCACAACAAAACAAGGACAAAAGTACAGATAAACATATGTCCTCAAATACTTCGTTTTTGAATTATTAAGTTTAAGGAAAATTTAGGTAGATGGCGCTCTGTTGCTATATAGACAAGGTGGCATTTGTTATTCGCGTACATGTGTGGATTGTCTGATTTCAACGTCTAACGTGTGTAGTAGTTAAATGAGTAGTGTTCTGTTTAACAATGGCTGGATATTAATATCGTTAGCAGGCAAATATGATTTTTGCATTCGGTCGTGCGGATGGTAATGGACGCGAGGATGCACGGCTGTATCAGATAAGGATGTGATAGTCAATGATCCGACGCAGGCATGCATATGGAAGCAAGCGGAGTACATTTTGACCGACGGAAGCCGAGTCATCCAATCTTAGCTGCTATCGTCCCGTTGCTGAGACAGCATCCGTGGCGCCACAAACTCTGGATTGAGGAAGATCAAGATCGGCTTTTACAGGCAGTCGAAGACGATCCAGGTATCAGCACATATCAAGTGGCGCTAGCACGTCGTACCTCTCATAGTATTGCACGGCGCGTACATCATGCACATCTACTGTAACAATATCATTTGCAAGGCCTTTCGTCTTTTGATCACTCAACACGGGAAAACCTTTGCCGATGGTTTATTGCAACAACTGCCAATCTGATGTTTGTATCTTCAGTTTTGTTTATGGATGAAGTAACATTTAGAAGAGATGTAATAACAAATTTACGTAACCAGGGACATTATTTCGAGCACAATTCCAGACCTGCTAGAGAATGTACCCCTGCTAATACGAAGATGCATAAGGTTCATGCATGATGGTGCTCCAGTACATTTAGCCATATTGTTCGCCTGGCACTGGCTGATATCTACCGTGAAAGATGTATAGCCAGGAGAGGACCGTTTGCTAATACGTTTATGCAGCAAACATTAATAATAGAGAGATGCTTCATCAACATTTCATGGGTTCCTGTGAAACCATCCGACAGCATGTAGGAGTATTTGAAATGGTCTGCCAACCAATGATCCGACGGGTGCATGTGTGTGCAGAAGCAAGCGGAAATCATTTGATCATTTGTTATGAATCGCTGTGTAGAGGCGCAACGATGGCCTTTTGGACATATATTTATATGAAATTTTCCTTGGTTTGGTGTCAGGACCCCGGCCCCCAAATTTTTTAAAGTATATTTGATATATATATATATATATATATATATATATATATATATATATATATATATATATATATATATATATATATTGTTAAATATAACAGAAAATGAATGTCTATTATATTTGATCATGAGACGTTCTAAACTTCGTATTGTTGCTTTAATATCCGGTGAAAATAAAGACAAAAATTGTCCAACATTTGGATATCTTTTATGCTATTTCTTGAGCTAAGCGTTCGGACATTTAAACAAATATATTCACCATCAAAGATGACGTTCTGTTATCTTGACATAGAAGATTGATATTCCGTGACCGTTATTGTCGCATAACAATCTTCTATGTCATAACTGTTCAAATGTAAGCAATAAAGACTGTTTGTGTCATACATGTTCAGCAATTTTTATTTGGATTATTGGAATACCACTGTGTCAAAGATGTTCACTATTGTGTTCATCTTTAACTGCAATGATCAAAGCCTGGTTAGCGTCTGATTTGTTTTACTTCCATTTGATTTCTTTACAAAAGTTAATTCGAGTCTCTTTGTCAATTTGCCATTGATTACACACGTGTGAATATTTAAATGCACACAAGTGTCCTTCTGTGTTCATACATATGCATATGTCAGTACTCTGGGAAGGCAAGTACACAGCAATATATAGGGCGATTGCTCGTTGACATATTCACTTATATTATTTGCAGAGAGAAAGAGATTCATTAAAGCAATCAAACTGTGTTGGCATTATTTGTGTTAATCACACATTGTGGCATTTGTTAGCTTAATATTATTCTGTAACATTAAAACCTACCCTGTCTATATGACTTACTCTAATAACTGACATAAAAAATGCTATTTCTGCCTGATCTTCAAAGCTCAGTATACAGACGGCTAAAATTTAATAACACAAAATTTACATAAAGCATATCAAAGTTCGGTGCTTAACTATCAATATTTCTCTACAACCAGAAATACTGTGTTTCTTATGGCAGACAATTAGTTAAGTAGTTTGTAAATAACTGAGTATGGGTAAGATCAGTGGGCATTATTAAGAAAATCAAAACCTTATGCAGTTGGCAATAAATATAACTATAACTATTATTTCCTCCATTTTTAAAGTCAGAAAGGTTTGACGTGTTTGATTTATAAATCCTTTCCGTGATGCCACAGGTTACGTAAAAAAAGTTGTTAATAATAATAATAATAATAATAATAATATAGATTCAGATCTTGACTGTGGATGTTGACATATACAATTTTTGTTTTGGTGAATTAAAATGGGCTTATAATGAATATCGCATTTTATACCACATGTTTTTCTTGTCAGTTTCCTGACTGTATCCAGTTGTCCATATCACCCAGCGCATCTTTGCTGATGAACAAGAATATTAGTGTGTGTGGGGGCGTCATGACTGGATCCTGAGAACTAGATATTTGGGAAAACCTTCAATTGGAGACCGTATTAATGGACTAGATGACTAGAGCTGAAGTTATTTCTAACTGCAAGGTTATGTGTAGCCTTTATTAAAAATATGTTACTATATTGCGATTATTTGGCTATACCTGTTATATTCTTATTAGACTTGGTGTCATTTTAGGTATATTGAGCTTTGCGTCTATGCATTTCAGCGTCACTCTGTTAGCGTTCTGATTTCACACTCAATAATAACATTAATAATAGTAAATTATAATTTTAGGATCAACTTAACAGTATGACAATTTGCCATTTTCTCTCACCACTGAATCTTTAAAAACGATACTTATGATTTTGTTGGTCCTGGCCTATCATTTCGGTTTCAGTCACTTTCCCATCGCCTTAATGTAGCTTCCCTGTGTCTTTTCTATAAATACTTTCTTGATAATTGTTCCGATTAACTTTCCACTAGGAATTCCTTTACGAATTTAAACGCAGTACTTCCCTTCTCCTGTTTCCCTGTGAGCTATAATCTCCAGCTATTCAAGTGTAATGTCAATCGACATCTCCAGTTGCCTTGATCTATCCACTACCTTCATCCTTTCTTCTATCACTCCTATCTGATCTTGTTCTAAATTTTCTGTAACCCCTTGCGTCCTAGTGGCTTCCCGCCTTGCTTGGGGTGAAATGCTTAAGAAAAAAGTACTAGATTGGAGTCAAGGTCACTTTACAATTGAAATAGCTATGGATGTAACCGTTTCTTCTGCTGTTACACATCACTTTCGTAGATCTCTCTTTCGCTTTACTTCCCAGGCAATTTACATCTTCAAAAGTTTAAAAGTAATGGCAACCTTTATCTCCTATTTCTCTCCTTAATAGTGCCTTTTTTTTTCTCCATTTTCTCTAACACTCAATAACCTCATGAGTCTTGTTTTAGGTAAAATGATTAAAAAAAAAACTATTTTTGTGGGATACAGTTAATTTACTGTTAAATATTGATAATAGGATTAATATTATACATTAAAAATTTCAGTTCTAAATTCAGCTCATAATTAAGTACCTGGCTTATTGATCTACTGTCGTATAATAACCCTATTCTGCCAGTAAGTATCGTCTTAATTATTTTTATTTTCATTTGTGTTACAATTCAATCGTAAAATAATTTACAATCCATTTTTGAAATGAATTCATTCACTATTCATTGTTATCGTAAATATGGTTTATGGTTTTATAATGTATTTTCATTATTGATATATTATTTCATTGATATATTATTTCATTATTGATAATTATTTCATTATTGATATATTATTGCATTATTGATATATTATTTCATTATTGATATATTATTTCATTATTGATATATTATTTCATTATTGATATATTATTTCATTATTGATATAATATCCTATTCTGATGGGAATTGTTATTATGTGAAACAAACTCCCTAGAGGACGCTTCCTTGACAACTTCAGTCTTGGTCTCTTCAAGTTCAGAGTCAACCAATGTCTATCCTTCATGTTCTCATAATGTGCACTTGTTAATAACCCCTCCCCATATCTTACGACAATTTCAATTAGGGACCCTCTACCATGAGTGGATCTTGGGTCAACTAACAGTATATAAAAAAGTAACGTTTGCCATACTTTTAGTTCCACTAATTCAAAACTATATAGCTATGACTTGCCATATTACACCCACAAATAACAAATACTTATATTTCCCAACTCCGTATCTATACTGACGACAACCATTTATTCCCGTCTCAAATTGGCAGCTGATTTAAAAAATTTTATATATATATATATATATATATATATATATATATATATATATATATATGACGGTAAAAGCTTCTAAAATGGTTTAGAAGAATACAGAAAACTATTTTATCGAAAAGTTATCTGAGAATATAAAACAATGTAACAATGTATATATATATATATATATATATATATATATATATATATATATATATATATATATATATATTACATTATATATATATATATATATATATATATATATATATATATATATATATATATATATTACAACTAATTACTGATTCACAAACATTACAATAAAAAAATGCTCATTATCACTAAATGAATGCAGCAGTAGATAAAACAAACACAAGCACAGAAATGATTTTGAAATGCTACTATATATTTTATATCGGAACTGCGATCGTCGGGAAGTTTTATTGTCAGACGATCGCACAATTATGATTGTTACGGTGCACAATGGGAACGAACTGTGATCGTTGCAACTATGGAAATATTTTAAAGAATCTTTTAAATATATCACTGTCACGTACGACCCCATCTGTTGTTTAGTCTTCTTTTTCAACATGAACCTATGCATGTTAAAAATAATGACCTATCAATTGTGGTATATTTTATTATACAAGCTTATATTTTCAGAATTAAATTCACATTAACCCACTGGTGAGTTTCAATTATAATATCAAAAGTATTGATCATAACATGCTTTGGAAGCATCAGGTTTTATTGTGCAATCTATGTATAACATACAATTTTTATTTAGAAATAAATCGAAAGGAAATAAGGCGCAGAAGCATATCTAATTAACCCATGCAACTGAATAAATTATGACTTCATTATTTGAAATGCTATATGGGCACTTGAAATACTGTAAACATCATCTTCAGTTCATTTTGTCAATATTTATATTTTTCCCGACAGTTTTCCTTGTTACCCGAAAAGTATTTTGCCTGAATATCATTTTCCATAATTATATACATATATCTTAATGATGGCTCACAACTTTTCCATTAAATAAATATCTGGAGGGTCTATTAAATTTTCTATGTTTGAAAACTTTTTGACAAGGAGGCAATAGTCAACTTTGAATATAAAGCAACTTTGTCATGCATGAATAAACTCTTTAGGGTAATATGCCTTGGCTGTAATCTGTACAATACAAAAACATCTTATTCAAGAACTTAAAATAAATATGTTCATTTACCTTGATACCATCTTCAAATTTGGAGCCATTTTAATGCCTAAAATACTTGTCCAAAACATTGTACTATCTCTCTTTCTCTCTCTCAGTTTATGTAACTGTCTATCTGTTCTGACTATCTGTTCTGACTGTCGTTTAAATTATGTTTATTATTTCCATGCAGGATCCAAACTCTAGCCTAGCCAACATGCTCATCCATTTTGACTCTTACGCATCCCTAAAAATAACAGTTGAAAAATCAACATCCCCAATAAATTATAATAAATATTTAAGATTAATACAATTATTATAAACTGAAATTAACCTAGTATATTTATCGTGTAAATATCAATATATTCGGATACTTTCCTAAACATCGGTTGTTTAATTTCAATTTTATTTGAAAATATACATTGCATATTAAAATATAAGATTATCTGTCTTTCTTACTGCATATCTATCTATCTATCTATCTATCTATCTATCTATCTATTACCTAAACTTAATACTTGAATCTTCCGTCGCTCTCTTCATTTCTCTATCCCTCTTTTTCTCTTTCTCTCTCTCTATCTCTCCCAGTCTATAAGTTCTGACTGTTTGCATCCTTTCCTCTTTTAAGCACTTGCATGATCGAGCTAGATTTGTTAGTTTTATAACTGATCGCGGGGTTAACTCAACAGATGAATCAATTGCAGCTTGTAATCCTCGCTAATGAATACTTTACTGTTGAATATAGATTTACAATCTACTTTTTACGTATAGAGGCGATATTGACACAACACAAGGCTCTTACTTTCCTAACACGTAGTGTCTACACTTGACGGTAAATGATAAACAACCTGTTAATGTTCGCTATTCATTTTTCTGCTGTGCCATTTACGCGTCAATACAATTAATTTTACTAAAACCTGTTAACGCAAGCATGCTGAAAGGCTAATCTTAATATGATATCATCTTTGTTTATTTTATCGCTTCTTCTTTTATATGCATACGGTCAATTTGAATAGACAGGCATATATATGTATTGGGAATTTTCAGACTATGGTGAGTTTAATGGTTTCCACTAATTGTTCACTATTTGCCTTGGACATCAAATATCGTTGCGATCTTTTCACATTGTCTGATCTATGACAAAAGTTGCTTAAATACGCGTATAATCATATCGATTTTCAATGCAAAATAAAGAAGTTTAATGTCGGACGATTTGTTAATACTTTGATACATTTGGCTTGGTGAAGTGAATTAAGTTCTAATTAAGAAAAATCATGCAGTATAGAAACGTTTCTCGACAAGTCCATCGGACTCTAAAAGATACAAAACGCAAAAAAATAAAAAATAAAAATGAAAATAAATAAACAGAGAGTGAAAAATAGCTAGCTAGCTAGAGTGATTGATTTAGTGAGTGAGTGAGTGAAACAGAGATCGTATAATGTTTTGGACAAGTATTTTAGGCATTAAAATTATAGGTTGCTTCAATATTTGAAGATGGTATCAAGATAAATGCCCATATTTATGGTGAATAAGATGTTTTTGCATTGTAGATAGAGTGAAAGAAAGAGTGAGGGAAGAGAAAAGCAAAGACTTAGAAGAGGGTATGAAAGATTTATGAGAATATTTTAATCTTTCTCTTCTTTAGTAGAAATAATTATGCAAATATTTTTAAGAAATGAATGTATATGCATTATAAAAATTAGCAAATAATTACAAGACACAATTTTCTGTGCGTTCATGTGAAAATGTGTATGCTTAATTATACGCAAATAGAGATTTTAGCTATTTGAAAGCTGTTGTATATTTTTAATATTTGACATCTTCAGAACCCTTGCAATAATATATGACAAGGAAATGACTACAGTAGGGCTACAGTTTTGTCTGTAGAATACGCGATACGAAACATTTACTTAACTGCAAATTATTAATAACCACCAATAATTTGAAGTAGCTGAATATTTTAATATGTGTTATGGGACCTTACCCATAATAACATAATGGACTATTCCATACGTAATGAATGCTGCGCCTCAAGAGGAAGCAGGGAGTTCAAACCTCCGTCTTTTTCTGACTTTTTTTTGACCGGTCGGTTTGAATATTTGTGATTGTGTACTTAGTTTTGAAGTGTGACGAACTTGTTTTGACCCACGAGTATTTGCTCCAAATACTTGACGAAATTTATTCGACCCACCAAGTCTTTCTGTTAAGTTATTGTTTAAGTTTTTTTTTTTTTTTTTTCTTTTTCCATTTCTTTTGTTTGTTTTAAATTATTTTTCTCTGCTTCGGCCCATATTTTTCATTTTTATTTTAGTCTGGTGTTACCGGACGACTGCCTTTTTATTTTTGTTTATTTCTTTTCAGTTTTTGTTTTAAAAAATTTAGTACAGTTTAAGAAAGAGAAAAAGAAAGCTTTGTTTTTATTTTATTTTTATTTTATACCTTCCTTCTTTTTTACTTAATTAGCGACTTCGGTCGCATTCTTTTTTTTTTGGTTTGAATAGTTTGTATTTCCTTTGCGTTTAATTTATTTTCTTTAGCGGCTTTGGCCGCAAACCTTAATTTTTTTTTCTGGTTGCAAACCAGACTTTTTCTTTTCTTCTTTCTACATTTTTATTGAATTTTAGAAAAAAAAGAGAGGAGTTTCTGTTTTTGTTTTTTGTTTTATTTTCGGCAGCCTTTGTGCGCCATTTTTATTTATTAATTTTTTTTTACCTGTCTATTTATTTATTTCTGTTAATCTAGTTTGTCTTTTATTGTTCTTTTAGTTTTCCCAGTTTATTAATTTTAAAATTTTATTGTCTTTGTTTTTTTTTTTTTTTTTTGTACTGGTGTATCCAGGCTTTTCTTTATTTGTTTAATTTCTTTTTTTTTGTGTGTGTGTTACCCTCTCCCAACTCCTTTCCCCAAATTTGGACTTAAATTTAGAGACCCACAAGGGAAGTCTCCACGCAAAATTCAATATGGCCGACGAAACCAGTCGGTCTAATGTTAAAAAAGACCTTTTCGGGGCGGCTGCTAAAGTCGACCTGCCGGATAAATTAAAATCCGTGAAGAAACGGGCAAATGCTGCCCCAAATTTGGAAGAACGTGCTGGTAGCACAAAAAAAGGTGAAACCAGAAAAAGACGAGGTTCCGAAGGAGGCACAAACTAAGACGGCCGATGAATTGCCCTCTTGTTGGAAGTCCCCTCCAAGTTGCATAGTGAACATGGCGGATTTCTTGGAAAAGGCAAAAAGTTATGTTCATCTTGTAAATAAAGATGGGCTCCTTGATAATGTCCAAGAGTTCGATATGTTCTCAAAGAGAATGGTGTCGTTTTTCGTGGTGGACAAGCGAACTCGTAAAATTTATCGCTCCACGAAAGACATAGTGATTAAATCACTGTTGTCCCTGTGGATAAAACCTCAAAGAGTCATTAAAGGTGCTGTGTTCATCATGTGGGACATTCTGCTGCCCACGCCAGAAGATTGCCATGGCAAAAAGAGAGCTTATCACAAAAGACCTAATTTTAAGAAGGAACAGCGTTGCCGTTTTTGAGGTTCCTCCTCAAATTTCGGGAGAGCACCTGGCTGCATTTTTTATGCAGTTCGGCCAAATTTTAGGGGCTCTCTCCGACAATTTGAACGGGGGATGGACTTTCGATATAATGTTAGAACAAAAGGCCTTCAAGTCCGTTCCCAACTGTTTGGAGTTAGGCGACCGGAAAATGCCGGTCATTGTGACCGGTAGGAAACCTACTTGCTGGAGGTGTGGAGAGATTGGTCACCTTTCCTCCTCCTGCCCAGGGAAGAAGGCCCCTGGAGTTCCGGTCGCAGGCAACCAAAATCCCCCTTTGGCCGAGAAGGTAAAATCCGCGGCGCCTGTAGTGGGCCTAGCTGCGAGGCGGACCGGTGCGGAAAATCACTCGGTTGGGTCCGTACCCACATTACCTCCTAAACCGACGCCTTCCACAAGTGTGGATAAGGAGAAGGATGAGGGGGAATGGCGCCTCGTAGTTAGGGGCAAAGGGAAGACCCAAACAGCGGTTCCTCAGTCCCATCATGACCCCAGAGACATTAACACCTACAGCCCCATTCCCTCTACCAGCGCTGAGGGCGACGCCTCGGCGTCTTATGAAAAAAACGCCTCTGAAACTCAGAAATTGAATGAACCAAGCTGGCAAAAGATCTTAGACATAAAAAAACTAAAAGAAAAATTGGAAACTAAGCGGGGTAAAAATCAAAAATCGCTGGGGGCGCCGGGCCCCCTATCCTCTGCCCCGTCTTCCCCTTCTTCATCTAAAAAGACATTTACGAAACCACCTCCGCCCAAACCTGTATCAAACTCACCAGCTAAATCACTACATTCATCTAAACCTTCTCCGGTGAGGACGCCTTCGGGATGGACTCCCCCAACTACACCCAATATCACACCCATGTCAACACCCATGCAATCTCTACATAAAAAAAGGGTCAGAAGCCCAGATTCTCAAACAGTCACTGACAAAAAGAAAAAAAAAGATCAAACCACCTTATCTCTCAGGGGAAGACGTCTGCCGCATATCCTGGGACCAGGCAGAAAGGGTCTTCGGGCAGACGAGGAACCCGAAAGACTTAAAAGTTCTTTGGAATCTTAAACTGATTAACGGAGTAGACGTGGAGAAGCCCGAAAATTTCCCTTCTGCCAAAAGAGTCTTGACAGTAATAAGAACTGGCCCGGGAGATTTGGGGAGATTTGGGGCCCAGTCGATGAAAGAGGAGCCCCCCAGTCGTCTCGAAAACAAAAAAAAAAAAACTAAAAGGGAGGGTCCCAGTTTTCGTTCACCCATCCCTTTATAGGGCTCTCAAATTAACTTAGGCTTCGGACATCGGAGGCTTGTCTCAAGATGATACTATCGAAAGTGAGATGTCGTCCGGATCTATGGGACGAGCTGTCGGTGTCCTCACCCCAGCCATGTTCTATCTTGAAGGACAACCCTAATCGGTTCCACAATGGCACTCTGGTTAGCTAGTTTGAATGCCCGGGCCCTGAGGTCCGAGTCTCGCAGGTCGAGGCTCTCTCGTGACCTTCAGCGCCTCGGGGTGAATGTATGTTGTGTGCAAGAGACCCGGTTTTCTTCTCATGATCGTGAGGACATACTGTCTAAGGGGTTCGCTCTTTATTCAGCTTGTTTTGATGGTCGTTCGAAGGGTGTCTCTTGGCTAGTGAGCAGGTCTTTGAAGGCTGCATGTACCCTTGTCTTCGCGGATCCGGGAGGCAGACTTTGCGTGCTGGATGTTACCATAAAGGATAAGGTTCTACGTCTCATTGGGGTTTATGCGCCCAATATCCATTCCGAGCGGCCTGCTTTGTTTCGGCAGATCGCGACGTTCTTGACGACGTCTCGTCGGGTAGTTTTAACGGGGGATTGGAATGCCGTCCTTGACCCCGATATAGATCGTATAGGGCAAAAACAAGGTACTAACAACCCGGACCTGAAACCATTTCGGGACTTTATCGATGGGTTTGATCTTGTCGATAAGTTCCGGAATGAACACCCTCGGGAGGTAGCATGGACTTGGATAACTAGTGGCAACTTTGCTGCTTGCGAGCTACCTGAACCGAGTCTTAGTTAGGAGAGTCGATGTAGGGCTCTTAGGGTGTCCAAGTTTCCATTATATAGTTTATACGGATCATAGGCTTGTCCGGGTCCGTGTAAACTTAGATAAACCTAAGGTTAGATTGGCTGGCTTCTGGAAATTAAACTGTTCACTTTTTGGTGAGCAGTGTTTCCGGGACCAGCTAATGATACAAAGGGAATTGACGGGAGCGGTTGTGGGAAATGCCTGGTGGGGCAATTTAAAATCTAAAATTCGAACGTTTGCTGCCGATTTTAGTCGTCGACTCAATCTAGATAGATTAGCGGCGCAAACGGCTTTAGAAGATAAAGTTGATCGGGCTGTGAAATCCCGTGTCAGTGGGGAAATAGCTTTAGCTAAGGCAGAGTTGTCCTCCTTGCTTATCAAGAAGGATCAAGCTCTGGTAGTTAGGGCTAGGTTAAAAAGAATGTCTTCTGAGGCAACGAATATGGCCGCTGAACTGCGTGCGGAGGAGAATCGAAACGCGTCTAGGCGACACACAGCGTGCGTCACATTGCCGGATAAGCGGACCGTGACTACAAACACGGGCATATGTGAGGTCTTTCGGGATTACTTTCAGGATCTTTTCACCATTTTGGGGAGCCCGGTCTGAGCTCTGCTCAGTTCGACGCCTATTTAAAGCCGCGCTGATTAACTTTCCCTGCCTCAAGGCAGCTGAAGTCCTTTCGGCTAGGTGCGAGGGTCCCATTACAGAGTTATCCTGAATAGTCCTACCCTTCACAGCACAAGTCTTTTCAGGGCCAATCAGACTAGACAGGACAAGCTGCAAACGGTTGGCTAAGATCTTCGCCAAAATCTTTAAGTCAGTATTTAACATTGCGGTTGGGTGCGTGGAAGGGAGTTTCTCTTCCCGGACCTTTCCTCTGGACGGATGGGCCGATCAAGATACTCGGCGGCTGGTTCGGACCTGATCTCCAGTTGGAAATGAACTGGTCGGAGGTACAAGGGAAGGCCGAGGTCGCGGTTAATCTGTGGTCTCGGAGGAGACTTTCCCCGAAGGGAAGGGCGGAAGTATGTGTTTCACACATCTATCCGATTCTCCTGTACCGACTCTCTGTGCTTCCACTCCCGTATGCCAGACTAATGTCATTAGTCAAGGCCTTGTTCTCTTTCTTGTGGGGAGGCAAGCCCATATGTTATCTCGCAAGATCTATTGCCTTCATCCCTCTGAGGGCGGTCTGGTATGCCTAGCATTGGGATTCGTCAATATATGCTTCGCATTACCTTTCTAGACCGAATGTGTCGCGGTTCGGATGAGGTGGGTACCTTTTGGAAAGAAGACGCTCGAAAACATTTCTCATCCCTGAGAAGTGTGCACGCGTGTGAGGAGGAGGCCGGCCGTACACCCCGAGCCGAGTGCTCCTTCTACCGCGAATGTCGTCGTGCTCTTACGGACGTCGGATGGCCTCTCCGACGCCCAGGCGTTGTCTCGTAATGCACTGTATACGAAGCAGGAGGCTCGATATGTTCTTGGGCGCCTGAGTTGAAATGTCTCAATAATGATGAGGCATCACTCACCGGGCTGATGATTCGTGGGGCCCTCTGGGTCGGCAAGAAACTTTGTTCAGCAGGCTTGGAGAAATATCCAAACTGTCGTCGCTGTACTGGGGAAGTCGAGACCATTGGTCACGCCTTTTCCAGTGCAAGACGGTAATGCCGCTGTGCGGGTTTGTTGAAGGCCTCATGGTTCGCAATCTGCAGGGAAAGTTTTTTGTCCTGGAAGCCAGTTCTGTTTGTAGCAATGTGGTGCCGCAATTAACGAAGGCTGAACACTGTGTTCTGTTGCTTACTACGGGTTATGAGAGTCGTGATTTGGACGACGCGTCAGAAGGAATTCTATGATCGTGAGAAGTTCACCTCTTCCCAACTGGTCTTGTTCTTTAAGCATCAAAGTCAAAATTAGGACGGAAAGGCGGCGGCTCCCCTCATCTGAATTTGGCAAAAGGTGCGTAAATCTTGCGCGAATGTGTAGAGTGAAAGGGGCTGACCTTGAGTGGCATTTGGATCTCGGTTAGGCACAGGATTTTGTCCTAACAGGGTTGAACAGAGGCAACCATCTCGATATTAGGTTAGTTTAGGTTTTTGATTTTGAATCTTTAGTTCCCCTTTTTCTGGTTAACTTAGCTAGGGTATGCATGCTCATTGGCCCCTTTTATTTCTGTCCCTATTTTTTCTTTTGTTTAATTCCCCATCCCCTCCCTCGTTAGGTGGTCAGTGATGTCAGTTCTTTAGTGGATGCGGGGCGCCTTTTCATTTCGTATGTGTGATTTTTCGTATTTGTTGTTGTGTATGAATGTGTGTGTGCCTGTGTGAATGCTTGGAGGTATGAATATTTTCCTGATTTTTTCATAGTCCCGCATTGATTTCGTCCGGTTAACTGATGTTTCTGCCACATTTATGGTTTGGGGGGGGGTTATTACTAACACATTGTTTGTTTAGTTTCTTGTAAATATTTAAGTCATATTGTACATATTAATTTGGGGATCTTTTTAAAAATTGTTGTTTTATGCCCCCCCCCACGAACAATATCTGTACATAAGGGGACTAGTTAGGATTTCATAGAGAATTTGAGGTATTATGGTGGACGTAGTAAGAAAGGTAGGAGTGAATGTATTGTTTTGGTGATTGGAATATTGTTGGTATGTTTGGGTCCGTGTCTAGGACTAGCTAAGTTTAGAATTAAGACAGAAGAAGACCGTCCTTCCCCAACCCCCTTTTAGGCCTTGTGCCACATTTTGTACCTTTTGTACAAACAAATATCGTTCAGCCTGAAGTCGGACGACCGGCTGATCGGCTAATCAGTTGAACTCTCGAAGGGCGGAGTCACTTTCGGGTAGGTAAACCGACCCTGAACCCGTGTATACGGGTTCAAAGGGCTTATTTTTGGCCGAGCCCACGGGCTCGGAGATCCCACGTTAAACCGGCCTTGTGCCACATAATGCACTCGTGGGTGGGGGGGTGACTAAATACCGTTCAGCCTGAAGTCGGACGACCGGCTGATCGGTTGAACTCTCTGCCTTCGGGCGGGGAGGAACCCGAACGAGGCTACACCGAAGGGCGGAGTCTCTTTCGGGGAGGTAAACCGACCATGAACCCGTTTATACGGGTTCAAAGGGCATATTTTTGGCCGAGCCTACGGGCTCGGAGATCCCACGTTAAACCGGCCTTGTGCCACATGATGACCTCGTGTGTGTGTGGGGGGGGAGGTGACTAAATACTGTTCAGTCTGAAGTCTGGAGTGAAGTCCGTCCGGAGTCTGTCAGTCAGTTAGAGCAAGCGAGTCAGTCAGTCGAGTCAGAGGCAGTCCGAAACAGAGTCGCGTTCAGACAATTACTACTAAACCTGATTCTTCGTACTAAAAAAACTTCTCTGTATATATTCCTGTTTGTAATATATCTGTGTTATTCCATATCCGTGTTCGAGTTCTTCTTTATTGGAAGAAAAACCTTGGATTATCACCGTGGTACAAGGAACCGGACCATAACAGTGGCGACGAGCGATTCGAACTCATTCGGTGGAAGAAAAAAAAAATTGTTCGCCACAGTATAATAGTGGCGACGAGGAAGCCAACTCTCTACGCGAAGGACATACCCCTTTTTTTTTTGCTATCCGTCGCGCATAACAAGTGGCGACGAAGATCCGAACTCTCACGTGAAGAACAAACAACAAAATCATCTCTCGTCAACATAACAAGTGACGACGAAGAAAACCCTTAAAGAAACTCCCTACTCGGAGGACATGTTTTTTTTTTGCTATCCGTCGTACGTAACAGTGGATGACGATTCTTAAAAAAAGAAAAAAAAAAGAAAAATTTTCTTTTCTTTATATCAAATTTCACTGACAACAAAGTTAAGTTTTTTTTTGCGAGCACAGGCTACAGAATATCAGGTTACACAAAAAAATACGTTAACATGGAAGATCTTAAGTCAACCATTATAGAACTTATCAAAATCCAGTTTGAACAACAACAAAGGTACGAACAAAAACATCTGGAAATGTTCGAACAACAACAAAGGTACGAACCAAAACATCCAGAAATGCAAGAATTATTGATACGTGCAATGGCAAATAACGAGCAAAAACCCGAGTTGAATCAGTTCTCTCTCAAGACGCTATTTGGAGTAATATCGAAGATTTCAAGTACGCACCCGACGAAGATAAAACTTTTGCAAAGTACTTCCGAAGGTATGAAGATCTATATGATTTTGACTGCAAAGATTGGTCAGACGCACGTAAAGTACGCCTTTTATTAAGACAATTAGGCACAGGCGAATATACCAAATTTGTTGATTATATCGTTCCCAGAAAAACAAGCGAGTTAACATTCAAAGAATCTATAAAATTGCTAACGGAATTTTTCAGTCATAATACTTCACTATTTCATAAAAGATGGAAATGCATGAACCTTACAAAAAAGGATAGCGAAGATTACGTAACTTTCGCATCCATTGTTAATAAATATTGTGACGACTTCAAATTATAGTAACTCAGCGCTGACAACTTCAAATGTCTAATTTACGTCCAAGATCTGGTTTCAACCAAAGACGCAGAAATGAGACATAGAATACTTACTAAATTGGAAAATGAACGAGATCTGACACTTCAAAAAGTAGCCGAAGATTGCCAGCGATGCGTCAGTGTAAAAAAAGACTCTAAAGACATAGAACAAGCTGGCATATCATACATACGCAAAGTACGAAGACAAACAAATTTTCCCTCCTCAGAAACAAATCAAACAAATTTTCCCTCCTCACAAACAAACCGAACTGATTTTCCCGCCTCAAGAACAGGTAAAACAAAATTTTCTAATTATAACCAACATAAAAGAAACTACCACCAAGTTCAGGCTACCGTTGTGGGTCTTGGCATTGGGTTAAAGACTGTACATATGGTGCTAAAACTTGTCTATCATGTAAAAAAATTGGTCACAAAAGTTCTCACTGTTGGTATAGAAAAGAAAGCAGAATAAGAATTACGAGGACCGACCGAACAGATGAGACTAATATAAGAAAATATGTACAAGTTGAAATGCAAAACAGAAAAGTTAGGTTACAGCTAGATTCTGGCTCAGACTTAACTATCATAAATCTACAAACATGGAGAAAACTGAACAAACCTGTCATGTTAAAAACGGAGAAACCTGCGAGATCAGTTACGAGGAGAAAGATAAAATTCGAGGGTGAAATAATCCCAAACGTAACATTTAACGGAATGACGAAAAAACTAAAACCTATTCGGGATAGACTGGATGCAAAAATTCGAATTGTGGGATCTACCTATTAGCACCTACTGCCAGAATGTAAAAAGCTTATCAACCGAGACATTGTCTGCCTCGGTTGATAATTAAAAGGAAAACTAAAAACGAATTTCCCCGAAGTATTTTCGGCAGGTTTCGGAAGATGCAAGAAAGTGGCAGCTAATATCAAAATAAAGGATAACGTTCAACCTATTTTCAAGAAAAAAAGGAGTGTACCGTTTGCGTCAATAGAAAAGACTGACCAAGAATTATCTAGACTCGAAAATACGGGCATATTGAAAAAAGTAGAGTACAGCAAATGTGCCGCACCGACGGTCTACGTTAAAAAGAAATCAGGAGAAATTCGAGTTTGTGCTGATTTTTCTAAAGGTTTGAACGCAGCAATAAAGGTCTACCACTATCCGTTACCTAGTCCTGAAGAAGTATTCAGTAAATTAAATGGCGGAAAATATTTTTCAAAAATTGATCTAAGTGAGGCCTACCTGCAAATTCCAGTCGATGAAGAAAGTTCAAAACTACTATGCATAAACACACACAAGGGATTGTACAGATACCAAAGATTACCATTTGGAATTAAAGTAGCGCCGGCTATTTTCCAGCAGACAATGGATACGATGCTGGCAGGACTAGAATACACAATAGCATATCTGGATGACATATTGATTAATAGCGAAAGCGTTGAACAACACTGGCAACATGTACAAAAAGTGTTTAAGAGAATTCAAAGCTACGGATTCAAAGTGAAAGAAAATAAGTGTGATTTTTCATGAAGGAAATTAAATATCTTGGCCATATAATAGACCAAGAAGGTAGATGTCCAGACCCTGAAAGGTCTACAGCAATAAAAAAGATGCCAGTTCTTAAGAACTTTCTTGGATTAGTGAATTACTACCAGGAATTCATACCTCAAATGCATAAACTTCGCGCACCATTGAACGAACTGCTAAACAAAGAAAAAGTTTGGCAGTGGACAGATCAATGCCAAGAAACATTCGAAAAAATAATCAAGACACTAACATCGGATTTATTTTTGGCACACTATGATCCTAAACTAGAGATTATTGTAGCAAGTGATGCGAGTGCCTACGGTGTCGGAGCGTGTATATTACATAAAATGTCAGATGCGACAATAAAACCTATCGCACATGCTTCTCGAACCCTACTACCAGCGGAGAAAAACTATTCACAAATTGAGAAGGAAGCTCTAGCAATTATCTTTGCAGTAACAAGATTCCAGAGATACGTCTGTGGTAGTCTGCAGACGGATCACAAACCGTTAATAAAAATTTTTGGTTCAAAAAAGGTCTACCGGTGTACACGGCAAATAGGCTACGTAGATGGGTAACGATTCTTCTGAACTATAATTTCAGATTGGAATATTTAACAACGAAAAGAATCGGGCACGCGGATGGTCTGTCGAGACAGCCATTGGAAGATACGGTAATCGCAGACCTTAGAAATGATTAAGACATAAGAACAGTACTATGTTGTACCGTCAGAAACCTCCCAGTCACATTGCAAGAAAAAAAATGAAGCCAAAAATGACGAATTTATTAATAGCAAAAGCAAAAATAGCAGAAAAAAATGAGAAAATTTCGGACAGCTTTTCTCTATGCGATAATGTGCTACTTTTCAACGAAATGGTTGTAATCCCCAAAACTTTACAAAAACGGATACAAAAGGATTTCCACAGAGGACACCCGGGTAAAAATAGAATGAAGTCGCTAATGCGAAGCTATGTATATTGGAAGAGTATGGACCAGGATATTTCTCAAATGGTGGAAATGTGCAAGGGTTTGTAATTTAGCAGCTAAATCACCGCCAATCATACATAAGCCTTGGCCTGAAACTGATTGTCCATGGTCAAGAATACACGCAGATTATGCAGGACCAATTGACGGGTTCTACTATTTGATCATAGTTGATAGCTACAGTAAATGGCCGGAGGTGTTTCGGTGCAAAAATCCTACTACAGAAACGACCATAAATTTCCTCCACGAGCTATTCGCTCAGTTTGGCGTAGTGGACTGTTTAGTAACAGATAACGGAATGCAATTCACGTCAGCAGATTTCCAAGATGTTTGCGAAATATATCAAGTAAAACATATAAAATCCCCGCCTTACCATCCAAGATCAAATGGACAAGCGAAGAGATTCGTGGATACTCTCAAAAGACCATTACGAAAAGCGTACGATGTGCCTACGGAGAAAGCATAACAGCAATTCCTACAAGTATATAGAATAACGCCAAATAATGCGACACCATCAACATTATCACCAGCAGATATGTTTGCTAGGAAAATCATATCAGCGTTCGATAAATTGCTACCAAGTAAAACAAAACAAGTAACACAATCCTACACATCAAAAAGAAAATTCCTCCCAGGGAAAAGTTTTTTTTAAGGCATACAAAAATAATACATCTTACCGGGAACAAGGGATAATTGAGAAAAGAATTGGCAATATGATGTACATGGTTCAAGGAAAAAAATTCTCACACAAAAGACACGTAAAGCAAATAAGGAAGAGACCGTTACAGGATGCTAACGGTCCACCTCAAGAAGAGGTATTGGACACGATTTTCGACACATTCGATATAAAAAGACCGCAAATAATGCCAGAACCAAGAAAATCGTCTAGAAAAAGAAAATTTACTGAACCATTGGAAATAGATCCAAAAAAAAAAAAGATATTAAAAAACCCCTGCTACGCAAAATTTTCGGAAGGGGGGTATTATGGGACCTTACCCATAATAACATAATGGACTATTCCATACGTAATAAATACTGCGCCTCAAGAGGAAGCAGGGAGTTCAGTCTGAAATCTGGAGTCAGTCAGTCAGAGCGAGCGAGTCAGTCCGAAACAGAGTCGCGTTCAGACAATTACTACTAAACCTGATTGTTCGTACTAACTACTTCTCTGTATATATTCCTGTTTGTGTTATTCCATATCCGTGTTCGAGTTCTCCTTTATTGGTTCTATTTGGACTTTCACCGTGGTACAAGGAACCGGACCCTAACAATATGATAGCGCATAATCTCGGCTGTCTTTGCCTATCGCTTATGATCATTCCTTCAGAATTTCTGTCCAATTCTTGACCTTTAATCTAAGTGCTTAAGTCTCAAGTCTTCTAACTAGGTCTTCCTTGCAACAGCTTTGAACAAAAACACATTAATTGTGAAAATACTAATCATGCTTTTGTACTCCATATTCACGCAGAAGTCTTCTCACTTGATTTGTAACACAAGAATTTCGCCTTTTCATCCCTTTTCCAATAATCTACCGTCTTCACGCTTCTTCACTCCGATAATCGATATTTCTTGACTGAAGGTTAATTGCATTTCTATCCCTTTTTTATCAAAGAATTATTTTCATGTTTCTTGTATTTGTTTCGTTTTCTGTTACTGTTCAGTCCGGTCATCTTTATTTTCTTTCTTTCATTTTTTACCTACTTCCCATTAGCTGGAACTCGGTAGCTAAGCTTTTGGTAAATTTATACCTTTTTAAAAACTTTCATTGATTTTAGTTATTTCTCCCTGTCTGTTCCTATATTTCCATAATCCTTCAGAATATATTGTTCCTTAACGTTTACCTTGTCTTCCTTCACCTTTTGACATTTCTCTGCTTTTCTCCTTTCTATCAATTATTTTCTTTCTTTCTTTCTTTCTTTTTCGTGTCTCACTTTTTCACATATAATTTTTCTTACTATTTCTTACTGGACTTCACGTATCTCTCGATCCATTACATCATCTTTGCAGTACTGATGGTCGTCTTCTTTAGCCAACTTCATTTATTTCTATTATACTTGCTTTCGCATTTTCTTTCACTTTTACTATAAACCTTCCTTACATACAATTCGGTTCTTCAGTTTCTGCATTTTTTCTCATACAAGACATTCTACATTGAGCGCCCAATTTATATAAGAATGCTGATTCATTTAATCTGACGTCGGATTGTCCAGTACGTGTTCTTTTGACCGGATTTTTCCTAAATGACATTAGGAAAACTGTAATAGTTGCCCCCGCGTTTCGTCCAATGTGGGCGGTGTTTATTGTAATAAATACAATTCTGGCACAAGACCGATGAAGGGGAGGGGTTGAGGCTGGTTTTCACTAACTATCTAGCTAGCTAATCCGATTTTCACTAACTATCTACCTAGCTAATCCGATTCACGGCTTATTCACTCATTACAATTTGCCCATTCACCACAAAAACTCGTCCATCACCAATCAATCCTCCATACACCATAATACCGCATCCTTACAAGGGAGACCTACAAAAAAAACTGCGATGAAAAATGAGAGGGGTGGAAATGAACAAACTAAATATAAACACAAAATAAACTAAACATAATTAATATAAGTAGGGCCCGTCCAACCCTCAAAGTGAGAGGCCGCTGTATTCTGCACATTTGGACAAAATCAAGAAGACCTCTCGCTAAGGGAGTGGGAAAAGGAGAAAATATACACGGACATGGTAAAGAAAAAACTGACCCAGTCGAGATAAAAAAGGGGTCAAAACAAACTGGTGAGGTTGGGAATTTCAACTTGGATCATAACAAAAGACGTAGCCGGGAACAGGCTAGGAACAATATTTACTCACATTAACAAGGTACACAAAAGCTTGTCTAACCTAACCAGGGGAGAGGGCTCTACAGGAAACCACCCCGATGTGACATAGGTTTGACCTAAAAGAGAAAATCAAAGCTAGCCCCCGTTCAAACGAAGCAAGCTCGCCTCAGTCACCCACCTTTGGCGAAGACTGTCGAATGCTATCGTTTTCTATCAGTTCTAATCTTCATCTTCAGCTGATGCTTAAAGAATCGGATCAGATCCTAATGAGAAAGATGGATGCCCCGCAAGACTTCCTCCTGTCGTGTCGTCCAAATCACCATTCGGGCCGTGGCCACCAGCGTCAGAAACACCATCCGTTTCACCCCGGAATACGGGGGTGACACATTGTCACACGCGTACGCGCGATGAATGGGCACGAGCTTTTCGGGAGCGAGACGAGCCGTCAGCTCACCGACATGGTCCCATAGGGGGCGGACCCGAGGACAATGGTAGAAGGCGTGCGAAGCCGTTTCCGCTAAACCAAGGACACACCGTTCACAGTCTGGCAAATCCGCCAAGCCCCATATGAAGACCTTGTCATTGAGAGGCAGCCGATTCCGAGCCAATCGCCAGGTAAGCGAAAACTCAGGGTTACTGGGATAATCCGCCGCTGTCGCCCAAGACCAGAAAGAGCGAAACTCCTCCTCCGACAATTCGAGCCGCCCACGTAGAGAATCCTTCACGGCACCCTCCACTAGAAGACGATAGAAGACCTTCCTAGGCGGAGAAAGGAACAGCCAACAAAGCCGACCGACACTCGCGAAGGAAATCCAATTGATCCCGGGATTTACAATGGCGCTCAAGATGGGGGGGATGGTAGTAAGGAAAGGGAACGTGTCCCTAACAATCCCCGCCATAAACGAATCCAATTTGTTTGGGAGAGTAGTAATTCTGTTAAGAAAGGTGGAATAGGGAAAATCCTGGGCGTAGATTAATATTTGGGTCATATTCAATGGATATTTTGTTACATAGAAATAATAACGAACTCAGTTTTGACGTTTACAGAAAGGCTACAAACGTACACAACAATATCGTGAAATCAAAAGAAAATGGTTGAATCCGTCAACACAGCAATAACAATATCTCCACACGTGACAGTAATTGACGTAATTTTCAGTATGAAAATAGCGACCTCTAAATTCTTCCAGTTTCTAAGGACATTTTGTTTTTGTTATTGTTAGTTACTTTATTTAAATGAATTCATTTCGTTTTTTGCCCTGAGAAAGTCCACATTGGACGAAACACGTGGCCAACTATTAGTTTTCCTATAAATATATTAGTTTTCATATAAATGCACACACACACACACACACACACACACACACACACACACACACACACACACACACACACACACATATATATATATATATATAATAGGCGCAAAGTTATTCATACGGTAAAATCAATTTCTTATAATATAATATAATGGATTCTTCAAATATTGTAACAAACTTTTCAAATACAAAAGTTAGTATATAGTCTTAGGCGTCGAATAAATGTTCATAATTCATTTCAGGAAAATTATTCTATCCTCTAACATTATGAATAAAAGAAGAAAAAATATCCATGATCTTCAGCTGAATTGCCAAAAAACTGCTACCTTATCAAGACAAAACATATATGGAGAAAGGTTCATCCTCTATTGCAATACCTTCAACATTCAACTCTAGAGTATGAACCAGCATGATAAAATAGAAGGGATTGCTTTCTGAACACACTGAAAATAAAATTAAAACAATGAGGCCTATTTTCATCTGGGTATTGTATGTGGATTTTAAGAATAATATATGCGAATGTTGGTTGTTAAGTATCAATGGTGCTTCGATGTTGGAAAATGTCTTCGAATGAATATTCCTGTAACCATATACCAGATTTGGACGGATACGTATGTAATGCATAGGTCGCCAGTGGCAGTTGGCACAGGCTCCACAGCACAGTGTAAATGTGAACCCATAAGTATCAACATTGACTTTGAGAATTGTCTGCTTTGAGATACGAGCACATATGTTTCTATCCAGACTGTGTCACTGAGTAAGGTTAGAACGTACCATCAGCAGCTTGCAGAGCTTGCCTGTTTATGCAACATTAAAATATATTCTGAAAAAGTATTCCTCATTTATATTCTCATGGATGGATAGGCTGCAGTGTGTGACATAAAAGATAGGAACTTTATAGGATTGTACACATGTTTGTATTAATGTTGTAGACACACACACACACACACACACACACACACACACACGTGTGTGTGCGTGCGTGTGTGTATGTGTGTGTTTGTGTATGTCTGTGCGCGCGCAATTGTGAATTTATACCGATAGAAAGAAACGGGAAATAAAGATAGAAGAAATAAATTATGAGCTGGTTAGTGGAAAGACATGAGTAAAAATAACATGGCCATGATGATCATGACGGTAGCAGAGTAATTAGTGAAAGAGAAAGCATAAAAATGAGCGTGAAGTAGATAAGCAATACACAAATTGTATACAAAAGTGATTATTTGCGTTTATTTTTACGTGTGAGTACGCGAATGTGCGTGTGTCTCTGTGTGTGTATGCTTGCCCGCGCGCGCGCGTGTGTACATGCGTATATGTCTGCATATGTGTGTGTTTCTATGATGGTAATTGAATTTTCAACCGAAAAGAGGTCATTTTGAAAGGAGGATAAAGAATTGACATCTTATCTTCCTTGACGGTTAAAGAAGGAAAAAATGGCGAGGGAAATGATCGCCTGAAGAAAGGCCTTCAACCAAAGCGCTAGCATCTGTTGACTTGGTCGGACGGCGTCGATGAGTAGAGAATCGGAGAGGTAAAAAGCCGACAGTCTTTTGTGCAAAGGGACTCACAGACTGACCAATTGATTCCAACAAGTCAAAGATGATAGACAGAAAATGAAATACACTGGAATTGATACTTCTACCTTGTCTTCTCTATTTGCCTTTGGCTGTCCCATTTCCCTGCCTGCTGTAAACTTCACACGTGAGTTTCGATTTTTGCAACTATATAGGAATTGAAAGGACACAAGCAAAAAAGAAATCTTGTCGAGACGGGAACGGACGCCGTGAGACGCATATTAATGACAACGACATTTATAACTGGAGAATATTCTTAATCCTAAAGAAGTCATTTGTAAATAATAAATGTGTTACGAACCAAACACTAAAAAGCATCTTTAAAATTAGGCGCTCAAACTTCTCAAAATCAGTATTCTGTTGCGTGATTACTTGAATACAGGTTCAGGGAAGCGAATCGAACTGAGAACAATTCAACACATTTTGTATGTGTCTGAATAAAAGTGTATCGAAAAGGACCATCAAATAAGGCACAAACAATAATGATTACACGGACAATTTATATGGTTATGTATTGTGCTTCTAGGCGCGGATAGTGTAACGTAAATTCCCGCTAGATTCGGTGTCGTTCATTTCACCATAATGCTCTTGGAAAAACATGAAACCATAAGCAGCCATGGATTAAATAACAGGACAGGTTGGTCTCTCTTGACTTGTCTAGTCTAGTCAAAGGACAACTCTGAATCTAAAAGCAACTTGAAGAATGAAGGGGTTCGTCAGGCTACCTTGCCTAATACACACTGCTGACGTGCCGTGCCGTGATAATAAGCTTTGAGCTTAATTTCGCAGAATTGGAGCACGCAGTGAGGATAGAACTTACTGCACGAGCGAATTGCTTTTTCAGACAAGTTTTCCAAACAATGAATTGTCGGCGTTATTTGTATATGTTAATCTTGCCTTTTTATATTAGAATGAACTCATCCTCAGCTTTGCGATAGAGATAACGGCATATTTTCCACAGGTGACAATAGTTGTAGTTCATGGGTATATAAATTCTGATCGCCTAGGAACAAAACAGACCCTCCTTTTGGGGAATAATGTATTATATGAATTTCCTTTCATTTAACATTGATACATACTACTTTAAAGTATATTTCCATGCGCATCAGCACCAAACTGTCTCGCTTATAAAATCTCTTATTTATGCCAAATATATAAAATGATGTATAGTAAGTCGCGTGAAAGTATATATTTTTTATATATATGCGCGATTATTGCCCAACGTTACTATTGTCGAGAGTTTGAACATGTGCGTTTTAACAGATTAGGTTTGAGCAAACATTCATGGTAGCTAATTGAATGATAAAATGGAGGAAAATTATTTTACCTGTTTTCGCATTTAGACTAAATAATGTTTTTTATTGATGGAATCATATATATGTAGTCGGAGGGAATGAAATATAACGAATGTCAGTTTTAATTATATATTATGAGAAACGTATAAAATGTAGACCTTGAATTTACATTTAAATTTTAAATTTCTGATGTCTGATATATTGAGTTACATAACCAGACCGACGAACTTGACCTTCTACCGACTGTTTTCATCGTTGTTGTTTTTACATATTCATTTTTAGATAATCTTCCATTTTATTATTCAATTATCCAACATTATCCTGATAAATAGATTTTATATATCGCACTCTCACATAGACGATGTATATATGTCAACATTTAGCCTCATACATTTCTTCAATTAGAAAATCTGCTAACGTAAAAAGCTTTAGTTAGCATAAAATCCCATAAAATTCGCTAAAAAATGGTAATACGACATCAGTTTGAATTCGTTATCATATGTCCTCTTGGAAATAACAACTATGTTAGAACCATAATTATATATATATATATATATATATATATATATATATATATATATATATATATATATATATGCGTGTGTGCGTGCGCGTGTGTGTGTTTTTAGAAATATGCACACGTACGCATACAATGCAGACAGTTTAACAGTTAACTTTCATTCATGTCAGATAGTGAAATACTACTTATTCGAATAATGGAATTATACATTTATAGTTGAAATTGAAAGTTTCATCTGCAAGGATCAAGGTGAAATAATTTCTCGTTGCAATGATTCATAAGAATATCTCGGATGTCTTGGTGGAGTCTGACATATCTTCGGCAAATTGTCGTTCCTGTGGTACCAAGTATCAAGAATGGAAAAAAGAGCACAAAATTATATGTCATTTCGTTTTTGACAAATCACTTTTTATAATTCACTCCATTTTTGGTTTTAACACAACCTTTGTGATATTATTTACTAATCTTAGTTCATCATTTATCTGAAAAATGATAATCATCAGAACAAGACAGAAAAAGATTCGAGCTATTAAAAGATGTGACCTCAAAAAGAATTGAAAAAACTGTATATATATATATATATATATATATATATATATATATATATATAATTATTTTTTTAAAAAATTATAACATAAGTATGTTATAAAATCACTACAAAAATAGCCATTTTGTTTCAACACACTCTGTGTCTTATCAAGTGATGATGTTGAAAATAAAATAAATGGTTTTAAAAGTTTCAGATTAATTAACGATCCTACACTAGGGGGAAACATTGTTACAAAAGCTAGAATACCCATTCAAAATCCAAGTATAGAAAGATTCAAAAGCTTGGCAAATAAATCATGTTATAATATCTATTCAGATCTTTAAAATACGTGTAATATTAAAAATAATTTATACTAACCAATAATTATAAAATTATAGGACAAAATTTAATATTAAAATTAAAAAACTGGCAATTTTAAAATCCAAATTTAATCACTATTAAGTTTAAAAACTACAAAATTATTGAGAAAAGAAAAAAATATATATGTTTATTCAATTCATTTCTTCATTGAAATTACGTTCGACAAGACGCTACAATATATCCGGTCATTTGACAATACATGTATATGTATATATATATATATATATATATATTTTTTTAATGTGTGAGCGTGGTCTTAAACTCACACAAAAAAACAACAAAAACACAATCAGATTATAATACATAAGCACCCAGACATAATTAGATACACACACACACACACACACACACACACACACACACACACACAAACAAAAAAATAGCGACGAGACAGGAACATCTCTACAGCCCTTTATGAAAAAAGAAAACGGGGAAACCAACACCTATATATACACACAGTTAAATGTGAATACACTCTACATACACATAGATACCGATAGATACACGTACACACATCCACAAACAATGTCATAGACAATCAGATACCACAACTAATAAATATTTCAGACTTAAAGTATCATTAAATAAATGCTAACCACTTATTAAATTATAACTTAAGGGAGCAAATATACAAAGATAAAAATGGTTAAAAATAATATTATTTAATATATTAAAACGAAAATTCCAAAACCATAAATATCAATAAAATATATATTAATCATATAAGTTGATAATAGTTTCATTATATATTAGCAAAAGAAAAACAGGATAAAGAAACCCACAGATACATATATATATATACGCGGCATCAAACACAAATTAACACACATAAACATACACTCATACATACATATACATACAGAAATACATACAAATAAATATATAAACATAAACATATACGCACATATACATATCTATGATAACAAGTACACATGCACACACATATACATATAAACATAAATACACACACATATACACACATTTTTATGCACACATACTCACATATATAAAAACATTCATGACATTCCAAAGTTTCCATGCCCATACATACACACAAACTCATACATAATAGGTGCCAACACACACATATACATCCACAAACATACATAAATATATATACACACATACATACATGTGTGTGTGTGTGTGTGTGTGTGTGTGTGTGTGTGTGTGTGTGTATCTAATTATGTCTGGGTGCTTATGTATTATAATCTGATTGTGTTTTTGTTGTTTTGCGTGTGAGTTTAAGACCACGCTCACACACTTAAAATATATATATATATATATATATATATATATATATATATATATATATATATATACATGTATTGTCAAATGACCGGATATATTGTAGCGTCTTGTCGAACGTAATTTCAATGAAGAAATGAATTGAATAAACATATATATTTTTTCTTTTCTCAATAATTTTGTAGTTTTTAAACTTAATAGTGATTAAATTTGGATTTTAAAATTGCCAGTTTTTAATTTTAATATTAAATTTTGTCCTATAATTTTATAATTATTGGTTAGTATAAATTATTTTAATATTACACGTATTTTTAAAGATCTGAATAGATATTATAACATGATTTATTTGTCAAGCTTTTGAATCTTTCTATACTTGGATTTTGAATGGGTATTCTAGCTTTTGTAACAATGTTTCCCCCTAGTGTAGGATCGTTAATTAATCTGAAACTTTTAAAACCATTTATTTTATTTTCAACATCATCACTTGATAAGACACCGAGTGTGTTGAAACAAAATGGCTATTTTTGTAGTGATTTTTATAACATACTTATGTTATAATTTTTTTTATAAATAATAATTATATCTGCTCTACTTTGTATTGAGCACTCTTTTAAGAATAGTAATTGTTGGTTGTTTGGAATTCATTCCGTATATACCAATTATATACTATATATATATATATATATATATATATATATATATATATATATATACATAAACGTTACTTTTAGTGGATATCTTTATTTGAGGAGTTGCTACGCGGAATTTTTATTTTCGTCTAGCGGCCTGAATATTCGAGGTATCTTATTAAAGAATAATATGCGCGCTCCTGCAGGATTCGAAACTGAGTTCCCGTTGGCTGGAGGAACTCTTGTTAGATTCGACGTTCATTAGATCATCGACGATCAAGCGAAATTGTATAGTGCTTTATAAATTGTTTTGAGACATCTTTATGATTCTATCTTCTTAAATATCTATAGGTGATGAACTGGTCTAAGTGTTTTTATCAGGCTTCCAGTGAAAGTTTTTCCTATTAAGGTAATTACGACAGGATCGAAATAAGTTGTATTTAGTAGGACATCCCAGCTATTGATATCAATTTCTGCGAAAGGTGCTCATAATACACAACATCCTTCGAATCTCACTAGATACAAAGCATCACTCTTCAGATGCAAATCGGATTTTGGAATGGTTAGCGATGGTTCATTTCGTTTTCTCTAGGTCTCTTGTCGCTGTACATTTTTGTAAAAAATCCATTTTATTTTGCCTGTTACCTTTATTTTAAAAAGTCGAACGTTTCCGATGAGTTTGAGCTTAGGATTCTATATGGAAATGCAGTTTAGTAAATTTATTTCCGTTAAATCTTAAAACACACGAACGTTGTAGCGATTCAAGTGATATCAAATATTTTACAACACGTATATAAAATATGGAGAATATACCCGCGATCTCCTATGTCGTGTGAGCTGTATCACATTTGAAAACTTATGAAACTAGCGAAAAAACTTGCCAACAATACTCTATTCTATATCACATAGCTTTTTTTCTGTTTGTACAGTGTTTTCCTTTCAGTAAATAAAAGCATCAAATGACGAAAATGAATCTCATTTTCGTCCATTTTCATTTACAGATTTAGAATTCACAATCAACGCAAATCATAAATAATGATCCGTTGAAATGTCAAATTTCAGAATATGTATGTCATAAACCTCAGTCGTATGCGAAACGAAATTACGTATATATATATATATATATATATATATATATATATATATATATATATATATACTAAAGTTCAAAAGTTTGAAGTTACCATTAGTAATTGGCTCAAAAAATAGTTGTTTTATACTTTAAATGAGAGAAAATTATTAGACATAGCTAAAAAAGTGAGGCATTTTATTATGATAAACGAAAAAAAATTTTATCATTAAATTTTGCTCTCGTCAAATATTTGATCACAGTAGCAGAGATTTTTTGTATTCGTTGCAAAATTTTCTCAAAGTATAAGTTTGATAATTAAACACATTGTCCAGTTGATATAAGCGTTGGTTGGATCCAGTTACTTGACCAAAAGAGTTGTGAGTTCAATACCTGGCTACTGCAGAGTTGAATTAAAGGTAGATAACTGAGACATCCAGAAGAGGCATAGCACGAGTAAGTATAACAATCTACCCCAGTGGACGAAATAAACGTTTCAGTTCAAAATTCCACTCACCCGAAGGGCGGGGCGTACAAAAGCCCGAACGACGTGAATGTGGCAACAAAGATAAGAACAACAGGCGAACAATGTAAATAATTTTAATCATTTCACACCAAGCAAGGCGGAATTGCCACTAGTACTCAAGAGTGTTAAAGAGAGTAGTTATCAAGGAAGCAAGTAAGCGGAAAGGAGTTTCACTGTCGGGAAGTGCGAGAAAAGAAATTGTTGGAGTAGAAGTTATTTTAACAATAAAAGGCTGGGACCTAGATTCCAATCTAGTAGCACGCTTAAATTCATGTAGTCGGGACACCAGGGAGAAAAGCTCATCAGAGCAATTGCCATGAAAACATTTGTATAAAAGACAGAGGGAAGCCACATCACGTCTGTGAGAAAATGACAGAAGTCGAGATGCCAAGTCAGATTCGATTACATTGCAGATCCTTCTTTGGATTTTGTCAAGAACCTCGAGATGAACAGCAAAGACACCTGATCAAATATGGCAACAGTATTCAATGCACGGTGAAAACCGTATTTAACGCACGGACGAATGGTAGATTTGTAAATGTGAAAGATGGACTCTGACGAGAAAAAACCTGCTGGCACGTCACAATGAAGCAACTTTCCTTGCAGTAGATGCAGTTATTGGTTCACTGTAGTTGTTCCACTTCAAGTCATTTGAAAACGTGAGGCCAAGAAGGAGCAGTGAGACGCTCTCCTGTTTGTTTGATGGCCTTGTCTATATTTTCGGAAATGCTATTTTGCACGCATAGATGAATGGGGACGGTTAAGAAAGAATAGCAGACAGAGTTAAGTAGAGAGAGAGACGGAAACACATGTACGAATGATTTGAAGATTCAAGAGAGAGAGAGAGAGAGTTCCCTAGGCAGCGGAGGGAGATGTTAGCGAACAGAAACCTCCAGGCCATGCATATGGACTTTCTAAGAAGAAAAAGGTAGCCAGGAATCGAGTGGATTGAAGAGTTAAGGCTTGTTACGCAGAGAGAAAGGATGTCCGGAGACTTTTCGAAGAGGAATGATTTCACACCGCACAAGTTGGTACGAATACCACAAATGTTGGGGAAAGAAAGATTAAGAGGGTTAGTTGGATTTTTTGAGCTGGTTTAGGTTTATATCTTTGGCTGTTTATAGTCACGATGTGCTATTCTGTGAGGGAAAGTTCTAGGGTAGTAGTATCAGTTGGTCATCTAATGTAACATGTGCAGGAAGTGAAACTGGCACAGGTGATTGTAGGGGCATCCATCCATGCGCGACATGGCACTGAAAGAACCCCGATATTATGCAACTGTTGATCAGAGCAGTCTTCCAAGTTAGGGCTCTTAACTACCAGTCGGGAACATCAATCAGAAAACCGCTAATCCCGTACCATCAGTATGAAAAGACGTTGGCACTATCCACGCATAAAAATTCATGGTAGCACCACTATTAAGGCTTGAGAAAAGGAAAGAAACCGGGAACCCCTTAATAAACAAGAAACGAAGAATGAACCTCTACTCCTCTTCAACAGAAGGACGAGGAGTATGAACCGGGCGGTAAGGTAACCTAACTTTTCCTATTAAAAAATCCCGGGTTTGACTTCCAGATAAATTAATTCAGATGACTTATTTGGAGAGTCGAGAAATGCCCCAACACAAACATGTATACATACTTGTGCGCTGCAGGTTAAGAAAATTTGGAATCAAAATAATTAAATTTTCTTTTATATATATATATATATATATATATATATATATATATATATATATATATATAAAATATCAAGAGAAAATATGAAAAATTAGGACATACATTACATTAAAATATGGTTCGCACATTTGCAAAGAGTCGAGATTTCATTCACCAGTGACTTTTTGAATAAAGTGTGAATTCTGGTATCGCCATTACTCGCTTGGGATTCCTCTTTTAAAACTGGGCATGTCGGGCAAACAATTACAGCTTTTTTCCTTTTTAAAAAATGAAAACGGGAAACGATTTTGAATATCAGTTCTTTTAAACTGCGTTTGCACAATCCCCAGTCAGTTGTCACCAAAACGAAAAAAAAAAAACATTGTTCAGTGCGGGCGACACTATTCAATATATGTTTAATTTAATTTATTTTTTAAAATTATCACCAGCAACACGAAATTGATAAAATCAAATATAGTGCGGTCATTGAAAAACTGAAGATTTGAAAAACTTTTTCGTTATAAATCTTATATATTTATTTTATTTTTCATTGTTTGCAGGTAATAGAGCATCTTCTGGAGATTAAAATGGCTACGTATGATGTCCAGCAACATGTAAAAGTCATTGAGTTTTTCTATTCCAATGAAAGATCAATTATGCAAAGTGAGAGAAATACGGGGAGCAGAAAATACAATGCAAGAGTATTTCCTAGCAATAAACTAATCGCCCGGTTTTAAAGAACTGGATAGGCGGTTTTCCGGGAAGAGGCCCTAAGCGCACTGTTTGCACTGACGCAGCGGTGTAGCTTGTATGGCAGAGTGTCTTTGAGGATCCTTCATCTTCTACCCGTCGTTGCTCTGCTCAACAGAATATCGCTTCAGAAGATTCTGAATTGGTTTTGACTTCTTCAAGCTTAGTGCTTCACTGGATTATCATTTAAACAAAATATATTACGCAACTAATTTCATTTACAATTGATATTTGTAGAGACTTTACAAGGGGTTCTTTACCCATCACGAACGATTTGAACAAATAATTAAAATCTTGAATGTTTTTCTTGGCCTGGTTGTACACCTCTTACATTTATTATTCCTTGTGTACATAGGTTCATTTAACTGATCCTTTCTTTTAATTTGCTTGTCTTACATTTTAATTTACTCGAGAAAGCGTGTAAAAGTTTTCAATAATTTAATAATTATCGTTAAAATTCTCATTTTGATATTACACAATTTTGTGAAGCTCGATAAGTGATGATTTTCTCATTCACATTCGGTTTCGCTGGAAAACATTGTTGTGGGTGTGCTGGTAGTGTTTAGGTTAGAAAACAGTGCAATGGTATATTTTTCCCACAACAAACAATAATAGCGGACTCGAATGTGAGTCCGAGTAACAATTGAATGAGTAACACCAAAAGTATCAGGTCATCCTATAAGTTCTGTCCGAATTTTGAATAAAGAAAACAAGTGACCAAATGTTACATTTAATTACAGATTCAATCAACAATGTATTTTCCCTGATTATCTATGACTTCCTTCCATCTATCAACAAGCTTACTAATTCCATTACTGTAAAATTCTTTTGGCTTTGATTCGAAGAACTCACAAATGTAAGTTTTAAACTCTTCCTGTGTTACAAAAGCTGTTTCTTCCAAATAATTCTGTAAGCTAATGGTAGTCTGAAGGAGCAAGATCGGGAGAATAAGGTGGATGAGGAATTTTCTCCCAAACAAGTTCTTCGATCTTTTGTGACGTGATTCTTGTTTGTGTGGGGTCGCGCATTACTAAAGCAGTTCTTTTTTTCATCAAAGCTTGGTTCAAACTCTCTAATTGCTGACAGTATATTTGAGCATTAGGTGGTAAGAATTCAAAGAGGATTATTCCTTGGGGATCCCACCAGATTGAAAGAAGAACCTTTTGCCCATGAAGTTCCCTTCTCGGCTGTGGCTGGGGTCCTTCCCCTTTACCAAGCCACCGTCTACGACGCTTAACATTTCGATAAAAGATCCATTTTTCGTCGCCAGTCACAAGTCTATCCAAAAAAGGTGAAACAAGTTGGCAAGAATGGAGAGAAGAGCAGATGTCAACTCGGGATTTATGGTTGTTTTCAGACAATTCATGAGGCACCCATTTTCAAAGTTTAGGAACTTTTCCAAGTTGTTGAAGATGACGATGAACAGTTGTATGGTTTGAACTGAGAACCACTGCCAGTTCCTCAACTGATAAAGCAGGATTTTCTTCAAGAGCTGCTTCAAGAAGCTTTTCATCAAACTCAACTGGACGTCCGGTTCGATCTTCATCTTCAAGGGTGAAATCTCCACCTCTGAATTTTGCAAACCATCTTCTGCAAGTTCTTTCATTCACACATTACTCTCCATAAACTGAGTGAATGTTTCTAGCCGCTTCGGCTGCCGAGTTTCCTTTCTTGAACTCATAAAGCATTATGTGCCTCAAATGATTCTTGGGTACTTCCATGTTAGCAGGGTTTTAATCAAACAAAATTTAATTTTATTGTTCTCTGAAATAAAATTTGATCAGTTTAAATGCATCTAAACATAAAAATAATGTTCAGCTCCATTAGACATTATAAAATACTCATTAAATTTCGTTCATTTTAACAAAAGGTAAAATTCGGACAGAAGTTATGGGATGACCTGATATATACAAACGATAATGTATGTATTAACAAAACAGAGGTATAATACACAATAGAAGCTTGTTACAATCTTACAAATGCTACGCAACAATGAATATGAAAGAAGAAAACATTTAAACTAAGGAAGATGTTTGTGTAGAAGTTAGCCCTAGAGAAATGTAAATAAAAGTGAAGTGAAAGGTACGTGCGTGAATGAGTGTGTACATTCCCTGGTGTGGGACGCTTTTCTCCGTGTGCGATCTACATCTTACCGTGTAAGAGAAAAATAGAAAAGAGAGGATAACAGAGAATGTCACTACCTATTTATGGACTTAAGGAGCATCCACTAACGACGGTTTTCTTAGGAATGTAAGTGAGTGTAACCCCACTATATACAACCACTATTTTTTCCTTGATTACCACGCACATATTGGTTTAAATTCATATTTCTAAGTTGGTTACTATATAGCACTATACATCAATACAGTCGGTGCATAGCATTTTAGAAATCTTAAAACTACTGAAAATTTGTAAGAAATTCTCGATTCTATGTCGATATTTCGCCTTTGGTATTTTACAAATGAAAGACTGACCCTATTGGAGTTATTTCTATACGCATTCATCATATTTTATAGTCATTTTTCTAAATTAAACGGGAAGATGCCAATTAGCCGTGAAAGAATTTCGGATATTATTAATTATAAAACGCTAACACACTTTTCAAAAGTCGTTGCTGTGATAGATTTGGATAGTGTCATGCCTTTTGGGGAGGCAAGAATCATTTTTGTTAGAGTTAGAGTGTATCTTACAATGTAAATCTAATCCGTAACGAGAAGAAAAGCCATTTCGCCAGTTCCAGTCTAAAAAAGCCTATATTTCATGAATGCAACTACACTTTTCAACGCCAGAATATAAAAATTCTGATAAAATCCTCACACAAAAACGTTCATACATACCGAATTTCATGGATATATTAACCAAATTACCTGTAGTTTAAGTTGACGATTTACGAAGAGAGAAGTGGCACATTTCTAAAAATTATGTCGCATTTTATTACATAATTTTATTTGTTTTACTTACGAAATTAGTACAATAGCTTATCCTTTTCTTCCGAAAGGCACATTAGACATAAGAATGAAATCGAATGGAAAGGTACTTAGTAAAAATTGGCAGATTGTACGTAAGAAAATCTCCCTCCCGCTCTACGCAGTTGTGTGTGTGCTAATGTATTCTTTCTTTGCAACAGAATTTATTTACTGTAGCCCGTGTATTTTTTGTCTGTACTTTATGTATACATGCATTTTATATACATCCAAAAACACATACGCACTCAATCACACGTATTGGCACACACACATATGCACACTGACGCACACACTCACACACACATGTATATATTATATATATCAACATGTATACTTATACACACACACACACACACACACACACATATATATATATATATATATATATATCGACGGGTGAAGGGATTTGAACATGAGCGGATGCTTTTACGCTAATGCAAATACAAAAGAAGTATTTCTCTGCTAGAGATGAGGCCGAAAAATGGAGTACATTTTGAGAAAAACAAGCGTGTAAATGCATAAATCGTGTTATCAGCAACTTTAATGTGCATCCATCAGCAACACTAAATCTGTATGCATGTGATGCAACTGAATTTTCGAATTGAGGAAAAAAGTTATAGCATATTTACATAAAACCAAGTAAACTTGTGTGAGTTCTGCGTCTGTAAAATCACGCATATATGAAAGTACGTCTTTATTTAAGCGTGTAAAAAGCGTTAGGCATGAAAATGTGTACATTTGAATATAGTCGTGCGTTAAATGGATTGTACGTGTTTGCGTATACTTTTGTGTTTGTGTATGTATGAGTTTTAGTATGTTCTTAAGTGCTTTTGTGCTCCTTTACGGGCTGAACAGAAATGAAAAATAGAGAAAGACATACACAGTGCTATAAAAAAAATTTCATATGTTGTATCATTTCTTCTTTATAAAACGAAGTTATCGTTACTCCCGTGAAACTGACATGTGAGATATTCAACAAAGTTTTATATATATATATATATATATATATATATATATATATATATATATATATATATATATATATATATATATATATATATATGTAGGTATATACGGCATTGCAAAAAGACAGATATAACAACACTGGAAAATATGTTCTTTAACGTATTTCTTCTTATACACAATAACATATTAAAAAATGATTATTTACATTAATTACAAAAGAAAATGTAGCGGTAATTGAAAAATATTCAGATTCCTTAAACAAAAACTGATATATCACTCAGGTTGAGAAATACTCAGCATTAGTGCATTTGCCTCTGGTTGTCATGTTCTTTTGGAATCTATCACTAGAATAAGCAACATAAATCTTGCTATATGAAAAAAAAAACAGAAAATTCAGTTGAAGTAAACAATATTCAAAGATTTTCTTTGTACATTGTACATGTTCATGCCAAAGCCACTCGTCGTTGGAAAGTGAAGTTGCTTTGATTTAAGTCGATCGACTGATGTGACTTTTACGGCTTACCGACACTTTGTTGGTTTTAATAACCCACATAGGGTCGGTAAACCGTAACATATTTTTGTGGGTTGTAAGAATAATTCTTATTTTTTGAGTGAATATTGTATTATCAGTTTTTGTAAACAATGATTTTCCAGATACAACTACTAATATTTAACCCATAAATGGGGGAAGATATGGATTCATACCGTTCCAATTTCTCATTCCAAGCAACTATCAATTACATCACTCGCACATTGAACTCCAAGAGAAAGTTTGTTCGAAAAATTTGAATCGTAGAAATGAACATATTCTTTTTTGCCTAATCCAATTAGGATAGTTGACTTGAAGACATATGGAAGAAGATTCATGATAGCTAAACAAGTTCCATTTTACAACGTAGATCTAGATTTTTGAGAGACATTGTGTTTGTCTAAAGTTTCAGTTGAAATGTGTTATGGAGGAATGACAGGTATCACAAAAGAGATGGCGCACACAATTGTAATTTTAAATAATTTCGACGTCTGAGGAAATGTGATAACTGATGTATACAGCTGAAGCTCTCCAGAAATCTATTGGTCGCCAGATTTCAGTTTATTTCTTCCATAATTACTTGTAGAAATAATGACACGCTCAATGTTTTCTTTTTCTTCACTTTAGACTATTTTACATTCAGAAGAGCTGAGAAAATAAGTTTATCCTAAACAGAAAAAATAAATTCTAGCCACTTTAAGTTATTTTACCTCCAGTGAGCTGAAGAACTGTTCCACCAGTTCCAAGAACTGTTCTAGAATATTTTCTTTATACGATTTACCTGGAAGAAAGTAATCATTTACTGCAATAATGATAACAAATACTGCAAATTAATTCTCGTTCCAATGACCTCTTCTATTCACCCCAAAATTTTTGAGCTCTAAAAGCTTTTTGTAACAGACGCAGTATCTCCCTCCACTAGAAATCTTTTCATCCAATGAAAAATAGCATGACATGTTCTGTGATGACTATTGGTGATCACGAATGACATCTCTCGTCAATCTCACATAAAATAACTTTTATTATTAGCTTCTCTTGTTATCGATGCAAAAAATATAGGTCCATAGCAAATAAGAGAATTTAGTGGGGATTGTTTCTTGATCGTGGATAGAATTTTCTGATCACACACATATATATATATATATATATATATATATATATATATATATATATATATATATATATATATATATGTGTGTATTAAATAAAAACAGACCACTTTAAGCTTCCATGTAATAAATTATTTCGCCACAACCCTTTTAAAGGACTGCGGATCATCAGACTTTACTTCCAAACAAAAAATGAAAAGAAATTTTACACAGAAATAAGCTAGAATTCAAATTGATGTCAATAAATCTTGATCCAAATATAGAGGAATCAAATAATGTCATCATATCTTCATTAGCGCACGAAACCATTCACTCAGGGGACGACAATCCTTATTTTTAAAAAATTCATACAAGACAGAAACAAACAGCAGAGGAAAAATCGATGGAAAATACTAAGAAAATACCAAAGAAAATTAAAAGAAAATAGTTAACTCTTTGAGAAACAATATTTTCGGAAAATTTGAAAACCAAATTAATGAAGGCAAGCATCACAGATAATCAGTTAAAATTCGGAGAAAAGAGAAAAATCATAATAACTTAATATAAACACTTTGAATCATATTTCAACCTTGACTACACTAAAATAAACTCTCTTCAAAGAAACAATAATGAATCTATTGATGAGGAAATTAAGAAAGATATTAACTAAAGAATTAATAAATCACCACTTTTTATTGAAGATGAACTTTTTAAATAACAAGTTTCTCTATTTTATGAATGAAGTCTGGAATCAGAAATTCATCTACAAAAAGGGAGCTTTATCACACATTAATAGACTCTAGAAACAAAAGGGTAACTTTCAAGAACCTTACACATACAGGGATATCTAGAATTGGATCCATGATGGTGAAAGTATTAAGGAACATTTATGAACATTATATTAACTAGGCTCACATCGTTTTATGAAAGTCTACTCCTCGACCCAATTTGCTTTACGTTTTAATAAGGGATGTAATGGCGGCACATATATTTTCAGGAAACTGCATATCTCTCTAATAGGAAATTGTATACCTACTGTCGATTTTACAGAAGCATATGACCATATCAATAGAGACTACCGCTTCTTATCCATTAGAAACCGCATTTGAAGCTCCGAATCCACTTCCATACTTTTCCAAAATAGAAACAATGATCTAGGACTGAAACGAAAGCAGTGATGATATCTTCCCTTAATCCATCATAAAAAGCTGAAAGGATGTGGAATTAATAAATACTAAACACTTCAAATCCGTAGGTGTATGGATAAGTTATACCAAATTTACTATAGCAGATAAGGTAATTGAACATAGAATGCGTTAGAATTAGTTTCGTCCAACACCGCAAATTTCTACAAAACCAAAATATCAACCTAAAATCTTCTTAAATAGCTTCGTCATTTCGAGACTTTTACATTACTGTTATGCATGGCACCAAAGCCGTTCAAAAATATCTAAAGTAAGCTTCATACAAACGTTTTCTAAGATCAATGATTAAAATGACTTTGAGAGAATGAAGCGTGTAGGTATTCGCATACTATGGACAATGAATTAAACCCAGTTTTCATTGATAAAGAAATCCACTTCATCTAACGACATTTCGTTTTCCCACAGTGCATCATGAGAGTAACAACATACGATGCTTTGCTGCCTGGATTTCTCGTGCATAAGGAGGGGGTTATTCAAGAGAAAGCCAGACTCGTCAGACAATGTGTCCATCTTCCATTGATGCAAAATCCAATCCAAAACCCATTGAAAGAACTTAAATATTAGCAAGGGAAATCTGACTTGAGTCTATGCAGCTCCATATGCAACACAATCGATTTATTGTATATTGTGAAGTATACCGACCTTCACTTTGATTAAATATATATGCAATTTGTACAACAGTAACAACTGCATTTACTTTTATAAATCTTAACCGTAAAATAACTTTTAGGTGGTTGGCGAACCTGATTATCCCATAACCACTACTGCTAAACCTGATTATCCCATAACCACTACTGCTAAACCTGATTATCCCATAACCATACTGCTAAACCTGATTATCCCATAAAATAAACCTGATTATTAACCACTACTGCTAAACCTGATTATCCCATAACCTACTGCTAAACCTGATTATCCCATAACCAACTGCTGATTATTAACCACTACTGCTAAACCTGATTATCCCATAAACTACTGCTAAACCTGATTTCCCATAAAATAAACCTGATTATCCCATAACCACTACTGCTAAACCTGATTATCCCATAACCACTACTGCTAAACCTGATTATCCCATAACCACTACTGCTAAACCTGATTATCCCATAACCACTACTGCTAAACCTGATTATCCCATAACCAATGGTGTTATTTCGGAAAAGCTCCTTGGTCTAGTACTCTGACCATAAAAATATGGTTTTTCAAAACGTTATTCAATCTTTCTTCTTGGTTATATTTGCGACATTGAAGATATCAAAATGAAGCAAGTGGGTAGTGTATATGCTTATCATCTTCTTCCTCTGACATGCACAGTTGTTACAAGAGAGTAGTTGTCATTGACATATTGTAGTCAAAATAGTTTGACTTAACAATATATATATATATATATATATATATATATATATATATATATATATATATATATATATTCAGTTGTACTGAAAACTTAGCAAAAATTATTAAGAAACATAATGCTAATATCTTGAATAAACACTTAGTCCAAGAACAAAGAAATTTATACAGTATAATAATAAAAAGAGATGAAGATAAACAAAAAATATGTAACTGCAGAAATCCTCATAAATGTCCTCTTAATAATAAATGTCGCACTGAATCATTAGTATACCAATGCAATATCTCATCTATTGAGACAACGTAAAGGTTTACATTCGATGCTCAAGACATCAGTTCACAAAATGGTTTAACCAGCATCAAAGTTCTTTTAGAATAAATAAATAACGAAATCAGACGCCCCTATCGATATATTTCTGGCATTTAAAAGAAACGAATAAAACACCTACTGTGAAATCGAATTTAAACAAAAAAAAGCTAGAATATGTAGGCCATTAAATGACTTATGTCCTTTGTGCATACATGAGAAACTATATATTACTAAATTTATAAAAAACAAAATTTCAAAGAAATGAAATAGCTATCCTTTGCCGACATTGGTCAAAAATTTTCCTTAATTAATGTTTAAAAAGAAATGGTAAATGAAATATACATATTTATATTTGATATTTAAATAATAATTTTTAAATAATTTAAGTAATTCTATTACATTTATTTGTTTTAAAAGGTGTATAGTCTATTAGTAATTAAAATTAAGAATAATATTTTAAAATTATAGTTCAGTACGACATATTCATATTTTTTAGAAAAAAATCTTTATGTATACAAGTACAAATTTAACGGCGAAACAAAAGTGCCAAAAAAAGTTTGTCGTTGAAAAGGACCAGACGACAGGCGTTGAACAGATGTCATCATTCGTTTGAAAAAGCACCCCTACACTAATCTTTTCGAAAGCAACTCATATTTTGAAACAATTAGTTGTCAGTGAAAATGAATACCCTACTGCCCCTTGTTAAAATGATTGGATTTTCCCATATCCATAGAAACTAATGAATGTATGTGCTTATAAAACTCAGTAAATGTCAAAATAAGTGATTCCAAAGATTTTCGCTTTGTCAGACGAGTTTTTGACCGGAAGTGACCTATTTTTTGGAATCTATCGTGTTTTTCCTTTTGGATTGACGAACTTTCTTCGGCCCACAAAGTTTTTCGTCAAGTTAAGTTATTCGTTAAGATTTATTTGTCTTTCTTTCATTTCTTTTGTTGAAATTATTGTTTCTTGGCTTTGGCCAAAATTTTTATTTTTAGTCCGGTTTGACAAAGTCTTACCGGACTACCGTCTTTTTGTTTTCTTTCTGTTTATTTTTTCCAGTTATCGAATTGAAAAAAATAAGTTCATTTTAAGAAAAGAGAAAAAGAAAGAAAGATTTTTAATTTTTCCCTCCTTTTTAGTTTATAACCTCCCCAGTTTTTAATTTCGAATTAATTCTACTTGATTTATTTTTTTCTTTCTTTAGCGACTCCGGCCGCAAACCTTTATTTTTTTAGTTTGGTTTGACCAGACTTTTGTATTTCTTTTCCATTTAATTAATTTATTTTTCTTTCTTTAGCGACTTCGGCCTTTATTTTATTTTGGTTTGACTAGTTTCAAACCAGACTTTTTTATTTTTTATTTTTCTTCTGCATTTTACAGTTAATTGTAGACGTGTAAAAAAAAGGAGTTCTTTTATTGTATTTTGAAATTTTAAACTTTCTTGTATAACTTATTTTGTTTTGTTTTTTATTCTTTTTCTCGGCAGCTTTTGGGCGCCATTTTGATTTTTTAATTTTTTAAATCTTACCAGACTATTTTATATTCTTTCTTTCTTTCTTTACTTACTTGAGCTAGTTTGTTTTAATTTAAATACTCTATCAGTTTTATCTATTTTTAATTTGGGTTAACTTTTAGTTTTCCCAGTTTTTTATTGACCAGCCATTATTTTAAAATTTATTGCTTTTTGTTTTTGGTATAATTTCTATTTATAAATAGTTTATTCATTATTTATTGGTGTATCCAGGCTTTCTGTTTTTCTTTTTTAATTGTTTTAACTTCTTCTATTTTTCGAAGAATCTAAATTTTGTGCTTTTGCTTTTTTTCTATTATTTTCTTTTTTTCTCTCTATCCCAACTCCTTTCCCTTATGAACAAAATCACATTGGACCCACTGGAGGAAGTTTTTAATTTTTAAAAATGGCTGACAAGGTGAGTCGGTCTGTAGTAAAAAAAAGGACCGTTTTGGGGCTGCCGCTAAGGTACACCCCCCCCCCGGAGAAAATAAAATCCAAGAAAAGGCTACCCCTAAAAATCCTTTACAAAAGAAGAATGTGCCGGAGTCTGCTAGCTCTGGAAAAAAGAAGACTATGCCGGTCTCAAGCAAAAGTATTGACGACAAGGTGCCAAAGGAGATACAAGCTAAGGAGACAGCCGGGGAATTGCCCTGTTGCTGGAAGTCCCCGCCGAGTTGTATTGTGAATATCGCGGAAAAGGCTACGCTCATCTTGTTAAAGAAGATGGGCTCCTTGAGGACGTCCAAGAACTAAAGGTATTGGAAAAGAGAATGGTGTCGGTCTTCGTGGTGGACAAGCGTACGCGTAAATTTGTCGCTCCACGAAAGACACAGTGATCAAATCACTTTTGTCCCTGGGGATTAAACCCCAGAGTTATCAAGGGTTCCGGATTTTTCATGTGGGACGTACTACTACCCGAAGATTGTCTCGATATGGTAAAAAAAGAGTTAATAACAAATTACCTCATCTTAAGAACAGAATATGAGGGTCGGCGAAGGACCATCGTGGCCGTATTCGAGGTCCCTCCTTGGGTAACTGGAGAGCACCTGCCTGCATATTTTATGCAGCACGGCCAAATTTTAGGGGCTCTTTCCGACAACCTGAAAGGGAGATGGACTTTGATATAATGCTCGATCGTCCGGCCTTCGTCTCCATCCCCAACTATTTGGATTTTTTGTGGCCGGAAAATGCCGGTCATCGTGACCGATAGAAAACCTACTTGCTGGAGGTGTGGAGAGACCGGTCACCTCTCCTCCTCCTGCCCAGGGAAGAAATCCCGTGGAGTTTCGGCCGCTGGCGACAAAAATCCCCCTCTGGCCTAGAATGTTAAATCCGCGGCGCCTGCGACACGAACCGGCGGGGGAACCGACGCCATGCACAAGTATGAACAAAGAGAAGGAAGAGGGGGAATGGCGTGTTGTGGTTAGGGGCAAAGGGAAGAGCCGAACAGCGGACCTCTGTCCCAGCATGGCCCCAGGGATAAGAACACCTACAGCACCATTCCCTCTACCAGCTCAAAGGCCGGCACTACGGAGTCGTATGAAAACGCAGCATCTAACATCCAGTAATTAAATGAGCCAAGATGGGACAAAATTTTGGATTTGAAGAAACTGAAGGAAAAATTGGACGCTAAGCGGGCGAAAAACCAAAAGTCGCTGGGGACACTGCGCCCCTCATTCCGTCTTCCCCTTTTTCAAAATCATTTGCCTCCGCCCAAATCAATCTCACCTGCCAAACATAAATCTCAAACTGACACTTTTTCAAATGTACCTTCCCTTTTAAGAACACTTCCGGCACTTACTCCAAAAAACCCAAAAAACCCAACAAAAACACCTACTCAGACTCTTACTCAATTTCCTTAGAGGAGGAGGAAGCGGAGGTCTTATTGGTGAATAGGAAAATGAAAATCAAGTCGCCATATCTCCCAGGGTAAGACATCTGCCGCGTATCCCGGGAACAAGCATAAAGGGTTTTCAGGCAGACAAGGAACCCAAAACCACTGAAAGGAACATCCACTACATAAATTGAAGTGCCCGAAAACTTCCAAAATGCTAAGAGGGTGCTGACCGTCGTTCGAGCTGGCCCGGGTACGCGGGAGATTTGGGACATGATAGAGGAGGCAAAAGCATCTCTGAAATTGGTGCCCCCAGCGGCCTATTTACTTCACAAAGATGTGGACGAAACGAAAGAACATTGTAAAGAGAGGGTCACCCATCCCTGTATAGAGCCCTTAAGTTAACGGATCCTACGGACATCGGCGCGTGACATCATGATGATACCGTCGAAATTGAGATGGCTTCTGGTTCAATGGAACCGGCTATGTTCTATTCTGGTGGATAACCCTAATTGGTTTGATAATGTCTCTCTGGTTGGCAAGTGTGAATGCCCGAGGCCTGGGGTCGGATTCTCGAAGGGTGTGGCTCTCTCGCGACCTTCAGCACTTAGGGGTGAATATATGTTGTGTGCAAGAGACCCGTTTTTCTTCTCGCGATAACGAAGGCATTCTGTCTAAGAGGTTTTCTCTTTATTCAGCATGTTTTGATGGACGCTCGAGGGGTGTCTCTTGGCTGGTGAGCAAGTCTTTGAAGGCTGTGTGGGCTCTTGTCTTCGCAGATCCGTTGAGCAGACTTTGCGTGCTGGATGTTACCATAAAGGATAAGGCTCTATGTCTCATTGGGGTTTATGGGCCAAATATCCAGACTGAGCGGCCTGCTTTGTTTCGGCAGATCGGGCCGTTTATGATGACATCACGTCAGGGGATTGGAATGCCATCCTTGACCCCAACATAGATCGTATAGTGTCAAATTCTTATCATTCTGGGACGTGAAACATTTTCGCGATTTTGTCTAAGGGTTTGATCTGATCGACAAGTACCGGAATGAGCACCCTCAGGTGGTAGTTTGGACTTGGACAAATAGTGGTAGCTCGGCTGTAGGGGTGCGTGCTAGCTACCTCGGCCGAATAGGAGAGTCGATGTAGGGCTCTTAGGGTGTCCAATTTTCCATTATATAGTTTATTCGGATCATAGACTTGTCTGGGTCCGTGTAAGACTTATATAAGGTTATAAGGTTAAGATGGCTGGCTACTGGAAATTCAACTGCTCGTTATTTGGTGAGCAGGAATCCCTAGGCCAGCTGCTACTAATGTTACAAAGGGAACTGACGGGGGCTGTGGTGGCAAATGCCTGGTGGGACAAATGAAAATCTAAAATATGGTTCACGCTTTTTTTTCATTGCAGGGTGATAGCACCGTTGTGTAAGTTTGTTGAAGGTCTCATAGTTCGCATGCTGCAGGGAAAGTTCTTTGTTCTTGAGGCCTCTTCTGTTTGTAGCAATGTAGCGCCGCCATTAACGAGGGGTGAAATTTATGTGTTCCACTGCTTGCTAGGTATTATGAGAGTCGTGATTTAGTCAACACTTCAGAAGGGATTCTATGGAGGTGAGAATTTTACTTCTTCCCAACTCAGAATTCGGCAAAAGGTGGGTAAATCTTGTGCGACTGTGTAGAGTGAAAGAGGCTGACCTGGAGTGGCACTTTGATGCCGGTTACGTATAGGATTTTGTCCTTCATGGATTGAACAGAGGCAACCCGTCCCGATATTAGGCTTGTTTAGATTTAGTTTGAATCTTTAGTTTCTGTTTCCGGCTAACTTAGTTAGGGTATGTATACTCATTGGCCCCTTTTATTTCTGTCCCCATTTTTCTTTAGTTCAATTCCACATCCCCTCCCTCTTTTAGGTGATCAGTGATGTCAGTTATCTGGTAGTTGCGGGATGCCTTTCGTTTCGCGTGTGTTTTCGTAATTGTTGTGGTGATTGAATGGGTGCGTGTTTGTGTGAGTGTTTTTGGATGGATGATTGTTTTTTGTACTATTAAAATCCCTCAATTTTTTTCGTCCAGTTAACTGATGTTTCTGTCATATTTGGGTATTGTGGGCGGTTTTATTTCTAACCTTATTTTATGTAGTATTTATTATTAAATAATCATTGGGGCTTTTAAATTGTTGTTTTATTCCCCTAGACTTTGAAATGTATATTCTAGTTAAATTTTCATAGACATAATTATTGGTGTGATGATTGAATGCGTTTTTTGAGTGTTTTGGATGGATGATTGTTTTTGTACTATTAAAATCCCTCAATTTTTTTCGTCCAGTTAACTGATGTTTCTGTCATATTTGGGTATTGTGGGCGGTTTTATTTCTAACCTTATTTTGTTTTGTTTTCTTGTATGTAGTATTAATTCATATTGTAAATAATCATTGGGGCTTTTAAATTGTTGTTTTATTCCCCTCCCCCAACAGACTTTGAAATGTACATATGGTGACTAGTTAGGATTTCATAGAGACATTGAGGTATTATGGTGGTAGGGCTATTTTTGGTATGTTTTAAACATTTGACAGCTAAACAATTTAATTCCGACATCACTCTTTAAATAATTAATCTTTTTAATTTTCTGCAGCAATTATTTTCTGTTTGTATATATTTTTCAAAGCTTAGAATGTTTGGGTATTAGGTCAAGAAACATTTGTAATGCGTCCATAAGAGCAACCACACACACAAACACACACACACACACACAGAGAGAGAGAGAGAGAGAGGGGTAGATTTTAACTATATATGGCGTATAAATCATGATGTATTCGTTTGTGCAGTGACAAAATAATGTATGTAGTTGAACTAATGCGTAGTCGACATGTTTTGGATGAAATTCTATTTGAGATTCAGGAAATAGAAAGGCAGAAAGCGCAATAAATGAAACTATGCTGAATCTCTCTCACGTAGGTTTCCGTACGGACATGTTGCAATGCTTATTGGACAAGATTATTTAATTTATTTGAAGACAGCACCTATCACTAGAAAGCTTTCACTTTCAGCCAAATCGAAATGGCGTTTTTACAGATATTACTCTCGTGACCAATAATCAAGTCTGATTTTAAAAACAAACCCGATTTAAATAATTCCGTCTCGCCCAGTTCTTTGGGAACTGTGCATGATAGTTTAAGAGATTTGCGCAGGATTTAATATGTCCATCGCTATTATATTATAAAATTTCTAGTGAACAAAATCGTTAAAATAAATGGAAGTATCAGTTATAAATGATCAAGTAACATTTTATATCCTTTTCCTAGAATATAATCTATCTAGCTTAAAAGGCTGATATAATATTGTAGCTTAGAACGTTCCTTTTTTGTTGGTATATATTTTATAATATACCGTATCAGTAATATATATATATATATATATATATATATATATATAGTAAACAGAATTAAATGTTTACTTATCATTTTCCTTGACTTCTTGCCTTAACAAATTTCTTCTTAGCTTTTTATTTTGCTTTATTATATATATAATATATAATATATATATTAAAAAATATATATATATATATATATATATATATATATATATATATATATATATATATATATATATATAAATATATATATATATATATATGTGTGTGTGTGTGTGACGGGGTGTCATGGTAAGAAAATTTCTGTGATATAACCGGACCGGACTCACCGTATGGTCGGGCGCCTCAATTGCAATGAAAAAGTGCCTTCTCTTCAGTCGCAGTCAACATCACGGCTGAGAGCTCATGAAACCGGACCGGGGGTCGCCGTATGGCCGAGCGCCTCAATTGCAATGGAGAAGTGCCTTCTCTTCAGTCGCAGTAAACATCACGGCTGAGAGCTTATGAAAACCGACTGGGGTCGCCGTACTTGGCGTGTGTTTTTTAGGTTTTTTACACGACTACAAACAAAACAATAGAGCCGTATGGCTGACATGTTTCACCCATGGAAGCCGTAAAGTGTATATGGAAGCAGAAGCCTGAATTTCGTAGACGCACTCGACTTTTGTAACAATTAAACGAACTCCGAAGCTTCTCAAGTGTGAATGTGCTTGTATGCACTGGTACGAACTACAGGTGCTCCGATCAACTGTTAATGAAACCGGAACTTTAGTGGAGCAATCATGTCTAATGCAGGTGTTCATGTGTCTAGCAGCTTGTGTTGCAAATGAATACGGTGAAGTTATCATAGTGTACAAATAAACGCGATGATGGTGGGTGAAGGTATGAAAGTCAGAAGGCAACAAAAGAGCTGGATAACCTTTACAAAGATGTCTTAGTAATGGCAAGTGGAGACTACGATGACCTAACGTTAAAACCAATATGACAAACAAAAAAATTGCCATGCAATCGGACTGCATATGTGTGCATGGCGCTTAAACGCTACCGGGCGGGTTGTCTACAGGACTTCCGTGTAGATTATGTTTCTAGCACAGTTGTTGAGAGAGTAAATAAAAACCCTGTCCTTAGACCGAACTCGTGAGCACCCAACGTAAAGTTGGTCGTGAGAGAAGCACTGCTCATGTAAATGCAGACCTGCGATGCTAAGCGTCTGTCCTTGTGATTTGTTAATCGACATAGCAAAGCAAAGCTTCACGGAAAATTGTGAGCGACGAAAGTTGATTGGTATGCTTGCGTCTTACGGCAGAAGATGCATCCTGGGAATCAGAACGACTTCCTCCTTGCCGCAGTTGCAATGGTCGCCTCAATCAGGTTTGGAGAAAGGGATTTAATAATGAGGCGAGCCCTGTTGCACTGTTTAGGTGGGAGCAAATTCCTGATTAGCATAATCGGAGCACCAACTTTGAGCCGAAGAATATGAGGTGGGAGTCCGGACGGCTGAAGGGAGTTCAAAACTTCTATGAGATACTCAGCTAATTCAGATGGATCGGAAGTTCTGTCGATGGACTTATAAACATGACATTGCCCGGGAATCCAATCCAACAGTTTAAGGTTGATGGAATCAAGTGTACAGTTCTTCGGTGCCAATATGGCCATCCCAGCAAGCCAATCGGCATCGGCATCTGCAAAATTAGTGGATAGGTTGTAGAAGACAGCATTCATCAATTCATCCGGTGATTCAACAGTGGTGGCAAGCTGATCCATCTGCACAAAACTCTGTGTGTCAGATGGCATTTTCCCCTCCGCAAGAGCAAGAAGTTCCAGTGAGAAGTCAGTTGATCTGGAGTCCCCATTCAAGTAGACACGCATGTTCGTGCTCAGTTTGAGTCTCCACGTGGCGCCAAAGGGCAGACGACTTCAGGCAGGCAGGGACAGCGTCAGTGCGTGTACCTTTAAGAATAACAGGTAGAGTCTGCCTAAAGTCGCCTCACCGGAGAAGGGTTACTCCACCCATATGGGGTCGGAGGAGTCGCTATAAGTTTGCATCTTCGCAGAACTTCAGCCTGTGGCGAATTCATTGTTATGTTGCATAGAGGAGTTTGGGACCGGCATAGAACAAGCGGCAACCTAAAAGCCGAATAAGCGGTTCTACTTCCCGGTAGCAACGTTGCAGAAATCCCGGAAGATGCGACCGCAATAGCGATCTCCCCACGACGCCGTAACTCTGCCAGGACTAATTTAGTAACAAAAGTTTTGCCAGTTCCTCCCGGCACAACTAAAAAGTATATACCTCCACTGGAGCCGTTTGTCCTGTCTGTTATGGTAGTGAAAGCAACCCTCTGATCAGGTAGAAGTTTGGGCTCGTTTTCGGTAATGTATGCGTTCAGCCCCTCGATGTAGTAGGATGTTTCCCGCAATAACTCAAAACCGTCCCTGAGCGGTGGTGGTAAACCGTAAGTTGGTAAAGTGGCAACTCCCAGTTCGAAAACAACATCTTCTAGGGCCACCAGCGCTCTGTTGAATATGAAGTCAGTGAAACTGCATTCAACTCCTGGGCTGTTACGCTGAACGGAGAACAGAACATCCTCTGACATGGATTCTCTGTACTTTAGCTAGAGCAACAGAGGATCGCTTAATTCGCATCGTAAAAGCAAAATGGCGAACAGCGTTCGAAGCCGTGATAGCGTTCTGAAAAGTTCACCCTCCACCATTGGCAATGACTGGCACTCTATGCCGTTGACAGTGCGAATATCTGTGAAACTCGTTGGCCCAGCAATTTCATGAAGTAGAAGGTGGAGGTAAAAGCACTCCTGCTGGCTGCGGGGTGGGGCACAGTATAAACGCGTCCAAGGCAAGAGTTAGACCTTGCATCGGGATAACCCTCGACAGGGTCGCCGGCCTTTCGCCGAACCCACTGGTTGTTTGACCACATTTAGTGGGCGTTTTGTTCGGTGAAGTACATCTGTCATTTTACTAAGTGAACAACAAGCTGCACAATGGCTGGAGCCCTTTGGTGTATGGGGAATTCGAAAATTCGCCAAAAGGCATCGCTACTACTGAGGTAGCGTCCAGCCACGTTATCGGCCACCTTCGTCAACGCAATTGTCGCGCGAGATAACGAAAACGGCAGCATCGCTGCCTTCATTAACGTACTTGCAGATGTACTCTATTGACTTAACCGAGTGGCAGTATTCCATGTTTATATGGGCTCCAAAAGTCTTGGACAGCAGCGGGCAATAAGGCACCACCCAACGATTGTCCAGAGTGTGTCCCTTAACTATCACAGTTCTGCCGCCCTCAGCGGGGCTTGTACGTCTCTACAGTGGGTAACCATCCGTCGCAGTCTGCGTTCCTGAGATAAACCTACGGCGGTAACCCTTTGCGCATGTGGGGCTACTCGACCAACATGACCTTTTTTCGTAATTCGCGCCACAGGGGCCGTGTATCATATTTTTTTTAAAGATTTCGTGGAGAAAAGGATCCAGCGCTAGATCCGGAATTTCAGCAGAAATAAAATCGTCTATTTTGTTTGCGTTAACCTTATCGTTGAGCGACAGCAGGATGTGAGCATGAGGCAAACCGCGTTTCTGCCATTCCACTGTATACATATGACACTTAACGCGTCCGAAGACTTGCCCTTTAAGGATTAAATCCATAAGCTTACGCAGCTGTAACCGGAAAACGCGGTCAATTAGGTCTGGGCGGTGTGAGTACTGCTGACCTGAAAAAAGTTCGCGTGTGATTTCAACCCATTTTGGATTGCACGTGAACGTGACAAACAAATCAGGCCTCCTGTAATGACGGACATAGGTCATTGCGTCTTGTGTCCTTTCATGCATGTATCGAGGGCCACCAGTATAAGAGGAAGGCAAAATGCACGCTTTGCCGAGATTGCGTGGGTCACCATCAGAACGCAGACCATCACGAAGGTGAATGTACGAGTCGGTTCTAAATTTGGATTGGTTTAACTTGATGAATCCTAACCTCTCCGACTCCATTTTTGCAGCCATGTCAACAGCGAATTGAAGAAGTGGTTAAATCCACCCTCCCTCACCATAAACATGTAGGCGTAGTAAGCCCTACAGGAGATCGTCTTTGAGGTCGACATGGAATGGCTGCTTGCCTCGTATATTGGGATTTTGAAGTGGTACCCATCGCTTCCGTATGGAAAAAGAAGGGGGTACTGGAGACAGTCGTATGAGCGGTGGGTTTCACTGATCAGGCGCAGACCACCGCCGCGGTACCTTATGACAATGTCACGGCTGTTATGCTCCTCACCGTGGATGACTGCAGAGACTTCATTACATGCAGGAGCATTGAAGCGACGCTCATGCTCACCGTGAGGCCGTCTGTCTGCATCGATGACAACGCTGAAAGAGCGAAGAGTTGTTTTGCAACGCAAAATTTAAGCTTCGGATGTAACTGTTAGTTTCGTGAAGCATGTCTTGTAGACGGAACAGAATGTCTCTACGGTGACCGACGGAAATATCGCTAGGTAGAATGCCGAGACGCGCATCAACTTGCTCGTTGTAGTCAGCGAGAAAGTAAATTTGTAGGAACTGAGGTGGCTCTCCCTAATCAGCCAAAAGTGATCCCATTAAGTGGAAAACCTGGACTTGCACTTTGAAAGTAGGCATCCATCCCCCTTCGCACCAAAAGATGTCATCTGGAAGCAACAGTTGTACTTCCGTATTGCTTCAAGAAAATACGTTGACTCCGAATCTGTACCCAGAAGGAGATCCCTAAGCGGCTGGGGAGGTTCGTCTAAAGAAGGGAGTTTGATTTTGCATCCAGAGCAACAAAGCCCAGGTTGCTCACTGCCCCACTTTTGTGCGTTGCAAAAAGTGCAAACTTTATCCATGGCCCCTATTTGTATGTCTCTCCTAGTGGAATAGTTAACATTGCAGTCATAATTGTATGCGGCATTTGACCAAAATGACGCAGACGGCGAAGTCACACCATTCAAAGAAGCTCAAAGTTGCTAATGTTTTCGAGCCGTTGACGGCGTACTTCAGAGTTTTCTGCAGCCCTGGAAGACGCAGTAGAGCGGGCATTTCTAACGCGACGAACAGTGGTCTGTGCAGGGCTTTCTAGGGCTCTAGCAGATGCAGTGGAGCGGGCATTTCTAACGCGACGAACAGTGGTCTGTGCGGGGCTTTCTAGGGCTCTAGCAGATGCAGTGGAGCGGGCATTTCTAACGCGACGAACAGTGGTCTGTGCAGGGCTTTCTAGGGCTCTAGCAGATGCAGTGGAGCAGGCATTTCTAACGCGACGAATAGTGGTCTGTGTGGGGCTTTCTAGGGCTCTAGCAGATGCAGTGGAGCGGGCATTTATAACGCGACGAACAGTGGTATGTGCAGGGCTTTCTAAGGCTATGGCAGACGCGGTGGATAGGGCATTTCTAAAGCGACGACGAGCGGTTTCTTGGGGTTGTTTCGAAGCTCTAGAGGCGGCTGTAGCCTTAGTATTCATAAGACGACGTGAAGTTGTTTGTTCGGGGCTTTCTAAACCCCTGGAGCAAGCTTTGGCGGTGGAATCCCGCAAACGACGAAGGGTTTTTTGTGCTGGGGACTGTGAAGCCCTCAACCTAGCCACGCAGACTGTGTCCTGTGAATTCTGAAGTGAACGTTCTTCAACTGAAAGCCTGGCGCGGCGTGCGGACATGGTTGAAGCCGTTGAAGCCAGCCTTTCAGTCCGCGCAGCGGCGCTTTCCGTAGATAAGCGAGCAGCTGATCTCGAGGCCATCGGTGAAAGACGCAAAGAAGTCTGTTCAGGGGTTTCACTCCCCCTCGCTGCTCTAGCATCGGAGACAGCTGCCGTTCGCCGTTCCAAAAGTTTTAGGTGGCATCCAAACAGTAAAAACGTCAAAGAGGGTAAAGCTTAAAAAGAGATTTCGACAAATCCAAAAATCGTGCACTGCTAACGTAGACACAAAAAGGGGAACACCCAGTAAAATGAGTTCAGATGTTACTAAAGGGGAACTCGAAACTAAAAAAGTGGAAATTTAAAAAGGTATACCAAGGGTAAATCCAAAAGGAAATGGATTTTTAGTACAATTGGCTAACGTGTGTAGGGTTGGGTTGTAACTATAAAACAAAAAAGCAGCTAGAACACGTAATAACAAATTGCGGTATCCGAAGTTGGCGAATAAAGTAGGCCAAGTACGTGCACGTGGGCAACAATAAACGCAAAAGTGTGAAAGCACGCCCGAGTCACGCAGTAGAGATGGTTGACCTTGAGTGACGTTCCACTCTCTATTAAAAAATCGGCCAGCGAAAGAGGAAATCACGGTAGATATCGCTGTCATTAATGTAGGGAAAGGTCGGTAATAGTGACCGTCCCCTCTCAACACAAACCTTAGGTGAAAGAAGAATATGAGAATACCCCCTCTCTCTTAGCGAATATTGCGTATCCTGTTGCGTTAGTGCGTGTATGGAAGCCGTCCGTAAGAGGAGGAGGGGGATGACCTTAACGCCTGAAAAGCACCAACGTGTGGACAATTATTGAAGTTTAAAATGTCAATTATGAGTCCAAGTTCGCTGATGAAACGACGAAAATTCTCGTAAACCCTTAAGCAAGACATACAGAAGCCCCTCGTAAAAAGACTTACCTGCAGGAAAAAAAAAAAAAAAGAAGGAATTTAGCAGAAAAGTCGGGTACAAGTTAAGTACTGTGTTCTTTCCTTAATAATTTTCATCTTCGAAATATTTTTGTCTATCAGATTTCTTACGTCGGCATTTTTAAATTATTTTTTTTCTTTTAAATATTGAATTAATTTTGAACCAAATTTTGCAAAGGGAATTATAAAACGGCCCTAAAGAACCATTCGTACAAGGTAGATCGTTTTATTGTTTAGGTTGATCCATGTAAATTTTTTTTTTTTTTTTTTTTTTTTACGAATTGGTCAAACCCAAACTCAAACAAAAACAAATCGTTATGGATCTACCAATTGATTAGAATTTTATTATAAAAATGTAAATGGAATTTTTAAAATTAAAAATAAAGAAAAAAATCCAAGAAATTAAGAAAACTATGCCAAAAAAAAAAAACGTTAGGAAACTGATCCCATATATAAATGAACACACACACACACACACACACACACACACACACACACACACACACACACACACACACACACACACACACACACACACAACAAACAAACTGGGTTTTAATCTGAGTTGTTTATTAATAATCGTATAAGATGCAAAAAAAATTGAGTTTTGTAATTGAACCATCAAGGTAATTTTACATATCCCAGGAAGTTTTCTTCGGTTGAAAAATAGGAAAATAAATAAACACACACACACACACACACACACACACACACACACACACAATCTGCGTTTTATAATAAGTATAAGATGAAATAGGATTGAATCTCATTTTACATATCCTCTTCAATAAATAAATAACTAATCAATGTACAAACGCGCACACTTTATATGTGCATTCGTGCACATATGTATATAAAGTGAAATGAAAAGAGATAACTTAAACAGAATGCGAAATATATGGTAACTGAAAAATAAAATGATTTCGACTTTTTAATAAAAGTGCTATTAACTAATAATTTAGGGAACTTTAAATACACAACACCCTCATTAACCATACGGATAGATAGCTGTCGTTTTTAGAAACCCATTTATGTAGTAAGATTAGTCTTTTATATTACTCGATTGAGAACGGATAGGATATATTAAAATATATTACTTTATGTATTGTGTCTTTTCAGGACATGGGCGATCATTAATCTCCAATATTTCGTATCCTTTATAGTACGAAGCAATATTTGTCCCATTACTATTTTCCCTGTCCATAATCTTCCATCTATTTATGCAAGTCAGTTATGTTACTCTTTCTTTCCTTCGGTCTCTCTTACCTTCAATGTCCCGTGAGTGTCAAATTCTATAAACCCTCTTTAATCGTGTCCCAGATATTTCAACTATCTCTTTCTGAAACAAAGTATAAGCGTCCTTTTTATTTTCATTTTCCTTAAAACTTCCTCCTTGCTCACATGCTCCGTCCCTGGTATGTCCAGCATCCTTCTGTTTCCATTTTTCCTCATTATGTGTCACAGAAATTTCAACTCTTTCTGATCCTTAGCAAAAGTGTCCTTTTCGTTCTCATTTTTATTAAAACATCCTAATATTCTAACAATACAGTGATACAAAATATTCTAAGAAGAGGTAATGAAATAATGATTACGGTTAAAATTTATTTTCGCCTGCAGTATAAACATAGGTTTCAGCTTTTCGTATCGTTGACCAGTAACTTTACCGTATATTTTGCAATTTTTTTTATATAAAATCTGTTCAGCAAGTATTCAAAGTGTATACTGTATACATGAAATCATAAAAAAATAACTGAATATCATTGATAAGGAGTTAATGCCAGAACAAAGCTATTATAAATTTAAAAGTATCTCCTATTATCTAATGTACTGCAAATTAGAAAAATGGCATTTTGGAGTAGAATATTTGAGGACGCGGAAAGCAAAATCAACCAGCCGAGTTCAAACTCCAGCCGATGTTTTTGCATTGACTTTCATACTAATTCTCTTGGTAAAAGACATTAATATATCTCTCGTTGTGGGTTAAATACTAGACTCTCTAATTTTGGGTTCGGCCAGGGTAAGAGGTGGAAAATTCAGAATGCATTGTAACTCACAGGTAATAAGAAGAGGAATCTATAATGATTCATAATCGTCTACATGCAGAAGGATCATGGCATTTAATAAAATACTGATTTTGCTTATATATATATATATATATATATACATGCATATATATATATATATATGTGTGTGTAATATGTAAACTTTCCTATCGCATATTCAACGTATAACGAGGAGGAAACTCATATTCAATACTAAAACTTTCAGAAGATAAGCTTGTGTGTCTTTGTATTTGAAATGGAAATATTGCCAAATATATCAAAATGGCCATGGTACCAAACAACAAGTTGGTGCCATGATGTGAGCTGTAGCTAACACCCTCACTTTAACACAGAGGAAGTCTGTCCATGAAGAACTCGAAATGGAAGTTAAAATCATAAGCATAGTTTATACATCTTAATACAATAAAAACACAGATTGATAATGACACCAAAATACCGAAAGAAAGAATAAGAAAATTAATGGAACATTTTTCGAATCAAATTCGTTCTGCAATGAATATCTGCTCCTTTATGTTAATCTCTATTGGATTTGTGTTTGTATGTGAGTGTTCTACAGTAACGTAGAAAAATAGCATTTTTAACTCAAAATCGTTTAAATACTCTAATATAATATACTTATATTATTAAGATTGCAATCCAATTTATTTTAATAATAATCATGTAAGATCATAATTCGCGTTTTAATAATAATCGAAGTTGTGCATGTTTGTGTTTATTACTAAAAGCTGAAACGATGAACATATGAACATTGAAAAAGAAAATAAATGGAAAGTAAACTAATTGCTGAAGAAAATATTGATGACTTTATTTTTTTTAGTTGTGCTTATGTGTAAAAAAAATTATCTCAGATAGTGAAGAGTTTCTGAGATATTTATTATTATTATTATTATTATTATTATTATTATTTCTGTTGTTATTATTATTATTCATTCGTTCATTCATTCAGTCAGTCAATCCGCCAATCAGTCTCTTAATCTCACGAAATGTTTGGTGGTCATCTCTAAATATTGTCTGACAGCACGTCTCCAAATCTTCCAGCACGCTTTTCGTTATCCTAGCAGGCACCAACAAACTTTTCATTACATTATCAACCTTTCCTCGGATTTGCAACATATCCAATCTCAATTTCCGTATTTTTGATACAGTTGCAAGTGTGTTTATGGTTCTAAACTTCATATTTTATTTAATTTCTCAGTTTCCAACCAAAGTCCTGTTAGTTTTCCAATGTCTTACATTCCTACATATAAATTCTGTGGTCTACAGTCATAATCAAAGTCTTGATCTGTCTGATTCGTTTCGTTTTATTTATAATTATCAAATTCAATATTCTTGTTTAGTGTCCTCGATTTCGGGGTTGAAATCCCGAAGTATTTTCTGATATTGTTTTCTAGTACAGTCTCTTTTATGTTGACACTATTTTTTACAATGTCAAAATCAATTCGTTTACATTGTGGGATAGTTTATTATAATCACTAATTATGTAATTTACTGTTTCCGCTCTTTCTATGAAGCGATGGCATCTTCTACTTTTTTATCGAGAGAGTTGTCAATCTTTACTTAGATGTAATTTTCAAAACGCATTTCTCTTCAATTTTCCCCTTACTATTTTTATGTCTCTTAAATTCTTGGTACTGAGTTTTCTTTTACCGTATTGCTTTCAATGTTGCCTTTTATCCCTCTTCGATTATCTTTTTTTTTTACATTTCTTGAACTGATTTTTATGTTTTTGTTTCTTTGTTGTATACATTTATCCAATTTAATTGTCACTTTAGACACGGTCTTCAATACAGAACAATCAGCTGTCTTTATGTTTGACGATATGTGTTGCTTTTCAAAATGTTCATCAATACTTTCATAGTATATCCACCCATTGGTTTTTAGTTGTTCATTAATCTATCTCACATTTAATCCTCTTAATTCTTTTATCAGGTTTCTGCTATTTAATCTCGAGTACTTTCTAATCCACCTTAGATATACCTTTTTGGGGGACTCCTTTTTTTTAATTACTTCCTACTTTACAGAGACACATTCGAATCCTCTGTAGTATTTATAACGATACTGTTAGGTTAATGCCTTGATTGCCTCGTCATCCAATATGGCAGTTCCTCTTTTCAAAGTTCTTCCCCTGTGCATTACTAATGTTTGAGCAATGCTCTATCTGAAATTCCATTCTGATGTCGTTGTATTTCTTAATTTGTTGGCAAACACTTCGAACTTCGTTTTCTTTGCAAGTAACTGATATACTTTGCAATTTCTTAAAATGCGATTTAGTCGTATTATATCTATAAAGTACAGTGGTAGAGATAGATAATATCGTTGAAAAATACATTTTTGATATTTACTTGTATTAGGAGTTCTCCACTTTTGTGGATTCACTTTCCGACTTTTCATGGAGCTAGCTCTAATTTTTAATATTCTGAGATACTGGAATATATCCACTTAGAAGGAAACATCATGACGCATAAGTTTTGTGTAGTCAATCCATTCATTTGCAAATTTCATTTTCATTTTACTCCCTTCAAGATCATCTGATACCTGTAAAGTAGGTACTTCCACTTGCTCGCTGAAAAAAACAGCAGAGCGTGATGAAAAAAGGCCCCGGACTTAATAAAAACAAAGTTTTATCGTCAAAATGTTTATCATTAAAGGAAAGACCGAAGTAATTTTTATTATTTTATTAATGTTTTATTCCTTTCTAGCACGTACAAAATTTTACTTTTTTTTTTTTTTTTTTTTTTGGACTTCAGCGGTCGATTTAATATTTACGATAAGTGTTTTAGCGTCTTTTTTCAGGTGAAAATCACATTGATTTGGAAATTCTTGCAAAATCAAATAATTGTCGGATTTTAATGAAAAATAATTTAATTAATTTGTGAATAAGTCATTGACAAATTAATTAAATTATTTTTTTTTAGATCTTAAACATTTTTTTTACATATGTTATCCCTCAACTTAATTACTTTCATGAAATTTCTTGAAAATACATTTCAATCACAAAATATGTTTTATTAGTTAAAAGCAGGACTCCTTGGAGAATTTCAATCATCAATTTGTTTTTTGTTTTGTTTTTGCTTATTTTGGTATTTTTTTTTGGAGGGGGGTTGTAAACCAGCACCCCCAGTTGCTGAAAATTTTCTGTGTATCGTAAAATGAAAAATGCAATAAAACTATGGCATTATTTAATTAGAATGTTTTTTAATTGCTTTTATAAATAAGATTTATTGTCTTAACAAAAAAAATTCGATGAATAATATTTACAAGAATTATTTTCATTTTTTATTTTAATTATAATAATTTATATTATAAATCTTTTAAAATTCTGCTTTACTTCAATCCCCTCCCCAAACTGGAAAAGCGATGCAAATGTGTCAGCTGGAATACGAAGACGTTTATGAGATTGAATACGATACTTCACACGATGTCGGTAAAATGTGTGAAAAAGAAAGTGAAAGAGTCAGCAATGAAAATTATATTATCAAGAAATAAGGAAAATATAAATCAAAGTCATAAAAATAATTCCACCTCCCGAGCTTGAAACTAACTGAGCAGATAAATGAATAAATGAGAGGGAAACATCCAAATGATGCACCAAAAATTAAAACAAAAGTCACTATATGGCAATTTTAAAAATTTAATTAAATGGCAAAAGAATATGTTTGTAATGAGTATATCTGAAAAGGTGAACTGAATCATTATTAATAAGTACCCCGAACAAAAACAATATTCCGTAATTTACAATCCAAGACTTACAAATCATAGGAAAATAGCAACCATAGTCTGTGTAAAGGCAGAGATGAGCCAATCAATCACTTAATAAGTGAAAGGAGCAATTAATCATGAAAAAATGCAAAACAGGGTATGAGAAGGATCTATGGTGAATTATGCAAATGACTGAAAGTTGACCATTCAAACGAAAGATATATATACAAATGAGAATCTGCTATAAAGAATACAAATGTTAAAACTCTTTGGGATCATCTAATCCAGATCGAAAAGCAGATCTAGTTGTGGTAAACAACAAGAATAAAACGTCAGACAGTTAATTTCATTGTTCCAGCAGACGACAAAGTAAAATCAAAATAGAAAATTTGAAGAAACATCTAAGAGAAGTTAAGATAAAAAAAATGAAATAGGAAGTTGATGACCGTACACATTGATACTTGAACAGTATCAAAAGACTAATAAAAAAAAAAGGAAGAGCAGAAAATTCGAGGAACATTAATAATGTTCAATTAACAACATTGATGGTCTTTTTTATTTTAGTACTGAGGAGATTTACTGTCACTCGATTTCTAGTAACACTTCACACGACCAGTGTGAATCATTGTATTATTAATAAATGGGGCAAACTACTTCGGCCTAAATAATATGAAACAACAGTTCAATGGCGTGATTCATTAAGTATCATGAAAATGCCATGGATTTGATTAAACAATAAATTTGACATTAAGAACGAAATACATTTTAAGATTTTATAATTAAGATAAACCTTCCAAAATCCGAGATAAGAATCCTGTTGTGGTTAAATAAAAGGTGAAACGTAAACAGAAAGGAGCAGACATTCTGTCATATGAAAGTGACCTTCCTGTTCATTTCCAATTAAAATATAGTAAAGTTATGCAAAGTGTAAAGACTAAAAATAATGCGACTTTATCACCTGCAACGGTGTTCACCAGAAACATAATGGGTGAAGATGTAAATATCTGCTGTAGAAATGTAAAATTAAATCATAACAATCAGGAGAATATCAAGAAAATTAAAACTTTCAGCTGCTGCTACAAATTTCTTCTATTTATTTAGTAATTATATTTCAATGAATAAACTGACAACAACAACAATAATAATAATAATAATAATTGCAGTAATATTGGTAGAATTGTTATGAATAAAAGTAAAGCGAAAAAGCTGAAGACGATGTTGTCGATGATAATAAAAAAGTGCGACTATGATGACGTTAGCTGCAACAATTAACAATGTTGTAATGAAAATAGCCAATAAGTACTTAACGTTGGATGTCGAAGCCGGTGCCAGAAATCTGTTTCCAATCAAATATTCCCCTATATCATCGAAAGAAAATCACAACTGCTATTACATTCTGTATGCACAGTGGCCATGTTGAACAAACCAGGCGCAGCCATTATGTCGACATACGAAAAGGATCCAGTAAACGATGAGATTAATTGTACAAAGTAATTGATTACTGTTCACCTTCGGGGTGACAAGCTACTGTCTGGACAGAGAAAATTCCAAAGGGTGAAAACTGTAAACTGTATATAATCAGAAATATTATTCAGTGACTCAAAGTAACTAATAAACTTTGCGATTTATTCGCTTCTCGTTTCAGTTTCTTTAATAAAGAAGACAAATATCTTAAAACACAAATTAGGCGACTTGATTACAAACAGCTGCGCTGACAGTCCCCTTTATTCTGATGATAATGATAAACGAAATATAAATTGGCGCAAATTAATTATATACTCTTAGGTGCCTGATAGACAAAGGGGGAGTGGGTTTTCTTTGTCTTTTAAGGAATTTTTCCGACTACCACGAAATTATTCAGACTACTTTGTGTATCAATTTCGCCCTTTTTAGCTCTTTAAATAATTTTTCGGTTCACTTTTATTAAGGTTTATTTGCTTATTGCATACTAAAACAAATTCCGACGCTGCCGATTATCAAGACCATCCCCTGTATGACCCACAGAAGTGTAGCCCCCACTATGCATCACTATTGCCACTGTTGAAGCGTATTAATTACTGCCTAAAAGTACTCGCATCAAATGTTTGGTCCCTATAAACGTAGAGAAAGACTCAATGGATATCACATGCAATTGTACCAAACAATAGATGTAATAGTATATAGGTTATTGGTGAGAAGGTTCAACCTTTCTGCTAACATTAACCTCTTATGCCATGTTCGAACATAATAGAATAAGAGTCGTTGCTTCTAGAGGCTCATTCGTATTTAGACAATGAAACTCTCGGACAGTACATAATAATTATTTCCTTTGGAGTATATAATTATTTCCTTTGGAGTATATAATTATTTTAACGTATACATTGATAGAAAAAACGGGAACGAAGACACATCAGAGGCTACAAAAACGAAAACTTCATATTTTTGCTTTATGAATGAATAAATTTTCATATAGTTAAAAAGAAATGTAAGATTTGATGCTTATCATTAAATTCCATTATACATTGAGAAGTTAGCTATTGGGTGGTGATTAAATCAAAATGTAAGGAAATTGGTACAAATAATTCAATAAATTAAATCATAACTATGTAAAAGACAGACCACAAATATTTTTTGTAATTAAACAGGCCTTTCTTAAACATAAATATTACTGGACATTGCTTGTTTAAAAAGTAGATGTCCTCGACCAGCAAGCACGGAAACTTTAATACAAACAGTGACTCGTTTACATTTAGATCCTTTTTATTTTCGTATGCCTGATCGTCAAAATCATCATGAAAATGAAAAATAATGATATAGACAATATAACAAAGCCATCTCCTCTAAGAAAACTCGTTAAAGACTAAGTAGATATTACTAGAGATCAAAGATTTACAGAAACAGTAAACTTAATGTGGATTCTGAGTATATGTGTAGAAGTTTTTGATTCCATTTCCTTGTTTACAGGTCTCGCACAAGTGAGCAGTATATAGAGATAGGAGATAAGCGGACGCATGCATGATAATAACGATCGTCAGAAACTCATATTGTGGTTAACTATGTATGTTCCATTTTGTCAAGTTGGTCTCAGATCACTGAGCACAAGTCTTACATCAACAAAAAGTGATAATGTGAACTGTTACAATTCAAGACAAATTAGACAAATTGGGGAATCGATCCAACCAAACGTGAATGTTTTGAATTTTGGTGAAAATAAACAACACATTTACTATCTTCATAGATCCTGGGAAGGATATTAAAATTGATAAGTACATGATGACGGTTTCAGAAACGGGTTCATGTAAAAGGACCATAAATCTTTATTAATAAATATATTGACAGATCATTTTACTGTTATACAAGCGGACTTCAAATAAGGTTGATATTCACTTTCGGTCAGAGGATAAGTAAAATTAAATTAGTAGCAAATGATTAAAGTCAATCATCATTAAAATATTTTCTCGCAGTTCAAGCTTCAAGAGTTACGTTCATAGAAAGATAAAGATGAAATTTTCCAAATAAGCAGACTCCATTAAACAGGCCTTACATGTAAGTAAAAATTCGGCTGCTATTCAAAGTAAAATTACAAAATCTGAGCACAATATTTTTTTGTATCATTGTATGAAGGAAAAATATGAGTCATTAAAATATTTAATTACGTCAAGTACAATGATAACGCAGCAGAATGTGGAAAATTTAACATTTCTTCTGGAGGTAAGTCACTGCATTGGTCCTATTTGCTTCCGATGTATATCCCCATTTAGAATTTCCATATCATAACTTGTAGATGGACCTTCATGCTATGCGATTCTGCTACTCTGTGGTAGGTGTTATGGTTGCATTTTTCTCCCACATTAAACCTAACCTAAAGAAACAAATTTCAAATACAAATCAAAATGTCAATCGAACTTTAAGAAAAACTAAAATTATAATTTTAATACTTATTCTAAGAAATAGTAAAAAGGAAACGCTATCCGTAACAATAACTGTAAAAACAAAAATAAACATAAACCTAACTATTACTCTCTGACTAACTAAAACTATAAATCTTAGCCTATTCGTATCTGTATTATTAACCAATATTGTAAAGATTATGCTAAACCTGTCCCTAAACAAAACTTAAATGGTTAATATAAAATCTAACCCATATCAAAGAATTCAACCCTACATCTAACACCGAGACTATACAAAACTGAAAATCTACCTCTAACCCAAACTCTAAGACTAACCAAGTATTTAAACTAAGCCCTAAGTCTAAGACTAACTAAAACTGTAAGGGTAACACTAACACTAACCAAGCTTATGTAACTCTATCCTAATCATTAACTATAAGACTAACTAAACTGCCATCCTAACTGCAAGCGTAACAAAAAAACAAATATGTAAATCAAAACCTATATTTATAATAACACTATTAATGTAACCTTAACTCTAACACTAATGAAACTTTAAACAAAATCATATCCCTAAGCTTATTTCTAACTACAACTTTAGTAAAGGTGTAAAATTTACCATAACTGTAATATTTTCCCTAACCCTAAATCTTCACGCTAAACCTAACCCTAATTTTGGCCAAATCTCTAATTTGGCGTCTGGGAAGAAAGCTTAAGAGTTCTGAAATTCATACGAATGTTACTGAATGTGAAAGAAAGTGACGGTTGAGAACAAAATACACCTAAGCTGGAATATATGCTTCGGTTCATAATTTTCTGTAGATTACTAGATTCGTCAGCTGAAGGGTTGTGATAAAAAACAAAACGAAAATACAAAAGGAAATAATATATTTTATCTCATTTTGGTGACAAGAAAACAGTTTCTTTCTTTTCTCCACTTTTCTCATTTATGGAGTTCTTATCTCATTCTTCATAAGGTTTATCACTTACAAGGATTTGTAAAGAATGATAAATTAATCTTACTAAAAACAAATACAAAATATCTGTAGACAAAACGAAAAATCGTACCGCTTTTTAAACTTTATTTAGGTCTTCTAAACATTTTATTTGATTCAAAAGACATTTATATAACTACACAAATGAGAGCACACAGGAATTAATGTCTTTTTATATGTATTTTTTATGTGTCTTTTTTTATATGTATGACACTTAGTCATTCCTAAAATAAAATAACACAAAAGAATTAACGAAAATATCACAGGTATGTTAGAAAATGCGGTTAGTTTTGGAGATGGTTGAAGGCAGGTAGCAAACGTGATAATTTTCTGTTTTAAACTGAACTTCTATCAGACAAATCCAATTAATTTCCAAGAATTGCCCGCGAGAAGACCTTCTGTTCTACAAAGAATTTAGGTATCAGGTAACAAAAATGAGCCGACGGGTAAAAGAATTCGAGTTGAATCTATCTGTGAATGACGAAAGAAACAAAATGATTACATTAAATTTTACTTGCAATAGAAGATATGACAAAAAATAATGAAACTCAAAAAATAAACGACTATATCAGAAGAAAAATGAATCGAAAAATAAATATAAGGACAAACGACAAAATAAAAGAAAGAAAGAAAGAAAGAAAGAAAAACGAGGTCTTAATATCGTGGGAGGGACACAAATAAGCAGGGAATAAAAATTCAGATAAAAAGGGAAGGAAATTAAAAAGAAATTAGAGGAATGAAAACTGGAGTGCAGGAAGGGAAACAATGAGAAAGAATTTCAAAATGTCTGTAGTGAAATCAAAACTTCATGGTAAAAGCAAAGTAAAATGAAAGAAAAGGGAAAAGATGAAGGTAAGAGAAAAGAGATAAAAGTCAAATCTTTGAAAAGAAAAGCAAATATAAGTGAAAGTGAGAATCAAAGAAATGACAGAGAAGTAAACTGAAGATGTAAAATGTTGTTGCACTGTTCTATGATGTCATGAGTGCAAAGGATGTCTTCACAAGATTCTGTTTTTTCATTTTCTATTCATACACACAGACTTCAAGAAAGTGAAATCTACGTTTCTGATTTTTATTACCAAACTTGGGCAGATGTTATTCTATGTGCTAGAAGCATGTGCACACCTCAACACATTTCTAATAAGCAGACAGCGAAAGACGTACTTCCAAGCGACATCGACAACAATGAGATCAGACCGGCTGCTTCATGTAATGTTATGGAGTGAATAATTTACTTTTAATCACGAACAAAATATGCTTCCGCTGGTTACAAAATAGTAAGCAGACGACAGGTCCTTGTGTGCTTTCACCTTTTCACTTTTTTGCGTTTATTGTTGCCCGCGTGCACGTACTTGGCTTACTTTATTCGCCTACTTCGGACACCGCAAGTTGTTGATTACGTGTTTTAGCTGCTTTTTTGTTTTATAGTTCCAATCGAACCCCACACACGTTAGCCAATTGTACTAAAAACCCATTTCCTTTTGGATTTACCCTTGGTATACCTTTTGAGATTTGCACTTTTATTGTTTACAGTTCCCCTTTAGTAACATCTGAACTCATTTTACTGGGTGTTCCCCTTTTTGTGTCTACGTTAGCAGTTCACGTTTTTTCGTTTTGGATTTGTCGAAATCTCTTTTTTCTTTGACGTTTTTACTGTTTGGATGCCACCTAAAACTTTTGGAACGGCGAACGGCAGCTGTCTCCGATGCTAGAGCAGCGAGGGGTAGTGAAACCCCTGAACAGACTTCTTTGCTTCTTTCACCGATGGCCTCGAGATCAGCTGCTCGCTTATCTACGGAAAGCGCCGCTGTGCGGACTGAAAGGCTGGCTTCAACGGCTTCAACCATGTCCGCACGCCGCGCCAGGCTTTCAGTTGAAGAACGTTCACTTCAGAATTCGCAGGACACAGTCTGCGTGGCTAGGTTGAGGGCTTCACAGTCCCCAGCACAGAAAACCCTTCGTCGTTTGCGGGATTCCACCGCCAAAGCTTGCTCCAGGGGTTTAGAAAGCCCCGAACAAACAACTTCACGTCGTCTTATGAATACTAAGGCTACAGCCGCCTCTAGAGCTTCGAAACAACCCCAAGAAACCGCTCATCGTCGCTTTAGAAATGCCCTATCCACCGCGTCTGCCATAGCCTTAGAAAGCCCCGCACAGACCACTGTTCGTCGCATTATAAATGCCCGCTCCACTGCATCTGCTAGAGCCCTAGAAAGACGTGCACAGACCACTGTTCGTCGCGTTAGAAATGCCTGCTCTACTGCATCTGCCAGGGTTGCAGAAAACTCTGAAGTACGCCGTCAACGGCTCGAAAACATTAGCTCATTTCGAGCTTCTTTGAATGGCGTAACTTCGCCGTCTGCATCATTTTGGTCAAATGTCGCATACAATTATGACTGCACTGTCAACTATTCCGCTAGGAGAGACGTACAAATATGGGCCATGGATAAAGTTTGCACTTTTTGCAACGCACAAAAGTGGGCCGGTGAGCAACCTGGGCTTTGTTGCTCTGGGGGCAAAATCAAACTCCCTTCTTTAGACGAGCCTCCCCAGCCACTTAGGGCCCTCCTTCTGGATACAACTTCGGAGTCAACGCATTTTTTTGAAGCAATACGGAAGTATAACTGTTGCTTCCAGATGACGTCTTTTGGTGCGAAGGCTATTAGTGAAGGGGGATGGATGCCTACTTTCAAAGTGCAAGGCCAGGTTTACCACTTAATGGGATCACTTTTGGCTGATCAGGGAGAGCCACCTCAGTTCCTACAAATTTACTTTCTCGCAGACTACAACGAGCAGGTTGATGCGCGTCTCGGCATTCTGCCTAGCGATATTTCCATCGGTCCCCGTAGAGACATTCTGTTCCGTCTACAAGACATGCTTCACGAAACTAACAGTTACATCCGAAGCTTCAATGCTCCTGTATGTAATGAAATTGCCGCAGTCATCAACGGTGAGGAGCATAACAGCCGTGACATTGTTATAAAATATCCGGGGCGGTGGTCTGCGCCGCATCAGTGAAACCCACCGTTCATACGACTGTCTCCAGTACCCCCTTCTTTTTCCATACGGAAGCGATGGGTACCACTTCAAAATCCCAATATACGAGGCAAGCAGCCATTCCATGTCGACCTCAAAGACGATCTCCTGTAGGGCTTACTACGCCTATATGTAGGTTAGGGTGGGCGAATTTAACCACTTTGCACAGGTGCCGTCAACTATTTCTTCAATACGCTGTTGACATGGCTGCAAAAATGGAGTCGGAGAGGTTAGGATTCATCAAGTTAAACCAATCCAAACATCGAACTGACTCCTACATTCACCTTCGTGATGGTCTGCGTTCTGATGGTGACCCACGCAATCTCGGCAAACCGTGCATTTTGCCTTCCTCTTACACTGGTGGCCTCGATACATGCATGAAATGACACAAGACGCAATGACCTATGTCCGTCATTGTGGGAGGCCTGATTTGTTCATCACGTTCACATGCAATCCGAAATGGGTTGAAATCACACGCGAACTTTTTCCAGGCCAGCAGTACTCACACCGCCCTGACCTAATTGCCCGCGTTTTCCGGTTACAGCTGCGTAAGCTTATGGATTTGATCCTTAAAGGGCAAGTCTTCGGACGCGCCAAGTGTCATATGTACACAGTGGAATGGCAGAAACGCGGTTTGCCTCATGCCCACATTCTGCTGTGGCTCAACGATAAGGTTGACGCAAACAAAATAGACGATTTTATTTCTGCTGAAATTCCGGATCTAGCGCTGGATCCTTTTCTCCACGAAATCATTAAAAAAAATACACAACCCCTGTGGCGCGAATTACGAAAAAAGGTCATGTTGGTCAAGCGGCCCCACTTGCACAAAGGGTTACCCCCGTAAGTTTATCTCAGAAACGCAGACTGCGACGGATGGTTACCCACTGTACAGACGTAGAAGCCCCCGCTGAGGCGGCAGAACTGTGACAGTTAAGGGGCACACTCTGGACAATAGTTGGGTGGTGCCTTATTGCCCGCTGCTGTCCAAGACTTTTGGAGCCCACATAAACGTTGAATACTGCCACTCGGTTAAGTCAATAAAGTACATCTGCAAGTACGTAAATAAGGCAGCGATGCTGCCGTCTTCGGTATTCGGCGCGACAATTGCGTTGATGAGGTGGCCGATTACGTGGCTGGACGCTATCTCAGAAGTAGCGAGGCCTTTTGGCGAATTTTCGGATTCCCCATACACCAAAGGGCTCCAGCCATTGTGCAGCTTGTTGTTCACTTAGAAAATGGACAGAGGATGTACTTCACCGAACAAAACGCCCAGCAGGTTGCGGAAAACCCTAAAGACACAACCCTAACGGCTTTCTTTAAATTATGCTCAACAGATGCTTTTGCCAAAACATTGATATACCCCCAAGTCCCGTCCTACTATGTGTGGTCGAACAACCGGTGGGTTCGACGAAAGGCTGGTGACCCTGTCGAGGGTTATCCCGATGTAAGGTCTAACTTTTGCCTTGGACGAGTTTATACTGTGCCCCCCAGCCAGCAGGAGTGCTTTTACCTCCGCCTTCTACTTCATGAATTTGCTGGGCCAATGAGTTTCACAGATATTCGCACTGTCAAAGGCATAGAATGCCAGTCTTATAGAGAGGCATGCTTCCGTTTGGGATTCCTTGAAGACGACTCCCAATGGGATGCAGACATGGCGGAGGCTGAACTTCTCAGAACGCCATCACGGCTTCGAACGCTATTCGCCATTTTGCTTTTGCGATGCGAACTAAGCGATCCTCTGTCGCTCTGACTAAAGTACAGAGAATCCATGTCAGAGGATGTGCTGTTCTCCGTTCAGCGTAACAGCCCAGGAGTTGAATGCAGTTTCACTGACTTCATATTCAACAGAGCGCTGGTGACCCTAGAAGATGTTGTTTTCGAACTGGGAGGTGCCTCTTTACCAACTTACGGTTTACCACCACCGCTCAGAGATGGTTTTGACACTGTACCAACTGAGTTATTGCGGGAAACATCCTACTCCATCGAGGGGCTGAATGCATACATTACCGAAAATGAGCCCAAACTTCTACCTGATCAGAGGGTTGCTTTCACTACTATAACAGACAGGGCAAACGGCGCCATTGGAGGTATATACTTTTTAGACGCGCCCGGAGGAACTGGCAAAACTTTTGTTACTAAATTAGTCCTGGCAGAGGTACGGCGTCGTGGGGAGATCGCTATTGCGGTCGCATCTTCCGGGATTGCTGCAACATTGCTACCGGGAGATAGAACCGCTCATTCGGCTTTTAGGTTGCCGCTTGATCTATGCCGGTCACAAACTCCTCTCTGCAACATAACAAAGAATTCGCCACAGGCTGAAGTTCTGCGGAGATGCAAACTTATATTTTGGGATGAGTGCACGATGGCACACAAGGGCACCCTTGAGGCACTTGACCGAAGTCTCCAAGACATCCGCGACTCCTCCGACCCCATGGGTGGAGTAACACTTCTCCTCGCAGGCGACTTTAGACAGACTCTACCTGTTATTCCTAAAGGTACACGCACTGACGCTGTCCACGCCTGCCTGAAGTCGTCTGCCCTTTGGCACCACGTGGAGACTCTTAAACTGAGCACGAACATGCGTGCCTACTTGAATGGGGACTCCAGATCCGCTGACTTCGCACGGGACCTTCTTGCTCTTGGGGAGGGAAAAATGCCATCTGACACACACGGTTTTGTTGAGATGGATCAGCTTGCCACCACTGTTGAATCACTGGATGTATTGATGAATGCAGTCTTCTACAACCTATCATCTAATTTTGCCGATGCCGATTGGCTTGCTGGGAGGGCCATATTGGCACCGAAGAACTGTACAGTTGATTCCATCAACCTTAAACTGTTGGATTGCATTTCCGGGCAATGTCATGTTTATAAGTCCATCGACAGAACTTCCGATCCATCTGAATTAGCTGATTATCCCATAGAAGTTTTGAACTCCCTTCAGCCGTCCGGACTCCCACCTCATATTCTTCGGCTCAAAGTTGGTGCTCCGATTATGCTAATCAGGAATTTGCTCCCACAAACTTGCAACGGGACTCGCCTCATTATTAAATCCCTTTCTCCGAACCTGATTGAGGCGACCATTGCAACTGGCTGCGGCAAGGGGGAAGTCGTTCTGATTCCCAGGATGCATCTTCTGTCGTCAGACGCAAGCATACCAATCAACTTTCGTCGCTCACAATTTCCCGTGAAGATTTGTTTTGCTATGTCGATTAACAAATCACAAGGACAGACGCTTAGCATCGCAGGTCTGCATTTACGTGAGCAGTGCTTCTCTCACGGCCAACTTTACGTTGGGTGCTCACGAGTTGAGTCTAAGGACAGGGTTTTCATTTACTCTCCCAACAACTGTGCTAGAAACATAACCTACACGGAGGTCCTGTAGACAACCCGCCCGGTAGCGTTTACGCACCATGCACACATATGCAGTCCGATTGCATGGCAATTTTTTTGTTTGTCATATTGGTTTTAACGTTAGGTCATCGTAGTCTCCACTTGCCATTACTAAGACGTCTTTGTAAAGGTTATCCAGCTCTTTTGCTGCCTTCTGACTTTCATACCATCACCCGCCATCATCGCGTTTGTTTTCCCTTCAATCCCTCTGTATGTTGCAACTGAATCGTGGTTTCAGGACTACTTACCACAAGTGCTTTCAGTAATGCTTAACGATCCAATAGGTTAAAGCAGTAACTGCTGCCAGCTTTTACTCATAGTTGTCTTAGTAATGGCAAACGGCTTTCCGTTACTTCTTTCGATACCTTCGAATACATGGGCCTGCATGATGTCTGCCTAAACTTTGTGTGCATAGCGTTTCAACTTTTTGTAGAAACTTAGTTCCTGTCGACTTACAAAGCACATCTTTCAAAGCAACAGCCGTCCCCAACTCTTACTGTTACATCCCCGGGCAACGCCGGGCTCTACTGCTAGTTAATATATAAATAACCTCTATATGTGTGGAGCTGTTTATGTTTCGATTGTTTTAACTTTTCTCTCTCACTCACTCACGTATCTGTGTATGTGTGTGCGTATATATGTGTAAATAAATATGCGTATATGAGCGTATGTACATGGTACTGTATGTGTTTTCTGACCGTATATTTAAATAGGGAAACGAAAGTATTGCGGTTATTGCATCGTCATACTACAGTATCAGTTCTTACATTGGATTGTCAATGTGTAAAGCCTGGGGAAGATATGCCGTCAAAATGTCTCGTATCTAAATCTAGCAGTCAGTAAAATGATGAATGAAAGAGAAAGCTACGCTACTTCTTTTTTCCAGTATCTGATTTATTTTGCTTCCGTCCACTTCTGTGTATCTATATTTTATTTTCTTACTGATTCATTTCGTTATTTCTCTTGATGTGAGATACTCATTTTTTTTATTTCTGTATTCGAAGTCACCTCTCGGGTGTTTTTCATTTGGTCTTTTGATTCTTGCTTTGATACCCACTTTGTAACCATCATTCGCTTTTGCCTTCTTTATATTTTATTTTTATTCATTCATACAGAAGACAGAAAGGCAGGAAGAAAGACTGGAACGAAACTATATTTACTTCATTTTAAAGTCCACATTGAAAACTGGAGCTTTATCAATTCTTGCCCCATTTCATCTGCAAGGAACACGTAACTATGTAAGTCAAAAGGTAGTAATGTAACTTTCATTATACTTTCATTTTTGTTTTCTTTTTTTCAACCTTAGTCTCTAAATTTTAATTACTGTTTCGTTTATACCTTTTACTTTACTTTGCCATGTACTTTATTTTTAACTTAATTAAAACGTCCCGGTACCATCCATTAGCTATCACACCTGTTTCTTATTGTCGTTATCCTCTATATTCTCTTTGCAACATAAGATATTGCTATATTTTACATTTGTTTTGTTCCTCTTATTTGCTCTCTTACACATTCACTTTTTTCTCCTATATTCTCTTCATTTCTTTTCTTCTTACATCTTTGCCATTTTGTTATTTAGTATAATATTACTGACAATATTAAACGTATCTCTCATCTATTGTATGGAAGCCACTCCGCCATTTTCAAATAGATCCGTCTTTATTGATTTGACAGATCTTAGCTTACAGTCAAATCCCTCAGCAAACAGCTTTACGACTTTACCTATATTTTCTTCTTTTAACCTTTGTTTTCATTAAAAATGAAGATTAGCATTTCTTTCTTTTCTCTCAACTCATCCTTCCTTTCTAAAGTATATTTCCATTTTTCCTTTACCAATCATTATTTTACCCTCTGTATTTTCTTTACATTTTCTGTTTTACAGCTTGGCATTCAGAGAGATTGATAGATAAGCGGATAGATGGACATTCTGAAAAAAGTTACAAATATACATTAATAGAACAACACATAGGGGTTTCTTCTTTTTTTACTTAATTTGCAAACATATAAAACGGTAACTGATTATTTTTTATTTTAAAATTTCAATACCATGTAGAATGGCTATTAAAAGGAATTCCTTGAAGACAAGGAAATATTTTTTGAATAAATTGTTAAATTGTTGCAGCGAAAAACAAAAATTAAGTATTACATCATATCAAAACAGAAAATGGCCATTAAAAAGAACATGCATTACGGTGGTTAAGAAACATACTTTATATATCATGACAATCTAGAAAATCAAATACCAGGGCAGTAAAAGGTTCACAGATCTTGTATTTGTCTCTCAATATGGCAGTAAAGATAACTTTTTCGGGAGACATTAGAAATTTGTCATGTGCTAGTTTGTCTTGAAATTGCCTTGGCCCCCAAATGTATTTTTATACGCGACGTGGTTACTGTGCTTTTTTTGTACTATAGATGAGGTAGGCTTGGTGTGCTGCTCTTTTATTTGATAAGAAGTCTATGAAATTTGGGCTGTTTTCATGGACATTGTGTAAAATGGGATTTTGAGATAGAACCGGGGAAGCAGAATATGATATGGGGAATTGTAAACGTGGACGTTTCATTGGATCACGGAAAAAAAATTTGAAAATTGAACAGTTACTCGGAAGTTGTAAATAAATGTGTAAGGGTTGTGCCTAGAATAGATAGCACGCTTTGATCGGTGCGAAAAACACTGCAATAAGAAACACCTCGAGGATGTATTGAGACTCGCCAGTGTTACTGGGTTATTCATATTGAGAAATGTCTTAGAGGTTTGAATAGAGCAGAGGCAGCAAAAAAACAACCCCCCCAAAAAAAACTACTAGATAGTAGAATCATTTTAGTGCAAATTATTTAATAATAATACAATTGGTAAAAAGTGAATGGAAACTACATATTCTTTTGGAATACTGGAAGCAGATTCAGTGAAACAGAATGAGATAAAAAAAATAACATCAAGAATGTTTCAAAGAAAATATTAGAAAATCGAAAGAAGAAATTGGATAAAACGAATGTCATTGTGATATATTTGAAATTATTCCTCAACTGAACATGAGAAAGACCGATATATTGAGATCACAAAACAAACAACTTTACATAAGTGTTTAAAACATTGCACCCAATTAATAACTTTGAAAAGAGGGAAAAAAACGCTTTAATAGTGACGAAGGAGATTAATGTAAATTTAATCTTCAAGTTACAATTCTATTGACCAGAAGGCAAAAAGACACTCGGAAAATAGTGCGAATTGTTCATGAACTGATACTGAAACTTCATTTGAAGAGAAAAGGCAGCCTAGAATAATTCCCTATTATCCAATGAAACTTAGATAAAATTAGGTTTGATATAATAGAGTAGAAAATTATAGACTATTCAGAGATAGTTAAAGACCTCCAGTAATGAGCAAATTCCACAGCAAGCCTGCACGATATGGAAGAATCCCTTAAATCTTCAACAGATAAACAGTTTGTTAGGAATGACAGCGACCAACATCAGAAACAATATCTCCAAATGAGATTCACTCTCACCATCTTTCTTTTGGCTTGTGCTATTGTCACTCAGAAATCTTCTGAACAACACTAACTCACAAAATAGCGAATGTTGTTCAACGTTGACGCCATCAAGACACTTTCCTCGGACAATAACAAATAGAAGGATTTATTTACCAAGAAGAAGTTCTGGGATTATATCAATATGAATTTTTGAATTGATAAGTGTGCAAAATTAACTTAAAGAAAAGAAAACTGACTAAGACTGCAGCAGTAGATTTTGACATCAAAAACATGATAAACGATTTAGAGCAAGATAGTACATACAAGTACCAAGAAGTGAAGAAAGGAGACATTATGCAATATTCATTTATAACGGAAAACATTCGGAATGAGTTCTTCATCAGATGGCTTACGATACGGTAAAGAAAATTTCTGAAGCCAACAAATTTCAGTGCTGGCTTCAGAAATCTTCCACATTTCAGGGTTATAGCTTCAACATCATTGACCTCCAGTGACTGCACATCGGAAGGAAAAAGATGAGAAATATAGAAGAGATGCTAAATACAAATGTAGTTGGTGACCAGGAGTTGGATGAGTATACCAGCTAGTCAAAATTGCAATGACCTTTCCGGTTACAACTAAACGACTGAACTTATACTCTATGTAAATTTCAAGAGACAAAAGGTATTGTAGACAAAACACAGAGTTGCACTGACAATACTCCCAAGATGAAAAAACAATAGCTATGAACAGCAGAAATATGGACTTTACTAGAAAACAAGAAAACTGTGAAATTTAAACTGAATGATTATTTGGCTGCTATTATCTGAAAGAACCTTGCAAAAATATTAATTTCATTTTTCAATTCTTTGAGTGTTTAAAATGCCATATATAAAACTGGAGACGTTTGGCATTTACAAAAGTTACCCACAAGATATCATGGCAAATTAATAAACCCCTTTTTGTTGTTTCATTGTTTTTATTACTTCTAGTTAAAAACTATTATTATTAATTAAAATGAATAATTTTCTTTTTTTTTGTAGACAAACTCGATAGAAGAAAAATCCAGAGGAGGGAATTTAGGCTTCTGTTGAAAATATATAATTATTGGGTTGGTGCATAATTATCAGGCGTTTTTGTAGGCGAGTTACTTGTTAATAAAAATTGATGTTTTGTTTACTTTTTTTAAATAAAAATATTATTTTATTTTCAGGTTATAAAAATGCGTGTCGATAATCACACGCTCCGGAATAATCATTTTAAAATATTATTGTTGAATTATGCTTCTTTTTTCATAATAAATATTGTTTTGAAAATGCCTGATAATTATGCACCAAGCCAATAATTTTGATCTGATTAAATTCCTAAAGTAAATTAAAGAATATTTTATTTCGATAATATTCACATTTTGAGTGGAATGATATCGTAGAAATAGAAAAATTATAAGATTTCGAATTTCATTATTCAAATAGTTGATTTTTCAATCCGACTTCCAGTATGATAAATAAATGTCTTTTGTCTGAATTTTGGTTGTCATGGTTGAAATAATCTGCTTATCTAACGGAATTGGGGAGGTAAATAATTCTATTTGAGTTTAGATAATTGAAGAAAATAACTTATTTTATTACCTAAGCCTTCTTGTTACTATTCATAAAATTCTTATAATTTTTTCCTTCTAGGTTAGGCTTTCCTTCTATATTACAAAGGCAATTCGACTAAATTCCAGACAGGATGATGGATTGCATAACATCATTATATATATTAGCGTAGCCCGTTGAAAATGGATGTATGCTGTAATCTTAAAATTGACTGATAGTAAGTCAACTCAGGAGAAGTTGGGTGCCATTCCATTAATTTGTTATCTTTGAAATATTTTTTCTCAAGTTGGGTAATAGTCAGGTTTATAGAAATTGAAAGAGAAGGAATATCCTCTTTAGGTTAAAGCTGCTAGCTTGTTACCAGTAGCACCCAAAAAACATCTAGCCTCGAACATAGAATATTTTACTGTCTACTATACTTATTGAAAAGTCATTCCATCTTTCTTCTGTTGTATTGATTGACTATTTCCATGAAGGACTCAACCTCTAGACTCTTGATCATGCCCATCCAATATAGATTTACATTCATCACTAAAAATCGCTTTTAACAAATCATTGTTTGCTTATTACTTTCCAGATCGATTCTATATGCGACGGTTAATGAAAGGTTTTAGTTTAGTATCTATTATATTTTTGCCAGTTAATTTTTCGTTAGTCACAAACCCATTTTCTCCAAATATTTTAATTCAATCCACTTTTCTTGTTTATTATCCTTTTAATATTTCTCAAATATCTTTTTATGATATTCTTATATTTACAATGATTTCAGTTTCTTTTTTATTGTTCTGTTGTCTCTATTCAATAATTTTACAGTTTCAATGTTGTGTTTCCATCACTCAAAAAATGTTCATGATTTTGTTTGTCTTTTAGTGATTTTAATTTTCTTATAATCTATATCAAATTTTATATATTCGTAATTAAATAGCACAACTATAGTGTTATATATAATTATTTACAAAATGATGAACAACCTCCGCGCTCCATAAGAGTCTCACCATAAAATAAGTTATTTTAGACATTTTTAATAAAATGGAAATTTTATATTCAAATGGTATATTTATCATTATAAATATAACTATACACTAAAAAGAATATTCAACATTTGAAATCGTTTACTTGGATTTTAAAATCTGAGATGATTAACGAAAATATTATCTTCGGGTGCAATCCGATATACAGTTAAAGTTTGTTTAAAGGATTTTATTGTGGGATAATAAAATATGATTTATATAATAACACCTACAACCAAATTTATCGCAAAATTTCCTGTCTCTCTCGAGCTTCAGAGTTTCTTTTCATTTATTACTCATCAGTCATTAGTTGATGAATGGCACCTTCATTTGTACCTTCATTTGTACCTTCATTTGTACCTTCATTTGTACCTTCATTTGTATCCGTATAATATATCGAGCTTGGTATCTATATTTATATTGTTATATTCATATGTATAGCGCCATTACGTTTAGACACATTTTTTTAGGAAAGTATGTAAATTAGTGACAGTGTTATGACTTTGTACCAATCAACTTAGAAATTTTACGTTCTAACCTAAATTTAAACAATTGTTTCGCATGGCTGTTATAATTTTAGTTATATTTAAAACATTATTTGAACCGAAGTTCTGAGATAAGTGATTACAATATTTTTCTGTATTTGCCGGATTATTCAACAGCCCTATTTTAAGCAGAACATTTCAGTCAACACAGTCTATAATCCTTGTGTGTATGTTAGGCGTTTTAAAGAGTGAATGCAACTTTCACTTGATGAAAGGCGGATAATTTATCAGCAGAAATGTTCTATTAAAACCAAAGGAAAAAGGGGACAATATTAAAAAAAAATTAAGATCGGTTTACATGTTTTATGTGTCTGTGTTGATGTTTCGTAAATTTCAAGAATTCATTTTGTGTTGGTTTCAATTAGCTATCCACTCTTATCTTCTGCTTATTTTAAGGAGTTAGGAAATCAAAGTGACGCTTAGCTGTTCGCCGTTGCAGATTGAATGAAAATAATAATTACATCAATAATTGGACAGTGGTCATTAATTGAAATTGTTTACGATTGTTGAGAGTTTCCCCACACTTCCAATCAGTTGAATTGGAAAATATTGATGGATTGTTACTTAATGAACTTCAGAAAGAATCAGTTAACTCTGATGATGTATTTATTTTGCAGTTAGTAATTGCTCAGTCACAACAAATCTTGAATTTGGGTTATTGACTGATTCGGTAAAAAAAACAAATTGATATGATTGTGAAAAGTAAACCTAAATTTTTGCCACATGCTAAGATGAAATTAACATATTTACATAACCATAATGCCCAATTGCATGCGAAATATTCAAAATTATTCTTAAACGAATTAGCATTCCAACTTCATTCTACTATCTTTAATAGGATATTAAACGTGAGTAGTGATAAAAATCAACAATAACATGAGAAAACTAGTTAAAAAAATAATAATTACCAATATATTTAAGGTAACAATACCAGCATAGCATTCCGTCAGTGATCAGTAATTATTTTCACAGTCTTAGTATTCCTCGGGTGAGAATAATTACCATTAATTAATTACTAAAAATTGGCGATAGTTGAATCTTCCCTGAAAGGTCGTCTTCATAAATGAGGCTAACTGTCCTTACAGTTCAAAATTTCGCGATGGGATTGAAAGAGTCAGAGAAAGTGAGTTAAGAAAAGCGAAAAATTGAGGTAAGGAGATAAAGTTGGTCATAAGACATTTATTAAGAGAAAACAAATGGAAAGAGGTGGAGAAAAAGAAAACAGAAAGAAATAATTAAAGGTAAATAAAGAAATAAAAAAAGTTAGCCAAACGTAATTGCAGGAACATAAAAATACAATGAAAAGAAAGAATGAAAAGTGGTAAAGAATAAAACAATGAAAACAAAAAACAGCTTAATAGTTGTATAATTCTCAGTGATTGGTGTACAAATTCAGTTAAAAAAGTCAGGTATTTGAATGCTGATTTCCAAGTTAGAGGCTTGATACTATAGTATCACTTTCGTTTTGCCTCGTATATAGAGAGAAAAATAAAGAGTAACGATAAAGATTCAGAATAAAAAGAAAGCAACGAAAAGAAAAACCAAAGAAAGGAAGTATTATGAATGGAAGAAAAGGACTGTAGACGATGACTGCGATCAAGTCACTGAGAAACAGCGAAAGAAAGAATATTTTCAATTTTTCTTGCCAATCGATTTTTGACCACATTTGACATCTAACCTTTAGATGTTTGCTGAATTCTCCAATATTCACTGAATAGATTGGTTCAACTAGTGCAGTCATTTGCCTTTAACGCACAATGTTAAATACTACCTAAAATAGGACTGTTAAAGCAAGCGGAATTTTCTTATTGTATGAATTCTTAAATACTTCTTTTAATAATTTATAATACCCTTTGCTGGATTCCATTTAGTTTGCTCACAATGCCGACTTGACAGTAAATCCTTTAAGAAAAAACAAATTAGTCTTTTAGCTGTGGAGAAATACTTAGCAAGCTAGACAGCACACACACCATTACTACTGTACGAAGTTCGGTTCTTAATTTTTAATCAATACTTAAAATCAATACTTAAATCAATATTCGTTATGTTAACGAATAACCTATTTGTTAGAATTTTACGACTTGCAGATTAAACTTAATAAATACTTATTCGAGATTGCTTGCTGGGTATATAGTAACTATATACTCTTGGCACCAGTACTTAGTGGTCGATATTAGTTAAAAGACAGAAATTTAAATACTGGTTTTCAGGCAGAAAGATTCTTCACACTTGAGAATATGACAATTTTTTTTTCAATTTGCCTATACTTAGTAAATAACAAGAGAAGACGTGGTTATTTTAATATTGCCTAATCATCACGTTACGTCAAATCTTCGGCTCCGATTCCGAGAAAGATATAATGAAAATAAAATCAAAATAGTCAGGATGGCGACTTATTTGCATTAAGAGTTTCTGCCTTTCATTATTGAAAATTATTCATTTTCTGCATTTATTTAAGTATGAGAGTAATTGCATTGAGCAATAGGCTGTTTCTTCGACAATTAGCACCATGTATACGTTTAGGTTGTAAACAGTTGCACGGTTCATGCAAGAACTAGGAAGTGGCTGTGAGCTACATAATAATATCAAATGGGCCATCAGATGAGGCTTGATTTATGAAATATGCACGACTTAACACCAAACAGACTCGAGAGACAGAACGTATACAACGACCAATGAATAAGCATACATTTATTTATTTATTTTTAAATTTTCATCATATTAGTTGAATGAAAAAGAAAAGTAAACCAAGAAGAAAGAGGACGAGAGTGATAGTGACAGAAAGGCGAGGAGGATCGAGTAAAAAGAATGGAAAGGAGAGGCGTGTTTAAAAATGTGTGATTATAAAAATAATGGAAGCAGCAACGAAAGGACATTTAAAGAGGACGGTTAAAGCGAGAAAAGGTAGGAAAATGGAAGAATGATTTCAAAGAACAAAGAAGAAAATAATTAGAAGAAAGAACGAGGATGAGAATTAAAAGTAAAAAAAAAAAAATCATTTAGTGAAGAAACTATAAAGGTATAAATAGGGAAATGAGATAACATAGAGAGTTATCAGTGTAAAGAAGAGGGAAGATCATTCCAAAAAGAGAAAATCCAAGAGAAAGAGAAATATACAAAGGCAGAGAACGAGGGGAGAAATAGAGAGAGAGGGGGAGAAAGAAAACGAAGATAGAATCATTATAGAGGAAAAAGATAAAGAGAGAGCGGGTTGAAAGAGCTCGTGATTCATATCGAAATGAAAAAGATAAAGAGAACGCAGGAGACAGATGATAGTGAATTATGAAAAAGAGAGAGAAGAAAGATAGCGAGAGGGGGGGATAACAAACTAGATTAGGCAAGATAAACTTCGTCATTGAAGAGAGAAGGAAGTGAATGGATGAGTTGAAACGTGCAAGATAAGAAAAGAAAAAAAGATATTGTGTAAGAAAGCATGAGAAAACGAGTAAGTCAATCAAGGAAAGAGAGAGAGAGAGAGAGAAAGAGAGAGTGACAAAGAGAGAGAGAGAGAGAAAGAGAGAGTGACAAAGAGAGAGAGAGAGAGAAAGAGAGAGTGACAAAAGAGAGAGAGAGAGCGAGAACGGGAGAATTATTACTCTGGGGGAGAATATGTTTCATAAGAAGTCTGACAAGAGAAACTTCTTTAATTATTCATTCATCAATCAATTAAGACTCCTAAACGGATGAATCTATGGACACGATGATGATGGTGGTGAAGTTAATGCTAACATCGTTAATTTTGTAGCAAATCTAATGAAATTTCCTCTGGCTTTTTTTTTTTTTTTTTGCACACAAAACGATTTAAATGCTGCAGTGAATTATTTGTCTACAACAAGACAAAAATATTAGCTCAGTTACATATACACTGTTATTCGTCGACTAAATTTTTTTTCTCTGTTGTTCATGTCAATTTTCATTCTTTATTATACTATTTATTTCCTGAGGCTATAACTGAAAGTATCAATATAAAATTAGATTATTATTATTATTATTATATTTGATGCTGTTTCTATTGTTTTTGTTGTCAATAGATTTTTATGTCGTATTACTAGTATTAAAATACTATTAATACGACACACACACACATATATGTATATATTGCATGTTACTTTGGATTTTTGACATTCTCTTGCTCTCTTCAGTTTTGAATTTACTGATTCTGTTCACATTTAAACTGTTTCGATTTTGATATTACTCGCGGCAGTTTTTATATCTATACAGAAATCTGCTTTGCTCGAATACTGTTTTCAATTTCCATATACATAATATATATCTTATAACGATGTTTTCTATTAGATTATATCTAAAGCGTTTAATATTATATTTTTTTTGGCAAACGGGGTGGGCGGTATTAGTCAGATTTCTATTTTCTTGTATGAATATACCGCTACGCTAAAGCCTTTTGCTTGTAACTCAGAAACGTCTTGTTCAAGGCATACAGTAATTTTCTGCATTTATCTATACGCCATCATCTGTTGTGTTTAAGTGATGTTGACTATTGGCTATTTCGATAAATGATCCAATATCTAACCCAGCCTTTTAATACTGTTTTACATTAATCGCTAAAAATTACAGTTGAAAAATCGGCTTTTATGTATTTCTTCGACAAACATGGCAGTATCTATTTGTAATGTTTCTTTAAATGTGTTGATTTGATGCTTTTCATATATTTAGCCAATGTTCTTAATATTTTGTATCATATTTCTGATTATGTACGCAAAACACAATTCTTAAACTATTCTCTTGCTGGTTAATTGAGTTTGCTTACTGATTACGGCTTTAGTGTTTTTCAATTCCTTTTTTGCAAAATACTTAAATCCAGAGTTTTCTTGTCAATATTTTCAATTTCTGTTTTGATTGTTTTGGTAAAAATCCAATGTTCCCGCATTACTCAATAACTTTACAATAACGTTTTTAAGGTAGCTCTTTCTTACGAACCAATGCAATCTCTATATATAATTGAAATACAAATACATAAATATATAATATATATATATATATATATATATATATATATATATATATATATATATATATATATATATATATATATATATATGTGTGTGTGCGTGTTCTTTAAATATGATGAACAATCAGCGAGTTCCATACTATAATCTCATAGTGAATGTTAATATTTCTAATAAAAGAGAAGTTCAAATAGCATATAATTATATAAAATGAATATTTCATAAAAAATGTTCTTAAAATCATTTGGTCCATACTATGCCTCTGATGAATAATTGACTTATGTAATAGAATCCTTGTGTTTCTGCACTTATTTCGTTGTTTTGAAAAGCAATGATACATGATGTCAGTATAGAATCATATATTATAATATGTGTTATTATATGTATATATTATAATATAAGGATATTTTACACATTTGGGAAATTATTTATTTTTGTTGACAGAATATTAAATTCTGTACAAATATTTATGTGTGCGTGTACGTATGTGTATGTGTGTTTTATAAGCGTTATATTTAATGGATACAATTGTTTTAGTAGACATTCCAGTTTTTACAATGAAATTAATGTTAAAGATGGAAAATCTTGGTAAACATTATGCACCAACCGCTAGGAATCAAACCTATATTTTCATCTTAATAAAAAAGAAACATTCAAATCAAGCATGCTTTACCATTAAGCCACGAGAAACTATTGCAGCAAAACAAAGGTCAGTTACCCTACTGTTGTGGCAATGTATGTTTTTAAGGACCTTTAATGTCTGGACGGTTAGTAATTAAATTCAATGTTTAATTATACAGAGTTCTATGCCCTAATGCTTGTACTCAACTAAATGTAACGTTTATAGTAATACGATATAATGTCGGAGTAAAAATGTCAATAATTACTTGTATGACTAGTGAGCACAATCTCCTGCCATTTAACCCATAGCTGATGGAGAAGAAACGAATTCAGGTCTTTCTCAATGGCGTTTGAGAAAAAGTGAACGTAACATAATATTTGAATTTGACACGCCATTTTTCGCGTCGATATTCATTACACTATTCTCATATTTTTAAGGATGGGCAGTGACTAATTTTTCAGTTGTAAATGTTGAAGTTATAATGCTCTTGTTTGACTTGGCAACAACAGAATCAAAAACAGAAATATGAGCAGGAATATAAAATTTTCAACCAATTTCGCAATTAACAATGAAAAAGCAATCTGTTTTATTTGTCAGTCAGACATTAGCCAGTTTAATAATTTACAGCATCAACATGAACCTCGAAATAACAATTTACATCTAAATTTATACTTGAATCAGAACTGTGAAGAACTAACATAAAATCTGAAAATCTTTGTCCCTAAAACCAGCCTGTTCTACCATTGTAAGCAGAGTGATATGATGACTGAAGCTAGCTTTAAATTTTGCTGTCAGAATATTAATATTGTGATATGCCTCGAAGTCAACCGCCTTACAGTCACGAAGTATCTGTAAAGAAGAATATTAGCGATGCTATTGCAATTCCCTCACATAACTTCGATAAGCGACGGAACAAGTTCCTCTCTCGTGCCACACTATGGTGCTATAATCATTAATTAGTTGCAGAAAGAAGTGAAAAGCTGTGTGTGTTGCTTTCAGTTTAACTATGGATAAATACAAGATACTTCTTCACTACCTATATTTATTTACTATATTACAAATGATGGAAATGTAAAAGAATACTTAAGCCTGAAAACGGCAGATACAACGAGAGGAGATTAAAAAAATTCCTTTAGTGGGTAAAACTATGTAGCTGTATATTTCCTTCATTATAAACAACTTTAAAATGAATTTTGCACTTTATGAACGTAAACATATTAGATGTAGCTGACTGACATCTCATTTTAACAGATATATTTACCAAAATTGCACGAAAATATCTTGAAATACTAAAGAGTAAATTTATTCAATAAAGTCGTCATTAGCTTCAACCACGGCCCCCAGACAACTTCCCCTGGAACTCTTCTGGACAGTCTTCTTGTTTAAGTTGGTGAATGCTGCCATAATCCTTGCCTTCAGTTCATGTTTAACGTTACAAGGAGTTTTGTTGGTCTCTCGCTCAACTGTGTCCCACACATAATAATCAAGGGGATGGAGTCTGGAGAGTTAGCTGGCGCGATTTAAGAGGTGATGCTGTCACAGACATTGTCTGACAGATATGACTGTGTTCTCCTGCTTGTGTGGCATGGTGCAGAGTCCTGTTTCCAGAAATAGTGTCTTCAAACAGCCATTTCTTAACCTAGGGAAGCACTACCTCCTCAAGGCACTATATGTAGGCCTCTCCGTGTTGAGTCTGAAATCCTCACCAACAAATCCGAGAGTTCTTTTCTTATCAGAACGAGCAGAGTGAGATTTCCGAACTGGCGTACTCACTATTAGACTCATCCAATACTTTTCGAATACTCTGTCAGATTGACATCCAAACACTCTGAAATGTTTGTATTGGAGCTACTGGCGTGAATGTGTTGTATATTATACCGTTTGCAAATTTCTGGCGGTCATGGTGCTCTTTTTCTCACAGACGTTGCCCAACTGACCCTACTGAGCTCGTATTCCACCATATAGTGAAGTCAACAAGATCAAAAACAAACAACGCATCTGTTCGAAATTAAAAAATATATAAAATGGGATAATTTACCCTCGCACCTTTATATATCAAATAATACTCACCAAGAAGGCTATACATATAAAACTATGCAATAAGAAGGTGCAGTACACAAATGATTGTGTAAATTATGGTATTTCGTCGAAACCCAAAGCCCAGAGAAAATAAGTAAAAAACAGAAAGACTTGAAAACAGTTTCTTGTCTTATTTTGACTTGTCAATAAATTAAGAAATGTAGGGATAAAGCTATGACATGGTAAAGAAATACGAGACGAAATAAACAACACTCCCCAAAAAAGAAAACGAATGAGAACATATTTCTGTTTGATACTCGATGATATTTACAATTTTTGTTTGCGTCTATCAGCCTTTGAGAGTGATTTATTGACTGGTTTCTTTAAGTGAACAACATTTGTATAGGTACATTGATTTTTTTCTGCTAATTACTCAGATTTAAGATTATATTTATCTGCGTTATAGATTTTAGTTTAAGAATTCCTGCTTTGATCTTCTAGAATACTCGTTCATTTGATTTATTTTAATTTAGTTTTTCTTTTAATTTCATCTATATATCTTTTAGGTTTCATAACTGTTAATTGTGAGAAGATGACGTTACTGTATTTCCCATTCCTTTTCATTATGTTTCAATTAAATGGGAATCTTTTATCTCCTCATGAACAATAATAAATTATTAATAAATTAACACAAATGAATCATGGCGGTTTTGAAATAAATTCCCCTCCCTGTAGCTTTCTTCTTACGGATATTTGTAGTGCTTTGGTGGATAATAATATCTCCTAATTAGTAGAAGAATAATATAATTGAGCAGGGTAAGTTTTTACTTTAACTTTATTACTGTTATTGTGAACGGTTTATAAAATAATGAATACTTTCAGAAACTAAACATGTAACCACAAAATTTGCATTTCTCATCTAAGATAAATCAACTGATACTTCATAATAGCAATAATAATAATGAGTGCTAATATCGTTCAAGCAATTAAGACGCTAATCTAATAAGCTAGTAGTCCTAAATGTTGATTCCGAACCGGCAGGTACGTTATTTTTATAAAAATAATTTTTTATATTCACGCTGGTAGGGACTAATCCTGACATTTACTGATCTACTCATGATTTAACATAAAAAGTAAAAGAAAAACAGGAATAACTCTCTTTTTTGATATGCAGAGAGTTTACACGGAGTCACTTACAGAAAAAAAAAACGAGTGTAACATTAAAAACCAAATATTTCCAGTCAATTTTTTCTTTTGAAGAAGTTTTTTCTTCATTTCGCTACCATAACAGTTGGAACCAGATCGTACTTAATTAGGTATCATTCGGAAATAGTTGTGCACATACGCGTCGGAATTTTTCGTAAAGTTGAATATCGAAATAACATCATTTTCTACATGCTAATTATGTTTCAGTAGAAAAATCTTAAAATTTTCAAGAAACTACTGAAGTATTTTGTGATTCAGAAAAAAAAAATCAATTTTGGAGTAAATTTTAATAATTTTTTCTTTTTGTCTTGTTGAGCCATAAATTTATTAGCTGAGCTCGTATTCCACCATTAATGCAAACAACGTGAATCTAAAAATGAAATGACTTTCAACAAGAGTTGGCACATATATATTATCTTATTTTGTTCATCTTACATAAACAATGCCATAACGATTCTGAAAGTGAAAACTTTAGTGTTACAGTCATTCTATTAACACTTTTATTCGATATAATTATTTGAAAGAAGATAAATATTATTGTATTAATAATTAGGCTTAACATAATTTCCAAATCAGGCAGTTTTAAGTTTTTATCGTCGGTTTTCTTGCATAGTAAAGCGATTTCACGACTCTCAAAGACATATACATAAAAACACGCCCACACATACACATCCCCACTTCCCACCCCAAAATACTGATACCAATTATCACAAGGTCGGACGATTCAAATCAGGGAAGTCGCGGACGGATGGTACCGTACGATTATGAAAGATAAAATTTATATTACTTTTAATACACTTGTATTTGTCGACTCGAAAATTTAACATCTAATTTTATGCAAAAACAAAAATTATTCAAATATTTATATAATCTGGACCAGATTTTTCCACAATCATATTTAAATCAATCCGGACATTTACAATTTTCGTTTGTGTTGACGAAATAGAGAAAATGATTACTGTAAGATATTCTTGTATTCTTAAGGTTTCGGATCATATTTTCGAATTGTTCATGGCTAATATTAAATATTCTTATTAATGATATAACACGTTCGGAGATTTAGATTTATAAAAATGACAAAATTACGAACATCCAAAATCCACAAGTACGGATTAGCCCCAAATCCACAAGTACGGATTAGCCCCCAAAATGTTCGCTGTAAATTTAATTCATAAATGAATAAATACTGAAAATTTACAGGTAATCGGATAATACCCCGATTTTTTGGTATTTTTATTTAAAAACGAGGGTTAACAACAATTATATTTATTGAATTCATGTTAACGTTAGTTGATCACGAAAGGAGAATCTAAATCCACTAGCAATGGCTGACGAAAAAAAATTGTTAGCAAAATTATGACAGCAGATGCGTTTTGTTGACATCATTATTATATAGGTCTATGCATTAAATTTAGTACGGTCTAACTAATATAAGTTAAATTAAGTTTAGTACAGTGTATTATAAATTTAATTTTGTAGCAATCGTTTGCAACATAGGCCACAACAACTTTTAAGAAAAAAAATAAAAAGACAATATATTTTTTACGTTAGAAGCTATATAAATTTAATTGTTGAAAGAGTTGCTGATTATAAATACTGACGATTTTATTATGCTTAGACCTGGCTACAAATATGAGACACTGAGTGAAGATTGAACTTAGTCTATCGGCAATGATGTCCAAATAAAATTGTTAAGTATCGCAAAACGGCAAGCGCCTCAATATGATAATTTTATCTTGTAATCAAAATGAAATTAGAGTTGATGGTGGAAATGTGGAAATTGTTGTTGTTGACACATCCTGTCAAAGAGCTGAAGCAGACTCAGCTTGTTTTCGAGAGGATTTCAATGAAACCTTTTAAAAAACAAGTTTAATGAAGTATTCATGAAGCAACATTATTTAAAGTGAGAAAATTTCGTTCTTGGTAATTCCAATGACAGTAACTATGAGAAACACGAATACAATCTAGAAAGAGATGAGAGAGGTAAAAACAACCTAAAAGAGGAAAAGATTAACAGAGTCGAGTAGAGCTAGGTAGGAATGAAAAGAAAAGTAAAGCGAAAAAAAGTAAATGATATAAATGAGTAAATTAATTAGAAATGCAAGAAGATAAAAAAATCAAGATCAAGAGAGTGGGAAAGTCAATCGAATTAACGGGGAATTTGTAATGGTATATTGAAATGCTAAGTAAACGATGAGAGAAAATGAATGAAAATAAGAGGGAAAAAAAGAAACAAAGAATCATAGAAAAAAGAGGAAAATTATAGTTGAAAGAAAATCAGGAAGGATATATGGAAAAAAGAATATTGTGAGAAAAGAAATAAAATAAAAATATGTCACTGTTGAATTCTTAACAGCTTACAAACAGACAAAGGTGGAACTCGAGTGAACGAACAGCAACACGCGCGCAGATGAAAGAAGAGGTTTATTGCAAAAGAGAATACACTACTGAAAGACAGGGAATCAGGCGGCAGCCTAAGCAAAAGTTATTTACCTTACTTACCCGCGAGCCAGGATGTGGCACAAGGCCGTTTTTTAATGCGGGACTAAACCCAGCCCGTAGGCTCGGGTAAAAATTCCCCGTAGACCCCGTACAAAACTGGGTCGGGTAGCTGTCTACACCCCAGACGAGACTCTACCCTTCGGCATACCCTCGTCTGGGTTCCTCCCTGTCCGAAGGCAGAGAGTTCGACCAGCACCGCTGGAGACGAATCTTCAACTAATTGCCGAAGCAAAGGTATATACCTTACCTCCTCGCGAGACAGGATGTGGTACAAGGCCGTTTTTTAATTTTAATTTATTAATAATTATGGCCAGGCTTTCTTTCTCGATCTGGCTATAGCTTCTTTCTGCAGGAAGCAGGATTCTGGAAGCATGGGCTATGGGTTTTGTAGTCCCATCTTCAAACTTGTGGAGAATTACCGCCTCGATCCCATAGCTGCTAGCTTCAGAATTATTTCTTTTTTAGGGTCAAAATGCGCTAACAATAAATTTGATACCAGACAGCTTTTTATTTTCTGGAAAACATCTTCGCATTCTTTAGAACAAATCCATTTTGCGCCCTTTTTCTATAAGTCAGTCAGTGGGGCTCTACGATCATACATTTTTGAATGTAGATACTGTAAACGTTGGCCAAGCCTAAAAATGCCTGAAGATTAGTGACGTTGTTTGGTGGTGGCATATTTTTAATAGTTTCGGTCTTCTTCCGTTCCCGTCGATTATTTACTCCAAATGTTTGATCTGCTTCATGAAGAACTCGCATTCATCTGAACTTAGCTTGAAGCCATATTCGCCAATCTTCTGGAACACTGCTTTGATATGTTTTTGTGCTATTCGTTGTTTTCGCTCTTTAGCAGGATGTCGTTTAGGTAAGCTATGGGAAATTCTAGCCCAGCTAACATGGTGTCCATTATTTGCTGGAACAAACTGGGAGACGATTTAGCTTGTAGAGTCCTTTGTATGTATTAATTGCTAATAACTTCGAGCACTCTTCGTCTACTTTCACTTGTAGATATGCGTCAGACAGATCTATCTTAGAAGACATTTTGCCACCATTTAGCTTAGAAAAAATATCATACGGTGAAAGTAAAGGGTATGTGTGGTCTTTAAGGTAGTCCTTTAATCCGGTTGAAAAATCTGCACATACTCGGATCTTTATCAGAGTATGTACAGATTTTTCAACCGGATTAAATGACTTCCTTACATACAATATAGACGCAACTCAATCTGAGTAGTCAACTTCAGAATTTATACCCCTTTTCTCTAATCGTTCCAGTTCTTGATTTACTGAATCCAAAGCTGAAAATGGTACATTCCTTTTTGGTTTGAATACTGGTCTTATGTTGTCTAAGTTCGAACCTGACCTCGGTTTTCGTGCATTGTCCGAGACCTTCAGAAAACACGCGTGAAAACTCGTTTTTCAGATCAGAAATAAATTTTTCTGTTCCTTCAGAGTTTTCCTTTACTGTTGCAAATTGAATTTATGGGTAATTTCCATAAATCGAAAAGCACGATCCAATATATACCAAATAAATTCGTCGTACCTGGTAGAATATAGGCTTGATTTGAAAGTCCTCTCCATAAATTCGCTCCTGAAGTTTAGCCTTTTACCAGACACTCCTCTAGCTTTTTTTTGGTACTCCTCAATGATGGACAACCTATTTTCTTCCATATTTGTTCATTCACAATGGAAGTGTTACTTCAAGTATCCAACAATAACTATGACCATTTATTTTCGTATTTACGTATTTCTTTTTTCACTATTTTCAAATTCGTTCTTGGATAAAACAACATTTAGTTTTGATTTAAATTTTTGCTTATTTCTTTTATGTTTATACCAACAGTTGAAGATTTTGTGACCGACATACCCAAACTTGATGCAAAAGAAAACAGTCCTTTTTTTAAATGAGCCCTCTACAGGTATCACACTGGGATGTTTTTACCTTATATTTTGTAAATTTCGGTTGTTTTATGGCTTGGACTCGAGAAATGTTCTTTTCTTTGATCCGCGTATTTTCTCTTTTTATATTTATCACTCTCTGGCATTCCTCAGTCACATTCTGTAGCGTAAATTGAGGGTCTTGCTCCATAATTGTCAGAATCCTTGATCTGATGTTTTTGTCCTTCGCCGCTTAGTCCCTGGACTAAGATTAAACATTTAATCATGTCCACTGAAATGTCGCCTAATTTAAACAATTCACATTGTGAAATTACATTGCCTGAATAAGTCACAAAATCTTCATTCTCTTGTTTTATAATGTTTAAACAGTTGTATCGAGTATGGAAGAAACTGTCTCTTTTGTCGGAAATTCCTGACAAAATCTTTATTGTCCCCTCGAACGACATTTCCTCCGGCTTTTTAGGTAAAATTAGGTTCGTGTATTTAGTGTTCTCCTCTATACCTAATTTTTGGACTAAGGATGCAATTTTCTCCTCCTCAGAACATTGTTGACACATTTTCGAAACAATCGTCTCGCATCTACGTAAATAGGCAGGGAAAGTTATTCCATTGTCCGGGTCATACTTGAATTCTGTTGTTTTAGATATTACGGTATCGCAAAATAACTTAGTGTCTTCCGCTTGTTGTTTTCGTAAGTGCATCAGTTCATCTTGAAAAAATGTTGTAATTTTCAAATTTTTCTTGTTGCTGTAACAACTGTTGCTGTAATTGTTGTTTCTGCCGCTATTGCTGTTTTTTTTTGTTGCAATTGTTGCAGCTCTAATTGCAAACTAGCGTGTAATACTTTGGTCAATTTAGCCAGCTGTTCCATTTTTGTTGTGTAATTTCACTGAGTATTTTCAACGTAGGATGTTCAAATCCGTACTTTTGTACGTTTAACAGACAATGTTTTGGGGTCTGTGAGTTTGAATCGAATTCGGCGTCGCTACTGTTGTATCCTTAAGAGGTTACAAACAGATAAAGGTGGTACTCGAGTGAAGGAACAGCAACACGCGCGTAGATGAAAGAAGAGAGGTTTATCGCAAAAGAGAATACACTACTGAAAGACAAGAAATCTGGTGGCAGGCAAGTAATTCCCGAAAGAAAGATTATTTACCTTACCTCCCTGCGAGGCAGGATGTGGCACAAGGCCGATTTTTAATGCGGGGCAAAACCGAACCAGTAATCTCGGGTAAAAATTCCCCCGTAGACGCCGTATTTACGGGGTTGGGTAGCTGTCTACCACCCCAGACGAGACTCTTCCCTTCGGCATAGCCTTGTTTAAGTTCTTCTCTACTCGAAGGCAGAGAGTTAGCCCAGCACAGCTGGAGACGAATCTCCAACGAATTCCCTAAGCAAAATCCTCAGGTATATCCTGATATCACTATATATAGCTACTGATATTGTTAGCTAGGGAGTGTGGGACATTCCATTACAACAGCCACAGTATTGTGACATCTAAGAAGGGTAAAACTGATTTTCGAAACGGGCATGGTAATCATTGTTCTAAAGCAGGTACCTATGAAAATGCAAAAAAAGTGTACCGGAAATGAAAGAATATAAAATAAGAAGCAAAAAGGTTGTGGGCCAAAATATAAAGCAGAGAAAGAATAAAAGAAAGAAAGGAAGCTTGCAAATAAAATGGAGAGAAGAAATAAATAAAAACGTAATTAAAGTGCAAATAATGAAAAATGCATTTATTGGTAGGTGAAAAGTAATCGAGTATAATATAATACTTATAATTATATAATATATTATATATACAATATATTATTATTGTTAAGGGGTCCACCCCTTTTTATACAAGTGGACTCTCCCAGTGTGTATTGTAAGTTTTTTTTACTCTATCGAGAACACAAATATTTTGAATAATGATGCTTAATTGAAGTAGACGATGTTTCTCCATTCAATTCACTTTTACTTCAGGGTCATCAAACATTGACAGCCTAGTGGTTTGTGGTAAAGAAACTCAACAAATTTAGACAGACTGTAACATCGACTGTCGTCCACGACAAATTGGCGACGAGCGATTCGAACTCACACGGGAAGAACAAACAACAAAAAGTTTTTCCCTCGTCGTCCACAACAAATTGGCGACGAGCGATTCGAACTCACACGAGAAGAAGAAATAAGAAAATCCTCCCCTCGTCCACAATAAATTGACGACGAGCGATTTGAACTCACACAGGAAGAACAAACAACAAAAAGTTTTTCCCTCGTCGTCCACAACAAATTGGCGACAAAGAATTACGAGGATTAAAAATACGTAAAATTATGGAAGATTTAAAAAATATTCTGGTAGAACTTGTAAAATACCAAAATGATCAACAACTATATGAAAGAATGGAAGAAAAATGGCAAAAGCAATTACTACAAACGCAGAAGGAAAATCAAGAAAGACAAATAGAGCTCCAGAAACTAATATTGAAAGTAGCGGGTAACAAGCAATTAGATATTGAAAAAGAGGCAACTTTTTCGCAAGACGCAGTGTGGAATATCATAGAGATTTTCAAATATTCTCTAGATGAGGACAAAAATTTTCTGAGATTACTTCAGAAGACATGAATACATATTTAACATCGACTGTCAAAACTGGACAGAAGCAAAAAAGCTACGTCTATTGCTTAAAAAATTAGGAACTGAAGAATATACAAAATTCGTGGATTATATCTTGCCAAAAAAGACGAACGAATTAACATTTGACGAATCAGTGATATGTCTTAAAGAACTCTTCAGTCCGAAAACATCACTCTTCCACAGGAGGTGGAAATGCCTTAACCTGGTAAAGGGCGATAATGAGGATTATTCCACGTTTGCCGCAATCGTAAATAAACATTGCGACGATTTCAAATTAGCCGAATTAACCCCGGACAATTTCAAGTGTCTCATCTTTGTTCAAGGGTTAGTTTCAACAAAAGATAGTGAAATGCGCAAAAGAATGCTTTCAAAATTACAAAATGAACCTGGACTAACACTACAACAATTATCGGAATATTGCCAGAAATGTCTAAGTATAAAGAAAGACTCAAAGGACATTGAGGTGTCAGCTGTATCTCACATACGTAAGTTAAACAAAAGTTTACGTTTTTCACCCTCCCCGGAAAGAAAACAAAAATTCTATAATAAGAGAAAAGGTACAACATACAGGGCAAATTATGACGAAAATCGAAGCAAATATAAGCTCCCCTCCCAGCAAGTTATCCATGTGGAGGACTACATTGGAACAAGGATTGCCGTTTTAAATATAAAAACTGTCCTGAGTGTGGAAAAATGGGCCACAAGGCATCCCAATGTAGGAACAGAAAATCTACTAGTAGAATAAGAGCTACTAGGATGCATAACGAAGACAATACCAACATAAGGAAATATGTGGAACTTGAAATCTTAAATAAAAAGATAAATTTGTAACTGGATTCGGGTTCTGATCTCACGATAATCAACCTACAGACATGGACCAACCATGTTACATACACAAAAAATTGCCAAGTCGGTTACAGGCAAGCAAATAAAATTCGAAGGAGAAATAATCGTGAATGTGAAATCTCACGGGAAAACAAAAAAAAAATTAAGATATACGCCATGAAAGATACTGAAAATCTAGTAGGTATCGACTGGTTGCAAAAGTTCAACGTTTGGGATCTACCTATCAGCTCTTTTTGCAAAATGTTAGAGGTTGAACCATCAGATGCTATAAAGTTAAAGGAAGAATTATATAACCAATTTGCTGAGGTATTTCCGAGCGGGTTGGGACGATGCAACAAATTTGAGGCCAGAATTGAATTAGAAGAAAACGTCCAACCAGTTTTTAAAAAGAAGCGAAACGTACCGTTCGTTACTATAGAAAAAAATCGACAAAGAATTGGAGAGACTTGAACAAACTGGTATTCTTTCAAAAATAGAGCTTAGTGAATGGGAAGCACCGGTAGTTTATGTGAAAAAGAAATCAGGAGAAATCCGCGTATGCGCAGATTTTTTGACGGGGCTTAACAAGGCTATAAAAGACCATCATTACCCACTACCGAGCCCAGAGGAAATATTTACAAAGCTCAACGGCGGTAAGATATTTTCAAAAATAGATCTAAGTGAGGCTTATCTACAAATCCCAGTACGAGAAGAGAGTACGAATATCCTTTGCATTAATACGCACAAAGGGTTGTACAAATTCAACAGACTACCATTCGGAGTAAAAGTTGCACCAGCAATTTTCCAGCAGACGATGGACACAATGCTCACGGGCCAGAATTTCGTGACCGCTTATCTGGATGACGTTTTAATTAAGAGCGACAATGTTGAAGAGCACACATCACACATAAAGGAAGTTTTCAGAAGACTTCAGGATTTTGGGTTCAAAGTAAAAGGAGAAAAGTGTCATTTTTTCCTAAATGAAATTAAGTACTTAGGTCAGATAATAAATGAAAATGGCAGGAAACCGCACTCAGAGAGGGCATCGGCAATTAAAGATATGCCTGAACTAAAAAATGTTGCAGAACTACTAAGTTTCCTGGGCCTAGCTAACTACTATGGCGAATTATTGATAATATGCATAAACTGAGGGCCCTACAAAATGAGTTACTAAAAAAGGATTATAATTGGAATTGGACAGAGGACTGTAAAAAAGCATTTAAGGAAATAATACAAAAATTAACTTCGGAGTTAACATTGACACATTTCGATCCCGAACTCGAAATCATTATTGCGAGTGACGCGAGTTCACATGGGGTAGGTGCGTTTATTCTACGCAAGATGCGGAACGGTACAAACAAACCCGTTGTACACGCATTTAGATCATTATTTCCGGCGGAGAGAAACTATTCACAGATCGAAAAAGAAGGCATAATTTTTGCAGTAACTCGTTTTCACAGATATATTTATGGGAGAGAGTTCACGCTCCAAACGGACCACAAACCACTTCTTACGATTTTCGGTTTAAAGAAAGGTCTACTAGTCTATACAGCGAACAGACTTTTAAGATGGGGAACTGTGTTACTAAATTACAATTTCAAACTTGAGTTCTTAACATCAAAGAAAATAGGACACGCTGATGGACTATCGCGATTAATACCTGCGAAAGGAGAACCGTTAGAAGATTTGGTAATTGCGGCATTACAAGATGAAGATGAAATCAGTAAGGTATTATGCAATACAATAAAAGAACTACATGTAACGCTGCTAGAGATAAGACGAAAGCAGAAAGAGACGATTTTATTCAGAATACCAAGAAAAAAAAATAGAAGAGAAGGTGAGGAATTTAGCAGACAGTTTCTCAATCTGTGACAACATATTATTGTATAACGAGAGAGTAGTAATACCGAAGTCGCTATGAAGACGGATCTTGAAAGATTTTCACTTAGGACATCCCAGAAAAAACTGGATGAAATCACTTATGAGAAGTTTTGTCTACTGGCCGAACATGGACGATGATATTACGCAAATGGTGGAAAGTTGCAAAGGTTGTGCTGTTGCGGCGAAAGCACCACCCTCTGTACAAAAGCCATGGCCTAAAGTCGACAGACCGTGGTCAAGAATCCACGTGTATTACGCAGGACCCATTAAGGGTTACTACTATTTAATAACAGTAGATAGTTTCGGTAAATGACCAGAGGTTGCCAGATTTAATCACCCAACGACAGAAAATACCATAAACTGGTTACACGAACTATTCGCGAGATTTGGCGTCGCGGATTGTTTGGTAAGCGATAACACCATACAATTTACCTCCAGTGACTTCAAAGAATTTTGTGAGACATATCAAGTAAAACATATCAAGATAGCTCCGTACCACCCGAGGTCGACCGGACAAGCTGAAAGATTCGTTGACACACTAAAGCGTTAAAAAAGCCGAGGGTACGACGATAAAAATGATACAAGTTCCTCCAAGTTCACAGAATAACACCTAACGTGAACACGCCATCGGGTGTTTCACCAGCGGAATTGATGTTTGCTCAGGGGATAAGGTCTGTGTTTGACAAATTACTGCCAAACAAGAACAAAAACCAGTATACATCAATTGTACCCAAGAAATCATTTAAACCAAGAGAACGGGTTTACTTTAGGATGTTTAGAAACAATATGGCTTACTGGGAGCCTGGCACAATAATCAACAGATTTGGAAATGTGGTGTACACAGTACAAGGCGAGAAGTTTTCACATAGAAGACATATCGACCAATTACAAAAAAGACGGGTTGAGGAGCCAAGCTCGTCACCCGCAGGAAACGACGATTCAATGGATGCAATCTTCGAAGCTTTTGAGATCCAAATACCACAGGAAGACACAAAAATTAGAAGGTCAAACAGGAAGAGAAAATTTACCAAACCTCTGACTATCGACCATAAGAGAAAAAAAATACTAACTCCCCCCCAAAGGGATCTAAGAAGCGGGGTGTTAAGGGGTCCACTCTTTTTTATACAAGTGGACCCGCCCAGTGTGTACTTGTACTGCTGCCGGTGAATACCCGGGAGTGAGAGAGTGAGAGAGTGAGGAGTCGAGTGTGAGGTAACCGCTTTGTAGGAGTCACAGTTGCGAGCACGTAGACTCAGAAGGAAGTCATACTTCGATACTGAATTTCCCAGACTGTATATATATCTTATTATTGCTACTAACCGCATTTCTGGATCTACTAACCGTATTACCAATTGTATTATTACGTCAATACATTTATTTGCTATATTTCATTCCTGCGTTTGTCATTCATTTTGAGACCGGATTTCATCACGGAATCCACAACAATTATATATATAATATATTACCGTATTGAAGTTTACGTTTTTTAGCCATCAGAATAAAAACATACATACGATTTACTGAAAGTTTTTTTTTTTAACTCTATCGAGAACACAAATATTTTGAATAATGATGCTTAATTGAAGTAGACGATGTTTCTCCATTCAATTCACTTTTACTTCAGGGTCATCAAACATTGACAGTTGGTGGTAAAGAAACTCAACAAATGTAGACAGACTATAAAACTCATTAGACATTGATTGCAATTGTGAATTGGCATAATAATATGCAACATTTGCGGAAAAACATCATATTTTGTTCCATAAACAAATAAAAAATTCGTAGAACAACGACGGCAATAAAGTAGGGAAAAGTAAAATATTTCATTATTAATAACAGTGGTGGACACAGAGAAAAAAATCAGCTTCTCTCATGTGGCACAAGGCCGAAAGTATAGGGCACCCAGTGAACATCGAACTCACTACTCAGTCGTAATTGTTCTATCAAGACAAGCTTGCTAACCATTACTCCGCCTCGAGGTGCCCGTTTCTCTCATGTTGTATATGTTTAGCGTTGTTTTGTGTTTTCTTTTATTCTGTTGTATGTTCTTCAATTCCTTTGTTTTCCCTTCTCGCATTAACTGTTTTATAATTCTCTCTCTCCTGTTCAGATCTTTCAGTCTAAGTTGCTTGGATATTGTTGGTTTTATGAAAAACAAACCAGTGAAATTATAGATTTATTATTATTTGTTTTGGTGTATATTTTTCAGATTGAAATTCTTTGTTGACGTTTGTTTAAGGCCAAAGGATAGCAAGAATCGCCAGAGTTCAGTATTTAGTTCATGATACATTCTTTATTCCTATCCCATTCGTAGATTTTATAGAGGGTCGCCAAAGAGAGGAGAGAGAAAATTGATATAGGAAAAGTAAAAAGTAATGTTTATCTTTAATTGAATGGAAAGTTGCTTAAAGAAATTACTTAAAAACATTTTTCCCACATTAAAAGCTCAAAACGAAGAGTGGTTTCTGTAAAATACCAATATGTCTGTTAATGAATGTAAGGTGGCAGAGCTTGGATGTTAGACTGATCCAGACATTGTGACGAACTAGTAATGTGTTCCTTCATCATCCGTCTGGTCGACAACGAATGAGATTAATAAGACCTGACCAGTTTCGTGTTCATCTTTCGGAGAAGAAATGCTATAATTATGCTAGGCAACTCTAGGATTCAGGGATTGAGAATTAAAATATGCGAGTCAGTAGACATATCTCCAACAGACACTTGCAATATTCTATTTGTCGTGCCAGATACCTGTCAGTAAGCCACATTTAACTCTGAGGCCCAAGCGTGATAGATTGGTCTACGGAACATAGTGTCAATCGCAGAACATTCATACATAGTGACAAAATGTGACAGTTGCATGAAGGTTTTGAAACATTCAAATGAAGCTTTATATCCAAAACTGTGTTTTAAAGGAACTGCCAGAATGTGGTGAACTTTTATGCGACGCGGATTCAGTTTTGAGAGCAAAAGACAGAAAATCTAATATTTTCGGATTAAATCGTCCTTAATTGTATACCACTGTATGCAAATGTACAACCAACAACCAACCCCATTCTCTTGTGCACTAACGCTCTGATACATAACGTCATGTTTATTCAGGAGAGTCTTTAACATTGCAGGCTGCCTATAATAGATTGTCAGCGAATTCTACTGTTTTTGAAAGTTATGGCGTCTGCATGATTATGGCGTCTGCATGATTTGACGTGTACTGAATGACCGTCAACCGACTCTTCAAACTATGCAGGACGTAATACTCAGCATTATAATGGAGTGAGATTTGTGTGGTCGAATTACAAAATTTGTTGAAAAGTTGTCATTAACGATGGTGAAAAAAGTATCGCAAACATATTTGGATAAAGTCATTATGTATTGATTTGCCTTTTATTCATACAATTACGTCCGTTTATATTAATAATTATTTGACTATAGAACGATAAAAGTGTATGTTTATTTGTGATCTGAAAATAGAACAAATGACTGTCAAATAAATAAACCCATGTAACCACTGATACGTTACTATTATTTTTTGTCCTATGGGGAATGTTGTTTAGAAATGAAAGAAAATGTGATTCAGCATATGTAGTAAAAGAAAGTCACTGAACACTACCAAAATATATCCAAAGACGTATGTATATGTATACATAGTACAATGGAAACTATTTTTAATTTATCGAATTCGTATACGGGTTTCTCATATTTCCTCAGTTTTATCTTGAAATTAATATATTCGTCAATGATAACTACAACTTTAAGCAACAGGCTGTATAAAACGCGTTAATTATATGCAGCGACTCACATTATTATCCACTTTATGTTCTACTTACATAAAAGAAGAACACTTATTCTAATCAAAATGTTCATTCGCTGAATGATGAGAACATCTATTTGCGCAGTTAGGACGAAAGCTGTATGTGTGCCGATTTAGACAAATGGCACTAATTTATATTGAATGTCATGAATTTCGAAGTCTCGTTGTGAGGTTCAGTATTTAAAATGGATTTCAAAGCTGACATAAAGGATAACAACTTCTGAGTGTTCAAATGGTAAAACAACTGAACCATAGAATACAAATGATCAGCATATTCTACACATTCATTTTACCACAGTGTCACACCCTCAACACGGAAACTTACATCAACTGCCTTATACAGGTAGTTCTGACTTGGGTTAAGAGGGTAGCTGCTGGAAGACTCGGTGTCTGGCAGACAAATTCTGCGATCACTTTACCTCTTTCATATGGCCACCTAAATCTCTAGACTTGCATCCCCGTTGATTACTTTGTCTGGGGTGTGTTTATCGAGAGACAAGCAAAACTTGTAACATCATTATTTTCATTTTTACGTAATTTAGACGACAATTTATATATACAGAGAGAGAGAGAGAGAGAGAGAGAGAGAGAGAGAGAGAGAGAGAGAGAGAGAAGAGGGATAAATGAAACTTCGGACATGATGATTCCTTAAAGAAGAGGAATATTTATCAATAGACTCATGAAAAGGTCCGTCTATATGCAGCAAGCTTGCAAATTATTCGTTTCATTTTTTTGTTAGAAGGAAAAACGTAACTCGGTGATTTATAAAGACAATACTGAATAATTAAACATTAAAACATATATTTCGATATGTAACAAAATCAGACACAATTGAATTCTTGAAAAGCAATGTTGTCGTAATTGTAAGTATGGTAGTATTAAATGCCTAAAAGTAACATGTGCACAACTGTTACTGATATATATGACGAGAATGCAATCTAAAAGAATTCTCATCGAATAACCTTAAAAAATATGGCATTAAAATAACGTAAAATATTATTGATCTTGTTATCTTATAAAATAATTATTTCTGATAGATATTTCATCTAAAATAACTTTGAATCAAAATGAAACCGGAACGTATATCAATTTGGAGCGATTTATAAAAATAGACCAAATCCTTATTACAGTTTACTGCAACAAGTTTGGACCTAGCACGATCACTGATTCAAAATGTAATACCTGCTTTAATTTAGTCTTTAAAATATTAGTCATAATTTCTATTTTTATTACCATAAACCATAGAGTGAATATGTGTAGAGAAGGTATATTTTTCCCACTCCCCTTTTTAAAATGAACAAAGTCCTTATATAAAAATGTTTTGGAAGTATAAAATACTACAAACATCTATAAGAGATAAGGGAATGTTTGTAGAAAGCAGTCTTGATGTAACTATATTAATGCAGATGGTTTAGCAGAATTAATAGTAATCAAAGAGAAAGGAGTAATTCCTGTTGTAAATGAGGAGAAAACCAACAAGCTGATACTCTGATTCTGGCTGAGTGAAGGATAACTGTCACAAAACACAGCATTCAGGTGAGTCATGATACTGTGCTTGCTCTTTGCTGCAGTCGCTTTGCTACTCTAAGAGTCATACAAAGTGGATTCTCATAATGCTGACAGAGATTGGTTGTTACCGGACAGTTTCTGGAATCCTGATTCAAGAATATCATATTCTCATATGATTAGGTCTATGAAGGAGGCATTCATAAAACAAAAATGTAGTGAAAAGGCAACAAAGCAGCTAAGAACCTTTTATATGTATATTATACATATTTTCATTCCAAGGCTGTATATTACGATTAAGAAGATTGCTTCTTAATTTTATTATACAGTTGAGTACTGGTATACTTTGTGTGTTTCCTCTATTAAAGCTGTTGTAATTAAAGAACCGGCATTAGTTTTTGACCTACACTTTACACTAGCATTATATCCCAAAGATAAGTAGAAAAGGGAAGATTTTAAACGCTATTTTCTTAAGAATTATATACTCTTGTTTATAAAATATAAACATATTCAACTGATTGTAATGAAACAACCATAATCAATAAAAATCATTCGTGGTTTTATTTTTTTCAAATTGTAAATATATGTTAGAATGCAATAAAAGAAATTTCTAATTGGCTGATTCACTCCATACTAACTGAAAGAATATTGCACGAGTAATTATATAATACTCATTTTCTGCTAGTCGGTAAGATATGTCACTTGTTATACCGATACTTGTATTAATAAAATTAACTTTTTTTTTTATTGAACATTAAATTGAAAATACATGTGTAAATAATGATGGATTATATGTGGAAACAATTCTGGTTAAAATGAATATAAGTCATGCTGAGAAATGTTAGCGAATAAAATATTGATACAAGTAGAGGAAATAAGAATTTTAATAATGACGATGATCATACTAAAATTAACATTAAGCATAAAGTATGAAAAACGTGTCATAAAAACCAGAGGTTGAAAACAATTTTGAAAAGACAACAGAATGTTTCATAACGTTTAGTTGACGTTTTACTGTTGATTCATTATAATTTTTCTGTTTCATTTCGAGTTTTTAAAAGAAAAGAATTGAAATAAGACAAAAATGGAAATAGTCACTGAGGAGTTATAGGATTGGGCTTATTAGAAATTAGGAGTATTGTTGTCAGACTTGCGGAAGAATTTAAATAATTTCTTATCTAATGGCATTTATTTTGTAATTTTAACAAATTTTATTCATTCATTTTGTGATTCATTTTCACAGTTGGCGCTTAATGAAGACGAGGAGCAAGAATGCTGGATTTTATTCTTTTAAATGTTTTCGTAAATTTTTATTCTATTTTTCTGAGTTATGAATGTAGTCCTGTGACATGCTTCACATTCCTCAAAACAGAATGAAAATTAAAGTGAAATAGAAATAAAATGAATCAGAGAAAAATTGAACATAGATTTGAACGAGTTAATAATATGAAAAAGAGTAAAAATGAATGAGGACGAACAAATATTGGTTATGGTGAACACACATTACATAAACCATTTTTTTAATCTAAGCAAAAATCTGATATATTCACATAATTCTTAAATAAGGAATTACTGACGTTCCTTTTGATCATTCAGACAATGGTTACAGCAGCTATTTCACAGCGATTAACAAAACAGATAACTACGAGTCTGCTATCATCTCCAACGTGGATCCCTACAAAACATGTGCACCTGATGGCATCCCTGTAATAGTCATTTGTGTTTTATTGAACTGGCTCCTGTTCCCGCTTAAATGTATAACAAATGCCTCGCTGCTTCTTGCATTCCTTCTTGCTAGACATTCTCATCTGTTTTACAGTTTTTAAGGATTCTGGGGAACCATCCGACCCTTCAAACTATCGACATTAGCCTTCTATCTCTTTTTGGGAAACTCCTAGAGGCCCTAATCAATGCTGAATTGGTTAAGCATCTCACATCGGAGGACCTTTTTTTAGACAAGCAATACGGCTTTCGTTTCTCCAGGTCATTTGACGATTTATTGACGATAATTACGGAAAGGTTCTATCAAGTTCTAGATAAAGCTTTCGACATAATTTGGCATACAGGTCTCATTCACAAATTGAAAAGTTACTGTGTCTCCGAACAATTTTTTTAAACTGACCCAGTCTTTCTTATCAAATCGTGAAATGAAAGTTATCCTGACGGACACCTGTCTAGTTCCTTTCGTATTAGTGCAGGTGTCGTCCAGGAGTGAATCCTTGGTCCTACTTTATTTTTGATTTTCATTAATGACATCCTCTATGACTTCAGCTCTCAACATATGTACACTGATGACACAACCATTTGCTCCTGTCTCGATAGTAAGTATGATCAGATCAATAAGGTCAAATTGGCAGCTGATGTCCAAAACGATTTTCAGTCCGTTGTTAAATGGGACAAAGAATGGCTTGCTAATTTTAACGTCTCCAAAACTAAACCTCTCTCCATTAATCATCTGAGAGACCCCTCTCTGCTTTCCATCGGCATGGCTAATGCTAACGTCCAGGAAACTTATTCGTTGCAAATCTTCTCGGGCTAACGCTCTCGGCTGATATGAAGTGGAAAGTCTATACTGAATCCATTGCCAGGTGATCTGCTAAGAAAGCTGTATTGTGTGAGACAATTTTTATCTCCAGAATCTATCTTACATATCTATAATCTACCATTCGTCCATTCGTGGTTGGAATGTTGAACTGAACCCTTTATTTCGCTCGCTGGGGTAGAATTGTTCTAGTTTCACGTGCCATGTCTAATGCATGTCAGTTATCAGTTATCCCCTGTTAATTCCCCTCTCCAAGTTCTTAGTCAGGTAAGGAACTCACAACACTTTGGGTCCCGTCACTGGATCTAACCAACGCCTTTATCCACTGTGCCATGTGTCTTTATGGACATAAGGACGAAATAAAGGGTCCAGTTCGACATTCCAACTACCTGAAGAAGGCCGGAGCGTACAAGGGCCGAAACGTTGTAATAAATATGGCAACAAAGATTAGGGCAATAGTGCGAATAATGTAAATGATGTCCTCTGCACTACTTTTATATAAAGTAAAATTGTAGCTGCAGTCTTTGGCACAAGGAACACTGCAAAATTAGAAATACTTCCGTAACAAAATATAATATCGTATGTAACAAACTCTGTGAAATCGATTGTATTGCACCATATTTTAAATTTAGTACCTTAAAAATTGGGGAACTGAAATCCTGGATTTTATATGGATGAGTTTTCCAAGAAATCTGACCACTGTTGTTGCTGTGAAATAGGCAAGTTACTCAAGAATACACTAGGTAAAGAACGCCAATTATAGAGATATATTTTCACTGTAAGGTACATTTAGCCCAAAATCACAAACAAATAAAATAATTGCACTCATATTTTTTGATATTATGGTACAGTGTATTTTCCATTTAAATTCCCTAATTACCAGCTCATAGAATGACGCCTAAAGGCGTCTTATGAAAAAATGGAGCCAGTGAACCAAAATCCCCCTTGGCCGATAAGGAAAAAGCAAATGATGGGCCAAGAAAGCAAACGAGCCAAGCTGGATGCGGACCAATGGGCAAAATTTTGGGACCATTTGAAAAAAGCCACTAGTGTGGTTAAAGAAAAGGGGAATGGAGCCTCGTAAGGGGCAAGGGGAGACCAAAAAGAGTCCCAAAAAAGGGACAATGTCACCTACAGCCCCATTCCCCTATCCTCTGAGGGAGTCTTCCCGTCTTCATGAAAAAAAATACATTCCCAGAAAGCAAACCTCCGGAAAAATCTGTATCTAAAGAAATTGAAAAAACAGTTGGATTCGTAAAAACCTTTCACCTGGGGGTAACGGCCCTCTATTACTGGTTGGACTCCATAAAAAAAACTTTCATAAAATCCTCACACCAAAACCCATCTCAACTCACCCGAAAATGCTTTTCACCTCAAAAGAAAAGGGGTGAGGAAGCCCGGATTCGTAAATCCACCACTCAAACAAAAAAAGCATTCAAACCTATTCATTTCCCAGAAAAAGACGTCTGCCGCGTATCCCGGGACCAGGCGGAAAGGGTCTTCGGGCAAACGAAGAACCCGAAGGACTTAAAAGTTCTTATGGAATTTCAAAAAAATTAAAGGGTGGATGTTGAAGTGCCGAAAATTTCCACAAGGCCCGAAATCAGCTGACCGTAATAAGAACTGGCCCGGGTACGCGGGAGATCTGGGGCATGATAGAGGAGGCCCAAAGTCGTCTCTAAAAGTGGTGCCCCCAGCTGCCGTCCTTCTAGACCCGGAAATGATGATGCAAAAAAAAAACTAAAGGGAGGGTCCCCGTTTTCGTTCACCCATCCCTTTATAGAGCTTTAAAACTAACTTACCCTTCGGACATCGGCGGCTTGTCCCAGGATGATACGCTCGAAACTGAGATGATGTCTGGTTCCATGGGACAGGCTGTCGGTGTCCTCACCCCAGCCATGTTCTATCCTGAAGGGCAACCCTAATCGGTTTCACAATGGCACTTTGGTTAGCTAGTTTAAATGTCCGGGGCCTGAGGTCCGAGTCTCGCAGGGCGAGGCTCTCTCGTGACCTTCAGCGCCTCGGGGTGAATGTATGTTGTATACAAAAGACCCGGTTTTCTTCTCATGATCGTGAGGACATACTGTCTAAGGGGTTCGCCCTTTATTCAGCATGTTTTGATGGTCGTTCGATGGGTGTCTCTTGGCTAGTGAGCAGGTCTTTGAAGGCTGCATGTACCCTTGTCTTCGCGGATCCGGCGGGCAGGCTTTGCGTGCTGGATGTTACCATAAAGGATAAGGTTCTTCGTCTCATTGGGGTTTATGCGCCCAATATCCATTCCGAGCGGCCTGCTTTGTTTCGGCAGATCGCGCCGTTCTTGACGACGTCTCGTCGGGTAGTTTTAGTGGGGGGATTGGAATGCCGTCCTTGACCCCGATATAGATCGTATAGGGCAAAAAAGGTACTAACAACCCGGATGTGAAACCATTTCGGGACTTTATCGATGGGTTTGATCCCTCGATAAGTTCCGGAATGAACACCCTGGAGGTAGCATGGACTTGGACAAATAGTGGCAACTCGGCTCCTGGCTCGCTTGCGAGCTACCTGGACCGAGTCTTAGTTAGGAGAGTCGATGTAGGGCTCTTAGGGTGTCCAAGTTTCCATTATATAGTTTATACGGATCATAGGCTTGTCCGGGTCCGTGTAAACTTAGATAAACCTAAGGTTAGGTTGGCTGGCTACTGGAAATTGAACTGTTCACTTTTTGGTGATCAGGGTTTCCGGGACCAGCTGTTACTAACGATCAAAGGGAATTGACGGGGCGGTTGTGGGAAATGCCTGGTGGGGCAAATTTAAAATCTAAAATTCGAACGTTTGCTGCCGATTTTAGTCGTCGACTCAATCTAGATAGATTAGCGGCGCAAACTGCTTTAGAAAATAAAGTCGATCGGGCCGTGAAATCCCGTGTTAGTGGGGACATAGATTTAGCTAAGGCAGAGTTGGCCTCCTTGCTTATCAAGAAGGATCAAGCTCTGGTAGTTAGGGCTAGGTTAAAAAGAATGTCTTCTGAGGCTACGAATATGGCCGCTGAACTGCGTGTAGAGGAGAATAGAAACGCGTCTAGGCGACATATAGCGTGCGTCACATTACCGGATAAGCGGACCGTGACTACAAACGCGGGCATATGTGAGGTCTTTCGGGATTACTTTCAGGATCTTTTCACCAGGGAGCCCGGTCTGAGCTCTGCTCAGTTCGACGCCTATTTGGCTGGCTTTCCCTGCCTCTCGGCAGCTGAAGTGGCTAGGTGCGAGGGTCCCATAACAGAGTCGGAAATCTGGGAAGCGCTGAAGCAGGTTGGCCTGGATAAGTCTCCGGGATTAGATGGTCTTCCCTACGAAGTTTACTTGAGGTTGTCGCACGTTTTGTTCCTTTGCTGGAATTGATTTTCAACCACTGGATGAGGCAGGGTTCTTTACCTCAACGCTTCACCAGGGGTGTGATCAAGTTGCTGCGTAAGGACAAGAACGGTGGGGATGGGTTAGGGAACTTTCGCCCTTTAACGATGTTAAATACGGACTTAAAGATTTTGGCGAAGATCTTAGCCAACCGTTTGCAGCTTGTCCTGTCTCGTCTGATTGGCCCTGAACAGACTTGTACTGTTAAGGGCAGGACTATTCAGGATAACCTTCATATGGTACGCTTGATCTTAGAACAAGTCGACAGTGAAGCCGCGCTGATCAATTTAGATCAGTCCAAGGCCTTCGATAGGGTTGACCATCGATTTATGGAGGCTGTCCTTTTCGGCGGCCGGTTTCGGAGCCGACTTTCGCTCCTGGATCCGACTTTTGTATGCGACCCCCGGTGCGCTGGTGGAAGTGAATGGGGTAAGATCGAAGCCTTTCGTATTGTCTCGCTCCATTCGTCAAGGTTGTCCGCTCTCGCCTCTGCTTTACGTTCTTGCATTGGAACCATTCCTTCGCAAGTTAAAGGCGAATCCGGTCCTACGCGGTATTTCGCTGCCTGGTGCTTCCACCTCGGCCAGGTATTCTGCCTATGCTGACGACGTTTCGGTTCTTGTGTCGAGCAGAGCCGAGATTGACGAAGTCAGCAAGGAGATCAGTGGGTATGAGATGGTGACAGGGGCCAAGATCAACCGCGATAAGTCTGTGGGCTTGCGGTTTGGTGCGTGGAAGGAGTTTCTCTTCCCGGACCTTTCCTCTGGACGGATGGGCCGATCAAGATACTCGGCGTCTGGTTCGGTCCTGATCTCCAGTTGGAAATGAATTGGTCGGAGGTACAAGGGAAGGCCGAGGCCGCGGGTAATCTGTGGTCTCGGAGGAGACTTTCCCTGAAGGGAAGGGCGGAAGTATGTGTTTCACATCTATCCGATCCTCCTGTACCGACTCTCTGTGCTTCCACTCCCGTATGCCCGACTAATGTCATTAGTCAAGGTCTTGTTCTCTTTCTTGTGGAGAGGCAAGGCCCATATGGTATGTCGCGAGATCTGTTGCCTTCATCCCTATGAGGGCGGTCTGGGTATGCCTAGCATTGAGATTCGTCAATATATACTTCGCATTACCTTTCTAGACCGAACCTTTTGGAAAGAAGATGTCCGAAAACATTTCCCATCCCTGAGAAGTGTGCACTCGTGCGAGGAGGAGGCCGGCCGTACACCTCGTGTCGAGTGCTCCTTCTACCGCGAATGTCGTCGTGCTTTGAAACTCCTCTTGCGGACGTCGGATGGCCTCTCCGACGCCCAAGCGTTGTCTCGTAAGGCATTATATCGATTGTTAGTTAGGGGGTCCGTTCGAGATGGTCTGATCGACGAGCTCGGTCTTACGAAGCAGGAGGCTCGCTCGATATGGCCTTGGGCGCCTGGGTTGAAATGTCTCAATAACGATGAGGCATCACTCACCTGGCTGATGATTCGTGGGGCCCTCTGGGTCGGCAAAAGACTTTGTTCAGCAGGCTTGGAGAAATATCAAACTGTCGTCGCTGTACTGGGAATGTCGAGACCATTGGTCACGCCTTTTTTCAGTGCAAGACGGTAGTGCCGTTTGTGCAAGTTTGTTGAAGGCCTCATGGTTCGCATGCTGCAGGGAAAGTTTTTTTTGTCCTGGAAGCCAGTTCTGTTTGTAGCAATGTGGTATCGCAATTGACGAAGGCTGAACACTATGTGTTCTGTTGCTTACTAGGGGTTATGCGAGTCGTGATTTGGACGACGCGAAAGAAGGAATTCTATGATGGCGAGAAGTTCACCTCTTCCCAACTGATCTTGTTCTTTAAGCATCAGCTTAAAGTCAAGATTAGGACGGAAAGGCGGCGGCTCCCATCATCAGAATTTGGCAAAAGGTGGGTGAATCTTGCGCGAATGTGTAGAGTAAAAGGGGCTGACCTAGAGTGGCATTTGGATGTCCGTTAGGGGTACAGAATTTTGTCTTATCAGGGTTGAACATAGGCAACCCACCCAGATATTAGGCTAGTCTAGGTTTTCGATTTTGAATTTTTAGTTTTTTTTTTTCCGGTTAACTTAGCTAGGGTATGAATGCTCATTGGTCCCTTTTATTTCTGTCCCTATTTTTTTCTTTTGTTTAATTCCCCATCCTCCCTCGTTAGGTGGTTAGTGATGTCAGTTCTCTGGTGGATGCGGGGCGCCTTTCGTTTCGAATGTGTGAGTTTTCGTATTTGTTGTTGTGTTTGAATGAGTGAGTGTTTGTGTGAATGCTTGATGGTTTGAATGTTTGTTCTTATTTTCTTAGTCCCGCATCGATTTCGTCCGGTTAACTGATATTTCTGCCACATTCAACGGTTTTGTGGTTTTTTTTAATTACTAACACTAATTTTGTTTAGTTTATTGTAAATATATTTCGTCATATTGTATATATTCATTTGGGGATTTTTTAAAATTTGTTATTTTATGACCCTCCCCCATGAACAATATCTGTACATAAGGGGACTAGTTAGGACTTCATAGAGAATCTGAGGTATTATGGTGGACGTAGTAAGTAAAAGGTAGGAGTGAATGTGTTGTTTTGGTGATTGGATTATTGTTGGCATGTTTGGGTCAGTGTCTGTGACTAGCTAAATTTTAGATTAAAGACAGAAGAAGACCGTCATTCCCCATCCCCTTTTTGGCCTTGTGCCACATTTTTATTTTAATGCAAATAAATGTTAGGAAAAGGTCTTCCAGAGGATTATTTTTTTTTTTGACACCTAATTTAGGTTAACCCATTTTATTTATTTTACTCTTTTCTAACGTTACTTTTTGACTTTTCATAAATCCGATTATAACGTTCTTTTTTTGACCATTTGATTTTTCCTCCAACACATTTCCCTCTTTTTTATTTTATTATTTTTTTTATTTTTATTTGGCGACGAGTTTTAAAGATGAATAAAAAAAACGTTTTATTTTGATAGCTTTAATTTTTTCTTTATCACCCAGATTTAGAAAAAATTTTATCTAATTTAATTTTTCTTTAAATAAAAAAACTCGAAATCTAAGATGAAAATTCTTTTTTTCCATTTATTTATCTTAAATGTTTCTGAATAAAATTAAAAAGTGTTTGTAGAAAAAAAAAATGTTTCAATATTTCTAAACAGAATACGACGTGTAATATTTGAAAGGTAAAATAAAAAACATTTTCAAATTTTTAAAGTCAAAAAATTATTTAACGTTTTCGTTGTTATTTACCGTTTTTTATGACTATTTTAATATTTCAATTTTGGAAATTTTGAATTTTGTAAAAAAATTTCTTATTTTTCCTTTTAAAAGTTTTTTTTTTTAACTAAATTCATCATTTAAAAATGGAAAATAACTAAAATTCTTTAGAATTTTTAAGATTATTTTAAAATATTTAAACAAGAATTGTTAATAAAAGACATTAATCTGTTTTAGCATTTTTAACAGCAAGAAATTTTTTTCAAAATCCTTGAAGTTTTTTTTGGAAAATTTGAACATTTGCTATCAAAAATTGTTTCAAAAGTTAACACTGGAGAAAATAAACAATAATCAGGCAAATTTTTCTTTTTTATTTCATATTTAATTTGCTGTTCCCCTTATTTTAACATTTCTAAATAAAGACGAACAAATCTGAAAAAAATTTGAAAAGTCGATCTTTCAACAGCGGAAATAAAAAAAAAATCTAAAAATCTGTAGCAAATTTATGGCGAAATTCTGGAATTTTTCAATTATTGGTATTTTATCAATCAGGATTATTAACCGCTGGAAATCTGAAAAAAATAATGCTATGACAATTTTTTGGCCCGCATCGGTTGTCACGGTGTTTAATTTTTAAAAATAGGGTTGAGGTTTAAAGAAGCCAGAAAAAAAAAGATAAGCAAAACTAGGAATCGATTTGGTCGTGGACCCAAAGTGCATAATTTTAGCGGCGCGTACGAATAAAGAAAAAACTCCTGCAAAAAATTGAAGAAGGTGGACAGAAGAAAGTGTAAATTTAAAAAATACAGTCAAAAAAAAAAAGAAAAAAAGGAATAAAAAGGACGATTGACGCTCGACGAAAAAAGAATGAGGGAAAAAAAAATGGTTCGTTTAATTAAAAAGGCTTGCGAAAAAGAATTCTCTGAGCGCCTAAAAAAGTTCTACAAATGGCGATTCGTGTTGTTATTGTTAAAGTTCGGAATTGATACTCACAAAGTTCTCAGATAGAGATTTGGGAATTGACGACTTTTAAAGATGAAGGAAGCCTGCAGCTCGATTCGGGTTTTTTTTTTTTTTTTTTGGTCGACATGGAAAAATTTTAAAAAGGCCTAAGTCCAGTGGGCTCGTGCTCGAAAGTGACTGGTGAAGGGATGCAGGTTTTTTGGATTAGTCTTGAATAGTAGACCAACGTTTGTGTTTGACAGCCGAAAGCGGGGTAAAGTTCTTTCATGAAAGGTGCTGGAGCTTTCTCCAAACAAGACTGACATTGGGCAGAAATCTCACTGTCGAACCTGGTAAGCAAGATTCTCCAAATTGCTGGAGTTTTGGATACTATCCGATGGGTCGTGCCTTTCCCTCCAAAATTGTTTAACAAATTTCCTGGTCCCTCTATTGGTCAGAAAACACATTCTTATCTCTGATAAGAATCAGGGCCCTGGGAGCCGTTGAGCTTTTTTCGACAGGGTTACTGAAGACAGGTTGAAGTGAAGAAGCTGTGAGGTTTCTCCCAGACTTTATGAATCCATGGAAAGAATAATGGTGGTGGAATTCCTTTTTTATTTTCCAGCTCTCTCCTTAGCCCTCAGAAAATAAATTCTTATGTCTGATAAGAATTGCAAGGCCTTGGGACATCATAGTTTTGAAAAACCGCCGATGAACATTGGAGCATGACGACAGAAAAATAGCGAGAATTTATGAACTTGTGAAATGGATTTGTTTCTCAAATTAAATTACAACACTTTCCCCTCAAACAAAGATGCAAAAAAACTTCAGTTTATTGCAGAAACCCTCGCCCTCTTTTTCCACCCGTATTTTTCAAGATAGCTAGCGTTCATTAAAGCTTGACGAATTAGATATGAATGGAAAAAAAATCCAATTAAACTAATCCCATCTGGGAAAAAAAAGTTTGTGGGGTTTTAAATTTTAATCCAAAACTGGATAATTTAAAATTATTTTTAAGACATATTCAAAATCTAATTAATTTAAAATTTGAAGCCCAAAGAGCTCCCGACTTCCTGAGCCTAAAATGAGGATATTTTAAAAATTTTTAGCAAATTTAATGGACTTGCTTCAACGGAAGGTAAATAAATACATTTTGGTGATAGGAAGGAAATTTTATTAAAGGTAACTTACTCAAAAGTTTTATTTTTAAGACAAGATGATCCACCTAATTAGCATAGTTTCGGCCTTGTACCACATTTGTACATAGTTTTACAATAAATAATGAGGAATCAAGATATTCCATCTCTCTTGTTCGGACTTATTCTGACCGGTTGCGTTGGGTGTTTGTGATTATTTTTTTTGGTTTTGCTGTGTGACGAGTTTGTTTGGCCCACGAGGAATTGATTGATGGATTTGCAGTGCTCTAAAACCCTTCTGGATTGACAAACTTCAAGTCTTTTTCTGTTAAGTTATTTATTTTTAAGTTTTATTTTTTATTTTTCCATTTCTTTTGTTTGTTTTTATTTTTCTGGGCTTTTCGGCCAAAATTTTTTTTTATTTTAGTCCGGTTTTTTTAAAGTCTTACCGGACGATTTTTTTTATTTCTGTTTATTTTTTGTTTTTTTAGTACAGTTTAAAGAAAAGAAAAAAAACGGAAATCTTTTTGTTTTTATTTTTACCTTCTTTTTTTTTATTTAATTAGCGATTTCGGTCGCAATCGTTTTTGGTTTGACTAGTTTGTTTTTTGCTTTTAATTTATTTTTCTTTAGCGGCTTAGGCCGCAATCTTTTTTTTTTTTTTTTAAACCAGACTTTTTTTTTCTTTTTTTTTTTACATTTTGAATTTTTTTAAAAAAAAAAAGAGAGTTTTTTTTTTTTTCTTTTTTTTTGGGCGCCATTTTTTTATTTTTTTAAAAAAAGTCTTACCTGTTTCTTTTCTTTCAGTTTATTTAGTTTGTCTTTTTTATTTTTATTTTTTTAATTTCCTGTCTTTTGTTTTTTTTATTTTTTTTTTTTTTTCCCAACTCCTTTCCCAATTGTTTGTTAAATTATTAATAGAGACCCGCGGGTGGTAGTCTCCACGTTTTTTACAACATGGCCGACGATGGCAGTCGGTCGATGGTGAAAAAGGACCTTTTTCGGTTCGGTTGCTAATGCCGACCCAACTGAAAAAAACTGGCAAAAAAAGGCGGGCTGAAATGGAGAGACCAGGCAGGTCTCAAACCATGTTAGTAGCTCCAAAAAGCGGGAGATAATACTAAAAGCAGACGAAGTTCCAAAAAGGAGGCACAAAGTAAGACGACCGAGGATTTGCCCTCCTGCTGGAAGTCCCCCCCCCTAGTTGTATTTTGAACATGGCGGATTTCCTGGATAAGGCGAAGGCTACGCCCATCTTGTTAATAAAGATGGGTTCGTCGAGTTGTCCAGGAGCTCGATATGTTCTCAAAAGAATGGTGACCGTTTTTGTGGTGGACAAGAAAACACGTAAGATTTGTCGCTCCACAAAAGACACTGTGATTAAATCACTTTTGTCCCTGGGGATAAAAAAAAGTAATTAAAGGGTACTGGGTTCTTCATGTGGGACATTCTGCTACCCACACCGGAAGATTGCCTGGCCCAAAAAAGACTCATCACAAAAGATCTGATATTAAGAACGGAATATGAAGGCCGCAGGCGGACCAGGGTGGCCGTTTTTGAGGTTCCTCCTCAAATTTCGGGAGAGCTCCTGGCTGCATTTTTTTATGCAGTACGGCCAAATTTTAGGGGCTCTCTCCGACAATTTGAACGGGGGATGGACTTTTTGACATCATGCTCGACCAGAAGGCCTTCAAGTCCGTCCCCAACTGTTTGGTGTTCGGCGACCGGAAAATGCCGGTCATAGTGACCGGTAGGAGACCAACTTGCTGGAGGTGTGGAGAGACTGGTCACCTTTCCTCCTCCTGCCCAGGGAAGAAGGCCCCTGGAGGTCCGGTCGCAGGTGACCAAAATCCCCCCTTGGCCGAGAAGGAAAAATCCGCGGCGCCTGTAGTGGGCCTAGCTGCGAGGCGGACCGATGAGGAAAATCCCTCGGTTGGGTCCAGACCCTCACAACCCCCCGAAACCAACGCCTGCCACAAGTGTGGTTAAGGAGAAGGATGAGGGGGAATGGCGCCTTGTAGTTAGGGGCAAGGGGAAGACCCAAACAGCGGTTCCTCAGTCCCAGCATGACCTCAGGGACAAAGTCACCTACAGCCCCATTCCCTCTACCAGCTCTGAGGGCGACGCCTCGGCGTCTTATGAAAAAAAAACGCCAGTGAAAAAAAAAAAGCTAACGAGCCAAGCTGGCAAAAATACTGGACTTAAAAAATTAAAAGAAAAGTTGGAGGCTAAGCGGGAAAAAAAAAAAAAAATCGCTGGGGGCACCGGCCCCTCTATTCTCTGCCCCGTCTTCCCTACTTCATCTAAATCTCTTTTTCATGAAACCTCCTCTGCCAAAATCACTGTCAAACTCACCGACGAAAATCTTTTCATTCATCAAAACCTTCACCTGTGAGGACACCTTTCGGGCATGACCCCCTCCACCACTCCAAACATCACACCCATGTCAACACCTATTCAGTCACCACTGAAAAAAAAAGGGTAAGAAGCCCAGACTCTCAAATTGTCACGGATAAAAAAAAAAAAAAATAAAACCACCATATCTCCCAGGGGAAGACGTCTGCCGCGTATCCCGGATCAGGCGGAAAAAGGGTCTTTGGGCAAACGAAGAACCGAAGAACTTAAAAATCTTATGGAATTTCCGGCACATCAAGGGTGTGGATGTGGAGGTGCCGGAAAATTTCACAAGGCCCGAAAAATCATTTTTAACCGTCGTAAGAACTGGCCCGGGTACGCGGGAGATTTGGGGGATATGGGGCCCAGTCATCTGAAAGTGGTGCCCCAGCTGTCGTCCTTTTGGAGGAAAAATTGGATGAAACAAAAAATGTAAAGGGAGGGTCCCTATTTATGTTCACCCATCCCTTTATAGAGCCCTTAAGTTAACTTATCCTGCGGACATCGGCGGCTTGTCCCAGGATGATACGCTTGATACTGAGATGATGTCTGGTTCGTTGGGACAGGCTGTCGGTGTCCTCACCCCAGCCATGTTCTATCCTGAAGGGCAACCCTAATCGGTTTCACAATGGCACTTTGGTTAGCTAGTTTAAATGTCCGGGGCCTGAGGTCCGAGTCTCGCAGGGCGAGGTTCTCTCGTGACCTTCAGCGCCTCGGGGTGAATATATGTTGTATACAAGAGACCCGGTTTTCTTCTCATGATCGTGAGGACATACTGTCTAAGGGGTTCGCCCTTTATTCAGCATGTTTTGATGGTCGTTCGAGGGGTGTCTCTTGGCTAGTGAGCAGGTCTTTGAAGGCTGCATGTACCCTTGTCTTCGCGGATCCGGCGGGCAGGCTTTGCGTGCTGGATGTTACCATAAAGGATAAGGTTCTTCGTCTCATTGGGGTTTATGCGCCCAATATCCATTCCGAGCGGCCTGCTTTGTTTCGGCAGATCGCGCCGTTCTTGACGACGTCTCGTCGGGTAGTTTTAGCGGGGATTGGAATGCCGTCCTTGACCCCGATATAGATCGTATAGGGCACAAAAAAGGTACTAACAACCCGGATGTGAAACCATTTCGGGACTTTATCGATGGGTTTGATCTCGTCGATAAGTTCCGGAATGAACACCCTCGGGAGGTAGCATGGACTTGGACAACTAGTGGCAACTCGGCTCCTGGCTCGCTTGCGAGCTACCTGGACCGAGTCTTAGTTAGGAGAGTCGATGTAGGGCTCTTAGGGTGTCCAAGTTTCCATTATATAGTTTATACGGATCATAGGCTTGTCCGGGTCCGTGTAAACTTAGATAAACCTAAGGTTAGGTTGGCTGGTTACTGGAAATTGAACTGTTCACTTTTTGGTCATCAGGGTTTCCGGGACCAGCTGTTACTAATGATACAAAGGGAATTGACGGGGGCGGTTGTGGGAAATGCCTGGTGGGGCAATTTAAAATCTAAAATTCGAACGTTTGCTGCCGATTTTAGTCGTCGACTCAATCTAGATAGATTAGCGGCGCAAACTGCTTTAGAAAAATAAAGTCGATCGGGCAGTGAAATCCTGTGTTAGTGGGGACATAGCTTTAGCTAAGACAGAGTTGGCCTCCTTGCTTATCAAGAAGGATCAAGCTCTGGTAGTTAGGGCTAGGTTAAAAAGAATGTCTTCTGAGGCTACGAATATGGCCGCTGAACTGCGTGTAGAGGAGAATCGAAACGCGTCTAGGCGACATATAGCGTGCGTCACATTACCGGATAAGCGGACCGTGACTACAAACGCGGGCATATGTGAGGTCTTTCGGGATTACTTTCAGGATCTTTTCACCAGGGAGCCCGGTCTGAGCTCTGCTCAGTTCGACGCCTATTTAACTGATTTTCCCTGCCTCTCGGCAGCTGAAGTGCTAGGTCCGAGGGTCCCATAACAGAGTCGGAAATCTGGGAAGCGCTGAAGCAGGTTGGCCTGGATAAGTCTCCGGGATTAGATGGTCTTCCCTACGAAGTTTACCTGAGGTTGTCGCACGTTTTTGTTCCTTTGCTGGAACCGATTTTCAACCACTGGATGAGGCAGGGGTCTTTACCTCAACGCTTCACCAGGGGTGTCATCAAGTTGATGCGTAAGGACAAGGGCGGTGGGGATGGGTTAGGGAACTTTCGCCCTTTAACGATGTTAAACACTGACTTAAAGATTTTGGCGAAGATCTTAGCCAACCGTTTGCAGCTTGTCCTGTCTAGTCTGATTGGCCCTGAACAGACTTGTGCTGTGAAGGGCAGGACTATTCAGGATAACCTTCATATGGTACGCTTGATCTTAGAACAAGTCGACAGTGAAGCCGCGCTGATCAATTTAGATCAGTCCAAGGCCTTCGATAGGGTTGACCATCGATTTATGGAGGCTGTCCTTTCGGCGGCCGGTTTCGGAGCCGACTTTTGCTCCTGGATCCGACTCTTATATGCGACCCCCGGTGCGCTGGTGGAAGTAAATGGGGTAAGATCGAAGCCTTTCGTATTCTCTCGCTCCATTCGTCAAGGTTGTCCGCTATCGCCTCTACTTTACGTTCTTGCCTTGGAGCCATTCCTTCGCAAGTTAAAGGCGAATCCGGTCCTACGCGGAATTTCGCTGCCTGGTGCTTCCAACTCGGCCAGGTATTCTGCCTATGCTGACGACGTTTCGGTTCTTGTGTCGAGCAGAGGAGATTCTGCAGTGGGTATGAGATGGGAAGGGGCCAAGTCAACCGCGATTCTCTTCCCGGAGTTTCTCTTCCCGGAACTTTCCTCTGGACGGATGGGCCGATCAAGATACTCGGCATCTGGTTCGGTCCTGATCTCCAGTTGGAAATGAATTGGTCGGAGGTACAAGGGAAGGCCGAGGCCGCGGGTAATCTGTGGTCTCGGAGGAGACTTTCCCTGAAGGGAAGGGCGAAAGTATGTGTTTCACACATTTATCCAATCCTCCTGTACCGACTTTCGATGTGCTTCCACTCCCGTATGCCCGACTAATGTCATTAGTCAGGCCTTGTTCTCTTTCTTGTGGAGAGGCAAGGCCCATATGGCATCTCGCGAGATCTGTTGCCTTCATCCCTCTGAGGGCGGTCTGGGTATCCCCTAGCATTGAGATTCGTCAATATATGCTTCGCATTACCTTTCTAGACCGAATGTGTCGTGGTTTGGATGAGGTGGGCACCTTTTGGAAAGAAGATATCCGAAAACATTTCCCATCCCTGAGAAGTGTGCACTCGTGCGAGGAGGAGGCCGGCCGTACTCCTCGTGTCGAGTGCTCCTTCTACCGCGAATGTCGTCGTGCTTTGAAACTCCTCTTGCGGACGTCGGATGGCCTCTCTGACGCCCAAGCATTGTCTCGTAAGGCATTATATCGATTGTTAGTTAGGGGTCCGTTCGAGATGGTCTGATCGATGAGCTCGGTCTTACGAAGCAGGAGGCTCTTGATATGGCCTTGGGCGCCTGGGTTGAAATGATGAGGCATCACTCACCTGGCTGATGATTCGTGGGCCCTCTGGGTCGTCAAAAGACTTTGTTCAGCAGGCTTGAAGAAATATCAAACTGTCGTCGCTGTACTGGGAATGTCGAGACCATTGGTCACGCCTTTTTTCAGTGCAAGACGGTTGTGCCGTTGTGCAAGTTTGTTGAAGGCCTCATGGTTCGCATGCTGCAGGGAAAGTTTTTTGTCCTGGAAGCCAGTTCTGTTTGTAGCAATGTGGTATCGCAATTGACGAAGGCTGAACACTATGTGTTCTGTTGCTTACTAGGGGTTATGCGAGTCGTGATTTGGACGACGCGACAGAAGGGATTCTATGAAGGCGAGAAGTTCACCTCTTCCCAACTGATCTTGTACTTTAAGCATCAGCTTAAAGTCAAGATTAGGACGGAAAGGCGGCGGCTCCCATCATCAGAATTCGGCAAAAGGTGGGTGAATCTTGCGCGAATGTGTAGAGTGAAAGGGCTGAACTAGAGTGGCATTTGGATGTCGGTTAGGTACAGAATTTTGTCCTAACAGGGTTGAACATAGGCAACCCACCCAGATATTAGGCTAGACTAGGTTTTCGTTTTTGAATTTTTAGTTTTTTTTTTTTCCCGGTTAACTTAGCTAGGGTATGTATGCTCATTGGTCCCTTTTATTTCTGTCCCTATTTTTTTCTTTTGTTTAATTCCCCATCCCTCCCTCGTTAGGTGGTTAGTAATGTCAGTTTTCTGGTGGATACGGGGCGCCTTTCGTTTCGTGTGTGTGTTTTCGTATTTTTTGTTGTGTATAAATGAGTGAGTGTTTGTGTGAATGCTTGATGGTTTGAATGTGTTCTTATTTTCTTAGTTCCACATCGATTTCGTCCGGTTAACTGATATTTCTGCCACATTCAAAGATTGTGGTTTTTTTTAATACTAACACTAATTTTGTTTAGTTTATTGTAAATATATTTCGTCATATTGTATATACTCATTGGGGATTTTTTAAAAATTGTTATTTTATGACCCTCCCCCCATGAACAATATCTGTACATAAGGGGACTAGTTAGGACTTCATAGAGAATCTGAGGTATTATGGTGGACGTAGTAAGGAGTTAATGTGATGTTTTGGTGATTGGATTATTGTTGGCATGTTTGGGTCAGTGTCTGTGACTAGATAAATTTTAGATTAAAGACAGAAGAAGACCGTCATTCCCCATCCCCCTTTTTGGCCTTGTGCCGTATTTTGTATTTTAAATGCAAATAAATATTAGGAAGAAGAGATCCAATCCAGAGACTCTGCCCGACTGCGACTAAGTCAACCCATTCTACAGGAACGGTCTTCCCAAGAATATACCAAACTATCTGTAAATATTGTGTACACGTTCTTGTGTCAATACATTTTGTTTCAGTACATTTTGTGTTGTACTATTATTATTCCATGCTTTATTCAAGTTTCAACAAGTATTTAGAATAAAAACAAAAGTTTCTTCAAATTTCTTTACTTTAAGTTCGGTTGAAAGTTCCTTCACAACGATCACGAAGGCAACTTAAGGAAAACACGGCGTACAATGAAAAGTACACACATGGGCAAGTAATGAATTACTTTTGATTAATATTCAATAGATCAACAAAGTTATTTACACATTAATTTGCAGTCATCAGCTATAAATCTAACATTATTAAATCTCATATCAATAATGAACTAACTTAATAGACGATCGACTGATCAGAACGTATCCATCTTTCGATGTGCTCCAATGAAACGTTATCAACAAAATATTTAAGAAGTTATGAACATTTCCTTTGAAGAGTTCAGCAAATGACATCTATCGTCTTTAATTATATTTTTGGCACAAATAACTTCCTAACAGTGAATTTACTTTGTCTCATAGTCTCATAAAATTAGATTTTTTAAAAACAAAAATCATGATCATAATTTTTAATAAGCTCAAAATGTTCCATTAAATATAGGGAAGTCAAAAGTAGTAGTAGTATTGCAGTAATGATATGAGCAAAAGGAAATAATCATTTACCAAACTTCTAGCCTACTTAAAATTTAAAGGTAAAAAATATTGCATACGATTGGATTTAATGATGGAAGATTGAAAGAAGTAAAACATTCCAGAAACCGCAAAGGCTATAACAACTTTAAATATTTTTTGGTTTGATGTGCCTATGGCGCATAAATATTTTTTCTCAAGACAGGATGTTAGGAAAATTTGGAAGAGGTTCCCCTGCTGTCCTGTCGTGTCCGGGGATCGGGTAGGTTCTTCAATGATCTTGGTTAGTTCATAGCCGATGGCGAAATCTCTGCAATATCTGCCTTCCTCGTCGGTTTTGCTCAGCAGTGAAATGGCAGCAATACTTCGTTTTTTTTTCTGATCTGGTTCTTGTACATATCAGGGTTGTCAGTCATATGCTAAAGAGGTACAAGGAACGGACCATTCTTTCAGCATTTTTAGCGATAGATCATATATATGAGTTCTACCTGAGTGAAGTCCCAATATGCATTCAAGATAAAGCGCCTCCGTAGAAGAACAATCATTCATTATGGTAGTCGGGAATACAGTATATGCACCGTGATGATGGAACGTTACTACTTTGGCCTTGGAGGTATTTAATGTTTCAAGCCAGTCCTCTACCATTGAGTTGTAATAGCGAAGTCAGTGTAGAGATCAACTACCAGGTTCTGGTCATCTAGATTTTTCTTTTTAACCCATACGTTTTTGCATCATTTGCATAGATATTGGTTAAAAATCTGAGCATGTTCTTAGGCAGGTTGTTAATATAAAGTAGACAGATTTTAGGACTGAGAAGTGATTCTGTTGGGACACCTGTATTATCATTATTATTATTGCTATTAATAATAATAATAATAATTGTGCTTGTCCCTCCCTTCTTTAGTCCGCACTACAGTCACTACACGCCAAAACCTCATAAATAATGGATAAATGCGTTTAGATCGCATAGAAAGATATATTAGATACGCTACTTGTTTTCAGTGAAAAAAGAAAGAAGTGTTTACCGTCTCTTGCTAATACCGTATAAATAATGGACTATTCCGTTTTGCTTGCGTGAGAAGACAAAATACATCAAAGACGCTAATGAAAGAAATCAAAGATAGAAGCGTTTAACGTTTGTTTCGGTGAAATGGAAAAGGTGTCAGATCTTTCCATTTTGCCTTCTTAAAATATCGACCAGCATTCATATTTATTATTGTTATTGCAATATTTTGTTAACGTTATTTAATGATGCGAAAGGGGAATTTCTCCGGATGTTTTATTGTCGTAGAAATTGCCATGAGCTGAAGAATTGAGATTCATCTTAACTGAAGAATTAAGATTCATCAGAAATTTGAAATAGGAAAACCGTGAAGTTTTCACGTGTAATAAATAATAACATAGTTTCGCAATCGTGAATCTAAAAATATCTGAAGATGTTAAACATTTCAAAATAATGAGGGAATTTTACAACAAATGAATTGAAAAGTTGGAGAATAAAGCTAAAAATACACGGATAATTTTTTGTCTAGGTCAACAAGAAAAGGTGTCTTTAAAATGAACTTCCTATATACATTACCATTCTTAGAACCTAATATTCTTACCATTCTCGGAACCTAATATATACATTAATAAAATCACAGAACTCAAATATATTATATGGAGGATTCATTTTGTTACCAAGAACGTATTTATATGAAGTCAAATGGTCAAATTTTTATCTATGACTTCGGAATGGTCTTCTGAACCAGAGAATCTACAATGTAATGCGGAAGAGCTATCCAAGCCTGAAATCCTTACCTAATTATAAAAAAAATTATCCTTGATGAGAAAATTTGTCAGATAATGGATGCCACTTTTTCAGCATATTAAAGAATAAAATTGAAAAGCTACAACTATTTCTAAATCTTGCAAGAGAAGAGAAGTAGCGTTTTTGAAACTGTCCCATGGAATTCTGTAAATAAACTGGACGTTGTAAATCTGTGAAAGTATCGAAACTCCAGATGACGACATTACGAACATATACTAAGTTTCATAAGTACGTAGTAGAAAAAGACAGAAATTCAGATATGAGTAAGAAAGTGATTTTTGATTTTATGTATCCTAAAGATTATGTTTTAATTTACAGTTTTGCACATATTCTTTTGAAACATATTACTGAAACGTAATACTCTGGATGCAAAGTGAAGATGAAACATTTCAGTTTACACTGGATGTAATTAAGATTTAACCAAAGCAATATAGTTGTTTTGTGTCAACGCGCACGCATTAATCAGGTTAAACATAAATATATATAATAAATAAATTGATAATCAGCTGGAGAGTGTCGATCATTCTCCTGAGCCTTATGGCAACATTTTAACAAATGATTCCTTTACTTGGAATTTGAGGAAATTTGCTGTAACTCACTTTCCAGCGATAATTAACAATATTAGACATGGCCATGTAAATGCATAAAATGTAATACCTATCTTATATGGAACTGTACATTGTTTTCATTGAAATTTCCTTTTTCCCTTAAGCATTATTATTATTATTATTATTATTAGTAGTAGTAGTAGTAGTAGTAGTTGTAGTCGTAGTATTACGTTTAGCATTAATATTCTATGGCGTAAAATACTTCATCCACCGTTCTGAAAAATAAAAACGATAATGTACAAAAATTAGTTTCGCGGTAATTTAATAATTACACCGATAACAAGTTTTATGCTACTTTTCACTTGTGATATTTCGCCAAAAATCTCTGAATAAACTGTAAAATTGCCAAGGAAATTTTCATTTAGACAGCCGATAGGCAACCAGGAAATAAGGGCAAACATTAATTATAACTTCATCATCGTCGTTTTGTCTATCCATTCACAGGCACTGACCAAAAATTAGTGTCTAAATATCTATATTAAAAGATCCTCAAAATTGAAAACTATTTATTGCCTATTAGAGTTTTATTGAATAGAGGGGAATATGATAGCATCAAACGAACAATAGCAAAGTATTTTCGCTTCTAAGCTGACAAGGCGTAAAGAATGTCACGTTTTTTGGCAAGCATTATACTTGACCAATAATGTGATTGGATGATTGAATAGGGAAAAACAATGTCCATTTATGCATACCTTTGTAATGAATTAACATAATTTTCAAAATCATATTCATAGTGAATTGATTGGCCCACAAAAATATCACTATTCTGTGAAGCATTTGGTCTGATATTTTCAGTATTGTTGCTTTTTATGCAAAGTTTGAGGCGATGAGGTCTTCAAACTTCTTCAGGTTGGTAATGAATTCAGTGATCATTGATAGTTTCCACAAAAAACACACGCGCGTGTATACATCTATGTATATTTGACAAGATAAAGAACAAATAGGACACGTTTGTTCAATCTAACACTTTTATTAAAGCTTGGTCAGAAAATTAGATATGAAGAAAAATAAGAAATTTTGGTATTTTTTACAGTTGTGTTGTTTGATTTTCATTGGTCAATCATGTTTCATGTGCATTCGATTCTTTAAACCAACGTTAGTATAATTTGTGGCGTTACGGATTCAAGGAGATACGAGGCGTCCACCCGAAGTTTCAAGATATTAACGAATTTTAAGTCTGACTGAAAACCCGCAAATTCTTTCAGAGCGAAACCTCCAACTGCAAAAAGTTCAGTTTTACGATGAGGAAACTTTTAAAGCTGTAAGTAACAAATCTTCCACCAAATATCTATTATTTTGGCACAAAGATTGAAGAAACTAATATAGTTTCTTTTCTTAAATGCTAAAACCATTCTTCTATTGAGTCGCATGAATATCAAATGAAATATCCACATTTATTGACATGCTTGATTGTACATAAATATTCATTTTATAAAAATGAAAGAAACAGCTATAATAGAATAAATACACTACATAGTATAATGGAACAAGATATAATGATATATACCAAATAATAGTAGAAGTGTTAATTATATCTGTTATGATTACAGGATTTAACAGAAATACTGAGTTAGTGCTACCCAGTGTCGGCTGAAAAGTTCATAGGCTGACCAAGCTACTCTAATGGAATGTGACCAAATGAGGTTTATTTTTCAACATAACCCCACATTACAATCCACACACTTCTTGAAGAAGCTTTTATCCTGTTAGTAAAAATGTCATCAACAGCAGATATGACGTCATCATCACCGCGATACTAGTTCCCGGTTGTTTTTTCATGTTTGGGAACAGATGATAGTCAGATGTGGGCAAATCAAGAAATAGGGGTGATGAACAACCAGTTAAAAGCTAGTCCCGCACAGCATCTATTGACACCAAGGACTTATGTACTGGAACATTGTCCTAATGAAACAAGCCTCCATTTGTAACTGACTCGGAAGTTGGCATATTACTTTCAGTCGATGGTGTAGCCCTTTTGAAGTTAATAAACACAATGCGTTTTACCTTCCAAAAACTAAGGCCATCACATTTCCAGCTGATCTAGGCCTTCTTTGGAGCCGATGAGGGGGAGTGTTTCTAATGCATGGGATTTATCTTTGTCTCTGACTCAAATGCCGAATCAAACACCCATTTTGGGTTAGAAAACATTCAAGAAAACCAGCTGGATCTGTCAGATTTTCCCATTATGTGACCAGCTGGTGCGCTTTTGATCAGGTGTCATGCCAAGATCATTGTGTAGAATATACTCAACCCTCACGAGATATGCTAATAGCAATGGCTATTTGAGTTATAGTAAGTCACCCGTCAGCCATCACTATGTGGTGTGCACGATCAATGCTTTCCTCGGTGGTGGCAGTGGCAGAACGTCCAAATCTTAGGTCATCTTCAACACTCTCTCTTACCCTCCTGAATTAAGCTGACTACTTTTGCACTGTTGATATACCTGGAGCATAATCCTCTAATGTAGCAACCATGTCAGCATGAATGTCCTTGGGAACTAAACTTTTTCTGTAGGTACTTGATATCTCCATTTTCAAGAGAAGTCGCTACGAGTTATATGTGAAGTCTTCTTTGAACAGCCAAGATGTCAGCCTATGAACTTTTCAGCCCACTCCCGTACCCGACTAGAAACAATGCAGTTATTAATATGAAGAGCTGAAATTAATGCGGGATTTAAAAGTTCTAGCATAACTCCTTCATCGTCAGCATATGTTGTTTTCAGCCCACTCTCGTATGATGATAAATTGCTCTGCACGACATTGTGAAGTTGTTCGGCTTTTTCTGTTGTACAATATATGCATAGAGTAGGATCTTGCCATTTTGATTTTTTTCTCTGAAGTTCTGATCATTATTTTTATTATTTAGATGCGAACTATTGTCTTCATTTTTTTATTATTATCACAACGTCTTGGCACTCATCAGGTGCGTGTCGATCCGGTTCAACTTCAGGGAATTTTGAATCAAATTAGTGTTTGTTCGTGAATTTGGTGATATAGTAATTGTGAGTGTCTATTTCTGGCGGTGTGTATATGGATTCAGTAGAAACGATGCAAGCAATAAGTAGACAGTATTAAATAACGACTAAGCAATATATCCCTAGACATGTTCAGTGGAATGAGAACACTCTACTTCCCTATAAAACATAGAGGGGTCACTTCTAAATTCCCTGAAGGCTACCCTGATCAGCAAGCACTTGATGAAGGCTGGAATGCACAGCAGCCGAAACATTGTGATAACAACGAAAAAGATGAGACGTGTAAATAATAATGCTGATCTTTTACAGCTTTTGATTATATGAAAATTGAAAATGATTTTATGCAGGCAAAAAAGTTTTTCGTTTGCTGATACATACCAATCATATTAGATTTGTTTTTCATAAGTTCATGTCTTACCTTGAGAAGTTTTGACCAATTCTCAGTTCCGTATTCAGTATGATTTGAAATCATTTGCTATTAGAGATTTAAGGCACACACACACACACACACACACACACACACACACACACACACACACACACACACACACACACACACACATACATATATATATATATATATATGTCAAAGATAATTTATCAAACCATTCAACTTCTTATTTACTACAATGTTATTTTATTTAACACTTGTGATAAATGTAATTGCAAAAGGGGTCTCTATCGACATTTTGAATTCGGCAGATTAAAAGAAAGCTTACACTTCAAACGATAAAGAGAAACCAACCAATGAGCGATTTTGAACAAAGACAAGAGTCGTTGGCTAGATGTTTGCAATTTTTTAATACAACTTTAAAAATATGTCTTTTTTTATATAAGTGACGTCATGCATAGAATGGCTCCAAACTATTCAAGAAAACAAGTATAAGCAGAGTTTATGCGTATTGTCATTATTTTATGCGCATTAATTTGTTATATACACATTTTGAAATAGCGTCTCCTCTGGTATCTGTCAATATTTCTGAGATGAGGTATTATGTACACTATTTACATTATTCGGATTATTATTGTCCTCATCTTTGTTGCCATATTTATCACAACGTTTCGGCCGTTGTACGCTCCGGCCTTCTTCAGGTGGTCGGATTATCGAACTGACCCTTTATTTGGCTCGCTAGGGTAGACTGTTCTAATTCAACGTGCCATGTTTAATGGATGTCAGTTATCAGTTATCTCCTGTTAATTCACCTTAAGGACAGTGGATAAACTGAAGAAGGCCGGAGCGTAAACGGCCGAAACTTTGTGATAAATATGGCAACACAGATGAGAACAATAGTCCGGATAATGTAAATAGCGTCTCCTCTATTGGAAAATATTGTATTTAATGATAGTTGTTTCTTCTTTACAATACTCACATCTAGCACCGAGACGGTCGAAAAACAAGAAAAAACACGAACTTTGAACAATTTAACTATAATTTTGATCCGATTGTGCAATAATTTCTTCGAAAATTAAAAAAGCTACAATAAAATATTTAATTGATAGACCTTGTTGAATGAATATATATTAAACCCCAGCTATGGGTTAAATAGCTCCACTGCCTTGTGGATATCTTCGGGAGAAGGAAAGGCCAAGGAGTAAACCCTACACAAATCCGGCGTGGAGCCCCTAAGGCGGATGGAGGGCACTCTATGCTACCTTCCGGCAACTCCTGCATCGCTGGTATCAAACTGTATTGGTTTATCCTCTCCTTTGCTAGCAAGACCGAGAGGGGGAACTAGATGTCCGGGCAGCCCTAATACCTCCATACATCCCGCCCAGGCTCGTGGCGCACTGCGCTACTCTATCGTCTTCCGAGACGGACGGATGTCAAACCAATATAATAAACTGATAATAAGTAATAAATTTATAATTATAAAATAATGTTTCTTATATTCAGTGTATTTTAGAGACGATTTCCGATTTGTGAATGCGTGATCAGAAAATAAGAAAGGTTTTGATTTCAGTGTTTAGTGATATATATTCTGTACTATTGTGAGTATCAACATTGTAACATTTTAAAATCTTGGCTTTAAATTTCCGAATGTAAGTTAGAACAAGTTATTCATCATTCATCTATCTTGTTTCTTTACATATACATTTATATTTCTGTAATATTTCCAGTCATTGTCTTCCCAAAAATAAAACAAAAAGCAATAAAATAATTTGAAATTTTAATCTACGATCCATCCGAAAATGCTTAAGAGCTGAATGAAACCAGCACTTATTATTTATGGAAATGTAAAGTTCAGAAGAAATATTTGCTCTTTGGCTGCTAACTAATATTACAAATTGAAACTCTATTTCATAGCGGTGAGAGCATCGGGAATAAATTAGAAGTATGGTAATTGTTTCCTCCGATTGACTGCAACGAAATGAAATTTGGGTTTACAGTAGTAATTTTTCTAACTAAAGATAATTGTTTCATTGTAACTACTGCTAGTATTACTGTTTTGGCTTATTGTTCTTTTAATCGACATAATGTTGTAATAGTGTTGTTAATATGTAAAATAACTCTTTTTTATTTTTTGTAGTCGCTAAACATTATTCAGACATTGCAACAATTTTATTTCATTTAAATTTCTGTTATTACTAATTAAGCATCATCATTAATATTAATAATAATAATAATAATACATCAGGCATGGCTCCACTGACTTGTGATCTTAAATGATTGGAATTGTTAAAATGTACATGATTTGTCGCAGTGATTCAAGATTGGCTGAAGTAAATATTCGATTCAGTACTATAGATTTGTTTTACAAAAAAACAAAAACAAAAACAACTGATTCCCTAAAGATAGTGATGCAGAATAATTCTATAAGAACCAATCCCATGAATGCCAATCTAGAACACCATACAATAAGATTGGCCTTTGTGGAGAGATCTTCATTAACAAAATAAGTGAATATGTTAAGTTTTTCAGAATGTATATAAAACTAAGTAATACTCTGTTTATATTTTCCGACATGAGCTATTGTAATTATTTACATTGTTCGGACTGTTGTCCTCATCTTTATTGCTATATTCACGACGTTTCGGCTGTTGTACACACCGGCCTTCTTCAGGTAATTGGAATTTCGAACTGAACCCTTTATTTAGTCCAACGGAGTAGATTGTTCTAATTCCACGTGCCACATCTCTTCCAGATTTCTCGGTTATCACCATTTAACTCAACTCACCACTTTGTTCACCACTGCATTAGCCAGGTATTCAACTCACAACACTTGGGGTCAAGTCACTGGATCCAACCAACGCTTTTATCTACTGCGACATGTGTGCATGAGGACATCAGTGTATGAATTTTTGGGACTTATAAAATGATGTTTCAGTAAACATTTTTTAACAGTGCTCATATTGCATTTTTTTGTTATTATTGCTTTTCTCTACCACTCTGTATTAATGATTCCCATATTGTATTCATTTTTATGCTTGGCCGGCTTAGGTTTGTGGCCTAACATATGTGTTGATTCCTTAAGTTTTCGTATTTTCCAGTGATGTTCTCTGTCTGTTATTCAACCTCATTCCACATAAGTGGTCTGCTACTCCTGATTTTGCTATATCTCCTCGTGTTACGGCTTTAGGAAGTTCTTGCAGTCATACCTGTTTCCCCTTTATATTTCTTATGGTTGTTTTATTTGGAAGAAGTGTCTGTGAAGTGTTGAACTACATTTGAAGTTCGTCCTGATGTTGTATGAATCACATATTTTTTGTATTTTCACCGATAACCCCTTTACATAAGGTAGGCAGACTGAAGCTATAGTGAACATGGCATTAAAGATGAGGACAACAGTCCGACCAATGTAAATAATATAATTACAATACTTCATCTCAGAAACATAGACAGTTATTGAAGGAGCGGTACAGACCCGATATATTGAACATAGGGAGAAAATTAGACAAGTCGTACCAGAAGCTGGTATGTATATTGAAACATCTGATATTTCTACACCGATACAGAGACTTGGCACCAAGACTCCCTGTCGATTCAAGAAGAGCCCGTCTGGTCGCTGATAAAGTGGGATACGCCCGTGTCCGAGAAAGAATCCAGTACAAGCGTTGGATAAAACAAAAACTACAATCTCATATCTCCCAGAGGCTCGAGGAATTCTTCAACAGAATTACCGATGAAGAAGACCGAAAAAATATCCAACATGACCTGGATAAATCCTTCAAACACGAATTCGATGCAGTCCTGTACCAAGTACAAAAATTAAACAGATTAAAAGACCAGGATGTGACTCACAATGTCCATCACCACCCACCACCAGTGAAGGCAGTAATCAACACCAGTCAAGTGACTCTGAGGAGTCAGTACTAAACAAGGACCTCAACTTCGCTACAACCATCGGGCGGGTACCATACTTGGACATCATTGCCCGAATCGAGGAAATAGCTTTGAACATCCCTCGAGCTCAGGCTGATGAGCTAAGATGGAAAATGAGACAGATACTGGAGAAAGCCAAGCCGCCTAAATCAAACATCACGAAACTGGAGAGGCTGGAAATCAGAACCCCACAGAGGAATGAAAACATCATCATATTACAAGTCGTCAAAGGCAATGCGACTGTAATGATGGACAAATCGGAATATACAGAAAAACTGGAATATACAGAAAAACTGGAAGACCTCATTAGAAATGGTAGTTACAGTAAAGTAAAACAGAAAATCAGAACGAAAATTGTCGCAGATCCTAATCAAGAGCAAAGACCTCTTTCTACCTAAAATATGCAGGCATCTGACGCAACGTTACACCAAGATACCTCACATATACGGTCTCCCCAAAATTCACAAAGACGCTATTCCTCTCAGGCGGATTGCCAGCTGCCAAGGCACCGTGTGCCACCATCTGAATCACTTCCTTGTGGACATAATTGATCCATTAATAGGGAAGTCACCTTCATATGTTCGAAACTCCGTCCACTTTGTGGAAATAATCAAAGATGTTCCAATCCAATACAACCATATGGTGAGCCTGAACGTGGTGAGTTTGTTCACCAAGGTACCCTCGTAGGAGGAACTCTCGTTAGTCAGGGACAGGGTAACCTCGGACTCACCCTAGGCGAACGGACCAGTATAGCAATAAATAACCTGATGGAGATGCTGATTTTCGTTACACAAACAAAATACGGAATGGGATAAGACATATATCAACAGGATGAAAGCTTAGCAATTGGCTCACAATTATCACCATCAATGGCAAACATATACAGGAATACTTCGAGAAAATGGCTTTAGAATACACACCACTAATGTCAACCCAATAGCTGAGATACGTAGATGAAACCTTTATATTCCGGTCACACCTAGAAGAGGTCCAGCTACTAGTGGACCATGTGAACTCAATAAGATTATCGATACAGTTCACAATGGAGCGAGAAAACGACAACAAACCCGTCTTCATCGATGTACTAATATCTCGAACAGCGCATGGGTTCAAGACCGCAAGCCAACATGCACTAGACAGTACCACAACTTCAATTCCCACCACCCATACAGTATGAAGAAAGAAATTACAACATCGAGCAAAAGTCCTAAGTGGCGATCCAGAGACATATGAACAAAAAATGGTCAGTATAAGCAGTACTCTACAACGTAACAACTACCCTGGCAGCTCTGACAAACTGGGATAGAAGGGTACAAGAGAATAACAACTTTCATAAAACAGCTTCAGTCTGCCTACCCCCCTCTGTGAATGGATTATCGGAGAAAAATACAAAAGATCTGTGGTCCATATAACACCAGGACGTCCTTCAAAAGTCGTTCGACACTTCTCAGACAGCTCTTTCAAGTAAGAACCCACCGTGAAGCTGTGGTAAGAAACAAAGGAGAAACAGGCCACTGCAATAACTTCGTAAAGCCGTAATACGTGGAGAAAAATCATGCGTAGCTGACAGCATATACGCACACAAATGTCGGTCTTAATAGAATAAAATTACATAAAATTCTACATACTGTGAAATAAGAAATATACTATATTCCTCAATATTCCTGTACTTTCTTCAGTATTATGACAGATTTACTAATACTCTTACCTGATTGGTTTCAGTTTTATCTTGGATCTCTCTGTATATCTTATTTCCAATCTCATCATTAATGTTTGGCACAATTGTTAACTTCATAAATTATCATGGCATGGTTCATTGATTTCTTTTTAATGTTTTCACCCTAGAGTAGCATCATCCATTTTTTATGTTGAAGATATCGATGTGCGTTTAGTGTTAATGGTTAACGGTTCGGAACGAGAAATCGGCCAATCGACTTCGAATTCTGGTAGAGTTCGTTACGTTAATTTTTGTACACATATCATTGGAAAACCTATGAATCCATTTCTCCAAAGATATGAATTAAATGACAGAGGAATCTGGGTTCTCTACCAGTCTAGGAGAAGGAACAATCTGACTTTAAAACCCAGATGTCTGAAGCTGTATAAAGATGTTTAGACATGGGATGCAGATACTATATCTATAAAACAAAAACACAATAGATTTTAATAAGTATGGATGATTCCTTGATTATCCAGAATTACACCAACGTGTATTGGACCCAACGATGGCGGAATTTTAAGATTTTGTTCACTGGTCTGGAATGGGTGAGCAGTTTGAATTCGAAATTCTCGCATATTTTTTTTGAACAGGTCATGTTTTTTTACTGATACCATTGAATGCATGCTCAAATCTCTGTCGCTAGAACAATTACCACATTTCCATACCCCGTTATGTCCATTTTTTACTTTGAAGTTAATTTGCCGGATTCATTTATATGCTATCCTGTTTCATCTTTATCTGTGCTAATTGTGCATATTCATTTATATCATTTATATACTGAGCGATTTCATTTTTTAAAGTCTTCTTGATGTCCCTGACCACATTTCATTGCATTCTGAATATATTCGTGGCGTTGTTTTCATTTGGATTTTGGTATCTAATTAAAGTTTTGTAGCCATTTTAGATGCAGGTCTTTGCTGGTAGATACATTTTCCCTTTATTTTAATGAGTGTAATCTATTAACACTTTTATATTCCAGTTAAGATAATGCTGATGAGTGCTATAATTTCCTTCTTTTTTCTACACTCAATCTATCAACATCTTCGCTGTGATCCAAAGATTCATGCCTATTAATCTTCTAATGTTTTCATATATAGAGTTACTTTCTTTTCTGTTCCCGCTACTATGAATACGCTACTTTACTTTTGATAAATTTTATCATTTAGTTATGTTTCCAAAACCATTCTTGATCTCTTGAGATTCTCCTTACTTAGTCAGTCTTTCATTTCCTTCTGCTTTATTGAATTTACTTCCAATAAACGAACATACAGTGTACAATGGATAAATGAAAATAACATCTTATTTTCACAGATATATTTAGCAAAATTATACAAAAATATCTTGAAATAGTAAAAAGTAATCAAATCGCCAAAGACTTCAACCACTTCCTCGCCGTGAATGCGGCCGTAGTTGTTTCCTTCAATTCATTTTTAGTGTTACAAGGAGTTTTGTTAGTCTCTCGCTCAACTCAAGGGTGTTGCAGCCTGGGGAGTTAGATGGCCAGATATAAGCGGTGAAGTGGTTGCAGAAATTGTCTGATAGCTATGACTGGGTACCCTTGATGTTGTGGCATGGTGCGGAGTCCCATTGCCTTACAGCAGCCACTCTCTCGACCAAGGGCAAAACTATCCCTCAAGGTATATGATGTAGGCATACATAAGATGGGTAAGTTTTTCTGATGTATTAATAGATTTAAATCTCCCTTTTATTGTCGTAAAATAAAATTAAGCAGTATCGTAACTTAGAAAACTGAGTCTTGCTGAAAAATGTCTCTTTTCATATGGTTTCCCGCTAGAAGCTCCTATTGCTATCAGTTTTAACTTCCAGTTCTCTGCATTTGATATCAAGGTAAGCTGCTTTAAATTCCTTAATCTCCAACATAATGAAACAATATACATTAAGTGTTTGCATTTTTTAAATTATAGGTAAACAATATACATTCAGTGTTTGCATTTTTTAAATTATAGGTAAATAATATGTACAAATTTTATTTTCTCGATCTTTCCTTCCCTTCTATTCTGAAACATTTATTTGGTATATATTTCTCAATAAAACATAAACATATTTGTTATTTTCTCTTACTTAACATCTGTTCGGTTTTAGAACATAATCAAAATTCGTAATCTGTCCATCTATCTGGCTGTCTGTGACTCATGTTAATGGATATAAAGATATATACACATAACATATAATCTTTATGTATTTTTCTTAATTTAAACATGCAAAGATTGCTTTAATTATTGATCTTATAATTGCTGTGACACTATTTAGGCTTGCGTGAAAAAAAAGGCGAGAATTAAATTATGTGATAAGAAGCTACCACGAAAAGACACTGAGCGATGTTATTTTTTTTCTAACAAAGAAAAGTGGTAAAGATTTATTTTCATTAGCGAAGAAAGTAAGGTCGCGGAACTGTCGCATTTGATTTTTGTTACGGAGCGGCGAATAAGATATAGCCATCTGCCCATGGCAGTAAGGAAAGTTTCAAATTGGCCGAGTGGCATACGGGACAGAATGCTAAGAGATAAAACCGCAAAAAATGTCCGCTGGGCCACCCGCAGAGTACAAGGAAGGAAAGATTAAACCTTTAACTATCTGCGGAAATATCATTTGAGAAAAACACCTGTTTTATGTCAAACCTGGACATGATAAAAAAAATTATTTTATCGGAACGAATAATTAGCACCAGGGTGCAAAGTTGCCAGATAACCACCCACTTGTTTGGCAAAAATCTCGATTGACGAACTCCAGATGAAATTCGGTTAAGATAGAGATTAGAGTCGTGTGAGGTCTCCTTGAAAAGAAAGAAAAGAAAAAAAAAAAAAAGAAAGGTAAGATAATTTTTTTTCTTTGAGAGAGATTTTTAAACCAAGGCCAGTTCGCCCGCACCCACGCTGTTGAACGTTCATTGGCTGAAGGGTGGCGTGAGCGGTAGGTGAAGTTAAACTATGAAGAAGGAAGGGAGGCCTGTTGACGCCCCCTGAAGGGATCGGTGTGAGATGCCACTGTGAGAGAGAGAGGGGAAACCTGTTGACGCCTCTGAAGGGATTGGTATGAGATACCAACATGAGAAAGGAAGAATTTGGGAGGACGATTCCCTTAAACTAGAATTAAGGACTTCCAAAAATGGAAATTAATGAATTTTCCTGACCGAAAACAAAGAAAATTCTTAAAATTATCAAGGAACCTCAAACCCCGACAGGCCCGCCCCGGTTTTGGTCGGCGTCCATATAAGCAGAGTCGCAACGAGTAGAAAGCAGTTGGAGTTGCAGTTCGCAGTTGAGTTTGCAGTTGAGTTGAGTTGGGGTTAGAAAGACAGGCAAGCAATTGAGCTGTGAGCTCTGAGACCGCCTCGCAGAAAGGTGACTTAAGATCCACGCATTCTCGACCTCAACTTCTAACCAAGAACAATTTATTTTTGAAGAACGACTTAGACTCACACCACCAAAACAAGTTTTACGAATATCGTCTGAAGATACACCAAAACCAGTTTCTTAAAAGAACAATTTAAGATGTTAAGACTCCCCTAGCTTCCAAAAATGGAAATTAACACAAGTGTCACGAATCCATATTATCGGTTTGGGAGAAAGACACAGTCCTGTATTCAGTAACCAGATATAAAATATTGTTATTCCTTTTTAACACATTTGAACTTTTCGAATTTTTACTTTTATTTTCTTTTACCTATACTTGTGCGATATTACCCTTGTTCGGACTCGACTTGCATTACGGCCCGGCGACTGATTGATTTCGTCTACCTAAGATCAAATCACAACGTGGGTAGGTTAGACTAGAAATCAAAACAGTTACTTCGGTAACCAGACGTTGGAGGCGAGCTGGGAACGACAAGGCTGATACCGAATTAACCAGATTCCCATCCGTATCAGCAAATGGTTAGAACGTCACATTTGGTGCCGCGACCAATACCAAGTCAGTTGGTCGTCACAGGACAGGATAGGACGGCGACGGCGCGGAGACAGACGGGGTGACGTCACAGTTGGCGCCGCGACCAGAACAGCAGGGCGGGCGCGGCCAGGCAGACGTCACGATTGGCGCAGCGACTCCGGGGTGACCTCACATTGCAATAATTTCCCAACAGAATCATTTCAAGGACAAAAATCATTATCGTTGTCATCGCCATCATTATGACCACCATTATTATTACTATTATTCTGTCATTTCATTAGCCTTTCCTTATGTAATGTCAGTAATTTTCATCAATATTATGTGAAGTTTATTTTCGAGACTAAATTTGGTAGTTTCATAGAGAATTCTCCGTTGACAAAAACTAGAAACTGCATGTATGCAATTTTTGAGGATGAAATTCTGTCACTATGGAGTCTGGACTTTTTACTTTTTCTATTTATCACATTTATCTTTCAAAATAATTAAAATTCAATTAAAGACTCTCCTGCAATTTAATTGAATAGTGTTTTTTACATTTATTTTACTATTGGAGATGAAAATATCGAAATTATAGATTGTAATAAAAAATGAAATTCCAGTTAGTGTATTCTGACTGGATGAGAATAGGCACATTGCTTTTCAATATCGATTGTTGTCTAATTAATGTAAAATTTGGCAGAGAATGTAAATAAAAACTACTTGAATTGTTAAATATAATTAGATACGATGCAAGGTTTCTTTGTTTCTTATGTGTTAAGCAAGTTATACAAACATTTATTTGTTATTCATTATCTTTTAGCATCTTTATTAAGAGACAAAGGATATTTTTCTGGCTCTTAATTTAAATGTTTCATTTAATCTAATAAAACATCTTGCAGCTTTAACGCAGAGCAGTTAACGTTGAAGCAAAGGGAAAATCTATAAAATAAATAGCCTGATAAATTTATCAGTAAAATTGGCTGAGAGAAGTTTTCTAACTTTTGAACCTTTGTACTAGAAAATCGACAAGGAAGAGGATGATCTGAAACTTGAAAGAATTGTAAGAAAAAATATTTTCATTATAGAAATTCTCATTTTAATAGACCTAATCAATAGCAACACAAAAGTAATATGTCTTTTTGATGTCAGCATTTATCAATGATAAGATTTAAAGTTGACTCTAAAAATATAGAATAGTCATTCATAACTTTTACCGCATTTTTAGTGATTGCATATTGACAGTTAATATATGCGCAGGTCATTAAAGTAGGCGATTTATGATAGGAACGTAACAAATTTAGTAAATTTCGTGCTTTTGCGGTTGAATCTTCAAAGAAATGTTGACATGGACTGATAATATTTTCGAATTGAATTTTCAATGTGAATCTTTTCTTTGTCAGTGACGTATTATATTAATTGTGTATTAGGTTGGTGCACAAATTATTATTTTGTTATTATAATTAATGGAATAAAATATTTTAAACTAATTTAATTAAAATTCCCCTCTATCGATTTATACTATTTATTTTTAACCCACTGTTTCTTGCTGTCCATATTTCACCGTAAAAGGAAAAAATGAAGCAAATTTTAGTGTTTTTTATTGTGCGACATAAAGAGAGCAAAAATTGCTTGCGATACCAAACAATAATTTCGTCAGTTGATCAAGAAACGCACAGAGCAGTTGATTTGTTTATTTCTCGTTCTGAAAAAAAAAATGGTAACTTAAATATGATGAAGAACTATTAAAATATAGTCAGTATTTTAAAATTTAGCACCTGGGTTCCGCTACTTAAATATGTGAAAATAAATTAACCTTAAAGAATATCAAGCACACTTTCCAAGCAAAATAAAAACCATCAATCAAATGAATACAAAGATGTTTCTAATTCTTTCCTTTTCATTGATTGGAGAATGATTTATTTGCAATTATGAAAAACATACCAAAAACTTGAGCCTCCTCCAAAGTAAGCCGTCATAAGAAGTGTTCAGTATTTGAGAAACAGTCTTGAAAATAACAATAACGACTATTCTATGAATTGTTTGACTCAGTATAGCGGACAGAAAACTGTTTCAATGAATCACTGCTAATTCTCAGTAAAACTGAAAATTCACAACTGTAAATAAAAAAGTAAAATTTACAGTTTATTTTATTGACTATGTGTTAAGGGGTCCACCCTTTTTTTATACAAGTGGACTCGCCCAGTGTGTACTTGTACTGCTGCCGGTGAATATCCGGAAGTGAGAGAGTGAGAGTGTGAGGCAATCGCTTTGTAGGAGTCACAGTTGCGAGCACGTAGACTCAGAAGGAAGTCCTACTTCGATAATGAATTTCCCATACTGTATATAGATATTATTATTGATACTAACCGCATTTCTGGATCTATTAACCGTATTACCAATTGTATTATTACGTCAATACATTTATTTGCTATATTTTATTCCTGCGTTTGTCATTCATTTGAGACCGGATTTCATCCGGGAACCCACAACAAATTGGCGACGAGCGATTTGAACTCACACAGGAAGAACAAACAACAAATTGTTTTCCCTCGTCGTCCGCAACAAATTGGCGACAAAGAGTTACGAGGATTAAAAATACGTACAATTGAGTTATCATGGAAGATTTTAAAAATATTTTGGTAGAACTGGTAAAATACCAAAATGATCAACAGTTACAACTACAAGAAAGAATGGAAGAAAAATGGCAAAAGCAATTACTACAAACGCAGAAGGAAAATCAAGAAAGACAAATAGAGCTCCAGAAACTAATATAGAAAGTAGCGGGTAACAAGCAATTAAATATTGAAAAAGAGGCAACTTTTTCGCAAGACGCAGTGTGGAATACCATAGAGATTTTCAAATATTCTCTAGATGAGGATAAAAATTTTGGAGATTACTTCAGAAGACATGAATACATATTTAACATCGACTGTCAAAACTGGACAGAAGCAAAAAAGCTACGTCTATTGCTTAAAAAATTAGGAACTGAAGAATATAAAAAGTTCGTGGATTATATCTTGCTAAAAAAGACGAACGAATTAACATTTGACGAATCAGTGATATGTCTTCAGTCCGAAAACATCACTCTTCCACAGGAGGTGGAAATGCCATAACCTGGTAAAGGGCGATAATTTGGATTATTCTACGTTTGCCGCAATCGTAAATAAACATTGCGACGACTTCAAACTAGCGGATTAACCCCGGACAATTTCAAGTGTCTCATCTTTGTTCAAGGGTTAGTTTCAACAAAAGATAGTGAAATGCGCAAAAGAATGCTTTCAAAATTACAAAATGAACCTGGACTAACACTACAACAATTATCGGAAGATTGCCAGAAATGTCTAAGTATAAAGAAAGACTCAAAGGACATTGAGGTGTCAGCTGTATCTCATATACGTAAATTAAACAAAAGTCTACGTTCTTCAACCTCCCCGAAAGAAAACAAAAATTCTATAATAATGAAAAAAGATTCTCACCCTCCCCGGAAAGAAAAAAAATTCTATAATAAGAGAAAAGGTACAACATACAGGGCAAATTATGACGAAAATTGAAGCAAATATAAGCCCCCCCCTCCCCCAGTCAGCATGTTATCGAAGTGGAGGACTACATTGGAACAAAGATTGCCGTTTTAAATATAAAAACTGTCTTGAGTGTGGAAAATGGGTCACAAGGCAAATTAGAAATAGAAAAGACGAGGAAATTGAAAATGTGGAACTTGAAATTTTAAATAAAAGATAAAATTGCAACTGGATTCGGGTTCCGATCTCACGATAATCACCCTACAGAAATGGGGAAAACTTAACAGACCAACCATGTTACATACACAAAAATTGCCAAGTCGGTTACAGGCAAGCGAATAAAATTTGAAGGAGAAATAATCGTGAATGTTAAACACGCGAAAACAAAAAACTTAAGATATATCAGCTCTTTTAAATAAAAAAGTTAGAGGTTGAACCATCAGATGCTATAAAGTTAAAGGAGGAATTATATAACCAATTTCCTGAGGTATTTTGAGCGGGTTGGGAGATGCAACAAATTTTTTTAAAAGAAAACGTCCAACGAAATGTATCGTTCGCTACTAAGAAAAAATCGACAAAAGAATTTTTGAAAAATGGGACAAAAATAGCTTAGTGAATGGGAGACTTATGAGCCCAGAGGAAATTTTTACAGAGCTCAAGAAGATATTTTCAAAATAGACCTTTGACTTATTAATACAAGAAGCACAAAAGCATTAATACGCACAAAGGGTTGTACAAATTCAACAGACTACGATTCGGAGTAAAAGATGCACCAGCAATTTTCCAGCATTTAAGGAAATAATACAAAAATTAACTTCGGAGTTAGCATTGACACATTTCAGTTTTTAAGTTCATCAAGCTTAGTGGGTAGCGGTGGAAAATAAATGTGATCTTTTACGAGAGAAAAAAAAACACACACATACGGTGATGTCTGGGGATGTCTCTGGCCAAGCACAAAGAGCAAGATATTGGTAAGTGCCTGAACGAGGCGTAGTCCATAAAGTTTCAAATGTAGACCTATTCTCATCACATATAGTTATTATTATTATTATTATTATTATTATTAACAGTTAAGAGAAGAGTGCGATTTAAGAAAAGATAAAGAAAAGAAAGAACACAGTGTCTGACAATGTTAAAAATATTTCAACAATGTATTACAAATTATATTTAAACATTTTTTTCAAGTATAAAATATATAAATCTACAAAGAATTATAAGCCTTTTACAAACGTTGCGTGTCTATGATTTAATATTGATTAGATACAATAATTGTGGCACAAGGCCGGAAAAGAGGGTCATGGGTCAAGGCTGATCGACACTATCTTATACCTAGCTAACCAGATTCACCTTACCATTCATTCGTTAAAATTTACTCATTTACCATAAGAATGGCTTGTCACCCTTCGCGCCTACATAAACCAAAATACCCCACAGAGACTGAAAAACACCCTATGACTTAAAATTCAAATATTTACAAGTATGAATGTTATGAAATGATGACGGGTGACGACCCCGAAAACAAAAAGATGTTAATAAGACCCGTCCACCCCTTAAAAATAACAGTTGCTGCTCTATTCTGTCTTTCGACAAAATCAAAAGGCTCTTTCTCTAAGGCAGGAGGAGATAAAACAAATATGAGCGTTAGAAAATTAAAAAAAGTCGAGATTGAAAGCGCAGGCCAAAACAAACTGGGGAGGTAGGGAATATCGACTTGGAGCTTAGGGAGAAGTCAGGCACAGGCCGGGAACGACACTTACTCACCTTAACTAGGTACACAAGAAGAGCCTATCTTAACCGTGGCTTGTCTACGACTTATTACTAATACAGTGTGTCACAAGGCCAGTTTTATCAATGAAATGATGGGGAGGAATAATGACCCCGAAAAAGAAGGAATGATGTTAATAGGACTCGTCCACCCCACAAAAATAAGAGTGACCGCTGTATTCCGTCTTCCAACAAAATCAAGAGGCTCTCTCGCTAAGGGAGAGGGAAAAAATAAAAAAATATGGGCAAAAGAAAATTTAAAGACTGACCAAGTAGAGATGAAAAGGGAGGACCAAAACAAACTGGGGAGGTTGCAAATCTCGATCTGGATCATAACAAAAGCAGAAGCCGAGAACAGGCCGGGAACAACACATACTCACATTAACTATGTACACTTGGAAGGGCTCATCAGGAAACCACCAGATTTACTTGAACAAATCTTCACAAATTTACCACCATTAATTTTCTATATTTACTATTATTAACCATCCGCTTCTGTGTGTCAAACTCAACTCGCATCATCTCAATTCTTTCTGCTCCTGGCCCCACCCATGATGAAAACAATCATACCAGCTCAGCGCCTCCTAACCTCCTAATCTATTACTGGCTTTACCGTGGTTAGTCTTAATAGCGACCTGGCATCTCACAAGCCATCTGGTCAATTCCTTTTGGTTGTAAGAGCCATTGCTCGGATCCGGGGAGCATCCTAGGGTATATTCATCCTCTATGAATACTTCACAGCTTACAGCTCCCATTTACTCTCAGCATTGTCCGGTTTTCCTATCTACATAGCCAGGTGTGACAATTTCCCCACCAGGATAGAGACCAAAATACATTCGGAAATCCGAAACTATGCAAGCAAAATCTACTTATTGCTACAAACAATTAACTTAATTTTCCAAAAAACTCCGAAAATTAAACAATTAATAACTGAATTCTTCAACCAATGAAGGCAAAAGGTCACATGCACGCCTCTTAAATTAAAAGAATTCCACATACTGTTACAAAAATGAATCATTAGCTAAAATAATTCTAAACATTTGTAAAAAGACAAAACAAGAAAAATCTCACTAAAATGTTTCACCAAAACTGATATTGTCTCATCAGTGTGGGTCCGTGAATGTGAGTGTTCACTGTTCATACTGTGACCATTTGTTTTGTTTTTTGTTTTTTTTTTCTATTCGTCCTTTTCATAACTTTATTCTTTTCTGTCCAGCAAAACCTGTTTGCTAATACATGCGATAAAACCAGTCCGCTTACACTTTTTACTATTCTTACTCCTAGATTTTTTGTGACTTAGGGGACTTAAAAAAGAAAATTAAGGGTAGCCCCGTTCAGGAAAACCAGACCTTACAAAATCTCTCGATACCAACCGTTCAACCTGATCTTATACTGAAAGAATCTGCTAAGTTCCTGATGGGAATAGCGACTGCATCGCAAGATTTCCTCCATTTGCGTCGTCCAAATCACCATTCGAGCCGTGACCATCAGCATCAGAAACACCATTCGTATCACTCCAGAATAGGGGAGCGAAAAATTGTCACACGTATATGCGCAATCAATGTGGACGAGCTTTTCGGGAGCTATGCGAGCCGTCAAACCCGAGGACAATGGTAGAAAGCGCGCGAAGCCATTTCCTCTAAGCCATGGTCACATCATTGACAGTTTAGCAAATCCGCCAAGCACCATTTGAATGTCACGTCATTGAGAGATAGCCGACTCCGAATCAGTCACCAGATAAGCGAAAACTCAGGGTTACTGATATAATCTGCAGATGGCGCCTAAGAGCGGAACTCGGTCGCTGACAAACTGAACCGGCCACAGAGCGGATCCTTCACGACCCCCTCAACTAATTTCCGATACTAGACTCGCCGATCCCGAGAAAGGTCATTCAAGACGGATCGAAACTCGAGGAGGAAATCCGACTGATCCTACGATTGCATTCAGTCCTCGAAACCGGAGTATTGATGGTAAGGTAGAGTACCGGAGTAGTGATGGTAGTGATGAATGCGCCCCCCACACTTCTCTTCAAAATCAGAATCCTCTCGCAATGTGCGGCGTAGGAAAGCCAACTTCGAGGCGTGTCGGTGACTCGCCAAGTGTGGTATTCACAGACACCCCCCCATGACACGGATGTTGGGCACAGACATCTCTGTCAACTTGATGCTTGCGACCACTCAACATGAGGGAGGAGAGCAAGCGCTCGATCGCCTTCTTACGTTACTTACAGGGAGGAAGTAAATCCAACCGGTAAAGGATGAGAGGTAAGACGCCTCAGCCACTTCAAGGAAACCTTCAGCGACAAATCTCGACCGGCGTGACGACCTTTGCCTGTATTTCAGCGCAATTTTTCTCCAGATGGAGTCTGGGCCCGAACTACATTCCAAGAATGTGGTTCGGGCCCGTCCATCCAACAAAAGAGCCCCGGTAGGTCGACGTCCTTCCAGGCACCTAACCGCAATCCGGAAGATTTGTCGCGGTTAATCTTGGCCCCTCTGACACTTTCGTATCGTTCAAGCGCCTTTAGCGCTACCTTAATGTCGCTGCGGGACAACACGAAAGTGGACAAGGAAAACCTTGCTTGACCGCCACCAGGCACAGCGATTCCTCATAGAGCCGGACTGCACGCCCTGTCCTTCAGCCGGCAAAGTAGAGGCTCCAACGCTAAAGTGTAAAGTAAGGGTGACAGCGGGAAGCCCTGGCGAACCGACCGAGACAGCGCAAAATGGTGCGAACGTTTTCTGTTCGTCTGCGCCACAGAACCAGGGGATCGATACAGGGGGGTAATTTACCGACAGAAGGGTATCCTCTAGGATCCTGTGGATCAGATGCAGGTTTCTCTGAGTTGTTTGGCACTTCACAGAACAAGTCTGCTCGGGTCCTAACAGAATCACGTCAACTGACTGCAAATGCTCCGACAGGATCTTGACCATAATTTTTAACTCTGTGTTATAGCGGAGTTATGGGCTTGTAGTTATCTAAATTCCGTCCAACATCTTTGTTCATTTTTTAACAGCATGATCACACCCCTGGAGATCCGGTTGGAGACACGGCAGTCAAAATCGGAACAAAGATGTATGGCAGCCTTAAGTACAATTCATATGGTAAACCATCATGTCCCGGAGATTTGCCTCCCCGCCCCTCTTCAATGCCGCGTAAACTTCGCTCTCTGTGATCTCACCCTCGCAGCCATTCGCTTCAGTCGGCGAAAGCCGATGAAAGGCAGCCGAATAGATGGGAAATTCTTCGTCAAAGATACCAGGCTCCCTGCCAAACCAGCTCTTGAAATTCCGCCGAAACGCCTCGCACATGCCATCGGCTGACCTCAGAGTACGATCCTCCCGGGTATCAAACCTCCCAAATGTAACGATCGGAACCTCGACGGATGTCTTCCTTGTGCAGTTCTGCGCCCATATTCACGGCTTCACCAGACATTGTTAAACTTATGCCTAACTATCTGAACCTGGTAGTGCTCGCTAGCCGTGCACCACAGAGCCTATCTAGTTAGGTCTATCTATGGTCATCACTAGCTATATTATATCACTAGCTATAATATCTAGTTAATCGGATTCACGACCCATTCATTCGTTACAATATACTTATTCACCATAAGAATTTATCAACCACCATTCGCTCCTTCATACACCAAAATACTTCACACACACTGGGCAACTACTGGGGAAAAATATGTCTTGTAATGAAAAAAAACGGCTGTACTAGTAAAGAACGCGTCAAAACGAATGAAACGCTGCCCGCGTGGAGGTATGCAACTGAAACGTGCTTAATATGGTGATCTTGTTAATCTTGAAATTTTCCGTTAGTTGATTAGTTACTAAAAGGAATTTAATCAAAGAGTTTAGTATAAATCTTATGGAACTCTCCTGTCATTTTGTTCATTCACCCGGGCCTGAAAGTTAATAATTTGCTTACGTAACCATCCTCATGCGTTTTAAGGTTAGGCTTCAAGAACATCAAAAAGCTGTAACACGAGGGGAAGTGGAAAAATCAGGCGTGGCTGACCACATATGGAGAGAAAAGGGAGATCACCGTCCTCTGAGGTATCAGGTTGAAATCATAGACAAATAACATCATTGGAAAATTCGTAAACTTAAGGAATCAGCACATATGCCAAGTCACAAAAATCTCCTGAGCCGACCAAGCATAAGAATAAATACAAAATGGAAACCAGTAATAAGGAGTGCCAAAATAATAACAACTAAAATCGCAATATGAGCTCTGGTAAAAAAACGTGCAATGATAACAGCAAAAATTGCAATATAAGCACTGTTCAAAAGGTTGCTGAAAGCATTAGGTTTATAATACCCAGAAGTTCATACACAGATGACATCAAGGACACATGGCATAGTGGATAAAGGCGTTAGTTAGATCCAGTGATAGGACCGAAAGAGTGTGTGTTCAATACCTGGTTAAGGCAGTGAAGAACTAGGAGAGAGGAATTAACATGAGATAACTGATGAAATCCATTAGACATGGCATATGGAACTAGAGCAGTCTACACCAGCGAGCGAAATAAAGGGTTCAGTTCGACATTCCAACCGCCTGAAGAAGGCCGAAGCGTACAACGACCGAAACGTTGTGATAAATATGGCAGCAAAGATGAGGATGATAGTAAATGTAAATAGTGACTGAGTACAAACGATAACATTCTCTAAGTTTAGGAAGATTTTTATGTTTGAGTAATTAATTGCATACTCTTGCTTTTTAAATTGCACTTTCATTTATTCAGGAATTAAATACTTTTTAATCAATTCATCCTCATTTATCTTAACCATACATAGCTGTTTAAAACAGACTCTGTTACTCAACGTCGTTACACAACGAACTTGAACTACATTTGTTTGAGCACGACTTAATACACTGTGATTAGTCATTGGATGTTAGCACAGACATGAACTCTCGCATTTATATGAACATACTGGTAGCAGATACTATTCCTGATATAGGCTCCACTCTTTTTGCATACGTTGACGGAATAAATTATGTACTGAAACCTATCGTATTTAATTTATTCAGGTCTTAAAAAGCATTTATACTACGGTAGCATTCATAATCTGTGGTTTAGAAATGTGCATTTAACTATTTTTGCCAACATCGAAACGTCACGTCAAACGTTTGTGGAAGTTTTGCAAAATAAGCATCCCACCTCTAGAAGTGTAATTGGATAAAAGCAGCACCTATCCACCTTCATGGCATGATACCTGATTTCACATGATTCCTTGGCCACTGCAACCTGTGTTGAGATCTAAAACTTAAAAAGAAGTCTGCACATTATTTTTTTCTCGTTATGCTTTTTATATTATTGTTATGCAAATCTCCTTTTTCGTAATTATTACTTCGCTTATTATCTACCGTATCATAAGTATTTCAAATTTTCTATCGATTTATGACTGAGTTATCGTTCTTATCATTTTCTTTCTTCCTTCTAATGATGATGATCAGCATGACTATGCTTGGGATAATGAAAGGACATTTTTACATCTGTCCTTTTTAATTTTTTTTCTCTCTAAATTCCTGTCGCATCTCTTTCATATCTTTATACAGCTGATTTGTCGTCGCTATCGGTGAGCTTTAAGTGTCACCATGCTTCTCAAAACTGTAACACTGCACTTCGTACTCTTGTTCTATAGAATCAATTTCTTAACCAATTATCTAATTGTATATTTTCTTGCTATTGGTATTTGTATTTATATTAAGTGCCAAAATAATTATAGATAAAGTTATCACCTTAATGTGTTACTGGTTTTGTCATTTTTGTTTTATTCTTGCTCTTTTGAAACAGTTATTTCAAAAATAGATTTTCTTAATTTAAAATCTACGCAATCTGGTCTTTTTCGATCTAATTTGGATTCTGATTAATGTTAATACCATTTTCTATGTCTCGTCGAATTGACGTTATTTACATAATTAACAGACATTTGTGTCTATTTTTTTAATTCATTTCACTGCAATCTTCATTTTTCTCTCACACCTCTTTCATTCTTTCTCTACAGAAATAGTGTTTTATATTTTCTCTATATTATTTTTTGTGGTGATATTTTTCTATGCAAAGCTGTTGTTAGTTTTTTCTCATTTCATACACTTTTTGTTTCTCTACATTTTATAAATTTCAACCGTCAATAACGTTAACTTTTCGGTCAATAAGAATTGTTTGACCATTTCGCATTTTTGATAAGAGGTGTTACGGTGTTGTACTCCATTGAAACAAATATTATTAACTAGATAGGTTTTATCTGCCTTCTATTTTGCTACGGGTGTTATTATTGTTATTAGTCTATAATCCTTTTATCACTTCGTGGTAGAAAGCAACATTTCAGTGATTTAACGTTATCTCTTGTCCAGTCTACGAATACTTATAAATATACGATTAGTGACACTTCCCATGTGTTCATTCGTTTTATTATATTTCTACTGGTTTTTGAAGCTCCGAAGATATGCATTTTTATTTTATTATTATTCTCATTTTCTCTTTATTATTATTATTATTATTATTATTATTATTATTATTATTATTATTTCCTTTGATTTCTGACGTTTCTTTCCGGGTCCTGCCCAGGGACCTAAGGTTAGAAATGGCATCATGACACTTTCCACTGACAAAAAAACAAAAAAAACTACATAGATGAAGCCCTTCGTAAAGTGTGGGCTGTACTTGTCAGAACAACTTTTGTATCTCTTTGAGGCATGGACTTCCAGGAATCCCTTCAATTAGTCTACTGAAATCTTTTCCAACCAATCCTAGGGCTCCAACTACAACAAGGATTGTTGATGTTCCCATGTGCCACATTTTTTAGATATCTATTTCAAGGTCCTTGTATTTTGACAGCTTTTTGAATATCTTCAAAGATACATTGCAGTCAGCAGGGACTACCATATCAATAAGGAGGCACTTTTTTGTTTGTGGTCTTTAATAACAATGTCTGGGCGGTTGATTTTGATTGGTCTGTCAGTGTGTATTGTGTAGTCCCATAGAATTGTAACAGGTCCTATCTCCGTAACCGGGTCTGGGTGGTGTTCATACCAGTTTCTTTCAGTTTCCTTCCCGTAGACGTTGCATATTTTCCAGTGCAGATAGTGGCCCACTCTGTCATGCTGGGTTTTATACTTAGTGGGTGCCAATATCGTGCAACATGATACAAGATTGTTTCTGGATATTTATCGCAGAATCTGCATTTAGGTTTAACACACCATTTTAGTATATGTGCTTGATAATTCCTACTTACCTTGTCCTGCGCAGCAAGGATAAAACCTTCAGTCTCAGCTTTCAACCCTGCACTACATAGCCACTGATGGGTACGGGTTTTGTCTACGTCAGCTTGTTTGGTACGGGCAGAGTATTGGCCATGAAGCGGTTTATATTGCCATTGTTTCTGTATCTGGTCGGTTGCATTTGTCTTTGCTTTCTTTATTATTATTATTATTATTATTATTATTATTATTCCTTTGATTTCTGGTATATACTCATTTCCTCCGGGTCCCGACCAGAGACCTAAGGTGGGAAATGACATAATGATATTTTCACAAAAATCAAACATATTTTACATAGATAAAGCCATTCGTAAGGCATGGGCTGTAATTGTGAGAAAATCTTTTGTATTTATTAAGGCATGGGCTACCAGGAATTCCTTCAGTGAGTCTTTTCCCAGCGTAAACGGATCTGGGTGGTGTTCATACCAATTTCTTGCAGTTTCCTTTCAGTGAAAGTTGCAGATTTCCCAGTGTACATATTGGCCCACTCAGTCATACTGAATAAATATTCATTGGGTACCAATACCGCGCAACCTGATACAAGATGGTCAATTTTTTCTGGATATTTATCACAGAATCTGCATTTTGGGTTAACAAAATTTGCAGTATGTGTGTTTGCCTATTCAGCTTGTTTGGTTCGGGCAGAATATTGACTGTGAAGCGGTTTATCTTGCCATCATTTCTCTATCAGGTGTGTTGTATTTACATTTGCTTTCTTTTTGTAAATATTTTGCAGCTGTCTATTATGCTTTACTGGCATTTCTTCACCTATTGAAATCCCATTTTGAGTTTGTTGGCTTCATTTATTACTTATTAAAGTTTCTTACTTTTTTCATGTTCTTTGACAAAAAATCTAGTCTTCAGTAGTTTCCAGGTATCTTTGAATGCCAATTGTTAAAGGCTTGTAAAGCAGTTCTAGTTGAACTAATCCTCTGCCTCCTTCTGGAAATATACAGATGATTCAGCGTTCGGATTGCATGCGGTAAATGAGATTTTGCGTCCATTCGCTTAATGTCCAGTTAAGGATGTTGAATATGCATTGCACCACAAGGGACAGCCAAGGTGTTTATGGCTGATATTCTGTTTTTTGAATTCAGCTCGGTATTCAGTATTATGCGCACACACCTGTAGTACTCCTCTCTTACCTTATCTCACTCATTTTGGTATGCTGTATTCCATTTCAGGAATTCCTAAGTGACTACTGGCTTTTTTTTGTTCCAATTCCCTAATATTTTTGACAAAATCTAAATCTATTGAGTGTGTTTTTGTAATTCTCACTTTCTTTAATGTTACTTTTGCATATTTATTGAAAAAAGAGTCACTAAAAATGGTATTGAAATCCTTCAACTCATTGTATCTTTGGCAGAGGTCATTCCTGTTGGGTATCTGACTGAAAATTCTTTTTTTTGTTTTTAAACTATTTTTGTTCAGTTCCTGTATAAAGGGGATTAAAAAGAGAATGGTTGACAGGGAGTCTCCTTGAAAGATTTAGACAGTTGAAGGTGGTAGTGTCTTTTGTGTGATTTAGGTATAATGTGGTTTTCCACATTCCCATGCTGTACTTAAGGAAATTTACTACCGAACTATCACAAGCATTACGGTTACCTATTGATTCTGTGCTCAGGTTTCTACCTTTTTTCTTGTGATTTTCCAGGATCATTTTGTTTATCAGTAGTTGATCTTTGCAACCAAATGAACCTCTTCGGCATCCCTTCTGTTCCAATAGAAGAATGTTGTTTGCTTCGAGAAATTTATACGTGGTGTAAAGATATATTATTGGCCGACATTTTTTCGGATCAACTGTTTGACTGTAATACCTTCAGTGATACATTCTGGTAAATAGCAATACTCATTGAACAAAAGGCAATGTGAAATTTATTTTTATAAATCCTTGAAAGATCACGTATTTACAAAAATAAAATTCAATTGGAAAATTATTTTGATTGATTTCAACCAATCGAATGCTTCAGAATCATCTCAACTGAGCGGGCTAAGAATTAAACTATGTGGATAATTACATTCGTCTTTGCTTTTATTGTAGAAGAGAAGAAAAGCCGCAAACGGAAAGGAAAACGCATGAGTTATTTTCGCCCAGCGCTCTGCTCCATATAAATATGTCATCGATAGCGTATCCCAATGATTGATGGAAAAGAGAGTGTATACTTGAAGATACCAGTCTCCTATTAGTTTACTACGAAAAAAATGTGTATGCGTGACAATCACTTTAATTTGAAAGTAGAAGATTTATTTTAAAAAGCAAGAGATGAAAAGAAAATATGAAAATTGATTAAACTTGTCTTTGAAATATCCTATCAAAAAAAGAAAAAAAAAAGTACATTCCTATGGTAATGTCACCTTAATTTTCTTCAAACTACTTTCTTGGTGCCTCGTTTCAATGTCCCTTTCACTTTTTAAAACATTTATTACAGTGCTCTTTTTCTATTATCTTAACTTACATTCTTAGCTTTTGATATAAGTTCTGGCAGTGCTAATTTATTACATTACTTGCAGCACGGAAAATACATTGTACGAACTGATTTTGAATACGAATATTCGTATTCTCTTGAAATTATCCGTTACTGCATGAGTTTATAAGATATTTTGATAAAATATATTGTCATTATGTGGCTATTTTGTTTGACAAAGAGTAGAGTAGATAAATTTAAAAACAAAAATGGCAAACAATTCTCTTTTAACTACTTGTCCAGACACTACCAGATTTATAATATATGTTATCATGATCAATCAAGACAAGTCCAATTTGAAAATTAAAATTAATATATTAATATGTTGCAAAGTTAGGAATTACTAATTAATCTTGATTGATCATGATAATGTTTTATTTCGATCATTTTCCCCATTCAATTTGAATGCATTAAAAATATCGTTTTATCATTGTCTTTCAAAGAACGTGAAAATAAAATACTTATAGTAGCCTAGACACAAAGAAAAGTATTTAAATATCAAGGGAACTCGCAATAACATTTCTTTATTTGCAGAAAGGAAGTAGAATTAGCAACATTCAAATGAATAAGGAGATATTAATTTCTTTCACCTTGATGAAGAATATTACATTCATTCTCCCTTTTATATTCAAATTTATTTCGTTCTTCATTAAACATTATTGAAGTACCGGAAAAATTTGGTATTGAAAAAAAAACTATAGAATACTCATAAAAATTATTGAGACCTGATAACATAGAAAAAACATATTTAGTATTTATTATAAAATAATAGAGTATCATTACTGACATCTAATCAGTTTTTCCTGATACTCGGACGTACCATTCTTTGCCCTCAACATTTTATCGTCGAAAAGAAACTAAAATTGTAGACAAACTTCGTAGAAAGACACGCGATATAAAAATATTCTAAGTGCGGCAAAAGAGGGAGTCAAAAAGAATTGTTTGTTGAAAGTTTGCCAATATTTTTTCTGAATGGATTCGGTTTTATTTTGTGTACAGCAAACCTGGCGTAAGAAGAAACTTCAATAAACACAAATGACCCACAAAGTTTATGTATTACATGTCACAGACTGAAATGCCAAAAGCTTTATCAGTTCATTAAGATAAAATTAATAAAGTAAGTATTATCAAATGCAAGGAAAAATATCCTTCAGTTTCCTGAGGCAATGTAGTAAGGAACATTCTCGTGCGTACATCATCTGAATACCCATGTGTACAAAATTACATGCTATTCGTTTTATGTACAAAATGCGTTCCAGAATTTTCAGACTTTCAGACGTCACCTTCAATCTGGAATAACAACTGGCAAGTCATTTTATTAGATGTATAGTAATGATATAGTAAAATTACAACAATTTAGGACACTCATAAATGCATCTACTAAAGGAATTTATAAAACTTATGGAATGCTTCTGCAAATATATATATATATATATATATATATATACATATATATTTAAAGAGATTTTTCCTACTGCCACACTAAGACAAGAAATAAAATAAATAAATTAAAATAAATACAAAGGTTTAAAACAAAAAGGAATTTAGGCGCCTTTCGCTGTACAGTTTCTCAGAAATAGAATCGTCAGCAATCTAAAACAGAAATGCTGACAAGAAAAATTATTATCAGCAACTGTATTAAAATAAATTACCCAATAGCCATATGAGGGGGAGAAAAAAAGATTATGACTAAATATGTTCCCAGTGAGGCCGTGGTTTCCCCGAATAGGGCCAACCTAAATTTCATCTCCCGTTGTGTACACCGGGCAGTACGTAGCATATGACAATAGACTCCAAGATGTCTAAGTAGAGTCTCGTCCTAGCCCTGTGTATGACAGAAAAAAAAAGTCAGGAGAATAATTCTTCCTGCAAGCAACAGAATTTAATAGGTGTTCTCCAATCGCAGACTCATGAGTTTGCGAACACTCGGATGTAATAGGTTTGTCTTCGCACCTTTGCCCGAAACATTCTGGGCGATCCTTACCTCTAACCGCTGATCTTGCCCACATAGTCGATCTCACATCGACATTTATATTGGCATTTAACAGAACTTTGTTGATAGGTAGGCAAGACATCCGTATGGTGAGGGGGGAGCCTTTTTTGTAGTAAAAATACTTCGAACAGTAACAGCATTAAAACACAGTTTAACTGAATTAACAATTCTGTCTGCATATGTTTGACTCCCAGTACCAACCCACGGGAATCTCAAATAGACAGGACACTTAGAGGGACCATATCTCTGAGACTCATTGAACATATTGATCTTTTGTTCAATGGTAGCTTTCAAAACGCGTTCAGGGTCACCATTCATTAATAAAGTCTACATTCAGAGCACAACATCAATACACGATGAGTAAGGATCCTAATAAGATTAATCTTCCTGGATCTTGGTGCAAACGAATCGCAGGGTAAGTAAAGCCCAGAAAAAGTGGGTTTACGATAAACACTGGTAAAGTAACCTGCAGGTGTTCTCTCCACCAGTATATCCAAGAAAGGAAGCTGATCATTCTCTTTTATCTCCATTGTATATTTTAGATAAGGATGGAGATTATTAAGCCGAGAGAAAAACTCCTTCGCTTTATCTAAAGATGAAAAAGACGTAAAGGTATCATCTACATAGCGGAATAAGGTTAATAATCTTATTAAATAGCTGTTGCTCATGAAAGCCAACAAAAATGTTGGCCAACAAAGGACCCAAAGGTCTACCCATCGCTACTCCATCTCTCTGCTGATACATGCAGTTGTCAAAGCTGAAGGAGACATACTTTATAGCCATCTTCATCATCTCTCAGAGAAAGAGGGAGAGGTTACAGGGCCACGATACAAAACGTCTGTACAAATCTCAATTGTTTTAATGAATGGACTAATTATATAGAACGATACGAAAATTTTAGTATCGAAATTTGGTTTCAGTTTGCCCATATACTCAACAAACTGAAAAGAGTCAGGCACACAATATTCAGAACAGAAAATTAACACAGGTTCTATAACTTCATTAAGTCACTTAGCCAGATTATGTTGGGCTGAACCCACCATGGACAAAATCGAACGTCATTTTTATTAATTTTCGGCCATCCATACATCCGAGGACATTGGGAGCCTACAAGACGGATATTATTATAAACTTCTTTCAATAGAAATTTACTTTTATGAAGTTCCAACAATCTCTTCTGTAAACGAACTTCGGTTTTTGCAGTATCGTCACAAATGACATCTCCAATTTTCCGAAACTTACTACTATCATTTGGGATTAATAGAATTTTGTTGACAGTTGTAATTTAATATTACGACGCTCGCACCTTTATCAGGCTTTGTAATATAAATGTCAGTCTTTCTTTTCAATTTTTTGGCCATTTCAAAATGGTTCCTCTGCCAAAGGAAACCACAAGAATCAATAGAGAAATTGACAAAGCTGTACGCTAAGTCTTTCAGACGGGCTTTAAAAGGAAGCAAATGCTCCTCTGAATTTCGCAGATGCTTAGATAACTGAACAAAAAGCATTTCAAAATTACTGAAAAACTCTATTTTATCAATATTCCTAGGGAGGGATACAAAACTCCAAACCCCGGAACAGGACCAACTTATCAGACTCGGACAAACAATAGTGGGACAAATTAATAATATGTCTGTCCGTGGCGACATACAAACCAATCTTTCTTTTAATCAAGGAATTTTCCGTCTGAACCGAATGGTATTATTGAGAAGTGTAATAAATTAATCCAGAAAATATTTAAAAAGATTTTTACTACTGCAACACCAACACAAGATGACTTGAAACCATACAAGATGACCATATCCATGTTTTAGATTGTTGAGGAAGTGTTGGCCGAAAGGCGCCTAAAATTCTTTTTGTTTTAAACGAGATTTTTTTTTTGTAACTATCTTAATAATAAAATCAACATACATATTGTTAGGAGACCTTACTCATAATAACATAATGGACTATTCCATACGTAATAAATACTGCGGCTCAAGAGGAAGCAGAGAGTTCAGTCTGAAGTCGGGCGACCGGCTGACCAGCTGATCGGTTGAACTCTCTGCCTTCGGGCGGGGAGGAACCCGAACGAAGCTACGCCGAAGTGCGGAGTCTCTTTCAGGGAGGTAAACCGACCCTGAACCTGTTTATATGGGTTCAATGGGCATATTTTTGGCCGAGCCCACGGACTCGGAGATCGCACATTAAACCAGCCTTGTGCCACATGATGCCCTGGTGGGGGTGGGGAAGTGACTAAATATCGTTTAGTCTGAAGTCTGGAGTGAGGTCCAGGAGTTTGTCAGTCAGTCAGTGCGAGCGAGTCAGAGGCAGTCCAAAACCGAGTCGAATTCAGACAATTACTACTAAACCTGATTGTTCGTATAAACACTTTCTACTTCTCTGTATATATTCGTGTTTGTAATATATCTGTGTTATTTCCATATCCGTGTTCGAGTTCTTCTTTATTGGACTATCTTCTACCTTGGACTATCTTCTACCTTGGACTATCACCGTGGTACAAGGAAATGGATCATAACATATATATATATATATATATATATATATATATATATATATATATATATATATATATTACAGCAACATCAAAAAAAGGTCAGCCAATCTAACAGCCATCTCATCCCACAATCCTCACACTTACTCCATATGTGGCATCATTTGTAAACCACTAGCGGGTTTTAAGTGCCACTTAAGATTATCGCACAAAATTCATAACTGAATCAATTAAACTGCTAGATCCTCATACGTCGAAACCGACTGGAGAGTCCATATATATATATATATATATATATATATATATATATATATATATATATATATATATACCAACACCAAACGCTTTTGATGCAGTAAACGAAAATCAGCATATTTTTTTATCAATGGCTATTTTAATACGGCATTAGATATTTCTAAAAAAACACCTTTACAGAGTATGCCTATTTGAGTGGACATCACTGTTTTCATTTTAAAAATAAAATTAATATCTGTCGAGAGATTGAAAAATCTTATCAATGAAAGTTTTCACATCTCCATACTTTACTCCCACACTGCTTCATCAGTTTTTTCCGCTTTGTATCAAAAAATCTATCAGTATTTTAATAGGTTATTTAAAGAAAAAAAACTGTTGCACAAACGTTTTGGATAAAGCTTTTCGGATCATAACTGGATCAAAGCTTAAGGATAAGAAACTATGGATGCTATTATATTTCTTCATTCAATTTTCATTTTCGTGTCTTATCATGATGTAACTCATGGAACAATATACAAACTAATTCCGACACTGGATAACATGCATGTATCAGTTGTAAAATGCATTAAAATAGCAGTTCCCAAACATTGATCGTTATCTTAGGATATCAATAATATGTAAGCTATTTAAGATGTCCAAGAAAAGCACCCCAGTCTTAATTTTATCTTCGTAAAGAAAATGCCAAATTGATTTATTTTCAAACAAAGATTTCAGTCTTTCATTTCAATGTTTAACAGCATTCTCATCATTATCAGTAACGTTCATATTATCATTGTCATGAAGAAAATTATCTGTCTTCTTCGTAGTGATAATTTTGGGGATCTCTAACGTTCTAACTATAAGCCGTCACTTGTATACGACGTACATTTATTTAAATTAAAAATCCATCTTTTTTAAAAATATCAGGATGGAGATAAAACAATTTCTTTCGTGGCAGTAAGAAAAGTAACGTTCCTGGTAAGGACTAGAGGTAGTTCTTCAACAAAAACATTCTGAACTTTTGAATAATTTCCAATAGATATGATCTGGATAGGTCACAAGCAATACATAAACTGTAAAAATATAAAAAGAAATTTTTGATTGATTTTCAAAAAAACACCGTTGAATTAATTCGTGCTTCGTGTATATATATATATATATATATATATATATATATATATATATATATATATATATATATATATATATATATATATAGTGGACGATGCGAATTATGTTTATTAGAGAAAAGATTTATCCTCAAAAATATTCAAAAAGTCTACTTAATAAACGGATCGAGCTAATTATCGCATGTAGCCATAGAAGGCCGTATCTCTTACTGGAAGGCTGACTGATTCTAATTCCTTTTTCTTATATTTTTATTTTAACAGGATCTAGGTACCATACCAGCTTACTTCTCTCTCACCTGTTTGCGTTATCATGAAAAACCTATAACAACGTATCTAGCATTATGTTATTAATTTCCTTATATATTTACTTATATTTATCTTATTCTTCATATTTACGATCTTTATTTTTCTACTATTTAGTTTCCTTATATATATTTATTTATTACATCCATTTATTTAATTCCCTTATATTTTATATTTTATTTTTCTTATTTTCTCATATTTTTTAAATTTTTTCCCCATATATTACAATTACTTTCCTTATATCTATCTGTTTTTTATATTTCACTTACTTATTTTTTTTACCTTAGTAAGACTTAAGCATCCTACCAACTTACCTCCCTTTAACCATTAACGTTATCTTGGCTATGTGAAACAGCGTCTTTAATTTAAAATTTGTAATCCTTATTTTTTCTTTTTTTACAGTCTTTCTAGCTTTTTCTATATTTACAAAAAAGTAACACAGCTACTTTGCATTTATTACACGTTTTACCCAATTTTATCTGTTGGGCTACGTAGCAGCGTTTCTCTTATAAGCCATTTGTTTACTTTTAGCTACGTAGACCTAGTGCTCGATGAGCTGTAATTCAGCAAAACTTAAGTCGCACACCAAACGTATATGTACTAATATATATATATATATATATATATATATATTTATATATATATATATATATATATATATATATATATATATAAAGAAAGAACAGTAAGATATATAATCCGGTGTTCTTATAGATATTTTTATTTTTACAAAATACATACTTATATTTAACAGGAAAAAATAATTTTATATACTGTAAGTAATTCTATTACATTTACTGGTTTTTCTTATAAAAAAAAATAGTGTATTAAAATAACAGTGAAAATATTTTAATGTTGCATTTAAAATTGTAGTTAAAACGAATTCTATCCTAAACATCTTTTAAAATTGTAGTTAAATAAAACGTATTCTAACTTAAACACCTCTCAAAAAGTACTACCGGCACTTAAATGAATCCTATAAAACACCTACTGAAAAATGAAATTATGACGAAAAGCTTGAAGATGTAGGCCATTGAGTGACCCATGTCCTTTGTACATACATGTGAAACTATATATTACTAAGTTTATATATAAAAATAAATAAATAAAGTTTAGTAAATCAGAGAAATGAATTAGCTATTTTTACCGATAGTGCCATAAATTTTACTTAAATAATATTTAAATATAAAATTTTTAAAATCGTAATATACATATACTTGATGTGGAAAAATAATTTTACTTACTGTAAGTAATTCTAATACATTTACTTCTATTAAAAGAAATATAGTCTATCAAAACTAACAATGAAAATATTTTAAAGATGTAAGTAAAATTGTAGTTAAATAAAATCAATCCTAACCTAAACTTCTTTTAAATTGTAATTAAATAAAACGTTTCTAACCTAAAGACCTCCCTATTAGTACTACAGGAACTTAAGAGAATCCAATAAAACACCCACAGTAAAATGAAATTAATATGAAATGCTAGAAGATGTAAGTTTTTGAATGACCCATGTCATTTGTACTTACATGAGAAACAATATATCACTAGGTTTATATAAAAAATAAAAGTTTACTAAATCAGTGAAAGTAAGTAGCTATTTTTGCCGTGATGATCATAAATTTTACTTAAATAATAATTAAAAAAAAATTATTGTAACCTGATAACATACATACTTATACTTGAAGTGAAAATAATTCTACATACTGTAAGGGATTCTAATACATTTAATTGTTCTTAAAACAAATATAGTATATTAAAAATTAAAAGTGAAAAAAATTCAAATCGTAGTTAAATAAAGCGTATTCTAACGTAAACACTCACCAAAAATCTTTAAGTATAGAAAAAGGAAAAAAATGCCGTAAGAATTTTTGCCGTTAACAATAAAATTTAAAAAAAAAATCCAGACGACATGCATTTAACGGATGTTAGATTTCATTGAAAAATACATCCCTACCCACTCCAAACCGTAACAAATAACTGATACATCAAAATACAGACATAATGAACACGCAGACACCCCTAGTCTAGTGAAAGTGGTTTTATCTGTAACCTTGGAAACATGAATTATGATTTTAGCTGAGTCTTTAAAACCCAGTAATTTTAAAATTCGCTTGAGGATGAAATGGAACTAATGTCTTTAATTTAATTACAAAATTAAATTCTGAGCTTTTAGCTTCCATTTTTGAAACATGGTTAGAACTGTGTAGCGGAAAAACATATTTTTATATATATATATATATATATATATATAATGTTATATAATTTCACGTAAAATTAGTAATTTAGTAATAACGAAACCTGTTACAAGAGGCTACACTTAAAATCTGATAGACCTGACCAAACATGCAGAGGAATGGATACATACCAACGTTTGGAATAAGATCAAAATCATAAACACTGGCGGATAAGAAAATTGAAAGGATTTTATTATATATTACTATTCAGGAAGCAGATCGTTTAGTAGCTTCTGGTAGTCATTAGTCACAAGGGAGCAAGCAATGAAATAGTTATTCCACAGACACAGCCTGATAGATTGGTCTGTGTGCGAAGTCAATGTTGCAGTCTACGAAAAGTTTGAACAGAGATTAAAGGAGTCATTTTACCATTTGATTCTCTGTTTATGGATAGCAGGAAATTTGTCGCAATGATACAGAGTAAGAAGAGAATAACGATTTGTGATGGGAAAAGTATAACTGGCAAAGTTCTATTGTTATGTTTGAGAATTATATGTAGAAATATGATTAAAGGCAAATAAGAATCCACAAGGTAATGTTTTCTATGATTAGTTGAGAATTTTATTTTAATTTCGTCATTGAAGCTGTGTATAATTTTTGTTATTGAAGTATTTTCTTTCAATGGAAATAGTAACAAAGAAAAAGTTCAATTTGGAAGAAAATATCGATATCTTCTGCAGAAAGACGTGCATTTTACTTCTGGATTTTTGTCATGATACCAATAAAAATACAATAGCACTACTACTATCTACTGAACTTATATGATGCATAGAAAGTGACGATATGAAAAAACATGGAAGTGTAAAGAATGTATAAGTTCTGGTTTTGCTTTAATCTAGAAAACGGATTTCTGTTACTCCATTATCATTATTTGATTAACAAAAAGAAATGCGGCTAATGTTGGTATTTTTTATATTTTTGTTGTGGAGTAAAGAGTACACCCCCGGTATCCAATATTATAATGAGTTCCATGGTATGAGGTCGCGACAAGACAAGACCTCTGTCTTTAGGGAGAGGATGACTCAATCGGGGTTCTTTCTTCGGATAGAGACTCGGTTGTGAAAAACATGTTATGTTATGTACCTGAGCCCATTTTCGCTGTGGCTGGGTAAATTTTGACCAATGGCCTGGGGGAAAACGCTCGGGTACCCCACAATAATCCCGACTTTGTGTCACAGCTCATCTCAGTGTGTGGACTGAGTAGATACGAGTTGTATTGGAGTCATTCTTCATAATAACTATACAGGCGTTACGACAATGGCCTAATCATTACATATAGAGAATACTTTAATCAATTACGTTATACCAAGTACGAGTGTGTGTTATAACAATGATCTTATAATAAAGAAGTTATAATACGTTTGAAACAATATTTTTCATCAGGTGGGGTGCGTTTGTATTTGAACGAATACAATGAAACTACGAAGATGGTTTCATTGTATTCGTTCAATGTTTTTGAAGGAAACAAGCACATTAAAACACACACACACACACACACACACACACACACACACACACATATATATATATATATATATATATATTCCTCGTCTCATTGAAAGAGGACACAGGCGTCTCCGAAAATTCCAACTTTAAAATCTTTCTCTTCGTACTTCAGTTTAGTCAAAAGTAATTTTGATAAGCAAAACTATGAATCTCTTGTATACGTCTTTATGATGATTATATGGCGAATATATTAATAACTACCTATAAAGTTGATAAATATTTACAGCAAATGCATTTATCTAGTATATCTATATACCTACTTATTTTCGTAAATATCATAGTAAATAAATTTGTTTTAGTATATATATTTATATGAAAAGCATCAATAAAATATGTGAATGAATACAGCGTATTAGTTAAGCATGAGTTACCCAGTTATGAGTTTATTGATTAAACTTCGAGACAGGCCCCGAATGTCAGATCCAGAGGGGGGTGGGGCTAAGTGCCAAAATGTAACAAAAGCAACAAACAGGACGCAACCGACCAGATTAGATAATTGTATAATATCTGATGACCACAAACATGCTTTATAATTTTTCCCTAAATTCTATGAATCTGAAAACTCATTACATAAGATGGAAATATTAATCGACATCAGTATGTCATGTCAAGAAGATTTTAAACTAAAATGAAGCGAAGAGTTTTCTCATACAATCAGAAATAAATCCTAACTAGAGAAAGACCAAAGTTCAAAATAGAACAAGATTTTTTTAAAGTTCAACGGACGAACACATTTTTAATTCACATAAAGTATGTTAATTACTAATGGTATTTTTCTCCTGTGCCCGGAAATATCAGTTAAAAAGAATGCAAAAAGTATACTTAGCAAGAAATGACGAAGAAGCGAAAATATTAACAAGAGAACGAAGAGATTACATAAAACTGAAAACGAAGAAATAAAAGAAACTTAGAAAAGTGAAATAAAATGAGAATGTTGTGAAAAAATATGAAAAACAGAAAGTCAGTGAGAGGAAAATGGGAAATAATGAATAAACGGCAGATCATGAAGTGAACAGGCAAAAACATGCAAAATAGTATTTTTCCATGAATAAAAACAAAATATAAAAGAAGAAAAGAAAATATGAAGATAAAGATTTCGTCATTGCGACTGAAACCTGTTGCCTTTTTGCCGTTTTGATAAAATTATATCCTTGTTATTATTCTTCTGCTTTCGTTGTTTCGCCATGATAGCTCTTTGACCTTTCGTAACAAAAAGTTTTTTGTACATTACATGACCCGATACTCTGTCTTTATCATTTTTTAAAAGAAAAGTGAAAATATTTTTTCTCATTTTTCAATAAAATTCGTGTAGTTCTTTAGACATGTCATCCAGTTTCACTGATATTTAGTGTCTTTCTTTTATGTAATTTTTTTCATATTCCGAATACGCGTTTAAGCGATGTTTCAAAAAGGATTATACCACGTAAAACACAGTTCAACCACAATAAGACTGCTTGATGATTTGTACTTGCCATTACGCTTGTTTATTCCTGAAATTCACATAATATATGCAGTGTATCTAATTTTTAGACTTAATGATTTTAAACTATTTTATCCATTTATAAATTTGTTTATGTCGGTCTAATTCTATTTAGAGTGACGATGTATAATAAATATCACATTAAATGCTTAAATTGAAATGCCATTTCTTAGTGCTTTAATTGGGTTTCGGTTGAGATATTCCGCCATTTTCAACAAACCTTCCAGATTTAATGTCAAATAAGTTATGTTTTATTTTATATTATGCATGTTGAAAGTGGCAGTGGCATAATTAAAAGGCATTATAAACATTCTCCCGAGAGGAAGAATAGCTATACCTCTCCTATTGAAGCAGTGTACATGTTTTCATTCATCCTTATATCAAGAAGAATGAAATTTGAATTTGAAGTTTCCATCACGAAATAAACATTTACATAATTCATCGGCTTATAACGAGCTGAAGCAAAAATGTCTAAACTCAAGGGTAGAAATATTGCTTTTTCAGCAACAAAGGATAAGTGATTTGTCGATTGAACTTAACACAATATGTGAAGAATGCAATTCGCAAGTAAGTTATTAATATAGGTTAAAACCGTTCTATGTAGATGATGAATGTTTCAGAATAGATGATATATTCTAAATTGTTATGGCACCAGAGCCTTCATATTAGTCTTGAATATTCCGTGAAATAGACTTGGATATTTGGTTTTCATAAGGAATAATTCAAAAGAAACTGAAGACCACATTAGATTGCTACTAACAGAGGTAGATACATTTCAAATTACAAAGCATCTGAAAATTATAAGAGACATAACATAAAAGGTTATGATGCGAATTAACATTTTGAATTGTGAATGTGAATAAAAACAGAATAATGATTAAAATTCCAACAATCTATTTTTGTCATTATGATACAAATACAAACAAATTTAAATTAAAAAAAATCTGAATAATCAGATTACGAAGATAAATTACTGATTAAACTTGAATTAAAATATTCCATTGTCTCTGCACACAAAAAAAGTAAATGCTTAATTCTTATATAGTATTAGCGAACATTATATTATATATTAAATTAATTAGACTCATATCGTTTTATGAAGGTCTTCCTCACAACTCAGTCTAGTTTTCATTCTGGTAAAGGCTGCAATGATGACATATACGTATTCAAACAATTCTAGGAAATTACTTACCTCTCTAATAGGAAACTGTATACCTGCTTTGTCAACCTCACAGCAGCATATAACCACACGAATAGAGACTTCCTCTTCTCACCCATTTGAAAAACCTTCCAACTTCGAATCCACTGAATACATTACTCTAATGCATTTACAGGCATTTTATTTGAGCGTTCCCTACCATATCCCAAACGAATCTACTAATAGAAGACAGTGATCTTACTTTCCTCCCGAGGCCGCTGTACTGATGGGTTTATGCTGATGACATAGCAACATCCGTAATCAAGTATTCGAAAATAAGCCTTTTCAAAGCTAAAAACAAAGCTCTAGAATTGGAATGAAAGAAGTGAATCTATCATAAAAATTCAGGATGTAAATACCAAACATTTCAAATATCTCGATGTATGGATCAGTTATAACAAATTTAGTATAGGATATAAGAAATATAGGATATAAGAAATATAGGATATAATAGTCTGCGCTAGAAGTAGTTTCACCCAACACTGTAAATTTCTACAAAACCAAAACATTAACCTAAAAACTCGAGTCATGGACTTAATGAGTCCTCATCAAATCGCGACTTTCATATAGATGCCATGCATGGCACCAAACCCGTTCAAAAATATCTAAACTATCAAACTGTATACAACCACTTTCTATGATTAATGGTTAAAATGGCTTTCAGCGAATGAAACCTGAGAATATTGGTAAAGACCATATATTCTGTGAAAGTTGTGAACTGGCGCTTCAGAATCACAATCTAAATAACAAACACCACATCACTTGCGCACTTTCAAAAGAAATAACTAAAATGGATATCACATGTAACTTGAATATAAAATAATGACATAATTAAGATATTAACGTTACACACTACTTCAAATAAATGGTTAGAAATGAAGTTCCCACCAATAGGGAAAACGCCCTAACATCTACTGAACTTCATAACCTGTTTTCCTGAAAAATCGTTTTAAGAGACATTTTATAAATTTCAAGCGACAGTAATACTGGGCCGCAGGGTCACTGAATGTCAAATGTTTCCTTATAACGAAGCAGCTAATATTACCATTATAATTACTATTACACCATTATATAGATAATATTATTTAACTATCAAATAAAAAATTCTATCTATCTATCTATCTATCTATCTATCTATCTATCAGTCTCATGAAAAGTCACTTAAATCTTGCATTTGCAAGAACTTTTTTACGAAACATTTACCTGTCGGGGATATTTAATTATATCTGCTGCATAATTCTCTTCCCGAAATTGAAAATTATCAATATTTTAGCTTAAAAGCCGACTTATCGGGCGGCATTTAAGCTAGCTCCTGCGGAAAGTTCTTCATTGGGCCTTCGGTCCAACAATAACAATTCATGCATTGAGTATATATTAAATTTTATTGAACAACATTTTTCAAACAAAACAATGATATAATTTGTTTATTTGCAACTTATTGCAAATCTGCATGATAAACGACATTTTGGGTTACCCCATTCCGTGCCAGTACAAATAGCTTGTTTACATGCCCAACCATTGAACAAGCAACATAGAGCTGGTCATGAGAAAAGCAGGGTTCCATCAGATGAAGTTCAGTTATTTTCAGTGATTGTCCTTGGCACTTATTGATTGACATTGCATAGTTCAATCTCAATGGAAACTGAAGACTTTTGAACTCAAAAAGAAACACCTAGAAGAATTAAGGGGATTATTGGAATTAAAATTATTTTCTCCTTTCCTGGGCCAAGAGATGAGGGAGCATCTTGACAATTAACCTTGTTCCATTACAAAGCTTTGAAGGAACCAGATTTCTTAGTATCATAACTGGCACATTTTCTTTTAATTCCAGCTTGTGTAAATGGCATTCTAGGAGGATTCAATGAATTCAGGAACTCTATTGGATAATTCACTGTCTGCTCTTGTTCAACCACAGTGTTAATGAAAAAGTACTACATGCTTTCTTTTGGAATTTCTTGGAGGAGATTTCAGTTGATTCTATTTGTTTGATTCTTGGGAGCTAATATAGACCTCTCACAAAGCCAGTTTGAATCTATGAAATGGTGTTGAAAGTTTGGATAATTGAGACTGAAATTCCACAACTGTTTGGGAGCGAAATATCTCCATTTCAATCCATTTTGATGGTTCCATTGCCAAGCTGCAAGAGCAAAGCAAGGGATCTTCCTGCTTCAAGCTCACCCGTAATTCTAATTCTTATGTTTGTTTTCAGGCTGAGTCTTTGAACATAGCTCTAAATGTAAGAATTTTTCAGGCAAACATTGATTTCATCAACTGGACTTCCTCTTGCAAATGACTGGTAATATTTGTCTAAAATCACCAGAGAGTAGCACAGTGATACCTCCCATGATTTGTGAATTCTGTCTAATGTCTTTGAGATTTTTGACCCAGAGCTTCAAATGTTCGCTTGTGTGTCATGGTACATTCATCCCAGACAATGAAGTTTGTCTCCTTCAGTAGCTTATCCAATTTGGTTCTTCTTTTTATGTTGAAAATAGGGGGTTCATTGTAGTTCAAATTCACTGGAGGTTTGAAGGTGCTGTGTGTTGTACGCACTCCAGGCAGGCAAGGGGTAGCATCAATTTCAGACGATGCTACTGCTAGAGCTACCCTTCTTTGGAGTCTCACAAAAAGAAGGTTAGTTGCAAAGACTTTACCAGTACCTCCAGGTGCATCCAAGAAGAAAATCTATTCATTGTTGTTGCTGATGTAATCAAGGATCTTCTGATACACTTGCTGTTTGTCTTGGTTCAACAGGGTTTAATAGTTTTGAACACATTGCCACAGTTCTTCCATATTACATCCTGTTTCTCTCAAAATTTCTATGTTGATTTTTTCCAAAATTGCTGAGATCTCTTTGAGCCAAGCTCATCACTTTGTCTTCAATTTCACGGAAAGCTAAATTTGCAATTCAATTCCAATCCTGGAAGTCTCATTGGAAGAAGATGAGATAATTAAAAATTAGAGAGGAGTGTTCCTTTAATTGAAAAAGTTTGACACAGACATTTTCACATTTATTATATAAATGAGATATTTAAAAGTTAGAGAGTTAACTGAAAAAGTGTGATTGACAATTTTGTATATATTGTGAGGATACATCAGAAAATGTAAATTAAATATTGTTCATCACAAGGCTATTAATTTCTAGCCCGTTTAATCCCATAAATTTAATTCATTGACAATTAAATAAAATATATTCACCATCTTCTAACCACATATATACTCTACAGGGCATATTGTGAATTGATGAAATAGATATCAGTAAAAGAAGAGAAAACTTTCTATTGATAAGATTAAAGACAAATCATATTTTCCCCAACCACACGTCTGATAATAGCAATCGTCTTCCCTAATCGTCGCATCCTTCATTCTCGCTGTAAATTGCTCTTGGATAAAAATGAGATTTCAACATACAACATCATGAAAAAATAAAAGCTAAGTTCTCCCTCGCATTCATTGATAAAATCACACTTCTCCATAGAATGCTCAATAAAATATAACTCATTTCAGTACATTAGAAAGAATGACAAAGCATTTAGAGTAATCACCAGAGTAATCAGCTCTTCGCTGATTAATGTAAACAAATCTTGTTTTCTGGGATATCCAGTTAGTGTCAATGCTAAGCCATTTCAAAATTTGGAGGTCTGTACACAGAGGTAGTATAAACAGACTTTGCAATTACATAACTAGATTTCAGAATGAATGATTCTCTTCATTCAAGTAGTTGCAAAGTTTCTGCATCCATCTTTCTGCAGCAACACACTGGCCATGAATAGCTTTGTACCCGAGCCATACTTCATCCCAGTGATGGATTAGGCCAACTCTGTCTTAGTAAGGTAATTTTCAGCAATGAATGCAGAATTCAGAATACATGAGTGACATCACAGATTATTTCATGCAACCAGGAAAATTCCTAAACCGCATCCCTTCATCTGTAATGACTGGTACCACAAAAGTGTGGCTTATCTTACTGTTATGTAAATTTTATCCTTACAGCTAAACTATATACAGGGAAATCATTAACGCTTATATTTATTCCCATTGTGGCCTCTAAGAAAATGTTTTCGTTTAGTATGCAACGGAAGCAGTTTCGAATCTGTTTTTAAATGCATGAAAAATAAAGACACAACCCTAGATCGTCATGTATTTGAAAATTGACTTCTAACATGGTCATGGTTTAGCCATGAGAATAGTTTGAAATACTAACAAAAATGCTACGATCACAAAAAAAGTTAAAAGCAAAGGAATCATAGGCAATCTATCCAGAGTTTCAGTATGAAAACATTTTGGATGCTAGATGTATGTACCTATTAAATATATTTAAAATAAAATACTTGATGAACATCGTTTACCATCTTTAATCCCACATAAATAGGATTTATAAGTATGAATACGTCTATAGATTTTTACATAGATATGCATTAATAATTGAAAAAAGAAACGAAATAATAAAACATGTCAAAGGGATTTTTAGTTTGTTTGGAAAGAATTCAATTCCTACAAGAATAATGCTAATATTTCAACACTATAATGTAATGTTATGACTCCATTAATGGAACATTTGCACAAGGTTCTATTGTTTTATTTGACAAGGATCACGCTATATAACTGAATTCCTTAATTTGAATATAATCTAAATATATAATTTAGCGTCAATTTTAATGCAGTTTGCATTATACAAAAATCAAATATATTTATTTCTGAAAACTTTGAAATTAGTTGTGCCTTTGATTCATCTCCTTATATTTATGCTATAAACGCACCCACGTAAAACAGCGTTTTTAGATTGTTCTTATCTTGAAGTCAATTTTTACAGCTTCCCACAATGTCTTGGTTTTCCGACTTTTTCTTCCTTTTCTTTAAGAAGTGTGTGTCTGATAACATGTTCTTTCTTTTGGTTCGTGAGAGATATATTCGCTTTAATCGACAAAATTCAATGTTCTTTTTCTTTCTTCGAATGTATTTTGTGAACACACGTCAAACTGTTTTAGGGTAAAAGTAAACCCATAGAGACATTCTACCATCATTGCTGAGTAGATAAAATTCCTTATCACTTTCTCTAGTAATTAGTGCAAAATAAAGGAAAATAAAAGTAGCTATTGTTTATACTTGCTTACAGGCTCTACCTTACAGGTCTTCTGCTTAGAATAAAACGTTTTACAGAAGAAAATCTACTAGGCTATAGGCCACGGTCAATTTTCGTTTCATTCCGTGGACATAAAATTTATATGAAAAAATTTTACTTGATTTCGGGAGTTTCGATGCCGTAGAGTCTAAATCTAAAAAGTTCCCCAGGTGAGAATTGCGCATTTTTTATAAATTGCATTTTAAATTGAATATTTTATCGGTAAATCTGAGCATAAAAATCAAGTAAGGGAGGTAATAATTGAGTAAATATGACGTTTCTTAGGCTAGTAGTTATCTCCCTTAAATTAAAAAAATTTAAAATGTCCCTTCTACTGATTTAAGGATGTTTCTGTACAGTTCAGACAGTTTGGACATTCGTAAGACCTGATTTTCTTTAATGATTTTTTTCATTATAATATCTTTCTTGAAAATATCATATGCAGCACTGTGTTTTGTTTCATTGTTCATGTCTACTGATCTTTTTTTTGTATCTCAAGAAATTAGTATAATTAATTTTACAAGTATGATGATATTTTAACTCTGCAGCTACAAGATCTTTATCATGTAACTGACAAAGAAGATCTTCATCATGTTTCAGCTTTGCAGCAAATTAAATTTAATTTACAGTGAGTTCACATTGTTGCAAAGGTTCCCTGGTGCGTCTTCCGTCAATTTTGTTTCTTTTATCTTTTCTTTGTCTTTTGCAAAATATGCATTTGGCTGGGAAAACAGAGGAACAGCCAGTAGTTTGATCATCTTTACCAAAAGTGGATTGACTAAAATTACTACTGCTCCTCAACCTTTTCTGACTGGGTTCAAGCTCTTCATTACTGGTTGATGTTGCAGTGTCAGTGAATATTAAATTCATTTCTGTAATGCTGCGTTTTTCAAATTTTTACACACCAGCATAGCTAGCATTGACAATCTTTATTTAAATCATAAAAAATGCTGTAAAAATATTGTAGATGTAAAAAAATAGCAGATTATTGTAATAGCTAAGGAAATTTTAAATACCAGAATATTATGTGGCAAAAAGAGTAGGCCCTTTCCCACCTTCAGTTTCAATTGACAGCATTCAAAATGCTTTATTTAAATCATTTTGTGAGACCAAAACAAGCATTACTGATTTGGCTATGACCATGATCAATATGCACTGTGAAAGTGGCAACCAAAACACTATTTCAATTCCAGGTTGGACAGGTTTCAATATTCTTTTATTACAGGACCAAATACCACCAAAAAGCAATATTGGATATTTGCCTGTGGTCAATGGTAACCCAACTCAACTAAGTACTGTGAATGCAGTATTTTTGAAAAGTCTTGCTATTGCTGATGAGCTTGAAACTGAATGTATTGTATTAACATTTGATCTTGCATTTTATGCTAAAGCACAGCAAATACGTTGTAATGATGCCATGTATATGCAAAAACAGTTGTCAGACTTGGCGAGTTCCACACCTGCATGTCATTTCTCAGTGTCATTGGAAAGTGCTTTGAAGATTCGGGGCTAGCTGATGTCCTACTTGAAGCTGGAACAGTGGCACAAGGGTCACTACCCGGAGTCATGAAAGGCAGGCACTATAATTGAAGTGTCAGAGTCATAAAAATGATGTCTGAAGCCTTAAGGAGGAAACTCCTATCTACTTTTATTGAAACACAAAGTGAAGAAGAAAAAGCTAAATTTATTGCATTGTCTGAAAATTTATATTATGCTTTTCCCAAAACACAATTCCAAGATCTCTGCACATCAAATGATTTTAAAGAGTTTGAAAGCAAACTATCCTTATTTATTCAAGAGTGATGCAGCCAATTTCCAACTTTTGCATTTTGGATGAGTTACTTGAATATGGCAGATTTGTTTTTAAATTTTATTCTGGAGATTGGGCCCTTCACCTTAAATCAGCATCAGAAATGGTACCTTGGTATTTTGCATATGACCATTTGAACTATGCTAGATATCTTCCTGTTTATATCTATGAGATGCTTGCTGTTCCAGATACCCACCCTGCAATAGCAAAGCATCTTCCTGCTGGGGATTTTGTAGTTCAGCAACAAAACCAGTACCCCCTTTAGTCAGACGGCAATGGACCAGACGATTGAACAGACAATGAATAGAGATAGCAAGACCAGAGGTGGGCAGATTGGATTCTCAAATAATGACAATGCTGTTCATCGTTGGATTTTATCTTTTAATCAACGTTCTCAAATCTCTAAAACCTGTACTGAAATGGCTGGAAAAGGAGAGGGCTGCCATAATAAAAAAGACCTGAGTAGTTCTCGATATCAAAAGGATGTTCAGAGTGTCATGCAGACAATTGAGTCTATGCAAAATCCATTTGCATATTGTGAAAAAGAATTAATTAACATTGCATCTGGCCAAGTAGCATCTTCTGAAATTAAAGATGACATTTTGACAGCACATGAACAAGGTTGTAATACTTCTAATCAGTTTGTTCAACAACGACTAATTTTGAAAAATGTGGAGTTGAATGCACCATTAAAATCAATGAAGATAAAAACTTTTAGTGATCTTCAGAAAAAGCATTCACAACAAAAGAGCAAGAAGGAAGCAGATTGCTTGAAAGCAGTAAAGATCTTCTCACTAGGCTTTTTATAGTAGCAAGAACCCGAAAAGTTGACCTGGAAGAAAAGTTTCACATTGCCTTTCAGAGTCCCCATCTAGCCTAAGTAACATTGATGGTTCTTTGCAGCGTATCAACAAAGCTGCATTATTTCATTATTTTCTTAACAATATGCAGCACTGATATTAGATGGAATGGCAGTAATACAACAGCTTGCAGACAAGCTTCCATCAAGGTTTGGCGAGCTAAGTATTTATGTTTTTAGATATGTAATCAAGCTTGCTTCTACTTATATGTCATCAAGAGTTGACATTGTCTGTGATAAGTACAATCCATGGAGTATTAAAGACTCTGAAAGAAGACGCTGTTTGATTACCCCATGTCACCTGTTACGTGCTCTGAATGAAAAACAGAAAACACCGGTACAATTTCGAAAATTCCTCATGTCTGGTGAAAATAAAGAATCCCTCATCTTATTTATGTTGATGCATTGGAAAAAATTGCCAGCAGAAGAATTTCATGAAAACACTGTGATTGCTTCATTTAGCCAAGGATGTTTCATGCTGTGTCCTCATAGTGACACAAATGAAGTAATCACAGAAACTTTGCCAGAATTAACAACTGACCATGAAGAAGCTGATACCCTTCTTTTTTGCTTCATGCAAAGCATGCATCAACTGCTTTCCTTCCATTATCATTAAGACTCCAGATACGGATGTTTTCTTCTTTGCCTTGCTCATCAAAATGAATTAAGCTGTGATTTATATATGGCTACTAATACGAACCGATCATCTTGTTTGATCTCTATTAAATCAATTGCAAAGAAATGTGGACCTGCTCTTTCAAGTGCCTTACTTTCTTTGCGTGCATTCACTGGCTGTGATACCGTTAGCTGCTTTAAGGGAAAGGGTAAAATAAAACCCTTTGAGTTAATGAAAGAAACAGAGGAATTTCTTCAAACTTTCAGACTTTTAGGCTGCAACTGGCACCTGACAGATGATTTGTTCCAGCAACTAGAAAAAATTGTGTGCTGTCTATTTGGACAGAGAATTGTTTCTTCTGTAAATACTGCTCGTTTTAATATTTTTCATATGTCTGGAAAATTGGATGATACTCTACCACCATGCCAAAATAGTTTACGGTTACATGCAGAAAGGGAAAATTACCAGGCTGTAATTTGGCGACAATGTCTTCACATTAATATTATTGCTCCTTCTGCAACAAATCATGGCTGGAAATGTGAAGATCAAAAACTCGTTGTTCATTGGAGCAGCCTTCCTAAAACTCCATCTACCTTGATGAACTTAGTAAAGTGTAACTGTAAGAAGAACAGTTGTAACTCCAGGCGTTGTTCTTGTGTTCGTCAAACACTGCTTTGTACCGACCTTTGCCAGTGTATAGATTTTTTTAATGTACTTAAAAAAATAATGAAGTGCAGCAGATTAATGAAATAGAAGATTCTGACTCCTCAGAGGGCGAATGATAAGATGAGCTTGCAGGATTGAGGACAATCAATTATTTTTCAATTCCTTTTTATAAATGTATTACTTGATAACAATTATTTCAACATAACTGAAAAAAAAACTCTTATTACAATATTTTTTTATATATATAGTCAAAGTTAGTCTAAACATTAAGATTTCTATATCAGTCAATGTGTATGTGTGACAAAATTACATCAAAAAGTAAATGGCAGTCCAAAATGAAGAAAAGTCAATCACCAGAAGTATTTGAAAACAGTTCTTCCATCTATGATTTTTGGAAGGCACAAGATTTGGAAACATATATAAAGGTTTTTCATGTGTTTTTATCAAATTAATGTACATTGCAATGTTTTACGAATTTGAGAAACTCACACGACAATAGAAATTAACTTTTTCATTGTTATGGCTTTATGCAAGTCATTTTATTTGCTGAAAATTCCTGATTAAATAAATTAACACATAATATAAGAGCATAGATATATCAGCTTGTTGTTAATACACTTAAATGTGCTAAAAAACTTATTTAAAGTTCATTTTACATGAAGTAAACCATGAAAATGGACTTTTTCCGTAAATGACACACCTTGTATTATCTCCCCTTTTCTGCGCACATTTAGCCTGGAGATCTCTTCAGCTTTGAAATCAGCACGAAAGATACTCCTAGAAACACTTGAAATTTTCTCATATGAATAAAATGTCCACGAACTCAAAATCTAAGCCCTTTTTTGGCTTCTGGCCCATAGCCTATACGCTTGTTAGTCTGATATTGTCATTTTTTCTCATAAGGTTTTCGATTATATTTTTAATGAAGAAAACTGCTAGATAACGTTCGTGCTCACGATGAATTTACGGAGGAATGTTCTATAGAAGAACAACAATAGAATTGTGACATCTAAACGCAACAATTATATTTAAAATCCTTACTTTATCTTATTGTTACTTTTACCAAAAGATAAAGTAATATAGACAAAAGAAACGTTTATAATGGAAATGATTTATCTCAGAATTCAGATAATTTAATATCCTCAGATTATTTTCACCGAAACAACTGTATTTAATTAATTTATTTCTTTACAGATTTATCAAACCTGTGTAAAGCTGAAAATATTTTTGTTTGTAAGAATGATTCTATTTTACTAGTGAATATTGCATTAACAATTACTTCGTGAAAAACGATGATTTTTCTAGATATAAGTGCTTCTTTTAACACATAGCTTGGGGAAGAGATGGATTCTTACCTTTCCCTAAAAACTAATGTAAGAAAATGAGAATAACGGAAAGAATTTATCTTGACTAATATCAGCAATAACATTGAGGCGGCTTCTGGAGCATTGTAGAGTTTTGTTCACATTTGATCAACGATTGAGAACGAATGATGTGAAAACTCAAATATACAAAATTAATAATAAAGGAAGAGCATTGCGGACTGGGCCAACACTATTGTCAAAGGAATTGAGGACAACGAAAGAGAAAGAGAAATGAAATATGGTAACAAAAAATTGCAAAAATAAACCCTACGAAACATCAGGTCAATAAAGAAAACCAGGAGCAAGGCAAAAGCTACTGTAGATGAGCTTGAATAGAGAAACTCAAGGAATACTGATCCAGAATATTTCTATAATAAAAATGATATTCAAACTAAGACAGACAGAAGAAATACAATAATAAATAAAGTTTATGAGGTAAGGAACGTTAGTCATATAATAAACAAGCACAGTAAATTAGCTTAGTTTAATGAAAAATAGGCAGTGAATGTTGCCATTTTAACAGATAACAGAGCCAAATTACAAGAATGGGAAAACCTAGAAAAATAGTTGAACGTTATTACACCCCAAATAATTTTTTTCACGCTTGTAACTGTTCTCAATAACTTTGATAAAGGTAAACCAAAACTGATGTTTTTGATATTGATAAGGCTACTGAAGCGATAAACAAAATATATAGCAGCGGTAAAATAATGAGGCAACTCATTTTGCAAAAAGCTAATAATTATCGGCGAATATAACCATAAAAGCATAAAACACGCAAATCATACTGTGTTGATACTAGATTCATATGATTGATTGGTTCGTTTTCTACAGTTTACCAAACATTTGCAGGTTATTTATAATCAGAAAATATTTTTAGATGGTAAGAATTATTTTGGGAGATTATAATGGTTTAATGATACAACCCCCTAATTAAACCATAACTGGAAGAGAATAGATGGATTCATATCTTTCCCAAGGGGATATTTAGGCGTAAGTGAATATAACGAACCCAAGACGAATTGAATTTCGGCTCTCCGATTAAAAATTCCGAGTCATTATCCATTACCCTACCCGCTCATCCAAACTTACAGCACCTGATATTCCCAAGTGGTCACACATCTAGGTACTGACCAAGCTGGAACTAGTGATTCAACGTGATATGTCCGTAAACCATACCAGATTCAGGAGATAGTATGATGTAATAAGGTTATTGATGAAAGCTACAAGAAAATAACCGGGCGTCGATGAAATTCACAATTTTCAGGAAAAAGACATGACAAAATGTAAATTAATTTATCTTTGTAACATTGTAACTACAGAAAGTGTAATACATAAATCCCAAGACACATTATAATAGCAAAAGAAACTGAGCAAAGTATTTAGAGATAAAAACAATGTCAGGAGAATCCAAACAAAGAATGCTAGATTGTGATGTCAAGTGTAATTTTCTATATGGCAATGCGAGCTGGGAAGAGTTTCGTTGCAAATAAAGAAAAGATCTGAAATGACAGGGCTGCGATACTACCAACAAATGTTAAAAATATACAGACTATATAAGAAAGGCAGGAGAGTATGAAAGCGGATATGAGCCACAAAGAACGATTGATAAAAATTAGAAAGAAAGAGACAGCTGAAAGTTTTACGACAAATAAAGAAGGCAATTCTGGAAAATTAAACCATTAGAGTGCATATCGGAGATAACAAAAGAAGTGAGCGGCGATAAAATCTATTTCAAAATATTGAGCAAATAGAAACAAGTACCTCAAAATGCAACAACATGACAGAATTTGGTTGTAAGTTCGCTGCGTGGCTGAGCAACTGACCAATTTCCATCACACATCTGGGTTGAATGCTGGATATGTATTCATTCATGAGTAGCAAGTAGACCTGGCGGAGCCCATCTCTGCTGATCAAAACAATGCTGATGTCCTCCAACTTGTTGATTTCATCGGGGAACACTCTACCCTGGTCGTTGACCAGCCTAGAAAGTCTTCTGCTCAGCGATGCCCTGTCATTACTCTCTGGCAGAATACATAGCCATGGAGCCCATTGTGCTAGATGGCCGTAGACCCTACGAGAAAAATCAACCATCATTTGACAGGTCTTGTTTTTAATCCTACTGTCTGTCTACCCACACCTCAGCAGAACAGTTCAGTTGGTGGGACGATTTTGTGGCAGGTAGCACTGGGTATGGTATAAGTAGTCTTTGGAGAGTGATCTAATATATGTCCACAAAATACAGAAAAGTCGGAAGGGAGCAAGTATTGCTGAAAGCAATAAAAACAGACAATAGTGAATAGACATGATTACCTAAATCCTGAATTGACATGGCAGAGAGAGTGAAATTACAAGAAAGGGAAAAGGAGATAGTATGATGTAATAAGGTTAATGAGAGCGAGAGAGAAAGAGAGAGAGAGAGAGAGAGAGGTACTATATAATTCTTACTACATGCAGTACGTATGGACTTCTCAATTCGTATGACAACAAACGAAGATTTCTCTTTTCATTCCAGTATTCATATTCAAATTGGTTGTATAAAAATGTTATGGTAAATTACCCATATGGATGGACTCTTCCAAGTTACAAAAAAAAACAGGTACTGCTTTTGTTAGAGGTAGTTTTTTCTCAACAGTTAGCTCTGACAGTACGAACGTAATATTCTTGCACATTTGTATATGATTGCATTACTGTTTTTTTCTTTTAATATATTTGTTAACTCAATTCTTCTTTTTTCCTGAAGGTTTCTTTTTTCTGGTGGCCTTGGTCGGTGTAATAAGATGACAGCAAAAATCGAGTTAAAATATAGCATCCAGCCAGTGTTTAAGAAGAAAAGAAATGTGCCTTTCGCCTCTTTAGCACAAATAAATGGCAAACTCGACAGAGTAGAAAGAACCGGGATCTTGTCGAAAATAGAATACAGTCAATGGGCTTCGCCGGCCATTTATGTGAAAAAGAAGTTTAAAGGAGATTCGGGTTTGCGCTGATTTCTCGACGGGGTTTAAACTTTGTACTCAAAGACTATCACTATCCTTTACCAAGCCCGGAAGAAATTTTCGCGAAACTAAATGGAGGGAATTTTTTTTTCAAAAATCGACCTCAGTGACGCATATCATCAAATAGCTGTAGAGGAAGAATGTTCTACGTTGCTCTGTGTCAACACACACCGTGGTTTATGCAAGTTCCAAAGTCTACCTTTCGGTATCAAGTTCGTGCCGGCAATTTTCCAACAAGTAATGGCCACTATGCTGAGCGGTCTTGACTTCGCGGTCGAATATTTGAACGACATACTAGTAAACAGACAAAATGTAGGAATATGTTCATGAAGTTTTATCAAGAATTCAAGAGTACGGGTTTAAATTGAAAAAAATGAAAACGCGACTTCTTTATAGAGAAGATTAAATTCTTGGGGCACATTATCGACAAAGATGGCAGAAGACCAAACCCAAATCGGGCTACTGCAATCAAGGACATGACAGCTCCCGAAAAGCTTGCATTACAAAGCTTTTTTAGGATTGGCAAACTACTACCAAGTGTTTGTACCTAATATGCACAACTTATGTGATCCTCTAAACGAACTTTTGAAAAAAAAGACTAGGACTGGGAGTGGACACCTGAATGCCAGGAAGCATTCGACAAAATAAAAAGTCATGACGTTGGACTTGTTTCTCACTCACTATAACCCAGATCTGGATATTATAGTTGCCAGCGACGACAGCTCATATGGCATTGGAGCATGTGCTGTGCACAAGATGCCAGATGGATCTCACAACCCAGTTGCTCATTCTAAAATTCTAAAATTTTGCGACATGGGTTTCGAAGCTCGCGAACTTCTCGATGTTAAACAAACTCTTTTTTGTGTGGTAGTGACAAAAATGTCTTTCTTGGACTGGCAGTGAGAACGTTCTTCTACCTGAAGTTTAATAAAACAATTAAGATCGGTCCGATTTAAAACCGGAAACACATATTAACTTCATCCAAATAACCAACACACAATACACGGAGTCACAAAATGGAACAAAAAAAGATATGGGGTTTGTGACATCATAATAGAAGGAAACCCCTATACTTTTGAAAACCCCAAAACGGCATTTATAATAAATAAAAATTTTAACTGCAACGCCAAAAATGTGATTTATGCACAAAATGTGTTTCAGGTTTTGAGATTGGACCAATCTTAATTGTTTTTTAAAATCAATACGCAATTAGTTAGACCGAGAAGTAGATAATATATAATAAAGATACTGAGCTTTTAGTTCTGGAAATTAAAGCATAATATATATTCTTTTAAAAATCCACATTACAACCAAAAACTTTTCTCTCGTTGGAACAACTATAACCTCTTCCATATATGTATATATATATATATATATATATATATATATATATATAAAATGTGTGTGTGTATGGATCGTCTTGGCTGATTACCTATTTTTTGCTTTCTTTTCCCTATGACAACCCCGGTGTATGTCAACCTGCTCTGGTAGTGGTCATTGCGACTTATACAAAGTTAAAACGTACTACGGTCAATTTGTGTTATTTTTCTTTTCTTTTTCTTTTTTGAAAAAAAGAAAGAGAAGGAAAACTCCGAACAACAACCCGCAACTCTAGGTGATAATCGTGCCGAGGAGTGAATGGTTGCTGTGTTATGAGGTCGCGAACGATCCCACTTATATGTTTCGAACCCTGTCTGTAAAGGACCGTTATCCAATGTGCCTTGCGATTTTGAGTGGACAATATGAGAACTAAAATTTTAAACCAAAATATCCACTATGGCTCTTCAAGTGGATAAACAGAGAGGCCGTCCCACAAGAGGGAACCTACATTAGGTCGAAAAATCTGCCATAGAAACAAGCTACTACACAAATAATGAATCTTCACGTCTCCAAAACCGGGATAATCGCAATGATCGCTCTGCGAATTCTCCAACTAGATCTACAACCATTCATTTAAAGAAAGAAATGGTAAAATTGTATCATGAGGAGTACAAATCAAATTTTTACAGAATGATGGCAACGGTTATATGTGCGTTCCTTGTAAAAAGTTCCGCAAAAATACACGGAAACTACGGTCATTTACGTAATTTGCTTAAATTATAACTGTTCCAAATTATTAGCGAGGCGTAATTAAAACTCAAGAAAACAAGAAAATAATGCTTTAATTGCTTCATATATAGATTGTTATGGCATCCATTTACCGACATGAAATAAATAGAAATCAACAAGTACACAGAGTTAAAAAAAACAAAAACAAAAAACAAAAACAAAAAAAAAACAATAATAGTGGGGCTGGTTAATAATGGATATGCGATCCTCTTCTTGAAATGACATGGATAAGCCGCTGGTGTATAGAACATGGCGATTTCTGGATCTCGTCAGATGTAATTCCACGTGGTACGTTCAGTATTGCCCTCCACAAGTCCTTCTTGTTTCCAAATTGACGTACATTCTCGTAAACCCATCGCTTCGGAATGTCACATAACTTTCGATTGAGTTTAAGTCTGGAGAACTGGCCGGGCAGGTACTCCGTAGTTTTATGCGCTGTATGCGAGGGAGAATTATTTTGTAGAAATATGATGGTTATCCTGAACGTGATCCTTTGCTTTTTTTTAACCAAGGTTCAAGGTACTCTCTCAGGAAGGCTATATAAGCATCCTCAGTCATTTCAATATGATGTCGTCTGTTTACGACTCAACCTTTGTTCCAACCGTCAGGGTCATCAATAGTAGCAGGAGATTCATCCGTGAACAAAACCTTCAAGAAGTAGACTTTCATATTATCTTGTACCCTGACTGATACAATTATTCAAACAACAGGAAAACAGAATGTAAAATATTTGATCATGAGAGAAAGTTGTAAATACAAACGAGACTTACATTTAGTAGATTCCGTAGAAAACCAAAACAACCATTGAACCAACTGTTGCAGCAAAAATTATAAAAAAACGAAAGCCAAGGATAAAGCACTTGAAAAGATAAAACAATGCTGGCAAGACAAACCTCTGCATGGCCAATATGTATAATATGCTAATAAAGCCGATGTTGATAAAGTTAACACACATCGATAGTTACGAACATCTAGATTAAAGGCTGAAACGGAAATCTTTATTCCTGCAACGCAAGACCAGAACCTTTTCACTAAAAAACTTTCAGGCGAATATAATACATAATAGTGTGAATCCAAAATGCAGGTTCTATGACAAATATCAGGAAACTATAGGCCATCTAATCTCAGGTTGTTCTGTACTTGCGTCAAATTAATCTAAAATCGTCACGATATAGTCTGGGAATACTTACACTGGACAATGTGCAAACATTTTGGAAAACATGTTAATAAACACTGGTATGGACATCGTCCAACACCAGTTACAGAAATGGAAGATATCACAATTCTATCTTTATAGATAGGAAGATTGAAGCGAATAGGCAGGACATAATTGTAAAAAATCGAAAAGGAAAAAAAATTTGCCTACCAATTGATATGGCTTGCTCAGGGAACTGAAATATAACAACCAAGGAATTTGAAAAAAAAAACAAAAAAACTATCGAAGGAAAGACCTTGAAATAGAAATAGAAAAAATATGGAAATTGAAACAAGAACATTACCAGTCATAGTTAATGCTCTTGGAATGACAAAAAAAGGAACACAAAAAAACATTGTAAAAATCCCTGGAAATCCCATTGTCTTGATAAGTAACACACTAAGAAATGTTTGTCTATGTAACGCTAGTAATGTTATGTGAGTTAGAAAAACAAATCATGAAATGTACCCAAAACAACATACCACTAACTGCCTTAGGTCTTCCCGCAGACTTGGTAGGTTGTGTGACCATAGCAGAAATTGAAATATAATCATTATGATGACCATAATAATAAAACCCAGGATAGAACAAACAGAACGACAATGTAGAGAGTGTGGAACTAAAGACGAGACAAATCATACTGATAATCAACGAACGTTCCTAGAAAGAATATAAGGATAAGCATGGCTGGTTCGAAAAAGTTATCTGCACTGGACTGTTTTGACCACACATAACAGTCATATATGTAAAGACCAGAATCTACCCCAAAGAATAAAAGACCGGCTCTATACATTTTCAACTTCAAAATGATAATAATCAATTTCAAAATGGACTTATTTTCAGGTAAAAAAATTAATCAACTCCAAAATGGATTAATCAACTTCAAAATGGATTAATCAACTTCAAAATGGATCAATCGACCTCAAAATGGATTAATCAACTTTAAAATGGATTAATCAACTTCAAATTGGAAAACAACTTCAAAATGAGAAATAATCAACTTCAAATTGGAAAACAACTTCAAAATGAGAAATAATCAACTTCAAATTGGATTAATCAACTTCAAATTGAGAATTAATATAATACTAATAAATTTAATATTTATTCTTTTATTTTTACTTAAAAGGGATATAAAAAAATATAAACGTTCCTAAGAAATTTATTTAAAAGATTACATCATCTAAGTTAATTACAGAGGGAAGTAATCTCTGTATTCCAGATACGAAGTTAGTGCAAGTCTCAGGGGAAATATTATTAATTGCCTCGGAGATCATCGCTTCTATCTTGCTGAGGCAGAATTCTTTAGTAGTTAAAGATCCCTGGCCATCACCTCTTAAAATCCCAACAATTGAGTCTGCCATACTTCTTTTTACGTCAGCTTTAATGACTGACCAAACTTTTTCAATAGGATTTAACATAGGACTATCGGGGGCAAGTCTGAAAATTTGGTGTTGCCTAAATTCCTCCTCCTTTACAACTTCTTCAATTGAAGTATGGCAAGCAGCGTTATCAATAACTAAGACAACTCCCCTTTCATAAATTTCATTTGCCTTTCTAAGGCACTCCCTGGTCCATTCTTTCGCATCCTCTGTTTTGAAAGAACCTCATTTAATTTTATGATGAATTAATCCATTATTACTAATACATCCAATATTTCAATTTAGCAAAAAAAAAATATCTCAATTTGAAGTTGTTTATTCCAATGTGAAGTTGTTTATTCTCATTTTGAAGTTGTTTTTAGTTTTTTGACATTTTCTCAATTTGAAGTTGATTAATCCATTTTGAAGTTGATTGTTCCATGTTGAAGTTGATTGATCCATTTTGAAGTTGATTAATCCATTTTGGAGTTGATTAATTTTTTTGCTTGAAAATAAGTCCATTTTGAAGTTTATTATTATCATTTTGAAGTTGAAAAGGTATAGTAATCCTAAACAAATATATGGCAGATAAGTAGATTTGGTTGTACCAGCTGAATAATGGTGAAAAGATGAATAAGTACATCAAACTTGCCAGGAAGCTGAAAAAAGTATGTAATAAGAAAAATAACAGTCATGCCGTTCGCTATTGGAGCCATAGCGATGGTCCCAAAGAGCCTATCAAAGGAAGGATTTGGGACGACCTAGGAGACAGCTTGGCTGAAAACTGCCAGAATACGAAGGTGTGTGTTGGAGTATTTAGGAAACTTGTTGTCATTTAACATATATTGTAACCCATCTGTTGCTGTTCCTAAAAAAACAGAAAGATTAATGAAAATAATAGAATTATATAATAATGATAATAATAACAACAACTGAAACGCCATTGGCAACAGTTTTCTTGCGATTATCCTTTTGCTTTTTTATCATTAAAAAAAAAAACAAAACAGAGTTAAAAAGAAGTCTTGTTTTTCACTCTGATAAAACCTCGTTAAATTTTTAACCCCAGCTTAAAGAGTTTAGAGAGAGATTTGTAATTATTTTAGCCAACATCTAAAACCCAACATGAACCAGAAAGGCAGGGGTCGATGGTTGTAGAAAGCCATTGAGTTGAGCACATCTGTCGATTGAGAAACGAGAGGCGCTACAATTATTTTCGTGACACAAACACATGGATTTGAAATCGTTGGCGTGTTACAGACACGAATCGAGTTAGGAGAAAACGACTGAATCAATGCTTTTAAAAAGAAATAAAAAACGCAAGTGTCTGTGGATGCTTAGCCCCAATAGATATTTGAAAAATAATAAGACTACATGTATCTCTCACTCTCTCTCTCTCTCTCACAAGGTATTATGATTATTTGCATTATTTACATTACTCGGACTGTTATCCTTATCTTCATTGCCACATTCAGAGCGTTTTGGCCGTTTTACGCTCCGGCTTTCTTCAGATGATTGGAATTTCGAACTGAACCTTTTATTTCGTCCACCGGGGTAGATTATTCTAATTCCATATGCGATGTTCCTTCAATATGCTAGGTCTCTCCACATATGCTAGGCCATAAAAATCTTCTGAGCCGAACAAGCCTAAAAAATCCATTACAATCTTAACTTATTCAAGTCAAGGATCAATTGTTATCTATCCTTCTTGTCGTCTTAATGGCCAATCTTCTGAAACACATGAGATCAATGCTGACTTTCCTCAAGACTCTCGTTTCTGTCCTACCGTATTTCTGCTACATACTAACGTTCTGCCGAATAAAACTTTTAGAACTTTAGTAAATTATAATGCAGATGATATCCCGATTTATGAATGCTACTCCAAAAATTGAGAGAAACAGATCCTGACAGCTTATCTCTCCGTTTACAGAGCTCTTACAGCTCAATAGGCTTGTATCATTTAATATCTCCAAAATAAAGATAATAGCATTTCGTTTCGTCATCAGCGAGCTGACTCTGAAAGTACTCCAGTCTTCAGTCATGAGAAAATGTGCGATTGTACTCTTAATTAAGCTCCTTGCTTCGAACGTCTATTGAGACTAAAGCTCACCTCATACCACGTGGAACTTGTGTATTAGTAGATACTGGAAAGATGATTGGTTCCTTTTACCTCTCCAAAAAGTAGCCGTGCTCTATCATTACAGAGGTCATACCAGACATGGACTTGAGTATTGCTGGAATATCTGGGCTGGTGCTGCCCAGTATCCACTGCCAAGCCTTGATGGAGTTCAAAGGCGATTACACAGCCTTGTGGGTCATTAATTATTTTTCACCTTACAACCCCTTTCCCAAAGACGAAACGTTGCTAGCTTCTCGCTAATCTTTTTCTATTTCTATAGCAAATATTCTGACGTGCTATCTATTTGAAATGATCTAAATCAGATCTTCACAGTCAGAAACCGCCTTGCTACATACTTGATATTAACTCACCCTCATTCCTTTGGTAAGGAGGATGATCCAATTAGATTATCTTTTCCCCTATAACTGTCACTTTCTGGAAGAGATTCCCGAGAGGAAGCTTTCCCGTCTGTTACTATCTCAACCTCTTCGTCGAGGAATATCCTCCTAATATGCACCTCTTCTTCCCATTACGCACTTAAAGTAATCTCATTCACTAACTCTTTTGGGGCTTGCATTGGGTATAAAAAATCAGTTCGGATATCAAACATCTGAAATTCTTTCAGATTGACAAAATCGTTTGTTTTTAACTAGTCACGTACGATGACGTATTTCTATCCTGTGTCAGAAGCTAATATTCGAGTTCAAGTAAAAACTAGTAATTCTTATTTTTCAAGCAGGCTTACCTTTTCCACTAGAGAAAATCGTCGAACCACCATTTTTCATTTTGCTTTCATAACTAAGAACTCATGTTTTTAATACCGCCCTTAATTTTTTTTTGGCTAAACTTCTTATAACAAAACATCAGAATATGTATTTTGTAAAGTTTGTCAGGCTGAAAATATTTCAACACTCCTTCGTGTGTATATATATATATATATATATATATATATATATATATATATATATATATATATATATATATATATATATATATATATATATATATATATATATATATATATATATATATGTGTATATGTATATATATATATATATATATATATATATATATGTGTGTGTGTGTGTGTGTGTGTGTAACTACACACCTACAAAATCTGCTTAAACTTAAGTTTATTCTAAACCAAACATAGTTGATTTTTTTTGACAGGAAGATTTTATTAGAAAAATTGACAACATTGAAACACTGTAGGTAAAATATGAATTAACCACAAAATAATTACACTCTAACAGTACAAACAATGATGTTTCTACTAACTTGCTTATATGTTGAGACCAAACACCTTTCTTTCTCCAAATTACTATAACACTACAAACTTACAATCGAGCCTCCTAAAGAGTGGGTGTAAATCTGAAAAGCTCAGTTAGAGACAATTTTGTTTAATAATATTTAATGTAAAATAAACTATTAAGTGTAAATTTTGTAATCATTTTAGCTTACGTGAATAAATGTATTTTTACATAAAGACATGTTGTTTACTCGATGCTTTTTAATGAAAGCGTATTACAGCATTAAAGAATAATTTAGCGTAACTATCACGAGATAAAACACAATTATAACCTTTTGTACTTATTCCCACCATCATCATCAACTCTTATATATTTTCAGTTCGTATGGCCTCACAGATACAGATCTGCGATGAAATATTCGAACATATTTTTAATAGAACGTAGATAAAGCCAAACTTAATTACGTATATAAATATCAATATATACAGCGTCAGCAGAATCACGTATAGTTTTGCAAAATTAATAATGACTTCCAATGCTCAGTGTATTACTTTGATCTTAGATAATGACAACTTGATGAATGCGTTCTTAAGGCAAGTTAATTTGTATCTATTAATGTATATATATATATATATATATATATATATATATATATATATATATATATACATGTAATAATGAAAATACAGTATCTTCATATATTTAAACCAATTAAGAATATCATTACTAAGTACTGAAAATAGTATTACAAAGAAAATCGGCGAATATATCATGATAAGAAAAGAAATCAGTAAAGAAAATTTAAAAAAATATGTATAATAATTAAAGTATTTACTCTCAGAATCAATCATAAAATTCTTTACTTTTAATTGGTAAGCAATCGGCGACCATGGTATCTCTTTTTAAGATTGACGATCAATTTTATGCGCCTATGAACGTTTGAACAATATTGTTTACAATTAACATTGAATCATAATTTAAATTGAGTTCGAACTTTTGGTTCAATTTAACTTACTTTCATTTGATTTAAATTAATTTGACATTCATCTTCTATCAAAATTTAATTGATTTATACAATGAACATTATGATCATTTAATAAATGAGTACAACTCTGTAAAATCATTTCTTTCTCTTTTTATGTCGATGGTGTTGTCGTCCTACTCTCATCTAGTTCCTCTATTTTTGTATTCATAAAGTCACGCTAGCTTGCAGATAGATCAGATACTAACGTCTCATAATACAAAATTTCAACCATAATCTTGGATCAAAATTTCGTTGGCATGACACCTGATGCTGGTTATCGTGGTAGTAAAACTGCTAATAATTAATATTTGTTGATTTTATATCGCCAAACAGATATTGTTCGTATTTATTTTCTTGTTTACGTGATTTCAGATTGAAAGTTTCTATGCCGTCGACTAAAGATCTAGCGTTTAACGGTTTTTATTACCTAGCGTTCCTTTTTATTCTTTAATGCGTTTTATTATTTTTGTTTATTTTTTCTTTACTTTACCCTATATTCTTTTTTCCTACCAACGCTATTTATTGCATAAATGCAACTTTTTTTTTTAGTTCGTATTGCATTAATCTTATTCATTGACTACACATTAACGGATCAATATCTTTATTAAACTTACTATTAATAACTTAGTTTATTTTTCGATATCTACCTATCAACACACTATATTTTGAGTTTATACCCCAATGCTATATTATATTTATAATAAACTTGAACTTTATATCCACATACAATGTAGAGTTGCTCCTACGAGACAAAGAAATGAAAAAAAAACAGTCATAACATTTTGTACCTGATGATTGGAAAGCCATGAAACTCTGCGTCCTATTGTAAACGTAGGTTTATGTGTAATTATTAATATATATATATATATATATATATATATATATATATATATATAATGTGTGTGTGTGTGACAAAGTGGAAATGTTTTCGAGTGACGCAAAAAGGGTCACATGAAAACCTTTTAGGTTTCATCAGACTAAGTTGGTTTATATTGATGCGACTACTCATGCACTATTTTAAAATTAAAATCCATAGCGTCTCTTATACAGTTTAAAACATTTGTCAAATATAAAAGATAAACTTATGAAATATATATATATATATATATATATATATATATATATATATATATATATATATATCGAAAAGAGAATAAGTACAAATTCAGCAAATGAGAAGATTTTCTATGAACATATTAATTTCTATAATAAAGCTCTAAAAGATAGTGACTACAAAAGCTAACTTACATAAAAAATGAAAATCATAAAAAGACAGAAGTAGAAAAATAAATCGGTATACTCACCCATAGTAATGCTAATACCTTGAAGAAACACCAAGACCAAAGAAATTTAGACAGTAAAAAAAGAGATGAAGATAAACAAAAATTATGTAACTGCAGAAATCCTCATAAATGTCCTCTTAATAATAAATATCGCACTGAATCAATGCAATATCTCATCTATTGAGGATCCAGAGAACGTAAAACTCCACATTGGATGCACAAAACATGAGTTCAAAAAGCTGTTTAACCAACATCAAAATTCTTTTAGGATAAATAAATACCGAAATCAGACGTCCCTATCGAAATATTTCTTAAAAGAAACCAATAAAATACTTACTGCGAAATTGAAATTAATAAGAAAAGCTAGAATATGTCATTAAATGGCCCATGTCCTTTGCGCATACATGAGAAACTATACATTACTAGGTTTATAAAAATAAAAATTTACTTAATCAAAGAAATGAAATAGCTATTCTTTGCTAACATTGTCAAAAATTTTCCTCAAGTAATGTTTAAAAAAAAGTATAAAAATTAAAAAGTAAAGCTGTTAAATGAAATATACATATTTACACTTGGTATTTAAATAATAATTTTTAAATAATTTAAGTAATTCTATTACATTGATTTGTTTTAAAAGATGTATCGTCTATTAGTAATTAAAATTAAGAATAATATTTTAGAATTGTAGGTCAATACGACGTATTCATATACAATCAACCCTTTTAGAAACCCTTTTTATGTATACAAGTACAAATTTAACAGCGAAACAAAAGTGCCGAAAAACGTTTTGTTGTTGAAAAAGACCAGACGACATGCGTTGAACGGATGTCATCATTTATTTGAAAAAACACCCCTGCCCTAATCTTTTCGAAAGTAACTCATATTTTTATACAATTAGTTGTCAGTGAAAATGAAAACGTTGTAATAAATATGGCGACAGTGTCCGAATAATGTAAATAGTTGTTGTGGTAGGATCCACCTAATTTACATAAGTGGAGTACCGATCATATAAATATGGGTTGGTACCGGGAAGACGGGGGGGGGGGAGTAAGAAGAGATCGAATCCGGAGACTCTGCCCGACTGCGATTTAGTCAAACCATTCTGCAGGAACAGTCTTCCCAAGAATATACCAAAACTAACTGTAAATATTGTGTACCTTTTCCTTGTTTCAATACATTTTGTTGACGTACATTTTGTGTTGTATTATTATTATTCCATGCATATCCAAGTTTCAACAATGGCGACGAGGTATAAAGAACTTTACGTTACGAAAAAAAAAAGAATTAATAATTGATAGCCTTCAACAATTGGGACAAGTGGAAGAACCCAGGCTGAAAAAAAAATCATTAATTAAAAGTCGAACATCTAATGGAACGGAAAAGTATTCTGAAGTCTGGACAGTTAAAACTAGTTAAACGACGACTAAGCATAAAGGAACGTTCATTCAGAAAAATCTGGAAGGTGGCGTAAACAAATAACGAAAAAAAAAAAAAAAAAAAAGCTGGCCGACTAAAAAAACATGCATGGAATTAAAAGGAGCACAAATACAACGTGTCGACTTTGAAAGGTAAGCGAACTTGTAAAAAAAAAAAAAAATTGTTTTATTTTTTTTTTTTTTGTTTGGTTGCTCAACAATATTTTATAAAGCAAGACATAAAATTAAAAAAGGCGTAAGTTGTTTCGATTTTTTTTGTCTGCTTCGTGGATACACAATTTAAAAGTATATTCTTTGTTGCATGAACACTATCAGCTAAAGATGGAGGAATTATCCAAAGTCATAGCTGAATTGTTTAAAGCCCAGCAGTTGAGTCAAGTTGAGTTAGTCAAATCCCAGCAGTTGAGTCTGCAACAACAAAGTGAACAGTTTGCCTTATTAAGAGAACAGCAATTAGCACAGCAGAATTATCAAGAAAGGCAATAAGAGTTGAGTCAGCAACGTCAAAGGGAACAGGAAGAAATGTATGTCAAGGTTTTGGAAATTCAAAAGTTAACATTGGAGAAATTAAACAACATTCAGGCAAATGAAAGTAACTCTTCATATTCTAATAACATCATATTTAATTCGTTGGAAACTTTCAACTATGTGCCAGACGAAGGAAAAACGTTTGAAGCGTACTTTAAACGATATGAGGATATTTTCCACACAGACTGTGGAAACTGGTCGAATTCAAGAAAAGTCAGTCTATTACTAAGAAAGCTAGGTACAGCAGAACATAGCAAATTTGTAGATTTTATTCTACCGAGAAGAACAAATGAATTGGAATTCTCGGAAACAGTGAAATTGCTAAAGGAGTTGTTTGGAGCAAATATGTCGCTTTGGCATAAGCGATGGTTATGCATGAATGTCGCTAAATCAGACGATCAGGATTACTTAACTTATGCATCTATAGTGAATAGACATTGTGACAATTTCAGATTGGCAGAGATTACGGTTGAAGAATTCAAGTGTTTAATTTTTGCTCAAGGACTGGTATCCAGTAAGAGTGCCGAAATAAGACGTAGAGTTTTGTCTAAACTCGAATCTGAACAAAACCTTACCCTGCAAAAGTTAGCAGAGGAGTGTCAGCGGGCCGTAAGTTTAAAGAAAGAGTCTCAAAAAATTGAAGAAGCTGGTATTGCTTATATTAAAAAAGTGAAGAAACAGTCAAATTACCCATCAGAAAAAAATTGGATTAAAAATTCGGCGTATTTTAAAAATAGACAAGAAAAATTAAATGAAAAGAATGAGGAGGGAAAAAAATGGTTCCGCCATTTAATTGTAGACGGTGCAACGGAAGACACTGGGAGGTAAATTGCCCATATAGAAATAAAAAATGTTTCGTGTGCCACAAGAATGGTCACAAAAGGGTCGTGTTGTAAAACGAAAAAAGTCAATAGCCGAATTAGACAAACAAATTCAAATATCAAATCAGATAGAGATTTGAGGAAGTATGTGACGACTGAAATATTTAAAAAGAATATCAAATTTCAACTCGATTCGGGTTCAGATTTAACAATAATGAACTATAAAACATGGAAAATTTTAAAAAGGCCTACAATAATGAAGTCAACGAAACGCGCTCGAACAGTGACTGGAAAGGAAATTAAATTCGAAGGCGAGGTTGTACTTCCCATGAAATTGAACGGGATAGTTAAAAAATAAAAGTTTTCATTCTGAAAAATGGAGAAAACTTGATGGGTACAGATTTTATTGAAACATTCGAATTGTGGGATAAACCGTTAAACTCTTTCTGCAGAAAAGTAGAAAGTAATACGCAAACAAGACAGGACATTAATGAGGAATTAAAGAAAAAGTTTCCGGAAACTTTCACATCTGGTCTTGGAAGATGTAACAAGTTTGAAGCCAAATTCGAATTAAAGGAAAATACTATGCCAATTTTAAAAAGAAACGTAATGTGCCTTTCGCAAGTGTAGAGAAAATTAACGAAGAACTTGATAGGTTGGAAAAAAAATGGGAATTATTTCGAAAGTAGAATCTAATTCATGGGCTGCGCCGATTGTGTGCATAAAAAGAAATCAAACCAAGTCAGAGTCTGCGTTGATTTTTCGACAGGGTTGAACTCGGTAATTAAGGACTACCATTACCCGTTACCGAGTCCGGAGGAGATTTTTAACAAGCTAAATGGTGGAGTTATATTTTCAAAAATTGACTTATCAGATGCCTGTCTCCAAATTCCCGTCGAAGAGGAATGTTCGAAGTTACTAGGGATAAACACGCATAGAGGATTATTCAAGTACAACAGGCTTCCTTTTGGTATTAAAGTGTCACCAGCCATTTTTCAACAAGCTATGGACGTCATGCTGAATGATCTAGACTTTGCGTGCGCTTACTTAGACGACATCATAGTAAGGAGCGAATCGGTCGACGAACATCGAGAGCATCTCAATCAAGTATTTAAAAAGATTCAGGACTTTGGATTTAAAGTCAAAGAGTCAAAGTGCGAATTTGGTTTGGAGGAAATTAAGTATTTAGGGCACATAATCAACAAAAATGGCAGATGTCCAGATCCGGAAAGGTCCATTGCGATTAGAGACATGCCGACGCCCACTAATGTGGCGATGCTACAAAGTTTTCTAGGGCTTGCAAATTATTATCAAGCGTTCATTAAAGGAATGTACAATTTAAGAGCTCCGTTGAATGAACTGCTAAAAAAAGACAAGGCATGGGAATGGACGGTAGAATGTCAGAAAGCCTTTGATGAAATAAAGAAAATGCTTACGTCCGACCTCTTAACCCATTACAATCCAAAACTGGATATTGTAGTGGCAAGTGACGCTAGTTCATACGGGATAGGAGCGTGTATTCAACACATAATGCCAGATGGTTCTAGAAAACCAATTGCACACGCTTCGAGAACTTTGCTCCCAGGAGAAAGAAGTTATTCTCAGATAGAAAAAGAGGCACTGAGTATCATTTTTGCCATACAAAAATTTCACAGGTACATCCACGGCAGACATTTTATCCTTGAAACGGATCATAAACCACTGATCACTATTTTTGGTTCAAAGAAAGGGTTACCCGTTTATACAGCAAATCGTCTGTTAAGATGGGGAACCATTCTTCTCAATTATGATTTTCACATAAAGCACCTATCATCCAAAAAGATAATTCATGCGGATAGTCTATCAAGACTAGTACCGAGTCAAGAAGAAAGATTCGAAGAATCAATTATTGCAAATATCAGAGCAGATTATGAGGTGAAAAGCATGGTAAACAACATTGTAAGAGAGCTACCGGTTACGCTAAATGAAATTAAAAAAGAAGCTGAAAGCGATGATTTCATTTTAGAAATTAAAAGCAAAATGATAGCAAATGACCAAAAAGTGCAGGAGATTTTTTCAATAGGTGATGGAGTTTTATTATATGGTGAGAGAGTAGTAATACTAAAGAAGCTGCAGAAAAGAATACTTCGGGACTTTCATATGGGTCACCTGGTATTAATAGAACAAAAAAAAGCTTAATGCGAAGCTTTGTGTATTGGAAAGGAATGGATGTGGATATCGAAAACATGGTTCATCGATGTAAGGGGGTGCGTTAGCAGCTAAGGCACCACCTATAGTACACAAACCATGGCCCAAGACGGATCATCCGTGGACAAGATTACACATTGATTTCGCTGGTCCAGTAGAAGATTTTTTACTACTTAATAGTGGTAGATAGTTTTACAAAATGGCCGGAAGTACTACACTGTAAAAAGCCTACGTCCAATACCACAACAACTTTTTGCATGAACTATTTGCACGGTTCGGTGTGCCAGAGTGTATTGTGAGTGACAATGGTACACAATTCACTTCTGAAGAATTTAAGGAATTTTGTGAGTTATATCAAATTAACCACATAACGACGCCTCCGTATCATCCGAGGTCTAATGGACTCGCAGAAAGATTTGTCGATACTTTAAAGCGAGCTCTGAAGAAAGCCCTCAGGAGTTCCAACGGAAAAGGCGCTTCAGCAATTCTTACAAGTATACAGAATCACGCCAAACCAGAGAACACACTCAAACATGGCACCAGCTGAACTAATGTTCGCTAGGAAAGTTAAGTCAGTGTTTGACAAGCTTTTGCCAGGAAAAAATAGAGTAAAAAATACCATGTATACAGCGAGAAAAGATACACTCCCGGAGAGAAGGTGTTTTTCAAGTGCTATAAAAACAACGTTGAGTTCTGGGAACGAGGCATAGTGGACAAGAGAATCGGTGACCTGATTTGCATAATTAAAGGGCCGAAGAATACTCATAAAAGGCACCAAAACCAACTTAAAAAAGATTACGGTATAGAGCAAGAAGAGTGTATACCGGATGAGGACGAAGATCCCATTGATATAATGTATGATATGTTTCAGGTAGAACCTCCACAGAATACACCTGAACCAAGAAGATCCGGTAGGAAACGGAAGTTGACGGACCTATTGGACGTGAATCCAAAACGGAAAAAATATTAAAATTAGGCAAATGGATCTACAAAGAAATAGCCATAATCATCAACCCATATAGGAAGCCAATTTGAAATCCAAAAGGGATTCCAAGGCTTGGGAGGAGGGCGTTGTGGTAAGATACACCTAATTTACATAAGTGGAGTACCGACCATATAAATATGGGTTGGTACCGGGAAGACGGGGGGGGGGGGAGTAAGAAGAGATCGAATCCGGAGACTCTGCCCGACTGCGATTTAGTCAACCCATTCTGCAGGAACAGTCTTCCCAAGAATATACCAAAACTAACTGTAAATATTGTGTACCTTTTCCTTGTTTCAATACATTTTGTTTACGTACATTTTGTGTTGTATTATTATTATTCCATGCTTATCCAAGTTTCAACAATAGTGAATGTATGTGCTTATAAAACTCAGTAAATTTCAAAATAAGTTATTCCAAAGTTCGCTTGAAAATGAAACAGAACTAGGGACTTCAATTTAATTTAATTTAATTCGACAATTGAATTTAAAGTTTTTAGCTTCTGTTTTTGAAACGTGGTAATACCTGTGTAGCGATGGAAGCATATGTTTAAATAAGTAAATTTATAATATTTATGCTCTGTAGATTTGCACTGAGCACTGTTTTGTAAAAATAAAAATATTAATAAGAACTCCGGATTATATATCTTACTGTTCTTTCTCTTTATAAAGGAAAGAGGTTATAGTATTTCCAACGAGATAAAAGTGTGTATAATAAAAAGAAGAGAAAAACTCTTTTGGTTGTAATGTGGATTTTAAAAAAAAATATATTATGCTTTATTTTCCATAATTTTGTTGCACGTGTTTCCGGTCTCACGACCTTCATCAGGCAAACAGTGGATATTTCCACATATTATTAAAAGGAATTAAATTTTTTTATGTTTTTCGATGTTAAATATTCTCGATATTAGACATTCTCTTTTTTGTGTGTAAGTGACCCAAATATCTTTCTTGAACTGGCAGTGAAATTATTCTGCGTGAAGGTTAATAAAACAAGACTGGTCCGAGAAAGGGTGAGAAAGTTATCTATATTCTTATCATTTAATGATCCCTGTGTGTTCTTAGATCTATTTCCATATTTTTGTGTTTTTGTCAGCATGCGTACGCATATATATCCCCTCCATATATATATATATATATATATATATATATATATATATATATATAATGTCTTATTATAAGGAATTCGTATACACATATGCACACATACACATACACACACACATACATACACATACACACAAACACACACATATATACTTCCTATATTGTGTAGGATTTTTTTCTTTTCGCGACTTTGTCGACGGGTTTGATCTTATCGACAAGTACCGAAATTAGCACACCCGGGAGGTAGTTTGGACTTGGACAAATAGTGGCAGCTCGGCTGTAGTGATTCATGCTCGCTACCTCAACCGAGTTTTTGTTAGGAGAGTCAATGTAGGGCTTTTAGTGTGTCCAAATTTCAATTATATAGTTTATTCGGATCATAGGCTTGTCGGGGTCCGTGTAAACTTAGATAAGCCTAAGGTTAGATAAGCCTGGCTATTGGAAATTCAACTGCTCGTTATTTGGCGAGCAGGAATTCCTAGACCAGCTGCTACTAATGTTACAAATGGAACTAACGGGGGCTGTGGTGGGAAATGCCTGGTGGGTCAAATTAAAATCTAAAATTCGAACGTTTGCTGCCGATTTTTGTCATCGACTCTATCTAGATAGATTAGCAGTGCAAACGGCTTGTGAGAAGAGAGTTGATCAGGCAGTTACATCCCGTGATAGTCGGGAAGTAGCCTTAGCTAAGGAAAAGTTGGCCTTCTTGCTTATCATGAAGGACCAAGCTTGGTTAAAAAGAAAGTCCGACGAATATGGCCGCAAAATTGCGTGCAGAGGAAAGTAGGAATGCATCACGGCGGCATATTGCGTGCGTCACATTGCCTGATAAGCGAACCGTGACTACAAACTCGGGCATATGTGAGGCTTTTCGAGATCACTTCATTTTTTTCACCAGGGCGTCCGGTCTTAGCCTTGCAAGTTAAAAGCGAATCCGGTCCTACGCAGAATTTCCCTACCTGGTGCTAGCCGAGATTAACGAAGTCAGCACAGAAATCAGTGGTTACGAAATGGAGACAGGAGTCAAGATCAACCGCGATAGGTCAAATTGAGGTTGGGTGCGTGGAAGGGAGTTTCTCTTCCCAGACCTTTCCACTGGACGGATGGGCCGGTCAAGATACTCGGCGTCTGGTTCGGTCCTGATATCCAGTTGGAAATGAATTGGTCGGTGGTACAAGGAAAGGCCGAGGTCGCAATTAATTTGTGGTCTCGGATGAATCTTTTTTTTTTGGAGGGAATGGCGAAATATATGTTTCACATATCTACCCGATTCTCCTTTACCGACTCTCGGTACTTCCACTTCCGTATGCCACACTAATATCATTAGTAAGCCTCTTGTTCTCTTTCTTGTGGAGAGGTAAAGGCGCTAGCGTATCTCGGGAGATCTGTTGCCTTCATCCATCTGAAGGCAGGCGGTCTAGTTATGCCTTGCATTCAGATTCGTCTCGATATGTTTCGCATCGGGTTCCTAGATCCTTTGTGTCGCGAATCGGATGATGAGGGCGTCTTCTGGAAGGAAAACGCCCGTAGAAATTTCCCATCCTTGAGAAGTGTGCACTTGTGCGAGGAGGAGGCCCACCGTTTACCCCGAGCCGAATGCTCCTTTTACCGAGAATGTCGCCTTGCTCTAAAACGCCTCTTACGGGCGTCGGATGGCCTCTCTTACGTCCAGGCGTTGTCATGTATGGCATTATATCATGTGTTAGTCAGAGGGTCCGTTCATTATGATCTAATTGACGAGCTCGGTCTTACGAAGCAGGAGGCTCGATCGATCTGTCTTTGGCCGCCCGGGTTGAAATGTCTCAATAATGATGAAGTATCCCTCACCTGGCTGGTGATACGTGGAGCCCTCTGGGTCGCCAAAATACTTCGCTCAGCGGGCTTGGAGAAATCCCCAAACTGCCGACGCTGTGATGGAGAGGTCGAGACCATGGGTCACGCTTTCTTTCATTGCACGGTGGTAGCACCGTTGTTCAAGTTCGTTGAAGGCCTCATGGTTCGCATGCTGCAGAGAAAGTTCTTTGTCCTTGAGGCCTCTTCTCTTTGTAGCAATGTGACACGACCGTTTACAAAGAATGAATTTTATGTGTTTCACTGCTTGCTAGGTATTATGAGAATCGGGATTTGGTCGACACGTCAGAAGGGATTCTATGGAGGTGAGAAGTTTACTTCTTCCCAACTGATCTTGTACTTTAAGCATCAGCTTAGTCAAGATTAGGACGGAAAGGCGGCGACTCTCTTCATCAGTATTCGGCAAAAGGTTGGTAAATCTTGCGAGACTGTGTAGAGTGAAAGGGGCTGACCTGGAGTGGCACTTTGATGTCGGTTAGGTACAGGATGTTGTCGTGCCTGGGTATAACAGAGGCAACCCGTCCCGATATTAGGCTAGTTTAGGTTTAGTTTGAATCTTTAGTTTCCTGTTTCCGGTTAACTTAGCTAGGGTATGTATGCTTATTGGCCCCTTTTCTTTCTGTCCCTATTTTTCTTTTGTTTAATTCCCCATCCCCTCCCTCTTTTAGCTGGTTAGTGATGTCAGTTCTCTGGTAGATGCGGGATGCCTTTCGTTTCGCGTGTGTGTTTTCGTAATTGTTGTTGTGTCTGAATGAATGCATGTTTGTGTCAGCGCTTGGGATGAATGAATGTTTTTATACTAATATAATCCCGCAATTTTTTCATCCAATTAACTGATGTTTCTGCCACATTTATGGATTTTAGGGGCTGTTTTATTACTAACTCTATTTTGTTTTGTTTTCATGTAAATACTATTTAATTCATATTGTAAATAATCATTGGGGATTTTTTAAATTGTTGTTTTTTATTCCCCTCCTGCCAAAGACTTTGAAATGTAGATATGGTGACTAGTTAGGATTTCATAGAGACAATGAGGTATTATGGTGGATGTAGTAAGAGAGGTAGGAGAGAATGTGTTTTTTTTTGGTGATAGGACTATTGTTGGTGTGTTTGGGTCAGTGTTTGTGACTAGCTAAGTTTAGAATTAAGACAGAAGAAGACCGTCCTTTTCCCCATTCCCCATTATTGGCCTTGTGCCACATTTTGTAACCTCGTATGAATAAATATCTGTTCCAAAAATCGCTTCAGAATGGAACGGAGCTGTGGATTTTAAATTTAATTATAAAATTAAATTTCAACTTTTAGTTCCTGTTTGGAAACATAGTAATTCATAGTAATTTCTTTGTATTGATGGAACCATATTTTTAAAATAGAAAATATTTATAACATTTTATATTTTGTATCGAGCACTGTTTATTAAAAATAAAAATAATTACTAAGAACACCAAATTGTAAATTTTACTGTTCTTTCTTATAATTTTAACACACGCACACACACGCACATATATATATATATGTATATTGTTCTACTCGTATTGAAGCCATTAACACATATCTGGTGTTAAAATTAATCCACTGCAATACTCGAATAATTTCGATGTATAATGCTAACCCTACAAAATCCACAGAAGTAAAATCCACTGATATTAATAATAATAATAATACCAACAACCCTAAAAAATTTAGATACATAATTGTAGCCACCAACACAATAACAACTACCATCGAAAACTAAATTATTAAATCTTGATATAAAATTTATCAAGATCACCTTTATAACAATAAAATATATAGTCAGCAGATAAGGGAATAACAACAACTGTAACAGAGCAGTCTCCCTGTTTAAACTTTTAATTGCAGGAAATCAAGTGATGGGGAAGTGGAGGGGCTACTAATTGGATAATAATTATTAAAATTCTCAGAAGAGTAGGCTGAATGGTTGAGAAGAAAATTAAAAACAAAATGCGTTAATCTTCACGATTTAAAATAATAAACTGAATTTAAGAGAATCCAAGGAGAATCGAGCGCAGAATTAAGTAGACAAGATTCCGTAAAATTAAGCAAATCAAAGTTCACAGCCATATACACTTCTGAGAAGTAGACATGGTTATTGTGTCGTCCGAATTTCTTAGGTCCTGAGAAATTAAAACTTCAAAGTTTGTTTACAGTACGCTATCTGTCCAAAATGTGTGTATTCTTACAAATTATTTAAGACAAAAACAAAACAGCTGTTTTGTGTTAAATCCAAGATTAGGTTACTTTTATGTTTATCGCCCAAGAACACGGTTATCTTTACAGAAATATATCTAGGAAGATTCAAAACAATCAAAGGAATTACCATATTTTTTAAACAAGATCTCCTAAGATTGAGACCTTTGGGTCTTCCTCAATTCTTCTGTCATGCGTGTGTCTGTGTGTTCGCTCAGGCTACTGAAAATGGGGATGTGTTTCTCATGTCTGACGACTCCTTGTTGGCCGATTTCCCTTTTGCCTTTCGCCCTGAGGGTTCTCGATTATATAGACGAACCCTAAATTCCGATATTTGTCGGAAATTAAAATAAACATTTTGTCAGATTATGTATGTACATTTATTTTGTTCATACGCTGTATTCTTATTTTAAAATTAAAAAAATAATGTATACAAGTATAAAAATTTTAGCAGAGGTAATGATTGCTAGTTTAATGATTTTTTGGCAGACGTTTTAATTACCGTCTGTTTTTAAAAGTTGATTTGGTGGGAAAAGGTAACTTATTTGTTTACTTTGCTCATATATGGTCTTCTCGTGGATTGTCTGAGATTTGCCACGCCTTAAAGATGCTTAAAAAGTCGAATTTCGGCTTTTCGGATTGAATTTCTAAAAAAGATTTCGACAAAACTTTTCAGCAGCCGGTTTTTGAAGTGTGCAGAAGGGGAGTGACGTCATCATCCCTCCTTTCCTCAACTCACTGTTATGTTATGGCAGATATAGGGCGAACGTCGTCATGACAACTCAATTACAACACGAAATGAAACGGTGATCTTTTCAAGAAGAATACTGTTTTTGTAAGACTAAAATTGGTTTTATATCCCTGGCAGAGTTTGCCGAAATTTTAAAGCTTAAATTAAATTTATAACTCGTTATTAACACCCTTTAGTGGTCGTTTGAAGCTGATAAAAAATTTTTAACAGTTAAGATGGAAATTTTGCAGAGTGTTCGTCTATATAACCGAGAACTCTCAGGGGGTGAGAAAGGTCGTCAGAAAAGGAAATCGGCCAACAAAACGTCGAAGAATTGAGGAAGAAACACATCCCAAATCACCATTCTGCAGTAAAGAACTTGATTTTGCAGTACATGATAGAGACATTTAATTCAACCATTTTTTTCCTTTATATTCAATAAACCTGTTGTTAGAGTTATCAACAATGCTGTACATTTAATTGAATTAGTTCTCATTCCAACTTGATTTCGACGTTCGCTTGGACGTAAAGAAGCAAAAGTCTACCACCGCCACAGAAAGGAATTACTCGATATTGTCTGTTATACCACTTACTTAGAGGGGTTCACACTAGACTTCGCTGTCACTCCCAACATGTAGGATTTTGTGAAAAAGAAAAGAAAGCTGAAAGGAGCGTAATGTTGGTATTACTAAAAAAAGCTAGCGGAGTTAGCGACTGAGAGAAAAAGAGAAGTAGAGACAGAGCTCTGAGTGTGATGTATGATTGAAAAGTGATGGATGTTGTTAGACTTGTCAACGTTGAGAGTTATACAACAATAAAACAAAGATTGGAATAGACAAAGTAAATAGCACAACATACCCAATGACACACATCGACAAAACATTCAGAAATTTCAAAAAATGGAAAAAGAAAATACTATATTAGCATCGCAGTGATCTATTGAACAACAACACTTTAAACGAACTAGTAAGTTCACCGTAACACAATTTCGACCTGATAAATGTCAGTCTGATCAGAATAGAAAAGAAATCACTACTAAGGACATGGATTAAAAATGCACTGATTACACAGCTCTCTACGGCCAACTTCAGTCCGTGCACAATCCAACACACAAGAGTTTCCATGCTGGAGGAAAAAATATTCTATCATCTGATAAGTATCCTCTTTCCTATCCTTTTCCTCATATTCCAAAGTACTTTTGTTTACACACGGGTTTGTATCTCATTCCGGCTGGAAGATGCCTAAAGAGTCTAAATGCGTAGTCTAGTTATCGTTTCCAATTTGTCTCATTATTTCCATATATATATATTTAAAAAGGCTGAAAAATGACAGGAGCACACTACCTCGGTTTCGAACGCTACGGTCTCCTCAGGCGGTTTGTCCAGATAAACAACTATACGGAGCTCAACAACTTAAGTACTTTCGAAACCGGAAGTATTGAGGGAGAAAAATTTTCTAACTTTAACCGGGTTCAAATAACCCCAAGTCTGAATTTGTTCAGCAATTCATTCTATTTTTTATATGTTGCGATAACCAAGTTTCTCTTCTTGGCATAGCGTATACATACATATATATATATATATATATATATATATATATATATATATATATATATATATATATATATATATATATATATATATATATATATATATATGAGAAACAAACCGTGTGTAAGGGAAAGTACTTTAGAATATGAAGAAAGGTAATAATATATAAACGAAATTATATATATATATATATATATATATATATATATATGTGTGTGTGTGTGTGTGTATTATCGAATATACATGCCGATAGACATGATACACATTGTTTGATGAAAAAAGGCGTCAATAGCAAATATTCAATAAATTCATGAATATATATATATGAAAGAAAAATACTGAAAAAAAACAAAATTCTGAATATGCATTATTAATGTTAAAATAAAGTCGACGTCGGACGTTTCGGTCTATTTAAGACCATCTTCATGGACATTTTCATTTAAACATAATTAACATTATAACTTATAACAATTTAACACAAAAGACGATGGACATAAGAGCCCAACTAATTCAGACAGATAACTGAAATTTTATACAGATCAGCGTTCTGTTTAAATATGATCACGTAGTCGTCACGTGGGCGATGTTGTTAAGACGTATTCGAAGATGATTTCAAAAATTAAAAAATATCAAAAGTCGAATGAAAAAATTTTTATAAACAATTAAAGAAATCTCTTCCGTTGATGTTGATGTTGGAATACGTAGTGATCAATGGTTCTTATATCTTCAACAAGCTTGAAAAGTCTTTCCCGTTTCATACTGTCGGATTTATATCCATATATTTGCTTACACATATATACATATATATATATATATATATATATATATATATATATATATATATATATATATAAAGAATTCATATATATATACCACGGCGTCCACGGCTAGCTTAGATCATTCTGTATAAAATATTTCGCTGTTAATTAAAACCGCCTAAATACTCGTGATTTATTTCCTTCTTGTCATTGGTTCTATCTGCGTAGTATTTTTACGACACAGTCGATATATCTACGTGAAGGTGCTGATAAATTATCTAACTGAACAACTTCAAACATCTTACAGAATGATAAATCTACTTTTGTTCTTTTCAGCACTACCTCGTCTCTGTTGCTTTGTTTAGGTTTATACATATGAAATATAAACGAGATAGCAATTTACACCTGTAAAAGTATGCTTGGTTTTCACTATACAAATTTACCGCCAGAGACTAATTCAAAGAAATGAAATAGTGAGTAAGCGAAGTCGCCAAGGAAAATCATACTTCGTATTTTAGCTACTTATAGACGGTGGCATTCTGACATTGTAAGCATTCTATTAAAACATACCGTTTTTAGTAAATAGAAACCAACACTTAACCTTTAATTTCTATTCTCATTCGAAACATATTATTTTTCCTTTTTGGTAACGGAAAAAATTCGTTTTTCTTTTAGGGTTTTGATTCAGCGTTATTTTTTGTGTGTATATTCTCTTGCTAATAGTAAAGTTTTTGCCTCTTACGAAAGACAAATGTAGTCACGCAAGTATCGGTTTGTTTCTATCTCGGCTAGGTGGATTCTGTGCAAAGCACAAAAAGATAGAAATAACTAATCGATAATTTACTTAGTTTAAAAAGATTTGAAACGCACACAAATACACACCCACAAACGCACACAAATACACACCTACATTGTATGTATTGAGTAATAAGATTTGTCTTGTCTATTTTACCGAATGTAACCGTTCTATTATGTATGCACGTAGTTAGTATTTAAGATCATTATCATTGTAATGACAAAAGTACGCAGGTGTAGGTTTAAGAAAGCTTTATTCAACTGAGGATATTTATACCTGAATAAAAATGAAAATGTGGCACAAGGCCGAAATGGGGAAGGGGAAGAGGTCGGTCTTCTCTCTTAACTTTAAACTTAGCGAGACACAAACGCTGACCCAATCATACTTACAATAATCCTTGCACGAAAACAACACATTCTTACCTTTCTCGCCATACCCACCATAATACTTCAATGTCTCCATGAAAATACTAACTAGTCCCCATATGTACAATATATCGTCTGTGGGGGGACGGGAATAAAACAACAATTTAATTTTTTTTTAAAACTAGGCCCAATGAGTATTTACAGTATGAACTAATAATTATTTACAAGAAACTAAACAAAATCATGTTAGTAAAACCCCCCCCCAATCACTAAATGTGGCAGAAACATGAGTTAACTGGACGAAATTAATGCGGGAATATAGTAATAGAAAAACAAACGTTCATCCCAAGCACTCACACAGACACGCACTCATTCAGACACAACAACAAATACGAAAACACAGACCTGGAACGAAAGACCCCCCCCACCCGCATCCACCAGAAACTGACGTCACTTACCACCTAACGAGGGAGAGGGTGGGTAATTATACTTAAAGAAAAATAGGGACAGAAATAAAAGGGACCAATGAGCATACATACCCTAGCTAAGTTTAATGAAAGAGGAAACTATAGAATCAAAACTAAACATAAGCTAACATAATTTTTGGATGGGTTGCCCGCATTCAACCCAGGCAAGCAATATCCTGATGTCTAACCGGCATCAAAGTGCACTCCAGGTCAGCCCCTTTCACACGACACAAACGCGCAAGATTCACCTACCTTTTGCTGATGAAGTGAGTCACCGCCTTTCCGTTCAAATCTTAACCTTAAGCTGATGCATAAAGTATAAGATCAGTTGGGAAGAAGTGAACCTCACACCTTCATAGAATCCCTTCTGACGTGTCGTCCAAATCACGACTCTCATAACACCTAGCAAGCATAAGAACACATAATGTTCAGCCGTCGTCAGCGTCGGAGCCACATTGCTACAAACAGAATCGGCCTCAAGGACAAAGAACTTTCCAGGCAGCATGCGAACCATGAGGCCTTCAAGATACCTGCACAACGGCGCTCCACCCTGCAAAGATAGAAGGCGTGACAAATGATCTCGACTTCCCCACTAGAGCGGCGGCAGTTTGGATATTTCTTCGGGTCCGCTGTGCAAAGTCTCTTGGCCACCTAGAGGGCCCCCGCATCACCGGCCAGGTGGGTGATGCCTCATTGTTATTGAGACATTTTAACCCAGGCGCCCAAAGCCATACTGAGCGAGCCTCCTGCTTCGTAAGACCGAGCTCGTCAATCATTTCATCAAGAACGGCTAACTAACACCCGCCCTAACTAACACCTGATATAATGCCTTACGAGACAACGCCTAGACCTTGCAGAGGCCATCCAACGCTCCTAAGAGGTGTTTCAGAGCACGACGACATTCACGGTAGAAAGAGCACTCGACTTTGGGTAAACGGTGGACTTCCTCCTCGCACGAGTGCACACTTCTCAAGGATGGGAAGTTCTTACGGGCATCATCCTTCCAGAAGGCGCTCATCTTATCCGGTTCGTGACACATTCGATCCAGGAACTCGATGTGAAGCATATATTGTTGCAGTTTTTTGTGTATAATGTGTAACTAGTGAGTTAGCTCAAATGACTTAACTCCCTTTATAGTCCACCAATAGAAGGTTAACCAATCAGAAGACGTAGAACATTCAATCCGTCGTGTATAAAGGCGGCCATTTTTGTTCACTCTACCCGAATGTCCAGTCCAGCTTGTCAGGCGAAGAGAACCAGAAGGACGAACTATGCTCTGCTACTTTTATCGAAATATGCACTGCTAACCTGAACAACGCTTTCCTACTGTCTTCGAAATATTCACTGCTAATCTATACTCGAAGACGACCGTCATAATGAATAACATATATTGACAAATCTCAATGCTAGACATACTTAGACCGCCTTCAGATGGATGAAGGCAACATATCTCCGGAGAGACTGAGACTCCAAGAAGGAGAACAAGAGCCTCATTAACGCCAAGAAAAGTATCATACGGAAGTGGAAGCACAGAGAGTCGGTAAAGGAGAATCGGGTAGATGTGTGATACGTCCCATTTAAGGAAAGATTCCTCCGAGACCACAAATTAATTGCGATCTCGGCCCTCCCTTGCACCTCCGACCAATTCATTTCCAACTAGAGATCAGGACCGAATCAGATGCCGAGAATCTTGACCGGCCCATCCGTCCAGAGGAAAGGCCCGGGAAGATAAACTCCCTTCCACGCACCCAACTGCAAGGCAACAGACTTATCGCGGTTGATCTTGGTCCCTGTTACCATCTCATAACCACTGATTTCTGTGCTGACTTCGTCAATCTCGGCCCTGCTTGACACAAGAACCGAAACGTCATCAGCATAGGTGGAATACCTGGGCGAGGTGGTAACACCAGGTAGGGAAATTCCGCGTAGGGCGAAAGTTACCTAACCCATCACCACCGTTTTTATCCCTACGTAACAACTTGATTACGCCCCAGGTGAAGCGTTGTGGTAAAGAACCTTGCTTCATCCAGTTGCCGAAAATCAGTGCCAGCAAGGGAACAAAAACGGGCGACTGCCTCAAGTACACTTCGTAAGGAAGACCATTTAATCCCGGAGATTTGTCCAGGCAAACCTGTTTCAGCGCTCCCCAGATTTCCGACTGTTATGGGATCCTCGCAACTAACCGCTCCAGCTGCCTCGAGGCACGGAAAATCGGCTAAATAGGCGTCGAACTGAGCAGGGCTCAAACAGGGCTCCTTGCTAAAAAGATCACGAAAGTAATCCCGAAAAGCCTCACATATGCCCTCGTTTGTAGTCACGGTCCGCTTATCTGGCAATGTGACGCATGCGATATGTCACCGAGTTGCACTCCGAACCTCCTCTGCACGCGGCTCAGCGGTCATGTTCGTTTCCTCAGAAGACATTCTTTTTAACATAGCCGTAACTACCAGAGCTTGATCCTTCGTGATAAACAAAGGAGACCAAATCTGCCTTATCATGCGATTTAATCGCCCAATCAACTTTTTCTCACAAGCCGTTTGCGCCGCTAATCTATCTTGATTGAGCCAACGACTATATTCAGCAGCAAACGTTCTAATTTTTGATTTAAGTTTATCCCACCAGTCATTTCTCACCACAGCCCCCGTCAGTTCCCTCTGTATCAATAGTAGCAGCTGGTCCCAGAAAGCTTGTTCCCCAAATAATGAGCAGTTCAATTTCCAATAACCAGCCATCTTAATCTTAGGCATATCTAAGTTTGCACAGACCCGAACTAGCCTACGATCCGAATAAACTATATAATGGAAACTTGGACTCCCTAAGAGCCCTACATCAACTCTCCTAACTAAGACTCGGTCGAGGTAGCTAGCACCTACCTCAGTCCATGTCCACACTACCTCCCGAGGGTGTTCATTTCGGTACTTATCGACAGGATCAAACTTGTCGAAAATTTCCAAAATAGTTTCACGTCCCGGTTGTTAGTACCCGAATTTGACCCTATACGATCTATATCGGGGTCAAGGACGGCATTCCAATCCCCGGCTAAAACTACCCGACGAGATGACGCCAAGAACGGCGCGATCTGCTGAAACAAAGCAGGCCGCTCAAAATGTATAAACCTCAATGAGACGTAGACCCTTATCCTTTCTGGTAACATCCAGCACGCAAAGTCTGTCCACCGGATCTGCGAAGATAAGAGCACACGCTGCGTTCAAAGATTTGCTCACCAGCCAAGAGACACCCCTCGAGCGTCCATCATAACATGCTGAATAAGGTGGAAAACCCCTAGACAGAATGCCCTCATGATCGCGAGAAGAAAAAAAGGGACTCTTGCACACAATATACATCCACCCCGAGGCGCTGAAGATCACGATACAGCCTCACCCTGCGAGACTCTGACCTCAGGCCTCGGCCATTTATAGCTTTTGACAGCTTTTAGCTAACCAGAGAGCCATAGTGAAAACTGATTAGGGTTTGCGGGATTGTGAAAAATCTCTGTCGGATTGGTGTTTTTTCTATACGACAGACATCATCCCTCTTATTAAAAAAGAAATTTATATTTAACATTTTTTTCTTTGATCGGTTCTGGAGTATCTAATGAAGGGCCGCGTTGGCTGTTTTGTGCTTCAGTTTTTGTAGGTGAATTGCTAGGTGTTTTAACAGGTGATGGATTTGGAGTTTTAGACGGAGTAGGGTTTTTTAATGGGGATTTAGAAGGGGATTTTTTTCCAGGTTGTTGTTTGAGGGATTCCTTTAGTTTAGTAATTTTTCTTTTTTTTTAAAAGATGGCTCGTATTTTAAGTGCTGTTGACGCAGTTTGTCGGCGTAGGTGGTCGAAGAGTCACCCTTAGTCCTGGTAGAGGGAGTGGGACTGTGTGTGTCATTCGCCGTGGGGACTTCTGTGGAACGAGGTTCCGCTGCCCGGAGCTTCCCTTTGACCTTGCCAACGACCTGCCATTCCTCCTCTCCCCTCTCTCCAACCATACTAGCGGCGGGTAAAGGCTTTCTGGGAATGGGGGATGAGAGACAGACCAAACCGGGGGTTTAACCACACTGGTCCTGGTCGCTGGCTGTCCATTACAGGGACCAGAGTCTCAGAGGCCTTCTTCTCTGTGCAGGAAGAGGACAGGTGACTAGTCTGTCCACACTTCCAGCATGTCGGTCTACGCCCGGTGACAATGATTGGCATTTTCTGGCCCGCTACATCCAGACAGTTGGGGATGGAATTGAAGGCTTTCCGGTCTATCATGATCTTAAAACTCCATCCCCCGGTCAAATCGTCAGAGGAAGCACTGAGTATCTGCCCAAATTGGGCTAGATAAGCGGCCAAGTGCTCCTGACGATCTGAGGAGGAACCTCAAACACTGATGGACCTGTCTGCCTTCATATTCTGTGTGCAGAATAAGGTCCTTAATTATTAGATCACGACTGGAAACGGCTTCACAGTCGGCAGGCGTCGGTATCAGTACTTCCCACATGACAATTCCCTTTCCTTTGATAACCCTGGGTTTGATCCCCAAAGAAATTTAAGTCTTAATAATGGTGTGTTTTGTTCAGCGACAAATTTTGCGCGAACGCATGTCCACCACAAAGTCTGACACAATTCTTTTTTCAACTCTTTACTTCCTCGGGATTAACTAAAAGCCCATCTGCTGTCACCAGATGTGCGTAACCTTTGGCTTTCTCGAGGAACTCCGTGATGTTGATTAAAGACTTAGGTGGGGACTTCCAGAAGGAGGGCGTCTCTCTGACCATTACAGTTTCGTCTTTATTTTTGTTTTTTTCTACTTCTGACTTATTTGGTGTATTTTGGCCGTTTTTTGGCCTCCATAGCTTCATTTAGTGTTATTTTCAATATTTTGCACTTTTCAGCTACTATACTTTCGCTGGAACTATTAACATCGGCAACAACCACATGCTCTTGGGTTTTTTCGTCGCTTTCTAATTTCTTCTCCTTTTTTGTTTTCTTTTTTTCTTATCGGGTGAATATTTTTTTCTTTTTGGTCCCGAAAAGATTTTTATAAAATGAAAAATAGGTAGGAGAGGGTCATTTTCTTTACAAAAACAAATAACAGAAAACTTTTCAAACAATCAACACAGATTTTAACATGTGGTCACAAACAAAACGAAATAAAAGGGAAAATAAACCAAAATTTGGGTATACACAAAAGAATGTAGTTAACAATTACAAAAACAATCAAGGACTCGCAAAAATACACAAAGGCAAAACGAGGTTCGCCTAAATACGAACCAACAGAATTTAAATAGTCAACAAGGAAAAACACAAAACAGTAGGGCGTACAAGATTAAATAGACGAGAGACGAGAAACAAAATGAATAAAGTTCACCTCAAGGCGATACAAATTTTAAACGCAAAACAAAAGCACGTCATATAGATTAAATAAAATAAATGAAAAAAATTCGCCTAAATGCGAAACAAGGCTAGACAGACGAAAAGGACAACGTAAAAAAAATAAAATAGACGACAGACGAGAACAAATGAACAAGGTTCGCCAAAAGGCGAAACAACAAATTTAAAAAAGTCACAAAACGGAGAACGTACAAAAGATTAAAAGGACGACAGACAAGAAAGCAGCAAATTACACAATAAATCGAAGAGTTATAAACGCTATACAAATAAAATACGAAACGATAAATGTAACAATTTACAATATGGCTGCAGATAAAAAAAAGGTCAACCCTAAAACAAAACGATAAACAAGGAGAGAAAAAATGGACAGAATATACAAAATAAACACAAAATTTTCAAACAAATATATTGCAGACGAAATAAAACACATAACTTTACGGTTATTTAAAATAAAAACACAGAAATAGAGTAACACATAATAATAAAACAAAGAAAAATAAAGTCGAACGGAAAACGTAGAAATAAAAAAAAATCAAAAATGAACTCTTGGAAGTGGGTACGGGGAGAAAAATAAATTTAAAAAAAAAGGAAAAGAAAACGTAAGAGAAAATCAATAGGTTAAAATAATAAAAGATTTATAGCAAAATAAAGTAAAAATAAAAATGGTGAGGGTAAGCAATTGAAAAGGAAAAAATCAAATATTTACCAAAAAAGGACGTAAGAAAACGGTAAAAATAAATCAAAACTTAATGGAATATCAGCAATGAACGGTCCCAAAAGATTCACAGAAATACAGAAAAAGGTCTAACAAGTTCAGAGCTTCGTTCAACGGAGAATACAAAGTTCGCGTATAGTGTCCTTTTATAGTTTCAGTAAACAGAAATAGCTCTACCAAAGAGGAGAGAAACAAACAAGGGGAGACCACAATTAACAGTTGTATCAGTTAGACGTTTCAGTTATCTTCGTAAATTACACACACATGCATATATACACACACATATATATATATATATATATATATATATATATATATATATATATATATATATATATATATATATATATATATATGCGTTTTATTTTGTACAGTATACCACAGAAAATTTATTCAGTAACAATTTAAAAAAATGTTTCCTAGATAGCATCAGTAATTAAGTTTATTCATAAATTGATAAATTTATTTCTCATCTAGAGTAGCATAATTTGATAAATCAATCAATATAAACAGGGTCAGTAAAATAATCAATGTAAGTAGGAAAAACTTTTTAAGTAATTCATAGCCTAATTAAAATATTCAATATATTTTTTTAATGAATATTTTGATTATACTTTGAATTCACATCAGAAAGTACATTTTTACAAAAGAATTTTCGTTAAAACAAATAAACTCAAATAATATATATATATATATATATATATATATATATATATATATATATATATATATATATATATCTGTGTGTGTGTGTGTGTAAGTATTCAATATACGCCACAAAAACACAGTTTATTGCATTATTTGACGACACGTATTGTTGTAAGTCTTTACCTAAAGATTAAACCACAGATACGTTTTATCTTTTCAACAAATATGGGAAAATATTTAATCAAATACATTTATGTAAAATATAATAGCAGTTTAAATACACTCAGTGAAAAACGTATTCAATAACTGAAACAAAACATAATAAACTATATGGAATAACCTTTCTTTGCAACGAGATTTTCCAATTATTTTCCGTAAGTAGTCGTTAGCTTCAGAAAGAATAAAAATTCTCTTGCCTCATCAAGCAAACAAATATTATTACAGTAGGAAGCCATTTTGGTAGAGTATGTTGCTAACATCTTCAGCTGTAACTGATGCGTGGTGTTTTCTACTAATTCCTTGCGAGTAATCCTTGGGTGCTTTGTTACCAATTTAATAATCCTGCTTGCAGAAGGTCTCTAGGGTACCAGATCGATGATAGTTTACTATTGAGCAACATTGCTTCCGCTTGCGAACTATTCAACCAACCACAGTCATACCGATGGTTCTGTTGCCATTACCTATACAAATAAACATTATGTACAGTATTCAGGGAGTGGGGGTCTTTATAATTTTCTTTAAATTTCCGCATTAGGATTTCTACAACATTGAACATTAACAGTCAATTGATACTCCATACCCTTATCTCAATAATATAACTAATTTTTAGAACATTTCAGAATAATGAACACCTTTTTAAAGCCGACAACCTAGAAATTGACATTATAAAATGGGAGTAATTCATTGTTTTATGAATAGGTATTGCATTCGTTTTTGCTTCATCTTTTTTAAATAGATGTTTGTTGAAATTTCTACTCGTATTTATTATTGCAAAGATTAAACCTATACGTTGTGTAATTTTGACAAATATTTATTATATGTATAGAATTTAATAAACTATTTTGTAAATTCGTTAAATTCACTTACGTCTTAATACCCTTGGGAAAGGTATGAATTCTCCTTTTCTCCTCCTAGATATGGGTAAATAGAAAGACAGACTGGGTTCTATAGCCTTGGAGGGCAACTGATCTTCCGCAGAAAGAAATGGCAACCTACTGTGGGAAAAATCTGCATTGTCAGTCATGTATCGAAATATACATGATCATAAGGAGTCACTTGATAAATGCAAATTGCCCCAAATATTCTTCATTCAAACAATTTATTGCACGTATCTTTGAGATTCTACGTTGCAGAAACATCTAGTCAATTTCTTCTAATGATATGGTGATGCCCTTTCGTTGAAGCTCATCGAACGTGTCTTTTTAATTGTTTCCTGTTATAGCCTTATAACACAGTGATTTTTTTACAACAATTAAGCATGTGCAAATATTGCTACACCTCTATATTCAAAACTATAAGCAGAATAGACTAGTGACCTACTCCCTCCCCTCCCCACCAAAAAAAAAGAGGTTACCTCTTCATCAACTCACGAATAATTTATACATTGTGGTATAAATTAAAATAGTTAAGAATCTAGTTTAGACTTTTGAGTTTGGAAACCTTTTTGGTTCTATTCAGAGCTATAATTAGCATCATATCTTCAGTGTTCAGGTATTGTGTTCGATTGTTAGCTGCTGGTAAGTTCATATCGTCTAGATCTTTTCAGCGAAGATTTTGTTCAACATCAAATAAAAATAAACGTCAGTAAAATAAATCACAGACATGTTTTTAGATGCTGAGATGACCAAAACATTTATGTCGAATTCACATTTATTCGCAGATCACTTTTGTATCTCAGATACTTGAAAATATCATTTGACAATTAAAAACTTACAAAACAAAAATCTGCTTTATAAAATTTTTGCACTGGCTGTTTGAAAAAACTTCGTACAATTTAAACACGTTACTATGGATATAACTTTAATCATCAATCACAATTGAATTACACCAAACATAGCATAAAAAGACGACTTGGTTTTCATAAACATGATTAAATAACTCACGGAATAAATTCATATCACATACACTAAGCAGGATAAATTCAATATGCCAATTATTCTTGCTGTCTAAGAAGCCATGAATTGTGGTGTGGCCATAGGGGTTCAAGCAGATGTATGCTCTGTGCCAAATACCCCATCTGACACAGGAGTAGCTGTCAGAGAATCTTCAAAATTATGTAACACTTAACATGTGGATATCTAGCTCTCCTGATTTCAATCTTATGGTTAACACTATTGGGACATTGACAAGTCGGAGACAAAGAGATGCCAAACAATACCAAGATATTGTTGAAGTGCGTTATTTTGGACGTGATGGCCAATGTAAAAGAGAACCATGTCTGCATATGAATGATTATTAGCTAGTTTAGGGTATTTCACTATTTTCTTGGGTGTAGGATGTAAATCTATGTCCAAAATATATAATAAATACATTGTAGACTTTATTATGAGACCAGTGACTGATGTAATTGGAAAGGATTCCTGATTCCTGATTCTATATATTTTAGAGAAACGAACTGACTTTCACAGGGAAGTATTTAATAGCTCATGTGTTGCAGCTATATGAAAATTAGTGAATGACAGCAAAATCTAACATTTAACATCTCAATTAAATTATTTAAACATGGACTGTTTGTGAATTTAATATTTTCACAATAGATTCGAATAGAAGTAGATCACAACTTTTACAAAATATAGGCACGACTTTGTATCATATTCAATAAAACATATTCACTGAACATCATATTTTTTTCTGATAAAGAATAAATCGTTTTATCTGCTTTTTTATTTATTTCAAAACAATAAGCAAGTAAAAATGTTTTTAATGTCCATTAGGAAGTTAATAATTTTTTATCCTCTGGAAAAACAATATTTTAAACTTTAAAACAGTATGATTTATTCGTTTATTTAATTGTCTTTAAATTTTCGTCGTGAGGAGAACTTAGTAAAAGAAAAATGATTCTTGTTAAATTTCAGAGCTTGAAATAAGAAACCTCCATTAAATGTATTGCCGCCATGCAGACATAATCTTTCATCTCTAAAAGCAATGAAGAAAATCAAATGACGTTAATCATAACTGCTTTTTTTTACTTTGTCACAAATGTATTTATTTTATTGACTTCATCTAAGTGATTAGAGCAAATTCAAATTGATTGAAAAAGAATTATTTCTACATGTTGATTTAATGCATACGCATGTTGTTTCGTGTAAGTGTAAGTAAGATTCAACATTATTTAGCCGAAAGCTTCGTAATTACTAATCAGTGTACAAGAAGAAATAAATAAAGTTAACTTAGTAATTAGTTTTCCGTTAAGTAGGAGATCTCAATCGAACGGTAAACAAAATGAAAGAAGGATAAAGTATGCGGTGCTATAAGAGTAAACATCATAAAAGGTATTCTCTTTATATAAATAAAACAGGTCATGTAAAATATAAGTCAAGTGAATTAAAAAATTAAGGAATCCTGTAAATCAGAACGTGATGCCCATTTCACTAAATCATTTTTGCTGTAAACATTTGTTTAAAGGGTTATTTAATATATATTTATGTGGTGTGTGCGTAAATATAAATACATACTTACATGCATACATATATAAATAAAATGTGCGTATCTATGCATGCAATATGATACAGGGCAGGCTTCAAGCGAATTTTAATTAAGGTTTCCATAAATCAACCTCGCAAAAGGCTAAGTTAAAGAAAGAGGAGCTGGGATGTAAGAGCATCTAATGAATTTAATTATATAAAATAAAAACAAGTTTCAAAAACTAATGAAAATACCGCATCAAGTAAGAAAAATTTAATCAAAGCTTTCCACTAATCAATTTGTTAGAATTCAAATCCTAAATGTTATTACTTAGAAATGAAAAAATATCACCTCATTATATAATGAAGAAAAAGTTTAAGGAAAGTGAATGTGCAGAAAAATATATATTTTTTATTTCTGAGTTTCAATTGGACTTTAAAAGCTGAAAAGGAAAGAGAAAATGAGAAAAATGAATCAAGCAATAAATGCATTTTGTAGAATCTACATCCGTACCTGAGAGAAATTCTTACTTGTATTTATGTTTCTCACTTTATTTAATCAAGGAAAGAATCTCCTCCCAGTACTTTATACATCAATTATACATTCCTTACTTTTCTATCTGCTACTATTTTCATGTCGACTAAATTTCTTCTGTCGTCCGAGAAAAGTTTAAAATCATTATGTCTATATTTGCTCATGTTTATTTGGATTTTTAGTACACATTAATGGGAGATTTCTAAAATTATATGCACACATAGAATCCATATGGTAAAAATACAATAGCAAATAACATATAGATATAGTTTCTTCTCTCGCACTTCTCGCTTGTAAAACTCTCTTGCTTTTGATCTTCAAAAATTCAAATGCAATATCAATCGTTACTTTCTGTCTTCTTGATTCTTCTTTTTGTATTGTTCTCACTCCTTAATAATGTTTCACTTTTTCTTTTTCTTTCATACTCAGTAATCCCGAATGTCTTAGTGTCTTTACTGCCTTTCTTGGGGTGAAATGATTTTTTAAAAAATTATTGGTTTTTAATCCGGCATTATTCTTTATTAATGTAAACATTATATTTAGTGAGCACATGTGTTTGAATAGACATCATTGTTTTTTCTTTTAATAATGTAATTAATGTCCACTATTTGAGAGGTCCCAATCAAGAAAATTAAAAATATACCTCTCGACAGGAAACGCAGATGTATTTCCCTTTTCAATCAGGGCAAACACTTTTAAGCTAAATGTTCCTTACCAAATATGAATTCCTGTCGGGAAACTATTTATTTAGTATAATTTCTCGATCTCCAGGCCGGTAGATATTAATTTCACTGAGTGCCTATTCAAACACATGTACCAGCTAAATATAACGTTTACGCCAATAGATATATTCATAAAAATGTATACATGTGAATTTTTCTATATTACAGGTTCAACCCAAATTTTGGTGCATACGAAAAATGAGGGTGGATCATAACATCCAAATAGTCACAACTACTTCCAAAACCATTATGTATTTGATCAGAACTATAAACACTCATAACAATAATAATTTAAAAGCAGACGTATGTAAAAATAAATTGCCAAAACTGTTCAGGAGAAAATATGTATCATTGAACTCTTGAATAACACCCAATTATTAAATCAAAGATATGAAACAACCATTTTCTGTAGACATACTAAGAATCTAACACTTCAATCTTGTTAAATTCTTAATTCTATAACTATAAAAGTTTTAAAATTATAAACCACCCCCTTCGATATATACCCTCTTATGTACCTCTCCACTAATTAAATTATGATTCTTAATTTTTTTTTCTTTCATATATATTACTAGTAATATTTTTAGATAAATCGTTTTTACCCCCATACTTATTCTACACGCTATACGGTCCAGGAATATTTCAATATTTGATTATAAAAGGTTATATTAACATCCCTTATTTTTTTTAGAGGAAATCACCACTTCTAAATTTTAATCCACAAAACACGTTCATTGATTACAGAATTAGTAGTGATAACCCCAACATAAATACATGCAATTCAGCTCAAGAATTTTTATAGTAAACCAAAAATAACATATCGATACAATTTTTACCTACTTAAACGTAATACTATCCCCTATCTCCATCTTTCCTTCCCTAACTCTCACTCTTAGGACGCTTGTGAGATGATCTGCCTGGACTTTTGACCGGTGTTCATTAGCAGGAAAATTTCCACAGACCAGACAACATTAAACACCCAATCCATTCATCACCAAACTGCTATCAAGAAGCACTATTGTTTCACTTCGTCAACTATATTTTTTTCTTCTCAAACAAATGGAAAAAAGGAAGCGACGTTTCACATACGGCTTGCCTACAAGCAGGATTGTTCATAAACATTTTCGATTCTCACGCGTCGATGTGTAGTTGAAATGCACTGAAACCAAGTTGCATCTTTGTAGTGAGTAAAATGGTTTTGTCTATATGATTATATAATAATTATAATAAAGGAATAATTATCGCTCTACTATCGAGACCTCTTTTGGATTAATGCTGTGAACGTTGGAATTTATATATTACTTTCGTTCTCATCGCATATATATATGAATTTAAGTAATTCATCGAGTCTAGAAAAAACCTCAACAGAATGCAGAAAACATTGGACGGCCGTTTCGTTCTATATTTGGGACTCATCAGCAGTGCGCATCCACTACCGAGAATTGAAACCCTGACAGTTACAGTATCATGCAAACGTTATACCAACTGTCCTAACGAGCCTCGGTGACGAAGAAGTATCAAATCACACTCGATATAGCACCACTCACTCACATATTCCGTGGTGGAACTCATCCTTTACCCATAGGACTGTACCCCCCCCCCATCACGAGCCACGACTACTATCCCCAAGCCGCTCCACCAGAGCATTAGATGCCGGTTCAAGCAATGATATACAAGCGATAGAAATTATTAGGAGGATTTGATAATTATAATTAAGTAATTCATCGAGTCTAGAAGAAACCTCAACAGAATGCAGAAAGCATTGGACGGCCGTTTCGTCCTATATTTGGGACTCATCAGCAATGCGCATCCACTACCGAGAATTGAAACGCGGACAGTTACATTATCATGCAAACGTCATACCAACTGTTCCAACGCTATATCGAGTCTGATTTGATACTTCTTCGTCACCGAGGCCCGTTGGACAAGTTGGTATGACGTTTGCATGATACCGTAACTGTCAGGATTCCAATTCTCGGTAGATGATGCGCACTGCTGATGAGTCCCAAATATAGGACGAAACGGCTGTCCAGTGCTTTCTGTTGAGGTTTTTATAGACTCGATGAATTACTTAATTATAATTATCAAATCCTCCTAATAATTTCAATCACATATATATATATATATATATATATATTGTCTTTTTTATATATATATATATATATATATATATATATATATATATATATATATATATATATATATATATATAAAGTTGTCTTTATTAAGTTGTCTCGAGTACGGCCGATAATCGAACTAGATAATGTTTAGAATAAACGGAGCGACTACTCGAATACGTGTATCCACTAAAAATAACGTTTGAAGTAATAAAAATATGTCATATTAAAAAAAAAAAAAACATTAATCATTTCTCTCTCTCTCTCTCACTCTCTCTTTATATATATATATATATATATATATATATATATATATATATATATATTTATAAAAATATAGATATTATATCAAATGCAAGCCTGACAAACACAGAAAGAGAGATACAGAGGGAGAAGATGCAAAGTTAGATGCAGCCTATGAGAAAAAAAATTACATTTAATTATTTTCACAATATCTTCAGCGTTCATGCATCTCATTTTGTTATTGATTTTATTGATATCGTTTTGGCGGAAGAAACCACGATATTCTTTTTTAATGCAAATCAGAAAATACTGACAATATGTCTTTCAAATCATCGACAAATTTTTGATATCTCAGTCGGAGATCGGCATTATTTATCGAAATATTTTATTCATCATAAATTATAACCTAAAATATCTGTCCTATGAGCACGTTTTTAAATTGACTATCTATTCAAACCACATGTATTCGTATCAGAAAAGAAATTGTTTGTGTCTCTCGCCGTAGATATCATATGCTTGCTTTGAAGTTATTTTGTTTATGGCTGATATAATTATAAATTGAAGCTGTGAAAATGTGCACAATTCCTAGCGTCGTGGTACATCTAATCAGGGGATTGACTATGAAGAGGTTTGTTTTGCCATCGTTTCTACGTTTGGTATATTGAATTTGCTTTTGCTTTCTTTTTTAAGTTCTTTGTCGCTGCAATAGGTGTATTATGGTTTATTTGTTCTTCTCCATCCACTTGAAATTCCCTTTTGAATTTGTTGTCTTCTTTTATTACTGAATGATGTTTCTTATTTCTCCCGTCGTCTTTGACACAGATCATCATTTAGTCTTCTGTAGTTTTTAGGTAATTTGGAGGCCGATTTTTGTAAGACCGTTCTAGCTTAACTAATCCTCCTCTGACCCCTTCAGATTTGGACACATACTGACAATCAACATCAACCTTAGGATGATGCATATGCGGTGGCAAGTGAGAAGCATTTTCGTTTTCACACCCATTCGTTTAATGTCAGCTAAGGCCCAACTAAGGATGTTGTATTGCACCACAAATTGTTTATGGCTGATATTCTGTTTTGTGAATTCAACTTGGTATTTAACACCAGATACATACGCCTATAGCGTTCCTTCCTTAATTCCTCCTTCATTTGGGTATGTTGTATTCCATCTCCTTTGCTAACTCCCAGGTATTTATAGGCCTCTTGTTCCAGTTTCATAATCTTTGTGACAAAATCTAGATCTATTGAGTGTGTTTCTGTAATTTTCCCTTCATGAATATTACTTTTGCACAATTATCTAATTCGAAATCCATACCAAGGTAATTACTGAAATATTTTACAGTATTGAAGATACCATTCAACCAATTTTTGTCTTTAGTAAAGTGTTTCATATCATCCATGTAGATAGGTAACTTTCTTTTTTACTTTTTATCCATAGTTATTATTGTTTTAGTTCATGCCAAAGGAAGATTAAGGACAGATACAACAGAAGGATTGACAAGGAGTCTCCTTGAAAGTTTCCTCGTCATAAATTCAAACATTTGGAAGTGTCAATATCTTTGGTGCGATTTAGGTCTAATGTGGTATTTAAGAAAATTTAATATCACTGGGGAGACTTTGTACATTTCCAAAACCTTAAGAATCCAAGAAGGTGGTACACTATGAGAAGCTTTACAGTAATCTGTCCAAGCTATTCTAAGATTGCTACCTTTTTCTTGTAATTTTCCAGCATCATTTTATTTACTAGTAGTTGCAAACATATGAAGCTCTTCGAGATCCCTTCTGTTCCAGGCAAAGAAAGTTGTTTTCGCCGAGAAAAAATATTATTATTATTATTATGATCATTATTGTGTTTAGTCAGCCTATTAATTTTTTAAGGTAATTAGTTTTTGATAATCATACTAATTTCTGACGAAGTACTTGGTCCAAAAATTGAATTAAAAGATAAAATGAAACCTTCTATACACAATTCAGCCAAGATAAATTCAATTATCAGTAACAGCGTTGAATAAAAATCACATTATGTCTGTACAAATTATATTTGAAATCTCTGTTTAGATGAATGGATAAATAAAATGTCGTGAACTGAAACAAATGTAGAGATAACAAGGCCAAACTATTATCAACACAATATAAGAGTATATGTATTTGTAGTGATTTTTACTCGACCTTGATATGACAGTCAGTCACCAGCGGAACTTTAATCTGATTTTAAATTGCAACAGAGCTAGCGATCATTTTTCACTTATTGTTTTACCAAAAAACCAGGTTTTTTAATATTAAAATAAGTATATAAGTAGCGAATCCAGTTTTTTTTTGTTTATTCCATCTTTGTATTCACCTCAAAATAAAACTTGAAATTTACAATTTCTATAATTTTCACTTCACCTCAACTGAACTTTCATTTCTCTTTTCTTAATCAATTAATTATTAGTGATTTCTGTCAAACGTATTTTTTGAAAATTTTATGCGATTAAAGAAACGTTTGCATTCTCTAAATGTAGTTTCTTCATTTTGAAAATATTTTTCTCTTGCTTCCTTATTCATTATGTAAAATTAATGAACAAATCTGCTTTCATTCAATTTTAATAATTTCTTAGATTTATTTTATTTAATAATTTCTGTATATACGTAATTAATCTGAATATTTTAAGACTTATGCTAAATTTATCCGTGGCGTTAATGTTTTAATTGTTTCAAGGTATCTTTCCTTATTGTTTCATAGTTTACTTTCAAATATTCCTTTTCGCCTTTGACCTTCTTTCATTTTTTAATTTCGTTCTTTGTTTCTTTTTGTTCTTTCAGCAGCGATAAAACCCAGAAGTGATAAACCCAGAAGCGATAAACCCAGAAGTGATAAACCCAGAAGCAATAAAACCTAGAAGCAATAAACCCAGAAGCAATAAAACCCAGAAGCAATAAAACCTAGGGGCGATAAAACCCAGAAGTGATAAACCCAGAAGCGATAAACCCAGAAGCGATAAACCCAGAAGTGATAAACCCAGAAGCGATAAACCCAGAAGCGATAAAACCCAGAACAATAAAACCTAGAAGCAATAAACCTAGAAGCAATAAACCCAGAAACAATAAAACCTAGAAGCGATAAAACCCAGAAGTGATAAACCCAGATAAAAGCGATAAACCCAGAAGATAAAACCTGATAAAGTGATAAAACCAGAAGCGATAAAACCCAGAAGCGATAAAACCCAGAAGTGATAAACCCAGAAGGATAAAACCAAAAAACCTAGAAGCAATAAACCCAGAAGCAATAAAACCCAGAAGCAATAAAACCTAGGGGCGATAAAACCCAGAAGTGATAAACCCGGAAGCGATAAACCCAGAAGCGATAAACCCAGAAGTGATAAAACCTAGAAGTGATAAACCCAGAAGCGATAAAACCTAGAAGCGATAAACCCAGAAGTGATAAACCCAGAAGCGATAAACCCAGAAGTGATAAACCCAGAAGCGATAAAACCCAGAAGCAATAAAACCTAGAAGCAATAAACCCAGAAGCAATAAAACCCAGAAGCAATAAAACCTAGGGGCGATAAAACCCAAAAGTGATAAACCCGGAAGAGATAAACCCAGAAGCGATAAACCCAGAAGTGATAAAACCTAGAAGCGATAAACCCAGAAGCGATAAAACCTAGAAGCGATAAACCCAGAAGTGATAAACCCAGAAGCGATAAACCCAGAAGTGATAAAACCCAGAAGCGATAAAACCCAGAAGCAATAAAACCTAGAAGCAATAAACCCAGAAGCAATAAAACCCAGAAGCAATAAAACCTAGGGGCGATAAAACCCAAAAGTGATAAACCCGGAAAGATAAACCCAGAAGCGATAAACCCAGAAGCAAGCGAAAACCCAAAGCGATAAACCCAGAAGCGATAAACCCAGAAGTGATAAACCCAGAAGTGATAAACCCAGAAGCGATAAACCCAGAAGCGATAAAACCCAGAAGCAATAAAACCTAGAAGCGATAAACCCAGAAGCGATAAACCCAGAAGTGATAAAACCCAGAAGCAATAAAACCCAGAAGCGATAAACCTAGAAGCGATAAAACCCAGAAGCGATAAACCTAGAAGCGATAAACCCAGAAGCGATAAAGCGATAAACCCAGAAGTGATAAACCCAGAAGATAAACCCAGAAGCGATAAAACCCAGAAGCGATAAACCCAGAAGCGATTAAAACCCAGAAGCGATAAACCCAGAAGCGATAAACCCAGAAGCGATAAAAACCCAGAAGCGATAAAAAGAAGATAAACCCAGAAGCGATAAACCCAGAAGCGATAAAACCCAGAAGCAATAAAACCCAGAAGCGATAAACCCAGAAGCGATAAACCCAGAAGCGATAAACCCAGAAAACCGATAAAACCCAGAAGCGATAAAACCCAGAAGCGATAAAACCCAGAAGGATAAAACCCAGAAGCGATAAACCTAGAAGCGATAAACCCAGAAGCGATAAAACCCAGAAGGGATAAACCCAGAAGCGTTAAACCCAGAAGTGATAAAACCCAGAAGCAATAAAACCTAGAAGCAATAAACCCAAAAGCGATAAACCCAGAAGCGATAAACCCAGAAGCGATAAAACCCAGAAACAATAAAACCCAGAAGCGATAAACCCAGAAGCGATAAAACCCAGAAGCGATAAAACCCAGAAACAATAAAACCCAGAATCGATAAACCCAGAAGCGATAAAACCCAGAAGCGATAAACCCAGAAGCAATAAACCCAGAAGCAATAAACCCAGAAGCGATAAACCCAGTAGCTATAGATAAAGCGTTTTGATTTTTACTAACAGTAAAATTTAATGTACATAAAGCGAATTAATTGTTATTTTATTCTGACATTTTAATGTAGGATTTCGATCATTCACACGTAGACTTCAAGTCACTGGTTATAGTATCAATCCCAAATACTAAAAGCATCGTAATGATTCTGACTAATATTGAATTTATATAGTTATGTAAACCCCCAATAATGTGTTATGTTTTGAAGAGAATAATTATACAAAAATATATAGTATATTCATGTCCAAACATTTTAAATCAAAAGCAGATGCAACGAGGAATATAAAAGTAGAAAGTGGAACTAATGATAAACCCATTCTATGTGATTTCAAATGGTGAAACACGTTTTAACAGCAAGATAGAGTATTATTCTATCATGTTGTAATTATACTTAGTATATTTGACATCTATTAAAATAATTCAAATTGGCCTTTAAATATCGTGATTTTATACCAGGTGTAACAGCAAAATGCAGCAGGATGAGCTACATTTTTTTTAATTTGGAGCAAGTATAAATAAATTCCTTCTATTTCCGCCTCTTGAACAGGCAACATATAATTGACCATGAGAAAAGCAGGGTTGCATAAGGTGAAGTCCAGTAACTTTCATTGATTGACCTTGTGATTTATTAATAATGATTACAAAACTTACTCTAACTGAGAATTGCAATCATTTAAAATGAAAAGGCATATCTGTTGGAATCAATGAAATTCTTGGAAACGGAACAGTCTCTTTTTCCCTTAATCAGTTATAATAAGAGCTTCCAATAAGTGAGGTAACATTTTCTTCACAATAAGACCGGTACCATTACATAACTTTGGAGGATCAAGATTTCTTAGCAGCATTAATGGTACTCCTTGTTTTAATATCAACTTGTGTGATGACATGCCTGGAAGATCCAAAGAATTCCAAACTTCAATAGGGATGTTAACTGCTTCATTTTGATCCACAGTTACATCATTGGATAGGTATGTCGTTTCTTCTGTTGGGATATCTTGCAGAATCTTCTGATTGAGGAACTGTACAGTTTCATTTCTGGGAGCCAAAATTGGTCTCTCACCCAACCAATCTGTATTGGGAAGTTATCTGCTATATTGAGGTATACTTTAAAAATTAATTCCTCAATGCTCTCGACCAGAGTGCGAAAACCTTCAGGAAAGCTGATTTGTTCATCTTGATCATGTGAAATTTCTCCATTTCCAATTTTTAAAAGGAGGTTACTAAATTCCTTTGCAGTCCCATCATCATTGAATTTCACTCTCATATTAGTGGTCAAAAAGCGTCTTTCAATATAATTCCATAGATAAGAACTTTTCAGGCAAGCATGAAGTTCATCTGCAGCTGTTCACAACAGGGAATATTTGTCTGAAATCTCCAGATAGCAAAAGTGTTACTCCTACCATGAGTCTATCATTATGTCTGATATCTTTCAGTGTTCTATCAAAGTCTCAAATGCAATCTCGTAAGCCATATTGCAGTCATCACAGACTATGGAGTAAGTCACCTGAAGTAGCTTGGCTAGGTTTGTATCTCTATTGTATTGTAGACCAAGTCCCATGGCAGTTTAAATGTCAAGTGAGCAGTTCTTCCACCAGTAAGCAAAGTAGCTGCTATTCCAGATGATCTCAGAGCTAAAGCCACTTGTCTTGGCACCCTAACTGAAGATAAAAGATTAGTTTGGAAAGTTTTGCCAGTACCTCCAGGAGCACCCAAAAAGAAAATTCCTCCAGCAGAATTGTTGATCCTTAGCATAATCTCAGTGTAGATAACTCTGATCATTTGTAAGAAGAGGTGTATTCGTCTGTTATCATAGTTGTATCCAGTCTCTCTCATAATTTCTCTATTTAAGGGATCAGAATCTCTGTTTTGTTTGGGAAGTCCAAAATTGGGACAATTCTTTTTGTGTCACATTTAGCATCTTATCTTCTATTTCACACAGTGCAATGTTCACAATCCTTGAGTTCATTTATATGGCTAGTCCTGGATGAACCAGTTGCATATGATGAAGGATGTCTTCACTCATAGCTTCTTGGTGTTTCACCCACAAATCCATTGAATTTGAAATTTGACAGGTAACAATCATAACAGCAAAGAGATCCCTTTGGTGATTGATATGCAACTGCCTTTTTGTAAAATTTGGTCCTAATACTCATCACTTACTGTAAGGCTAAGTTGAATGCATGCCTGTGTGTATGTCTCAAAAATATATCCATTAGTTGTTTTCAAATTTTGAAATGATCTTGGATCCCTGACATTATGAAGAAGTCGAAGAAAGAAACATTCAGAATACGAAATTTATATATAAAGTAAAAATAAATTTGTTTAAATTTTCGTTTAAACAGGTCGAAAAATTTTAATATGTCCAAAATTGCGAGTATCTTGTTAAAAAAGTAAACATTAATTTGATATCGTAAAATATTGCAGTAATTATCTAAAACCTTTTAATATATTATTTTAGTTACATTTGCTACCGAAAATCCTATAGGTATTTGTCAAAAAGAAAAAAAAAGTAAATAAATAAATAAATGCATGTTCTCTTTTTACGGCAGCGATTTGCGAAAACTTTGGCGGACATTTTAAACCAAAGTTGTCATTTTAATTACAGCTCTTTCAAAGTATTTTCACATATATAATAAGAGAAAACACACGCCAAAAACAACAACGTTTTTGTTTGAAGTAAGTCCAGTGGAAATTAATATCAAGGAAAAAAGAATATATATTAGACATTTAACTGGTAATTGTGAATGGATTTCTAATTAAAATTAAAATAAAAAGACAATCATTTCATAGAAGATATTTTAAGCAGTGTATGCAAATTAGTCATTAGATTATTTGTGTTAAGACTTTTTAAAAATAAATAAATTAAAAAGGAATCATTTTCATATTTTCCTTCGGGGGTGGATACGTTTGTGTATGAAATATCGCTATATTTTTTTTTATTTGTTCTACTTACTCAGAAAAGTCCATTTTGGTAGAATGTAGTTTGTTGAATTTCCACACTGACTTCTGTAAAAAAGCAGATAATTATGGATGCTAGATATATAACCTGATAAATGTTTACCTTAGAGAAATAACCTGGTAATTTTTCTAGGAAAAATTAGTTGTTTTTCTATGGGATTATTGTTCACTATTTATAAAATGTTGAAGGGTTGTGGACGTTCAATATATTTATTCAAAGAATATGTCTGTAAAAACAGAAGAAATTAATTGGTCAGGTGTGGGGGCAGGCTTGTTATAGTTAAGGAAAGTTTTACAAATAGATGCCAAATTGTTGAAAGCCAAGTAAAATGCAAATTTTAAACACTTTTCTGCACTATATAAGACAATATTCCTAAACAGAACTATTTTTGATATGAAAATCAAAACAATCCTCGAATAAAAGAACAGTAATGAAATTAATAAATGAAATATACTTTTAAGAATCAATATGCAAATTAGTGACGCCTTAAAAGTGATATCGCCTAGAAGTAGATAATATACAATACAAATATTGAATTTTTAGTGTGTAAATTCCTCTTTTGGAGCAATTTCACATTTTCTTATCATCTCTCAGTTGCGTCTCTGTCCTTGGACAGAGTGCGCTCAGGGGCTTCTCTGTCTAAGGACAGAGGGGCAACTGAGGAAAATTATACTGAAGAGGTGCCCAGCCCTGGGGAACAGCTGTCCGAGGCCGCGCCCTCCCATTGCACAAGAGGGAGGGATCGATGCTCGCACCGAGGCCAGCGCAACCGACGATTGCGGGGGCTGAGGAGAATTTTTGTCTCTGCCCGAGTGTAGGCGCTAGGGTCCCCACATTAATCCGACCTTGTGTCACATCTCATTCTTGTGGGGGGGATGAGTAAACACCGTGTGTAAATTCCTATAAAGTAAACTGGTCGGGGGATGGTTAATCCTTTAATTTGTGGGAGAATTGAGCTCCGATTTCGCGTTTATTCATATAGATATATTATATATCCTATGGGAGAAAATTATATTTAATTTTATATTTCCCAGAACAATGTTAGGGAAATTAAAGACACAGTGGAAAAAATAATTTCCACAAGGATTATTTATGAGGAAAATTTCAGAAGGTAAATAAAATATTATATGAACACAAAAGGGATCTTTTGCAAAACAATGCACTCAATGCATTAGTAATGATTCTGACTCTAATTTCTTTTATTAAAAGAGAAAGTAATTTACTAAGACGAAAGTGTATAGAATGTGCTTTAACCTCTAGACCATTCACAGTAAATTTGCGTCCAAGTTCTAACTACATTTCCCCTTTATATGCAGATCTTCTGTTATCACATTGTAGTATACCTAATAAAAAATATGAAAAAAACGAAACACGTCACATGAGAAATGTTTTTAATTTTTTCTTGTTTATCATAAAATAATACTATACATATAATAATGTATTATCTATAATATGATGGTTAGTCCCCATAAATCTAAAGAAGTACTGAAGGTGTAACATGCAACGACGAAAGAAATAAGGATAATATGGACTAATAATTAATGTTTTTAATTTCAGTATTTAACAGCAAGTGTAGGCAAATATTATCATTTTTAATGGATGCAGTGGAATGACAAAGAGTCATTGATATGAATTCCTTCGAGTAAAGTGTGTTCAAAGCATTTTCCGTGTGTTCAGTGGTATTTACAAAAGCTAATATATAGTTAGCAAAATATATTTCGAATACTTCAACTTCCATATATTTACATGAGACTGACTGAAATGAATACAAGCACAACGCATCACTTCAGGCGATTATTAGTGTATAATCTCACAAGCTATTGCTAAAGTGTTCTTTTCTCATTAGAAAATCACCGAATCTGTTCTTTCATCTGAGTTTATAGTATGCAACAAATGTCTATCCAATACTGACAAGGCTAAAAAAGAAATTCAAGACAGAGAGATCCGCAAAATTAACATGTAATATTTCCGAAGAAATTCATGGAAATTTTATAGGTAAACGATAGTTTAAATTATAAATAATTGACATCCTTAAAGGCAGAATGAAAATTATGTTAAGAATGAATTATTCGTGTGGTATATATTAAAACTTATGAAATTGTTGATATGAAACAGTAGCTTAATTTCAGTTTATTACAAAAGATGTCAGTTTATTTTGTCTGAAAGGAAAGACTTGCAACGATCAAGACAGATATATTTGACAAGATGTACTTGTGGAAATAAGACAAACATAAAAATGCTATTCAGAAACTGGTTCAGTCATAAATTTTCTCATTGATAAAAAGGTGAATAAAATGGATTCATAAAACTTTGCTCTCATGCTATTAGATTCAATATCAGGAATTTCTGGAATTTCCTAGAGTTAAATAAAGGTTGACAGCGTTTCATTTGTGACACAGCTATGTAGTCGAGTGAAGGAATCTAATAAAAATATAACTAGCTGTGCTATTAAAAGCAAAGAGAAAGGATGTAATGTCTAGCCGCTACGAGATTGTTATAGTAAAAATATGTTCGCGTAGAGAGTTAGGCGACGTTCATTTTATGCAACTTACAGGTAAATGGACAGTTTCTTATATTCCTTCTTATATTGTTTCATATGAACGAGTGTTTATGTATGCTTGTAAAATTTATAGGCTGTTTGTGCTTTCTGCTAAAAGTTTCATGTACTTGGTAAGTGCACTGATGTTAGAGACTGTAGTGTGGCTTTTTTAAAGAGCGCCTAGGAGGTTCTACCTGCAGAAATATCTCCGGTGTGAGTATCATGGCAAAACGTAATGTCCGAAGAGGTTACGTGCACAAATGTAGAATATATTGGCTATGCAGATTTGATGACCAAAGTACTATAGCCAACGTAATGATTCACACATAGCATGGAATTATAGCATTGAAAAAATGAGTTTTCGTGAAAGATTGGTAGTATTTATGAATTTGTAATATGATAAATTGTAAAGGAAGAAACCTTAGATCATTCTATAAAGAGCATTATTTATGGTCCCAGCTGTTCCTCTTCCTCTCTTTCACTTTCTCTCTCTCTCTCTCTCTCTCTATCTCTCTCTCTCTCTCTCTCTCTATATATATATATATATATATATATATATATTTATAAAAAATATATGTTTAGTATTCACTCAGATTCAGTTTAGCACATAATAAACATTCATTTGACAAATTGTTTAAAATATTTACCATTTTAACAGCCGACCATGCAGCAGTACCATAACACTATATGGCACATTAATATTTAATAAATTTTTAATCTTCAATCAATGAGGACTTTCCCCACATTATTTAAGCGGTTCGTTTAGTATCGCAAGAGTAAATCGGTAAGATTTACCCATTTTAATAGCGTGTGTATATATGATCTTTCATGTACGAATATGAGAGAATTTTTCAATTCACATATATATAACTGAAGAAAGAAGATATGCTTTCTTTTTATTTAAGGATCAGCCCTTTTACCTACATGTTCACTTATAGCATTAGACTGGATTGTGATACTGAACTAGGATTCCCCTAAAAATGATGTCTAAAAACAAAGTCAGAAACTGTATTTTGACGAAAATGTAAATTGTATGATTACCGAAATGGTGATTAATCTTATCGCCACTAACCAGAACAAAATTAAAAATAAAATTAAATAAACTTGTTATCCGCAAATTTTAACGTATCAAGCTTTCAAACAGCGAATTATAAGACATACTAACTTCCCTATAGGTATATTCAAATTAATTGTCGAACACAAAGTAACTTATTTATTATCTAGGTAATTTTTACATTACAATCAACATTTCCCAACCAAATTCAGCAGGAATCAGAACAACAAAGTGACATTTATCTTTGCTAGTCAATTGATACGTTTTCATATGTAACAGCATTTTTGGATGCATAGACTTCCATTCTCTGTAGCATTGGTCTGTTTTGTGCAAATAACTATTTGTGAATATTAGTAAAGTTTTTTTTTAACAAGGAAGTAATGGACTCACTGAGTTATGGAGTTGTGAAATCTAAGATGCGAAATTATAACACATTACTTCTGAGCAAATGTGCAGTAGTATCATCAAAAGCTGTCGGTATCTGTTGAAAAGTCTTCCAAAGTCAAATCCTTGAAATACTGAAAGATATCTATTAAGGCTTTTGCTCAGCATTAGTCAAATTCAGCTAAATAGGTTTTACTCATGTTAAGAAAAGAATGATTAGAATAATATCAAACTGCAAGAAAAAACAATGGAAGAAAAAATAATATGTAAATGTCCAGAAATACTGGATTTTCGGTCTAATCTTTAATATTTTTAACGTTGATTGTGGAACCTGATGGAAGTTATTTAAGGATGGATACATTTCAGTCAGTGAAATATAGTCCAGGACTGGAAAAAACTCTTACAGAAAGATTAAATGCAACAACATGGGAGATTAAAGTTATGGGTTTAAATTAAATTCAGAGGGTGGAGGTGGGGGAGTTATAAACCGGAACATACATAGGTCATCATTGACAATTGCGGAAAACAAGTAAGCAACAAATATATCATGACTGTAGACAAATATGACATGTTCAATTTTTCCAAAAGATGACGAGGAGGATAATCAGAGGTAAAAGGTAGGAGGATAATCAGACGTAAAGTTAATTTCAACAGAAAAAATAAAAATTCAGATTCCGGAAGTGTCTTAAATGACCTGCAGATAAAATGAAAAATATGGAACATCTATATAAGATACTGGACATAGCAATACTAAATCTGAATCAACAAAATAAGATAATTACTCGTAGAGGGTGGACCGTTATTTACTTATAAATTATGGTCATAAGAAATAGTGCTATCTAATTTCAAAAATTTAACTATATTGTAAAGTAAAAGATAAACTGTGTCGGCAACTTACAGTTGATTCACGTCTTTGGTTTAACATATATTTTTCTCAGCAAATCGGATAATTTCTAATTTTTCATGTAAGCATAAGAAGCAAGGTTCATTTAAAGATTTACAAGTTCTAGCCTATTTTAGTATTTTCCATTTTACCGTAGGGTTTTTGTTAACATTTTTTAAGTTCCAAAAATATTTAGACAGAGACGTCATATTTCTATAAACGCTATTGATGATACCACCTAGTTTTAAAAGAATTCTTGGTACCCCCAATATAAAATTTTTTAACTGTTGGTTTTTCTGTAGTAGAAATAGGACTTAGGTAAACAAGCGACTCAATTTGACACCAATTTTGCAATGGAAATTCGTTAAAATTTCTACAATTACACTTGTTAGTATTATCGGCGTTTATTGATTTAGAATGGCTATTATTATTCAGATTTTTGTACTGGTTTAAAATTTTATTATGTTTTTTAATAATTTTTTCAAGATTATCGGTACAGCTATGGCTTAATTTTAGTGTATTTCTGTTAAAAAATTACTAAGTGGATTATTTTAGGGGAAGTGTTTATGAATTAAATGGAGGAATTGCTGCTCTAACTTAGTACTAACCATTTGGTTGAATGGGGGTGCGTACCAAATGATTTCTATTCTTATTCCTACAATCGCTGTTATGTTTTATATATTTGATATCAGTGCACTTATAGTCACTATTTTTAAGGCAGTGTTATAAACTTTACTATGTTTGTAAATGCATCTTCACTGGAAGAGTTATTGCGAATTCTATATTCTACAGAAGAGGGGTGTGTGTGTTCAAACTGACTCTTTTGTATTACGTATCTTTGGTTATACGAAAACAAACAACAGCTCATCAGTTTTGAGACATCCAACATGATCAGAAGGGTTTATTCAAACATTAGAATAATGCAAGATTAATTCACCAGGCTCTTCTATTGTCAAAACTGCAAACTGATTTTTACTTCTGTTTTTCTGTCCGCAAAGAACAGATAAAAACATTTTGATCTTAACAAGAGTCAAATACTGTGAGGGAAAAGAAATTTTCGAAAAATACTCGCTCAATAATTCGTAGAGATAAATAATATAGAAAGTATTACAAGTATTCTTTAATTTTTATGAAATAATCCTGGTAAATCACATATGTGCAAAAACCATTATCGGAAACTGAAATACTTTTCGAACATTGCTTTATACTAGAGTCTATCAGACTTTAGGATAAAGAAA